>CAWUFW010007498.1:0-600000 GCA_963921515.1 Calotriton arnoldi | reverse complement strand
TCTTTCATGATGAGCACATATATGAATACAAAGTAGTTCACTTCAGTGCCAGTATATTTTTTTTAACTTTATTTTCGTGTTGTCTTTGTGTTTAGAGCCTGATGTGACAAGGACAAGCACAAGGCACATTCTAGCCTTTTGACTTCCTGTCTCCTTCTAATGCTGTTGTAAATTTCTTTCATAGTGGCCTTTGGGGATCTGACGTCTGCTATTTCACAGCATACTAGATTGTGTCCATCTGAAACTGTTCTTTATAAAGTTTCCCTCTTTTTTTAGTATATACACGATGTGTCTATCTGTCTATCTATCTATCTATCTATCTATCTATCTTTCTTTCAACCCTCTACATCTATTTGTAATAATGATATACAAAAAAGCATTAGCAAAGGCAAGAGGCCGGGGGGCAACACCTAATCAATAGGCTTTTTAGATTTGGTGTTGGCCAAGGGCTTTCAATTTTACTAAAATCATGTGTATGATGTTAGAAATGTGGGTCTCTAGTTGGCAGTGGCTTGCACCCTGTCCAAGTAGGGATCCTTCTTTCTAGTCAGGGTAAGGGAGTACTACACCCAAGATAACCCCTGCTTACCCACTCAGTAGCTTGGCACGAGCAGTCAGGCCTATCTCAGAGGGAATGTGTAAAGTATTTGTACATAACACACACAGTAATACAGTGAAAAAACTACAAAAGAACTCCACACTAGTATAGAAAAATAAACAATCTTTATCTAAATCAAACAAGACCAAAACAACAGAAATCCAACATAAATAACTAAAAATATCACTTTTAAAAGGTTTAAGCAATTCTGTCTAAAGAACTCTATGGATGCGTTGATTTTAGCACAAAGTACCTTTGATGCATAAAAGTCCAAGTCGAAAAACAGCTGCAAAGGAGGAAATTGTCAGAAAACACAGCAATGTGTGGGTTCTTGAGTCCCAGGGGAATGGATGTGTCAGTTCTGCTGCATGCAGGAGAAGTGTTGCGTCAATTCATTACTGCAAGGAGAAGCGATGCATCGATTTCCGGAGGCGACTCCTTTTGGTGGGGCGATGCGTTGGAAATTTGGAGCACAGGTGCGAAGCATGAGAAAATCTAGGCACTGCAAATTGATGCAGCGGCAAAACATGTGTTGTGTCAATTTCCACTCCTGCAGACAGGTATGCTTCGGCTGTGGTAGTTCTTTGGTCTGCGAATAGGCGCTGCGTCAATTTTTCAGTGACACTGCGGCGATGCGTTGGTTTTTCAACTGCACAGTAAGCTTGCGGTGGGAAAAGCGGTGCTGAAAGGGCAGTGCATGGATTTTCAAATCTATAAGCAGCAGAACCACCTCCAAGGGCCCAGAACTGGAACTGGCACCACTTTGCAGGTCAGAACTTCCATCAGTGGAGTTCAGAGATGCTGCAGATGAAGTCTTTGATGTTCCTGAGACTTCCAACTGGAGGCAAGCACACACAAGCCCTTGGAGAAACTTGGAAAAGCAGTAAAAAGGAAAGCAAAGTCCAGTTCTTTCACTGCCCACAGACAGAAGCAGCAACTGCAGGCCACCCCAGCAAAGATACACACAGCAAAGGGGCAGTACTCCTTCTGACAGCTCTTTAGCTCTTATTCTTGGCAGAGTCCTTAGTCCAGAAGTGTTCTATAGACGTGGGGCTATAGGTCCAATCCTTATACTCCTTTTGGCCTTTGAAGTAGGCTTACTTCAAAGGAAAGTCTTTGTTGTCCACAAGATCTTGCCTTGCCTTGGCTCCAGACACACTACAGGGGGGCGGAGACAGCATTGTGAGAGGCCAGGCACAGCCCTATTCAGGTGTCAGTGACAACTCCTCCCACCACTCTAGCTCAGGATAGCCCATCAGCCTGGTGATGGGCCAACAGGATATGCAGGGCACACCTCAGCTCCCTTTCTGTGACTGTCCAGAGTGAATGTACAAAAAACCCAGCTGTCAGTCTAAACCAGACGTTGATTCTACAGGAAGGCAGTAACACACAAAGGTAAAGCAAGAAAATGCCCACTTTCAAAAAGTGGCATTTTCAAACACAAAGTTTAAAAACCACCTTCACTAAAAGATGTATTTTTTAACTCTGAGCTCAGGGAGCCCAAACTCCAAACCTCTCTTTCTTCCCAATTAAAAGTTAAGCTTGTAAAATGTTACAAGATAGCTCCAATGCTAACCTATGGGAGAGAGAGTCCTTACAATAGTGAAAAATAAAATTGGCAGTATTTCACTATCAGGACATGTAAAACACGCTAGAAAATGTCCTATCTTTCACATACACTGCCCATGGGGCTACCTTGTGGCTACCTTAGGGTGCCTTACAGGTAAGAAAAGGGAACGTTTGGGAGTGGCAAGTGGGGGCACTTGCCAGGTCGAAATGGCAGTTTAAAACTGCACTCAGACACTGCAGTAGCAGGCCTGAGACATGTTTGCAGGGCTACTTCTGTGGGTGGCACAATCAGTGCTGCAGGCCCACTAGTAGCATTTGATGAACAGGCCCTGGGCAGACACAGTGCACTTTACTAGGAATTTACCAGTAAATCAAATATGCCAATCATGGACAACAAATTATAATCATAATTTGCACAGGGAGCACTTGCACTTTAGCACCGATCAGCAGTGGTAACGTGCCAGGAGTACACAAACCAGCAAAAACAAAGTCCAGCCCTCAGTCAAAAATACAGAAGTAGAGGCAAAAAGACAGGGGAAACCTTGCCAAGGATGCCAAGTCTAACATATAACAAATGCATGCATCATGGGGCAACTGGACAGCCCACTTCAGCCATGCTGACTTCACTGTGAGTTACAGCATGCTGCCCTTTCACAAGGAGTACACCCACAAACAAGGTAGGGATTCCCAGGGTACTTTTTGCCCTCCAATAAAATAATAGGTTTGTCTCATTCACTTATCGTTAGCCATAAAGAAGTGTATTTGCTTATAAGGGCAAAAGGGAACAGCAAGCAATGGCACCAATAAGAAGTAGCTCTGTTTACTTTCATTTCCTGCCATTTCCTTCAGGATATGTTAGTCATTGCAATCAGGGTAGGCAGGGCAGTGCCAGGGGCTACAAAAAGGCAAGCCATGCGTTGCAGCGGCTGACCCGTATTGGGTCTAATTGCAGCACCTATGTGTTTATGCTTTCATGATGACTCCCATATTCAAAAAGAACAATTCATTTCGGATATTTTTTATTGCATAATTTCTAAAATATAAGAATGACTGATCAGCGGTTTCAATGCCTATAACCACATACTGGCCCTAATCCCTCAAGCTAGTAATGCCAGATGTTTCTTTACTTCCTCCGTGCATCAGACACAGTTGTTAGCAGTAATGTTAAAAATATCAATCAGGAATGCCTCTACATTGGTAATACACAACAACCATAGTTGCAATTACCCTGGCACTAAGGAAATAATATGAGTAATAAGTCGTCCAGATGTCACGAGTTATCACTATCCTATCAGCATTACATATATTTAACCATTTTTCTTCAAACATAAGCTTTTGAAAAAAGTTTTGACAATACAAACATTTTCATCTTAAATACATGTTGTAGGAAAGTAGGATCTGCTTCCATGGTTACCCCCACTTTTTGCTTGATGTAATACTGTTTCTGAATAGTCTGCCTGGGATCCTGCTAATCAGCACCCCAGTCTCTCTGCTTTCTCCCCTAAATTGTTATGGTAAGTACTTAGGTACATCCCAGATTGGATACTGGGTACCCTTATCAGTCCCTAGTATATGGTACTAAGTTACCCATGGCATAGGTACCCCAGAGGTCTGCCATAGGCTGCTGCATGTATTTTGCCACCTATGGAAGGCCATTTAAACTATCTCTAAACAGGCCTGCCATTGCAGCCTGTGTAAGCTGGTGCTAGCACCACTTACGAAAGATATTGGTTTCCCTATATCTAAGGTCACTGCACTTAAAACCTATAAGTAACCCCTACAGCAGGCCTTTTAAATCCTGAAGGCAGGATGCTTGGTTCTAAGTGTGAGGATGCCCCTGCATGAGCAGGACACCCCTACTGCCTTCGGAGTCCATTCTCCCGGGTTGTAAGTGAGACAGCCATATAACATGTAGAGGGGCACCACATCATTATGCGATGACCATCTCGAAACTGGCTGTAACGGACCCTGTCGTGTTTGGTATCAAACAAGTTGCAATCATATCCGAACAACTATGATTCCAAGCACTATAAAGGCACTCCGTTAGGCCCACAGTGCTCCCGGTATCAGTCTTCTAGACCCGGACAACACAACATGGCTGCTGCTGACCAGAGACATGATTCTGCCCTCCTGCTGCTAAGCCAAGCTCGAGCAGGGGAAGGCAGAACAATAGGCATCCTGTCACAGGGAGGTGTGACCACCTCCTAGACAGGGTTTAGCGTATTGGGGCAGGGTGGGAGCGCTTGCCAGTGCCACATAGTCTGCAGGCAGGGCACATTTGGTGCCTTCCATGCATAGTCCAGCTCAAACCAGTTCAGGGAGCCATTGGCTCCTGCTCTGGCGCGAAACTGGACAAAGGACAGTGGAGTATCCTCCACCTTGTCCAGCCCCTCCTTAGGGAGGGACCCCTGTATCGTCCCAACCCTTTCCTTGGGGTACTTAACGGCTTACCTGTAGGTGGGTCAATAGATTAGTCGTGGGACACGATACATTCAGACACCACTTCAGCTTCGAGTGTTTGGCACTCTGGACTTCGCTGGACTTCGCTCTGGGCATCAAGGCTGCAACCGGGAAGACTCCTGCTGCTCCTGATCTCTTCGCCCTGCTTGTCTGCTGCAAGGTCCATGCCTGTGCTCCATACAGGAAACCATCCAGGGCCTGTGGACATCCAAGACACCTGTAGGAATCTCCCTTGAAGTGAAGGAGTCACTTCCCTGCATCTGCAGGCACTGCAACTAAGCTGACCGGTCTGCTGATCCTGGGCTCCTACAGACTCTAAAAGGCTCAGCAACACAGGTCATGGTTCTTCACATCCCTCAAGCCCTGCCCTGTCCTCTCACCAAGTTTGAGGCCAGTATCCCTCGTCGGAGCCGCAGGAACCAAACCCCGGTGCACCGCGTCGACTTGCAGTTGCAAAGGCCTGTTGGATTCCTTCCACCAAGATCTTCGGACTCCATGTAGCCCCAACCTCAAGCATCTCCAGTGACCAGAATCTTTGACCACACTGCATTGCTTGCACCATGGGCCTGCTTCTTTGGTAGCTACTCGAGGCCCTTTTACGACTCTAGTGCCTCCGGCATGTGGGTCCTGTTGAGGGTCACATTTGAATTCTTCTGGACTCCCCTTATGCTCCGGGTCTGCCCTGACTCCCCTGCTTGTGGTGAGTCTCCTGGACCTTGCTGGTCCTGACATTGCACCTTCTTCTACTCCTTTGTCGGTTGCAGTTGCCAAGGCTTGTTGGTGCTCCTGACGGACACTGACCCCTCAACTCTCGATAACCGACGTGGGACAGCTCGTGTTTCGGCTCCTGGTCTTCCACAGCATCGCCTGGCCCACACAGCTGCAGTTTCAAAGTCACCGTCAGCTCTCCTGCAACACCCAACATCGGTGGGCATTCGTCTTCCGTGCCTCCTGGTCACTACTGAGTGGCATAGACTCTGTCCCCTCTGCTTGCAGGTTCTTCACATCTTGAATCCACCTTTGTGTACCACCGGACACTTTCACCTTCACCAGCAGCGGCATCTTTCTGAAGTCTACCATTGAGTTAGACGACGGTTTTCGACACCACTTCACACCTATGCACCCGGCTTCCCTGGTGCAGGTACCCTGGTTCCTAAGGTATCCATGGGTGGGGTGGCTCTCCAACCTCTTGCTTTCCATGGGGTTTCTTCAGGGACCACTGGGAAGGGTCCTCTTTCTTTAAAAATGCATCCGTGACTTACACATTGATTTGTACGGAGAACGCAGTCGTGTTACTACACTGCACATGACCTCCGTGGGGCTCCTAGATACTCACCTTGGGTGGTTCCTTGGGTCCCCGGCACTTCTACGTCCTCTGACTATTGTCTTGACTCAAGTCGTGGTTCGCATACCACTATTTTAGTATATGGTTTGGTCTCCGCCTGGGTACCACTGTGTATTCTGTGCTAGTTACCTGTTTCTATTGAAAAGTATTGTGTGCATTGGGTATACCTCCGGCTAGGAGATATCTGTAAGTGTTAGTGAGTGTCTTATAATAAATACATATTTTTATAAATACACTGTGAGGTTGTTTTTCACTTAATCTATACCTATAAGATTGTGTTCTGGTAAAACAAGCTGCTTTACACTCCCTCTGGACTAAGCCTGAAGGCTGCTCTCCACAGCTATTACTTAGAGAGCTTTCTAAGGTTGTCTCAGACCACTAAAATCACAATACGGGTTGCCTGGCTCAGTGCAGGGTGTCCACTTACATAAGTGTACATCATATACTGAGCCAGCCTCTCACATTGGTGTGCAGTGGTTGGAATTCAAGCCTGCATTGTTTTTCCAAATAATCTTGCTGTGGATAAATTGAAAAACCATCACTAATATTAGGTACATATAATACAAACTTAGAATAAGTAAGTTCTACTGAACTTAGGGTTGGGTAGTTAAGGGTCTAGCACAACCCTTTCTCCAACCTCAGAGAGTTTAGTTCCCACTAGGTTAGGTAGGTGCAACACCTCACTACACCAAGTATGTCTTTTAAAGGAGATGCCAGTGGCTGTCTGCCTTCTAGATACTGTGACCTCACGTTCCAGGAACTGAGGGCCCTGTGTTCCTCTAGGAAGCTTAAGACAGGGAAAGGCTCTAATACTCAATGCCTCCTAGAGGTGTTACTGTTGGATGACCTACTGAAAGCTAGTGGGTCAGATTAAAAGGACAGAGTGGGTGGGCCAGGGACAGAAGATGGGTCCGGAGGGAACCCCCTTGTTGACGTTAATTCTGACTCTGACCAGGAGGAGTCTCATGACTCCCACCTGGAGAACTCAAATCCCCCAGAGGATAGTGCAGATGGCACAGAGGGTGCCCCCAGAAGTGGGTCCCCCTTTGTTCTTCCTGGAAGGGTTCAGAGTAGACCAAGGAGGTTCAGATCCTCCTTTAGAGAATCCAATGCTTCAGGACAATCTATAGGGACCTCTATATCTAGTAAGAGGGACAACTCTTTTGACAGGGAGTACCAACTGCTTGAACTTGAGAAAGCAAGACTTAGGCTCAGGCAAGATCAGTTGGCTCTTGACACAGAGTCCCTAGAAATCCAGAAAGCGAGGAAGAAACTGCGATTAGAGTCCCATGTTGGCAGCAACAGTGTCCCTAGGGTTAGAGACACTTCTTTTGAACATAGGAACCTGAACAAGATAGTACCACCTTACCAGGAGGGGGATGATATCCATAAATGGATCACTGCTTTGGAGAGGGCCTGTAAAGTTCAGAGGGTCCCTCAAGAGCAGTGGGCAGCTATCTTGTGGCTCTCCTTTGCTAACAAAGGTAGAGATAAGCTCCTCACTGTTAGAGAAGAAGATGCTGACAATTACTCAGTATTCAAGAGTGCCCTCATAGATGGGTTTGGCTTAACCACTGAACAGTATAGGATTAAGTTCAGAGACACCCAGAAGGCACACACCCAGGACTGGGTAGATTTTGTAGACAGTGATATTAAGGCTCTGGAAGGCTGGCTTTATGGAAGCAAGGTACAGGACTACCTAGGAATGTTTAATTTGATTATGAGGGAGCAGATTCTTAAAAATTGTCCAAATCAGCTTTTACATCAGTACCTGGTGGGCTCAGGGGCATAACACAGGCCCCCGCAGCCCCCGTGGTGCGGGGCCCCTGAGCTGCAGGGGGCCCCCTCAGCACCGTACTCAGGCCTGACAGCTCTGGATTAAATCCGAAGCAGGGGCTCCTCTGTGTACCTTGCAGGGGGGCCCCTTCAATTTTCGTTACGCCACTGGGTGGGCTCTGATCTGACCTCTCCCCAAGAATTGGGAACGAAGAAAGACAAATGGATTCACACCAGGTTCAAGCAGAAAAACTATGGTAATGGAGGTGACCAGAAGAAGCAAGATTCTTCTAAATCTCAAGATAAGGGTGGGGACAAAGCCAAAGATAAGAAAGAGACTTCTCAAGTGCCCCAAAAACCTATATCTGGGGCTGAATCCCAAAATTCCAAGAAAGGCAAAAAGAAACCTTGGTGTTACTTCTGTGAGGTGAAGACCCATTGGACAAAAGATGCTGATTGTCCAAAGGCCAAGGAAACTATCCTACTACCACTGCCCCTAAGGCACCTGCTACCCCTAGTACAAGTACAGGTGGCAGTACAGTAAACAAGGGATTAATGGGGTTAACCTTGGGTATTGAGATGGGTTCTGACTTAGTCAGAACACCAGCTCATGCTGTGTTAGTCTGTGATGGTGGCATGGATCTTGCCACCTTACTAGTCAGCCCCACTAACTTGGGCAAGTACAGACAACAGCCTTTAATCAATGGAAAAGAAGCAATGGCTTATAGGGATACAGGGGACAATGTCACAATGGTGACAGAGAAACTTGTACCCCCTGAACAGGTCATACTTGGACAAGTGTACCAAGTCACCAACACTAGCAATGTCAAGACTGACCATTTCTTGGCAGTTGTGAATCTCAGCTGGGGAGGGGTAACTGGACCTAAGAGGTTTGTGGTATCTCCAGACCTACCTGTAAATTCTTTGTTGGGCAATGATCTAGAAACTTCAGCCTGGTCTGAAGTGGAGTTCAGGACTCAGGCAGAGATGGTGGGCATCTCTGCCAGTGTGTTTGCTGTCACCAGGGCTCAGGCCAAACAGCTCACCACTGAAAAAGCACTGGATCCTGGAAAAATGGACCAGGTGCTTCCCAAGAGCAGGAACAGGAAGGGTAAGGAATTGCCCTGCTCACAAACTCTCAGTGAAGATCAGTCTCCTGAGGGAGATGATCTTAGCCTCTGTGAAGGAACTGTCCTAGAGGAGCTTGGGCCTGACCAGGAAGAGTTCTTGGGGGCAGCAGGCCCCTCCAGGGCAGATTTGAGTTTGGAGCAGCAGTTCTGCCCCTCTCTTGAAGCCCTCAGACAACAAGCTGGTGCTGAGGGAGCAGGGAATATCAGTGGGTCCCATAGGATCTATTGGGAGGATTGACTCTTATACTCTGAGGGTAGAGACCCCAAGCCTGGTGCCACCAGGAGGCTGGTCATGCCTCAGAAGTTCAGACGTTTCCTACTCACCCTAGCACATGATATTCCTCTTGCAGGACACTTAGGGCAAAGCAAGACTTGGGACAGACTTGTTCCTCACTTTCACTGGCCCCATATTTCTGAAGACACCAAGGAGATTTGTCGCTCCTGTGCCACTTGCCAAGCTAGTGGTAAGTCAGGTGGCACCACAAAGGCCCCCTTAATTCTACTTCCAGTGGTTGAGGTTCCCTTTGAGAGGGTAGGGATTGACATTGCTGGTCCCTTGAACCCCGCCAATTGCATCTGGGCATAGCTACATACTAGTGGTGGTGGACCATGCCATTTGATACCCAGAGGTCAGTCCTCTTAGGACCACTACAGCTCCTGTGGTGGCTAGGGCCCTCCTATGAATCTTTTCCAGAGTGGGCTTCCCTAAGGAGGTCTTAACTGACAGAGGTACCAACTTCATGTCAAGTTACATCACTGCCAAGTGGAAAGAGTGTGGAGTAAACTATAAGTTTACTACACCCTACCATCCACAATGCAATGGGCTTGTTGAAAGGTACAACGAGACCCTCAAAGGTATGATCATCGGACTCCCAGAAAAGCTTAGGCGAAAATGGGCTGTCTACCCTGCCTTCTCTTTGCCTACAGAGAGGTTCCTCAGAAGGGGGTTGGCTACAGCCCATTTGAACTTCTGTTTGGACACCCAGTTAGGAGTCCATTGAGTCTAGTGAAGGAAGGTTGGGAGCAACCTCTCAAACCTCCTAAACAGGATATTGTGGACTATGTCATTGGCCTGCATTCATGTATGGCTGAGTATATGAAGAAGGCCAGCAAAAACCTGAAGGTCAGCCAAGAACTTCAAAAGCTTGGCATGACCAAATGCTGTCTTGACTGTTTACTAGCCAGGCCAGAAAGTATGGGTGTTGGAGCCTGTGGCTCCAGCAGCTCTCCAAGATAAGTGGAGTGGACCCCACACCATCCTTGAACAAAAAGGTGAGGTTGCCTACTTGGTGGACCTAGGTACTCCAAGAAGTCCCCATGGGGTATTTCATGTGAACAGGCTAAAACCTTTTGTTGACAGGCTGACATAGACTTGCTCATGGCAACTGATGAGGGACAGGAGGAAGAGAGCGACCCTCTCCCTGATCTCCTCTCTCAGAACCCTGATGATGGATCAGTAGATGGAGTACCCTTGGCAGGCAGCCTCACTGATCAACAGCAGACTGATTGCAGGCAAGTCCTCAATCAGTACAAGCACATGTTCTCCCTGAAACCCAGTCAAATCACCTGGTGTACCCATGAAGTGGGCACAGGTGACAGTCTGCCTGTGAAGAATACAATCTACAGACAGCCTGACCATGTCAGGGACTGCATCAGATTGATTAGAAGAACAGTCGCACTCCTTGTGGTAGATAATGTAAGTAATTTTCAACGATGATTAAATGGCGGTTAGGGTGCTATAGAGTGACACCTCCTGTCCTAGAGGTGCAAACTGAACATAGTGGCTGATAGCCCTTCACTCGGGAAGAGCCAACTCTAATAAGCACTCCTGTAGCGAAGACAATCGCTATTCACAAAGATGTAATGAATGCGGTTTATTCCATAGTTCAGAAAAAGTTTATTTCACTCATAATCCAATTGTGAAATTTCGATAAATTGGTAAATTCATGCATTGAACGTAATCAAGTGACTATTATAACGTCTTGATATGCTTATCAACTGTTACATCACAGCAACATGTGGTCACCCCGAGAGTTAATGTCATCAAGTGTTTTTGCCAAGTCTTCACTGGATAATTTCTCACTTAGTTCTTGTTTCATTTGTGACACTTCTTTATCTAATTTGTCCAGTAGTTTGGATAATTCTTCCACTATTAACAAAATCAGATCCAGTGAACATTTGTTTAGAATACCATACCAACGTTCTGTGAATCGTGTATTATTTTTGCAAAGTGTTGACTTGAGGGGTATACGTAACCCACGTGGTATTCTTTGAACTTTATGATATCTAATCAATGTACTCGCATGTAGGCGTTGATTTATTTCTCTTTTGCTGTATATAATAGTTGTCTAATATTGGATTGGACTGATCCGGTGCTAGATGAGACGCTTTCAGGTTCTTGGATTAGTGAGTAAATCCTATTGGTATCCTCAAGGAGTGCGACTGTTCTTCTAATCAATTTATATTTTTCCTGTTCTTCTCAGTCTGCACCCACTCTTTTTTAATAATGTCATATGAAGACATAGCAAACCTGACTGGTAACAGAGCTGACACCTTTGGCTTTTCATCTGAGGATACCAATAGGATTTACTCACTAATCCAAGAACCTGAAAGCGTCTCATCTAGCACCGGATCAGTCCAATCCAATATTAGACAACTATTATATACAGCAAAAAGAGAAATAAATCAAACAAATGTTCACTGGATCTGATTTTGTTAATAGTGGAAGAATTATCCAAACTACTGGACGAATTAGATAAAGAAGTGTCACAAATGAAACAAGAACTAAGTGAGAAATTATCCAGTGAAGACTTGGCAAAAACACTTGATGACATTAACTCTCGGGTGACCACATGTTGCTGTGATGTAACAGTTGATAAGCATATCAAGACGTTATAATAGTCACTTGATTACGTTCAATGCATGAATTTACCAATTTATTGAAATTTCACAATTGGATTATGAGTGAAATAAACTTTTTCTGAACTATGGAATAAACCGCATTCATTACATCTTTGTGAATAGCGATTGTCTTCGCTACAGGAGTGCTTATTAGAGTTGGCTCTTCCCGAGTGAAGGGCTATCAGCCACTAGGGACTGCATCAGGACAGAGGTCCAAAAGATACTAGAATTGGGGGGGTCATTGAGCCTTCTGATAGCCCCTGGGCTAGTCCAGTAGTCCTTGTGCCAAAACCTGACACCAAGGGTGGAAAAAGAGAGATGAGGTTTTGTGTAGACTACAGAGGCCTCAATGCAGTCATTAGGACTGATCCTCATCCAATTCCCAGGGCAGATAAGCTCATAAGATACTTTGGCCTCAGCCAAGTTTCTGAGTACATATGACCTGACAGCAGGCTACTGGCAAATCAGACTAGCTGAGGGTGCAAAGACAAAAACAGCTTCTCAACCCCTAGTGGGCATTATCAATTTATTGTGATGCCCCTTGGTCTGAAGAATGCACCTGCCACATAAAGAGAGGCTGGTGAATAAAGTATTGACAGGTCTGAAAGCCTATAGTGCAGCATAGGCTTCTAGATGATATAGCTGTCTTTAGCTCCACCTGGGAAGATCACCTGGTCCACCTCAGAAATGTTCTGGAGGCCCTGCAAAAGGCAGGCGTCACTATCAAGGCCACTAAGTGCCAGATAGGGCAGAGCAAGGTTTTGTACTTAGGCCACCTGGTAGGTGGAGGACAGGTTCAACCATTGGAGAGAAAAATCCAAACTATTGTGTACTGGGTTGCTCCCACTACCCAGACTCAGGTCAGAGCTTTCTTCGGAATATCTGGGTACTACAGAAGATTTGTGAAGGGATATGGGTCCATTGTGACTCCCCTGAATGATCTGACACCAAAAAGAATGCCAAAGAAAGTTCAGTGGACAGTAAGCTGTCAAAAGACATTTGATGACCTAAAGCAGGCCATGTGCACTGTTCCCATCCTGCAAAGTCCTGACTACTCAAAAACATTCATTGTCCAGACAGATGCATCTGAGATAGGGGTAGGAGTTGTGTTATCACAACTTAATGCAGCGGGCCAGGATCAACCAGTAGCTTTTATCACAGAAGGTTGACCCCCAGGGAGAAACGTTGGTCAGCCATTGAGAGGGAAGCCTTTGCTGTGGTCTGGGCCCTGAAGAAGTTGAGGCCATACCTGTTTGGCACTCACTTCATTGTTCAGACAGACAAAAAGCCTCTCTTATGGCTTAAACAAATCAAGGGTGAAAATCCCATACTTTTGAGGTGGTCCATTTCCCTACAGGGGATAGACTATACAGTGGAACATAGACCTGGGAGTAACCATGCCAAGCAGATGGACTCTCCAGATATTTCCACTTAGAAAATGAAGACTCAACTGGGCAAGGTTAGTCTCATCTCCTTACCTTTGGGGGGGTGTGTAAGAAAGTAGGACCTGCTTCTATGGTTACCCCCACTTTTGCTTGATGTAATACTGTTTCTGGCTAGTCTGACTGGGATCCTGCTCATCAGGACTACAGTCTCTCTGCTTTCTCCCCTAAATTGTTATGGCAAGTACCTTGAATACATCCCAGATTGGATACTGGGGTACCCTTATCAGTCCCTAGTATATGGTACTAAGGTACCCAGGGCATAGGTACTCCAGAGGTCCCCCATAGGCTGAAGCATGTATTATGCCACCTATGGAAGACCATTCAAACTATCTCTACAGGCCTGCCATTGCAGCCTGTGTAAGCTGGTGCTAGCACCACTTACAACAGATATAGGTATCCCTATATCTAAGGTCGCTGCACTTAAAGCCTATAAGTCACCCCTACAGCAGGTCTTTTCAATCCTGAAGGCAGGGTGCTTGGTTCTAAGTGTGAGGGTGCCCCTGCATGAACAGGACACCCCTACAGCCTTCAAAGACCATTCTACCGGGTTGTAAGTGAGACAGCCATATAACATATGGAGGGGCACCACGTCATTACGAGATGACCATCTCAAAACTGGCTGTGACGAAACCTGTCGTGTTTGGTATCAAACATGTTGGAATCATACCCCTACACCGTAAATGGTGTGGGAGGTATGATTCCAAGCACTATAAAGGCCCAAAGTGCTCCTGGTACCAGTCTTCTAGACCCGGACAGCACAACATGGCTGCTGCCGACCAGAGACATGATTCTGCCCTCCTGCTGCTAAGCTGAGCACGAGCAGGGGAAGGCAGAACAATAGGCATCCTGTCACAGGGAGGTGTGACCACCTCCCAGACAGGGATTAGTGTATTGGAGCAGGGTGAGAGTGCTTGCCAGCGCCACATAGTCTGCAGGCAGGGCACATTTGGTGCCCTCCATGCATAGTCCAGCTCAAATCAGTTCAGGGAGCCGTTGGCTCCCGCTGTGACGAGAAACTGGACAAAGGACAGGGGAGTATCCTCCCCCTTGTCCAGCCCCTCCGTGGGGGAGGGACCCCTGTATCATCCCGATCCTTTCCTTAGAGTACTTAAGGGCTTACCTGTGGGTGGGTCCCTAGATTCGTCGTGGGACATGATACAATTCAGACACCACTTCAACTTCGACCGTCCGGGCACTCTGGACTTCGCTGGACTTCGCTCTGGGCATCAAGGCTGCAACCGGGAAGACTCCTGCTGCTCCTGATCTCTTCGCCCTGCTTGTCTGCTACAACATCCGTGCCTGTGCTCCATACAGGAACCCATCCAGGGCCTGTGGACATCAAAGACACCTGAAGAAATCTCCCTTGAAGTGAAGGAGTCACTTCCCTGCATCTGCAGGCACCGCAACTAAGCTGACAGGTCTGCTGGTCCTGGGCTCCTACAGACTCCGAAAGGCTCAACAACACAGGTGGTGGTCTTCACATCCCTCAACTCCTGCCCCTTCCTCTCACGAAGTTTAAGGCCAGCATCCCTTGTCGGATCCGCAGGAACCAAACCCCTGTGCACTGCATCGACTTGCAGTTGCAAAGGCTTGTTGGCTTCCTTCCACCAAGATTTTCAGGCTCCAAGTAGCCCAACGTCAAGCATCTCCAGTGACCAGAATCTTTGACCACACCACATTGCTTGCACCATGGGCCTGCTTCTTTGGTAGCTGCTCGAGGTCCTCTTGCGACTCCAGTGCCTCCGGCCTGTGGGTCCTGTCGAGGGTCACATTTGAATTGTTCTGGACTGTCCTGATTGCTCGGGGCCTGCCCTGACTCCCCTGCTAGTGGTGAGTCTCCTGGACCTTGCTGGTTCCGACATTGCACCTTCTGTCTTCTTCTACTCCTTCGTTGGTTGCAGTTGCCAAGGCTCATTGGTGCTCCCGCCGGACACCGACCCCTCAACTCTCGACATCCGACGTTTGACAGCTCGTGTATGGCTCCTGGTCTTCCACAGCGTCGCCTGGTCCACACAGCTGCAGTTTCAAGGTCACAGTCAGCTTTCCTGCAACACTTGACATCGGTGGGCATTCGTCTTCTGTGCCTCCTGGTCCCTCCTGAGTGGCATAGTCTCTGTCCCCTCTCCTTGCAGGTTCTTCACATCCTGAATCCACCTTTGGGTTCCACCGGACACTTTCACCTTCTGCAGCAGCAGCATCTTTCTGAAGTCTCCCATTGTGTTTGACGACGGTTTCCGATGCCACTTCACACCTATGCACCCGGCTTCCCTGGTACAGGTATCCTGGTTCCTAAGTTATTCACGGGTGAGGTGGCTCTCCAACCTCTTGTCTTCCACGGGGTTTCTTCAGGGTCCACTGGGAAGGGTCCTCTTTCTTTAAAATTGCAACCGCGACTTACACATTGATTTGTACGGAGAACGCAGTCATGTTCATACACTGCACACAACCTCCGTGGGGCTCCTAGATACTCATCTTGGGTGGTTCCTTGGGTCCCCGGCACTTCTAAGTCCTCTGACTATTATCTTGACTCGAGTCGTGGTTCGCATACCACTATTTTAGTATATGGTTTGGTCTCCCCCTGGGGACCATTGTGTAAACTGTGCTACTTACCTGTTTTTATTGAAAAGTATTGTGTGCATTGGGCATATCTCCGGCTAGGAGATATCTGTAAGTGTTAGTGAGTGTCTTATAATAAATACATATTTTTATAATTACACTGTGTGGTTCTTTTTCACTTAATCAATACCTATATGATTGTGTTCTTGTAAAACAAGCTGCTTTACACTCCTTCTGGACTAAGCCTGAAGGCTGCTCTCCACAGCTACCACTCAGAGAGCTTTCTAAGGTTGTCTAAGACCACTAAAATCACCATAAGGGTTGCCTGGATCAGTGCAATGTGTCCACTTACATAAGTGTACATCATATACTGAGCCAGCCTCTCACACATGTTTTTCAATTTTGGTATACATATGTTAATTAAACCAAGCACAATCGTCTAATTAACTAGGCTGGAATATACACAGGAGAGCTACCTTCAGATACATGGAGTGCTACCAGTAGCTCAGGGGCAACTTGTTGGAGAAGCAAGCCTGCTAAGACTATCTTAAATCGATAATATATATATTGTGATCAATGCAGAAGTATCAACATGTGTTGTCAAGTGTAATAAAACGAAGCGCACACCAGTATTATTGAGAATCTTCATGTTTAATGCACCCACCAAGGGACACTGCCAGCCGCCAGCCAGCTCTCCCAACTCTGACTCTGCCAGGTCACCTCCAGAGTTCTGGTAATGCACCTAACACTCCATCAGGTGCATCACCATTAAAGGGCAAGCTACAACACACCTTCCCCTTTAACATATTATAACTGTACATAGAACCAAAAACCTTAATGGCAAAGAAAGGATATGGAAATGGACATGAAGAAAAAGAAGATAAAGAAAACAACCTACATAGCTACTAAAAGTAAATGAGACTTATGCTGGAAACCCTACATACAACCTCCAACCACCATCTCCCATCCATAGCAATGAAGAAAATAAACAATCATGACATTACTACTCTAATATGTAATCCTGACGGTATGAAGGTGCTCTCCTCCCTCTTCTATCAGCACGGATATGACCACCTTAACTCTCAAAATGTTTGTTCTTCATTTGGACCTGAGAACTCACTACATCTAGATAATCGACACATACTCCAAACTTCACCACCACTTTACACAACCACATTCTTCTTAACTTCATCAACGCATTTGGGAACCCAAAATTTTGTTTCCCTTTCGGAGACCATACCGCTTTTTTTACATAAACCATGTCAACAACTTTCCATTCGGTTCTCCTCACCCCCTTCTTGGCATTAAACCTTTGTTTATATTTCTCCTCATACTCCTTCACCCTTACATTGCCTTCATCACTATTCCTATCTATGCCACTCAACCACAAAGGAATGAGTTATGAACCAGCCACTCTGCCTCTGTTACAACAACATCCGGTATTCCCTCACAAGCAAACACATCCTTAAGAAATTCAATAAAATTTTTAGTGACCACAGAGTTCATGCAACATGCTGAGACCCATTTGGATGTATAGTCAATTAAAACTACCACAAATCCTTCATTGGGCGATAACACCTCAAAAGGCCCAACAATATCCATAGCTACCTTGGTCCAATGTTCTTTGAGTATCTCCACCGGTGACAGTGGAGCAGTCCTGACCTTCCTGGATTTATCATTGCCAGCACAGAGCATACTATCTCTAACCACTTCCTCCACCTGTCAGTCCACACCTTGCCACCAATAAAACTCTCTCACTATGGACTTTGTCAGACAAAGCCCAAGGTGGCCTTCATGTGCTAAATGAACAACTTTCTCACGCTAATCATCAGATGGAACTAGCCTCTCCCCTCTGTGCAGCGCATCTTCTACAATACTCAATTAATCACGCACATTCCAAAACCCCCTTGCACATTGAGGAACCTTGTTGATGTTGGGCCATCCACCAGCTACCAGGTCCATCACTATCTTCTGTGTAGCATCTCTGGCAACACCAGTGTCTCACTCACCCTTGCTAAGTGCTGGTTCCCTGGCCTATGATACTGACGGTTCCACACAGAAAATAGGCAATTTGTCCAATGCCATCCTAGGCACTCTCTACATTCCTGCACACAAACATCTGGACTAATGGCTAATGGTCAGTTCGGACCAGAAAAGGCAAATCCCAGAGGAAAAACCTAAAATGGCTGATAGCCCACATAAAAGCCAATGCCTCAAGCTCTATCACAGAGTAAGGTTCTTCCACCCCCTTGAGGGAACATGAGGCAAAACTTATAACTCTCTCCTTCATATCAACAATTTGTGAAAGCACAGCACCTAACCCTCTCACACTTGCATCTGTGGTTAGGATGGTCCTTTTTGTTACATCGAAATGCCCCAAAGTTGGCATACGTGCAATCTCACGTTCGACTTTACTGAAAGCTTCTACACATTCATCCAACGACACAAAATCTGCACCCTTTTTTAGCAACAATCTCAACGGTTGCACCACACTGGCAAAGTTGTAAATAAACTTAAAATAATATTCTGATAGGCCAAGGAATGATTTAACCTGGTCCTTGTCGGTCGGCGCTAGGGCCTGCAATATCGCTTCTGCTAAGTCGATCTTGGAACTGATGCCGTCACCCGAGGTGGTATGTCATAGGTAAGACACAGCTTCAACCCTGAATTTGCATTTGTCCCTTTTGAGTGTAAGTCCTCGCTCCCGTAGTCTTGACAGAACACTAACCAAAACCTCATCATGACTTGACTTATCTTTCCCATAGATCAATATGTCATCCTGATAATATAGAACTGAGCTTATACCCGCCAAAACCTCTGCCGTGACAACTGTACATGCTACATCTGCCAAACTCAAAATCAGGCCCACAGGCTTTACCACAGTTTTGGGCTGACAGGTGTCTTAAGCAGTTGAAATGCTGGAGCCTTCAACAATAGTAAATGGTTGCTCATCACTGTTACTTTCAAGGCATGTGCCACTTTTGTCTTGAATTGTAAAAGCATTTTTTGACCTACCTAAAGTAAACAACAAAATGTAACACAATAACATGCAAAAGGCAACATAACATCACAGTTAAAACAAGGCAGCACTACTGCAGTACAACACAACAGATTAACATTGCATTCATGTAGCATAAGAACAAAGCAGCACAAAAAAAACATTAGAGCACATCATCACCACATGAAAATAGTACACACAAATATGCACAAATGTTTTTGCCACGTTTTACTACCTCCAGACTCCTGTTTTCATATCACAGGGGTAAAAGGGCCTTGCACCAAGCACAGTGTTACTTAACAGCAAGAACATGAAAAAGCACCAGTCAAAAATGTTTTGTTATCTGGCCCTAGAAAGCAGAACATTACTGTAACTAGTTTGGAGCAAGCACAAGTAGTGCCTGTTCCCATATTAAAATGATGCAAAGAAGTCCAAGACGAGAAAGGTTCTAGAAGCTGGAGAAAAGCCAAGCAAATTCAATTCCCACACCTTACTCAGTCATTATTTACTGTGAGGGAAAGATGCTGGGTTAAATAATGGTTTAAATAATGCAACTCCCAAAGGACACATGTGTATGAAGGCAAGAGCAAATATGCTGGAAACTGTAAGCTCAAGGCTAGCCTAGGGGAAAATTACAGCCTCAGCCTGTCCTTGTAATGCAAGGAATAAGATGGTTTGATCTGTTTGCTATTTCATTGCACTAGTCCCTAAGGGGCAAGAAAGCAGAAGCTGCAAACACTCATGAGATCCGAAGTCAGCTTGGGAAATGAATCAATATTTATTATATCTAGTCAGCGATCAAATTCAGTCACTCATCTCATATTGGAAACATTGATATTCAAGGCACGTATAGAGGGAAATGGATGAGTAGGTGCTAATGCCAATCAAAGATGGAGGAATGTACAAAAAAGATCCTGAGTGCTACAATTAAGGGCCAGGTGTATTACGAATGCATTCAGTAAAAGGGGTTGTAATCTGTACACCGACATTTACTGAATTGATTTATATTTTGGGAAATGATGTTGGTCAGTTCACAAAGTGTAATGGGTCGCAATTCGAACTATCTCATGAATATTAATGAGGCAGGTCCCAAATTATGACCTAGAATAATTCTCTGGCATCAAAGGAATGGTGAACTGCTGGGGTCAGCAGACCATCATGTCTTTGATTGCTTTTAAATGAAACAATCTTTTTTTCATGCAGTCTTTTTTCATTAAAGTTAAATGGGATGCTTTAAAAAAAAAAAGAAAAGTTTCACAAAGTTTTTTTAGGAGTAAGTAGTGGTTCCATGAACCATTGTTTACTCCAAAATATGTTTTTTAAAAACATTAACAAAGGATAAGTGGTCACTGCAGCTAGATTTCGGTAGCAAAACATTAAAGCATACCATGAGGGGTCGGTATTTGGAAAGGATGTCCTAAACATGCTTCTTCCAAATACTGATTTAACATTTGGAAATCTAGCGTTTGTAAAACCTTTGATTTACCGAAAGAAAGGGCTTGCAAACACTGAACCCCTTTGCACATCTGGCCCTAGCAGCACATCTTAAACCTGAATTTGTGTTACAGTACTGCAAGTAAGATGAAGGCAAATATTTAATGAGAACATTTGTAACCATGGGCATTTGCTCTAAAGTAAAACCAATAGTTTTGATTACGCTAAATTGCACACCTAATGTTCCCTACTAAGGGGTCGATTCCGATTCGGGCCGGAAATCTCTCCGACCGAGCCGGACCCGGAGAGATTTCCGACCGAATCGGACCCGTGCAGTCCGACCGAACTAGTCCGATGCATTCGTATGCCACCGGACACGAGTCGGTCGGACTCCCAGTGAACTCAATGGGAGCCGGTCGTACAACGCGTGCGCGGGCTCCCATTGCCTCAATGGGTGCGAGGCGGACAAGGGCGCCCCCTACAGCGAGTACGCCGCGAGCGCTCGCGGCGTACACGCACAGGTAGGGGGGACCCATGGGTCCCCCCTGTGTGCGCCTCGCACGGGTACGCGTACAGGGGGGTCCGACACGGACCCCCAAAGTGCGGCTCCGACAGCGAGTTCGAGTCGGACGGCGCGAGTCGGTCGGAGCGGTCGAGGTGCGCATCGTACTTACCCGGCCGGAAAACGTCTCCATTGCGCGGTGCGAATCGGGTCCGAGCGAGTCGGTCGGAGCGGTACGATCCGGGTACGAGTCGGTCGGAGCGGTCGGGTCGCCCGGACGAGTCGGTCGGCGAATTCGCATCGTACTCGCTCGGCCGGACCCGCGTACGATTCGGTCGGGAAAAAGGGCTCCGAATCGGATCCGGTAAAGCCGAATCCTATTCGGAGCCCTACCGGCCGAGATCGGAATCGGCCCCTAAGTATAGCGTAAGCGATCAATCTTTTATTTACCTAAAGTGGTTGAGGGGAGGAAACAACTCAGACAGATATCAGCAAAGTTGCCATGCCTGAAAAGACCACCAACTCCAAAGTGCAGTTTGAAGATTTATTATAAGGCCAAAAACAATTGGATGTAAATACATCTCAATAGCAAAGTATAGAGGTACAGAAAAATTAATACAGAGCCAAGTTTACGAATATAAGTAATTCGGCCCAAAAGACAGATGATTATAAATTCCAAAATCACAACGCAACATAGAATAGATGCGATATTCAGTTCTCGGCTCATTGAAAGAAATTAAAATCTTTCCCTACACTGCTCTACATGAGGGCCCTTCCTGTCTCTCTTCTATCATTCCCCAATGGTGTCAGCACGTGTTGACTTCCTAAGAAGTACTCACGTCAAATGGGTCGTTTTATCTTATGGCTATGGAGCTTGTTCTAAGATGCTCCTTCTCCTCCGAAAGCTAGCAGAAGTCTGGTCTCGCTGTCCCTGCGCAACATACAAAAGATGGGATTCAACCCACAATATGTCATTCTTCTTAAAACTTTCCATTGCACCTCTATACAGTAGCTTTTTCTTTTCATGGCACAAATTTAATTAATGATATCTTCTTTCCAGTGGCCTTGGCTTTCAGACAGACCAGATATGCAAGGCATCCTCCCTTCTCGCTTCCCAGCCATCTTCAAAGACATTCCGGGTCTCTCCTTAACTCTGAACTCTGAAAATAACGATGTGTATTCTTTCACCTGCAGTAGGATGAGAACATTCTCATTTCGAACACAACATTTAATTATTTATTTCTCAAGAGCAAGGAGAATTGAAACCTACGACTTTGGGCCTACAATTCAGGCAACTTAAACTAACCACAATTACGGTATATAGAAATAATATCGTCCTGCACATTATGCATGAAGGAATCGTAATACATACAAAGTTCTACTTAAATGCGTTCACTAGTTTTCAACATCAAATGATTCAAATAAATGTTTCATATTAGTCATAAAACACTGCAAACAATACGAATACATGAGAGTGCGTTTAAACCATGAGTATAGTGCACTCATACAAAATAGAGTGCTATCAGCGCTCTATCAGTTCCCCCCTCTTATGATTAGTGTCATAACACCAACTTTCTATTCTTCTGTAATTTTTATCCTTGTAGAAGAGACCGACCTAAACAGAAGCTGTAGCTTGCCGTCCCTGTCTGAATCGTTCTAACCCCTTAAGGTGCTGGTAATGACTGTCCTGTAGTCGTTCAAGTTGGTGCTCTCGCTTTCTCGAAACAGTCTCCTGATGCCGTGCCCTTTGCCATTTGCAAGCCTTGATGGCTCCTAGTAGGACAATTATACAAATGACAGCTATTATAATAGGCTTCAAGATATATCCCATTATTCCTTGTCCCAAACTTCCAAACCAACTGCCTATCTTGCCAAATCCTTTCCCCACTTGTTCCCTGAGTCCTTCAGCAGCCATCTCACGTAACTCTTGGTGTATATCTGAAATATTGTTGATATATTTCCTTATATCCCGACTGTTGTCAGGAATATAAGTACATCACTGTTGAACTTTCAATAATTTGCAGACTCCTCCGGCTTTTGCTAGCAGCACATCTAGGGCAAGACGGTTTTGCAAAACCATAGCCCTTATCAAAACCATCTCCCCATCTACAAGTAATAAAATCTGAGCTGTATTTATTGAGAGCTTATCCACTAATGTTGCCAGTTTTCTGATTTTCAAATCATTCAGAATCACACCCATACTCGGTATCATAGCCCCAAATATGTCTCCAATCACTTCTCCTGCACTCACACCACGTTTTCCTCTTTGAGGTCTTTTGCTTTCTAGGGGCCATAAATCATTCACATGAAAAATCTTGGAAAATACCACAGCCAAATAACAAGTGCCATACCAATTTTTGGGCAACTTCACATAGGCATTCTTGCCACACACAAAATACACATTGGGCACTATTGTTATTTTGTCCAATAATGCTTTTCTAATTGATTCTTCGATCAAGAAGACGTGCTCACAATCACTTTCACCCACAAATATCTTATCGTAATATGTGGTCGGGTGTCTAATACACAACTTCCCCTTCTGGTGGAAATCTAATGCTATAGGTCCAAAACTCCCCTTTGCTTTATGATCTAATTCTTCTTTAGTCCATGGGGTAACCTTGTGCTTTGGATCTGGTCTAAATAGAGTCTGTCTATGCCGATCTTCTATCTGATCTATAAATTTCTTTTCAATGTCAGTTAACATACAGGTTAAATTGTGTCTATGAGCATAGGACGTATCTAAAGTAATGGTAGGCACGAAATACTTTGTCATTCGCTCTACTTCCTTATAATAATCATAATTATTCATGTATTTAAGAACTGGGACTTCCGAGAGTACCACATCATAATTTGAGAAATAGTACTCGAAGTGTGCCTTGCTATAAAACATGCTCAACAACACACTACATGTAATGCCATAGGTCAAAGGCAAATGATGGTATCGAATGCCTTCTTCTACTGAGGCTGGTAATTGCATACACACATAACAATCCTTCGCTTCCATGGTATCCACATACTCATACAATAATCGAGCATACGCATTCAAAGTGAAATCACCCTTTGACAAATCAACATGTAATCTACGACTGGTTTCCTTAATCATTTCTAGATCCCTTGCGGATACATCCTCATCTATCTCAGAGATTGGTGTAGTGAGTGTTGCCTGTACCCTATTCTGTCCGACATCTTGAGATCCAACTAGAGATGTAACGATCACCACAGTTATAACAATAAGCACCACTACAATGAGGGTGCCAATGATGCACTTCTGTTTGCGTGTTGATTTTTCGGACACCATGGTTTCTACTGATCCGTTCCGAAGCACA
The DNA here is from genome assembly GCA_963921515.1 of Calotriton arnoldi. Taxonomy (NCBI): domain Eukaryota; kingdom Metazoa; phylum Chordata; class Amphibia; order Caudata; family Salamandridae; genus Calotriton; species Calotriton arnoldi. Next base: position 575,960 of record CAWUFW010007498.1, on the reverse strand, counting down.
AAAGGGAAAACACAGTCTCTTTCTGTTTTCTTTGTTTTAACAATGTCTTTCTCATGTCTCTCCTCCCATGCAATTATTGTCAAAGTTAATTCGATTGATACTACACCTATTGAAGAAATGTAGTCAGCCCTATTCCTCACTCCATCATCTACTAGAAAGTTCCTAATTTTAAATCTTCTTAAACTGGGGTCTAAGTTATCTTCTTTCTAAGGCCTAACGCTTTCTTTGGTTATAAATCAAGCTTCATCGTTAATGATATTTGATCCAAGTATTTCGAGGACAAATTGCAAAATCTCCACACGGATTTCTCCTAATTCTTGCGCGGTGAGCTGTCGGCCAAATGAAGGGAAGATAACCTGATTGAGGATCAGGAAACGCAATCCACTCAGCCTTGGAGGATTTGGAACTTGCAGAGTTAGTTTTCCAAACGCTTCTACTCCTGGGACCAGCAACTGTATTTCAATCGAGAGGGTGTTCCCTCTGTAGCTCACCGTACCAGCTCCCAACCTCCCGGACTTCACTGGGCTCTGCATCTGCAGCCAGGTACGTCCACTCAGGAGATGCGTATCTTCGAGACGCTATTCTTTCTCTTCTGGACCATCTCAGACCATCCGGTCTTTCTTCAGCGTCACTTTGATCTGATTCTGATTTTTCAGGAATCGGAGCGAGATTTTTCTCGGATGCAAGCCTTATATTCAGCCTTTCTTTTCCTGCTGGCCACTTTTCCGCTCTGGCATCAGCTCTTCTCTCTTCCTCTTGATCTGATCCTTCTGCAATAGACCACTCACCTTGATCTGGTGCAAAGTTCACATCTGCAACATCATCTATTTCAGAATCTGGGCTCAATTCAGGAGCACTCAGCTCTCGTCTCTAGTGTTCACTTGGCTGTTCCGTTTCATCTGAAACTCTTACAGCTGAGCCTGTGCCTTCGTCGTTGTCTGTGGCAGGTCCACACATGCTTCTCGGAACCAGGGGACTCTCTTCCTCCGCAGGCGCTTGAACTCGGCGAGTGTGGGAAGCGTGTATCCAGTTCGGCAATCCTCCACACTGCACAGCGGTACTTGTGACCAATATCACCTGATATGATCCTCGCCAGCGAGCATCAAGACAACTCTTCCTCACGTGCTTGCGAACTAGTACCCATTCACCTGGATTAAGATCATGCAGCAGGTCTCTCGAGGTGGATGCAGTCGCAGCCTCGACCTGGTGGGATACAGAAGTAACCACATCAGCCAGTCCCTTACAATAATCCAACACTAAATCATCAGTGATGTTTATCAATGCTGTAGCTGGCACCATAGGCAAATGCATAGCTCTTCCGGTCAAAATTTCGTGGGGAGAAAGCCCTGTTCTCCTATCAGGGGTGCTACGCAGACTCATGAGCACCAGAGGCAGCGCATCTGGCCATTTCAATGAAGTTGACGAACACACCTTTGCCACTCTTGACTTGATGGTGCCATTAACCTGCTCTACAAGACCTGAAGCCTCCGGCCTGTAGCTACAATGCAGTCTCTGATCAATGTTCAAAGCAGAGCACAACAATTTCATGATTTCACTGTGGAAATGAGTTCCTCTATCTGTCTCCACTGATGTCGGAAATCCATATCTCTGGATCAATTCTCTTAACAACAACTTGGCTACTGTGAGACTGTCACATCGTCTAGTTGGATATGCTTCCACCCAACGCGAAAAGATACACACCACCACCAAAATGTATCTCAACCTATTGCACCTCAGCATTTCAATAAAATCCAATTGTATCCTATTGAAGGGACCTCCAGATCTTCCAATGTGACTCATTGCAACCACAGTTCTCTTTCCAACATTCATTTGTTGACAAGTAACACACCTGTGACATACCGCTTCAGCCCACACACGAAAGCGTAGATTAAACCACGTCTGCCTAAACACTCGCACCATAGCATCTCTTCCCAGATGAACTGCTCCGTGGATTTGCCTTGCCATTGGGCTCAGTAAACAATTGGGTAATACTGCTCTCTCATCTGTGGACACCCAAATGCCATCGTCTCTTTTTGTGCAACCTGCTCTGACCCATGAAGCAGCTTCCTCTTCTGGGACTTCATCCTGCAACCGCTTCACCTCATCCCAAGTATCGGCTATAGCTAACATCATGCTGAGCTCGGTCTCTTCTGTGCTCTCGCCTATATATTCTCCATTGAAAATACAAGCATGTTCACCGCAAAATCGTGCTACTTCATCTGCATAATTGTTGCCCTTAGTGACAAAGTCTTCTCCCTTTCCATGAGCTGCACATTTAACGACTGCTATCACTTTGGGCTTCTGCAAAGCTTCCAATAGTTGGCACACATACTCGCCGTTACGTATAGGTGACCCTGAGGACGTTAGAAACCCCCTCTGTGACCATAACTGCCCAAAGTCATGAACTACACCAAATCCGTATTGACTGTCTGTATACACAGTCACTCGAATATCAGCTGCAATGATACAGGCACGTGTCAAAGCGACAATTTCGGCCACCTGAGCAGAGAATACTCTATTTAAACAGGCAGCTTCCACTACTCCCATGATGGTGCACACAGCAAACGCTGCTCTCAAATACCCTTCATTGTCTCTTAAACATGAACCATCAACAAAAAGGATCAAATCAGATTGGGGCAAAGGTTCATCGACAATGTCAGGTCTGGGTTTGGGAGATAGGTCAGTAACAGCTAGGCAGTCATGCTCTTCACAATCCTCATCTTCTTCCTCTTGCGGAACAGGTAACAGTGTAGCAGGGTTCAGGGTGGTACAACGTCTCAGGGTAACATTTTCAGCGGCCAAGATAATCTGCTCATACTTGGTAAGTCTGTTGTTGGTCAGATACTGTGTTTTCGTTCTGGTCATCAACAATTCTACTGAATGGGGCACATAAACAATGAGCGGATAACCCATCACTATGCTTTCACATCTTTCAATGCTGACACCGGTTGCAGCAACGGATTTCAGACATCCGGGCAACGCAGAAGCTACATGATCTAATGTAGCTGAGAAGTAAGCTACTGGTCTACGGGCACCCCTATGTGTATGTACAAGGACTGCTAACGCACATCCCTCCTTTTCACAGCAAAAGAGCGAAAACGCTTTGTTATAATCCGGCATTCCGAGAGCCAGAGCATGACAGATACTTTCCTTCAGCTCACGGAAGGCTTTCAAGCACTCGTCATCCCATGGTACCGGATCGCTAACATCCTTTCGAGTCAGTTTCAACAGAGGCTTTGCTTGCAAGGAAAAATTTGGGATCCACTGTCGACAATAGCCGACCATTCCCAAAAACGTGCAGACTTCTTTTTGTGTTTTCGGAGTTCCCATTTGTAGAATCGTCTCTATGCGATCTGGTGACACCCTTCGTTTTCCCTTCTCAATCCGGTGACCTAGGTACTGAACTTCAGACAAACAATACTGCAGTTTGTTTGGAGACACTTTGTGTCCATTCTCTGCCAAATGATTCAGCAACGCCACAGTGTCAATCCTGCAAGCATCCTCAGTCTCTGAGGCGACCAAAAGGTCGTCTATATATTGCACTAAGACTGAGTCTTGGGGCATCACCAGTCCTTCAAGATTCTTTTTCAGACTTTGACTAAAAATGGAGGGGCTTTCTGTATACCCCTGAGGAATTCTTTCCCATGTTAACACACGATCGTCCATCCTAAACGCAAATAAAAACTGACTTTCTTCATGCAATGGTATGGAGAAAAATGCATGACACAAATCTATCACTGTAAACCATTCTGCTTTGCATGGTATCTGGAATAGAATAATAGCTGGATTCGGTACCACAGGACAACATGGGATCACAATTTCATTAACCCGACGCAGATCCTGCACTATTCTGTACTTGCCACTTGGCTTCTGCAGTCCCATGATAGGTGAGTTGCAGGGACTTCCTCTTATCTCCTTAAGAATACCTTGGGCAATCATAGTCTCAATCACAGGTCTTATTCCGGCCACAGTTTCTGGAGTAAATTTATATTGTGGCGTTCGTGGGAATTCAGCATTGGGTTTGACCTGTATCTTAACTGGCTCAACCCCTCTCATCAGACCTACATCCTCGCCCGTAAAATCCCACACTTTCGGATCAACTGAGTCTCTCAAGTCATGTGGCAATTCTGCTATTGTGAGCACCACAAACATTTCTGCACACAGACTCATGTTAGCCATTTTAAAATCAGCATCATCATCATATGTTTGCAATTCCACACCTCTCGGAGTGCACGATATAGTACAATTGAGCTTGCACAGAAGGTCTCGTCCCAAAAGACAGACCGGACTTGAATTGCACACTACAAATTGGTGTTTATCCCGAAATGGTCCTATTCTCACGGGTAATTTGTTTGTCAATGGATTGGTCATTTTCTGATTACTAACCCCCACTACTTGAATCGATTGTCCCGAAAGAGTTAAATTTGGGACTACTTCCGTTCTCACCGTGGAGCGAGCAGCTCCAGTGTCTAATATGTAAGGTAACAGGATATCCATTCACATCTGCATCTACAAACGGCCCACTCTGATCTACTTCTAGGATCGCATCTAAGGTGCATTCCTCATGCACCCCCCTCTGACACTCTTGTAAATCTTGATTTTGATCAAATCTATCTTGTATTTCAAAATAAGGCATCTGATGGTATAACTGATTATGCATGGGTATCCTAGGATGTTGAGGTACTTGCACTTGCGGCTCATATCCTCCTACATACATAGACCTGGGTCTTGTCACAGTAGTGACAGTCTCGGACAGCTGTCCCTCTCCTTCCATCTGTATCTGATTTGCTGGATTCGATCTACACTCACACTTCCAATGCCCGATTTTGTGACAATAGTGGCAGGCAGTGACCCTTTTCTGTTGGGCCACCCATTCACTTGCACCTGGATCCATTCCTCTTCCTCTACCCTGACCAGGTTGGGTCACCATCTGTTGTCCCATTCCTCTTCCACCTCCTCTACCTCTACCTATCGCTCCTCCAATCCCTTGCGTCATATCAGCGTTTCTCAACTGTACCAACATCAACTTGTCCTTCAATTTCTTCTGTGTCGACTCCACTTGATCACTGCAATATTTAGCATAACGCAGAATCTCGTCCACCGACTTATTCTGCCAACATATCAAGTGATGCTGTATCATCAAACTAATATCAGATTTCAGTCTCAACACAAACTTCGAGACAAATTGTCCCATATCTTTCTGTTAAATTGTACCCAATCCACTATGCTGCTTAAAAGCTAACAACAATCTTTCGTAATAATCATGTACTGATTCCTTAGAGTCTTGAGTGGTGCGATCAATCTTCAACCAATCAACAATCTGAGGAGCTACTTTCGACTGCAACCATGTAATCACTTGCTCGTATTTTCTCATTACATCAGGTGAAGGACCATGACTCACTGAATCTCTAGGTGGCTCTGCAGTAGGCCACTCAATGGCAATCTTACATGCCGCCCACAAATCCGCCGGCACTACTATATCAAACAAGGTGTTTAAATCAATCCACAATACTTTCAAAATATTTACAAACTGATCTATTTGCTTGTACCTCTCAGCAGGTTTTTCCCTCAGCCGAGGAAAATCATTCGTAAATGCTGCTAAGTCACCCCTGTTCCATGGCACGTGAACATACCCTCCATTCGGTACCTCCCTGAGGGGGAAATTTCCTGCAGCTCCCGTCCCTCCACCCGGAGGCGGAGTATTTTCTATTCCATTCTTGAAGCTTTTCTTTTTGGCCCATATTTCTTTCCATCTGTCTAATTCTTTCCATGTCCGCATCCCTATCACTAGTTCTCTAATTTGTGCTTTTAATCCAATCGTTCGCTTCTCTTCCAAATCCTTATCTGTGTAATTTAATCTGCAAGAACCCTGTATCAGCTTGGTCTTTGACAAATCAACCTCATACCTTTGTGCCAAAAGCAACAATGCATCATAAGCTTGTTTGGCCTTTCTTGTCATGTCCTTTGCTACAAACAGTAGTTCGCTCGAGTCATATGTCTCAATTCTGTTCAGAGGTAGATTACCTTCAATCACCTCGTCTAGTTCCGCCTTTAGTCGTACCACATCTAGCATTGGCGCTTTTATTGCACTTTTTAACACTCTCTGAATTTCCTCATTTTTTGTATCTTCCCTGTCACAACTTTGGGTTCTCTTAGGAACTGCACCCTCTTCTATCTTCGAAGCTGGGCGTCTATCTCTTTCCAAGCTTCAACTTCTCCAATGGTCACCTGCACAAATAACCTGTGGCCCAAACAGTACTCTAGGTGCTTCTTGCCTCTTGCTTGTCTCTTCCCTCGGCATCATTGACTCTCTCTCTGGTTGAACCCACATTCGAAGATCAGACTTAGAATTCGCTAGGGCTCCTGTCCGTCTTCGTTCTGACCCACTATCCATTCTTGATCGATCAGCTGTAGCTGGCAGTGGAGTACTAGATTCCACTGGCATCCGACTTAAACCTGTCCCACTCATTGCAAGGCTCCCTCCAGACATTGTCTCTTCCCCTTCACTTATTTGCTGTTGACTGTCATCGGTTCTTTCTCTAGGATTATATATTGGAACCACCGGCCCTATTGTGACCGGTACCGACAAAGCATCTGGTTACTGCATGTTTCCTGCAGGTTGTACTGGCTCAGGCTTTGGATACCTCATTCCTCCAGACCCTCCCGGAATGTGTACCATTGTAATCTTGCCTCTTACTCCTGCCGATTGTTCCTCTGAACCCAGTTGTCCCACACCTAAAAGCTCTTCTGATGGGCACAACCTCTCTGTCTCTGATCTAGAGTCGCACAGTGGAGGACGTTCCGCTAGCAATCTATCGAGGAAGCTGTCATCTGTATCACTGACCTCCTCTGTCGTCTTTTTCCCTTCTGCCCCCTCTTTTAACGTACGAAATGGGTACAAGCGTTCTCCCTCTATGGTGTCTACTCTCCATCTTTTCAACTGGGCATCCCATCTAGCATCATGATATGCCTTCATTGCTTTCCTCATTCTTCCTTGTGAAGCCTCTCTCCTTTTTACTAGGGCAGCTCTCATCCATGCATCTAATGCCTCAAATTGTGTGGGTCTAGGGGGAGGTTTCAGTGCATTCATCACCCCCCTCAGCTGGGTCAGCACTTCCATACGAAAAGACCCATAACGAGGGAAAGCCAATTCACCCTCTTTCTCTGTAATTTTATGCCAATTCTGAAGCCACACTATAGTATGAAGTCCTACATTCGTTGCCATGTAATGTGCCGGTGTGTCTTCTGGCGGAGCTTCTTCTCCTACCCGAGTCACTACCCCTGTGTCGCCTCTACACAAATCTCGCAATACCCTAAAGCATCTCATTGTAAAATCGATCAATTGCAAGTCCAAAATACGCTGTTCCACTGCAAACGAACTTCCACCAATCCCAGCACGGCGTTACACCAACCAACCTATCACAGCGCGGCACACCCTGACGTCACTTCTCACTCCTTGCAGCGGCTCACCCGCCTTTACAATTTCACCGCAAACTCGCTTACACACATTCGTACCACAAGTAACTGTATATCCAAAAGTTATTAAACCAAGTAACTGTTCCTACACAATTACAATAACTTACAGTCACATAAAACAAATAATTGTCTGTCACTAAAGATCGATAGAACACTCTCACAAGAACATTCAGCCGTTGTGACCCCCGACCTGCGTTGGTCACTCAATCGCCATAGTCCACCCCCGGTACCTGAGGCTTTCTACCGCGACCTATTCCTCGTTCACACAAAGTTCCCTAACACAAGTGGATCGTCGATAGCTCTTCACAACACCCACATTTGATCAGACAATTACAATACAAAACTGTCCCGGGATCTTGGACTTCTCTTGAGTCCGTTCACCAAACTTCCTGCTCCGCACGTGTCCGGACCAGTAAACCAAAAACCACATTCACTCAACATACATCCCAACTCCGCAAGACATCACCCACTTACTCATCACCGCAATCTAACACCACAATTCCTTTCATACTCACGCCACCACTGTTTCCGCCGGACCATCAACGTCCGCCGGTCTCCGCCGTCTTCCGCTCCACTTCAGTGCTCTTCAACCTTCAACCCTACCCCCGATTACTCCCCTCACCTTAGAGATAAACCACTTTAGAGGTAAACCATCCTCTGCTATCATTTGATTACGCTAAATTGCACACCTAATGTTCCCTACTAAGTATAGCGTAAGCGATCAATCTTTTATTTACCTAAAGTGGTTGAGGGGAGGAAACAACTCAGACAGATATCAGCAAAGTTGCCATGCCTGAAAAGACCACCAACTCCAAAGTGCAGTTTGAATATTTATTATAAGGCCAAAAACAATTGGATGTAAATACATCTCAATAGCAAAGTATAGAGGTACAGAAAAATTAATACAGAGCCAAGTTTACGAATATAAGTAATTCGGCCCAAAAGACAGATGATTATAAATTCCAAAATCACAACGCAACACAGAATAGATGCGATATTCAGTTCTCGGCTCATTGAAAGAAATTAAAATCTTTCCCTACACTGCTCTACATGAGGGCCCTTCCTGTCTCTCTTCTATCATTCCCCAACGGTGTCAGCACGTGTTGACTTCCTAAGAAGTACTCACGTCAAATGGGTCGTTTTAGCTTATGGCTATGGAGCTTGCTCTAAGATGCTCCTTCTCCTCCGAAAGCTAGCAGAAGTCTGGTCTCGCTGTCCCTGCGCATCATACAAAAGATGGGATTCAACCCACAATACGTCATTCTTCTTAAAACTTTCCATTGCACCTCTATGCAGTAGCTTTTTCTTTTCATGGCACAAATTTAATTAATGATATCTTCTTTCCAGTGGCCTTGGCTTTCAGACAGACCAGATACGCAAGGCATCCTCCCTTCTCGCTTCCCAGCCATCTTCAAAGACATTCCGGGTCTCTCCTTAACTCTGAACTCTGAAAATAACGATGTGTATTCTTTCACCTGCAGTAGGATGAGAACATTCTAATTTCGAACACAACAACATTTAATTATTTATTTCTCAAGAGCAAGGAGAATCGAAACCTATGACTTTGGGCCTATAATTCAGGCAACTTAAACTAACCACAATTACGGTGTATAGAAATAATATCGTCCTGCACATTATGCATGAAGGAATCGTAATACATACAAAGTTCTACTTAAATGCGTTCACTAGTTTTCAACATCAAATGATTCAAATAAATGTTTCTTAATAGTCATAAAACACTGCAAACAATACGAATACATGAGAGTGCGTTTAAACCATGAGTATAGTGCACTCATACAAAATAGAGTGCTATCAGCGCTCTATCAGTTCCCCCTCTTATGACTAGTGTCATAACACCAACTTTCTATTCTTCTGTAGTTTTTCTCCTTGTAGAAGAGACCGACCTAAACAGAAGCTGTAGCTTGCCGTCCCTGTCTGAATCGTTCTAACCCCTTAAGGTGCTGGTAATGACTGTCCTGCAGTCGTTCAAGTTGGTGCTCTCGCTTTCTCGAAACAGTCTCCTGATGTCGTGCCCTTTGCCATTTGTAAGCCTTGATGGCTCCTAGTAGGACAATTATACAAATGACAGCTATTATAATAGGCTTCAAGATATATCCCATTATTCCTTGTCCCAAACTTCCAAACCAACTGCCTATCTTGCCAAATCCTTTCCCCACTTGTTCCCAGAGTCCTTCAGCAGCCATCTCACGTAACTCTTGGTGTATATCTGAAATATTGTTGATATATTTCCTTATATCCCGACTGTTGTCAGGAATATAAGTACAGCACTGTTGAACTTTCAATAATTTGCAGACTCCTCCGGCTTTTGCTAGCAGCACATCTAGGGCAAGACGGTTTTGCAAAACCATAGCCCTTATCGAAACCATCTCCCCATCTACAAGTAATAAAATCTGAGCTGTATTTATTGAGAGCTTATCCACTAATGTTGCCAGCTTTCTGATTTTCAAATCATTCAGAATCACACCCATACTCGGTATCATAGCCCCAAATATGTCTCCAATCACTTCTCCTGCACTCACACCACGTTTTCCTCTGTGAGGTCTTTTTCTTTCTAGGGGCCATAAATCATTCACATGAAAAATCTTGGGAAATACCACAGCCAAATAACAAGTGCCATACCAATTTTTGGGCAACTTCACATAGGCATTCTTTCCACACACAAAATACACATTGGGCACTATTGTTATTTTGTCCAATAATGCTTTTCTAATTGATTCTTCGATCAAGAAGACGTGCTCACAATCACTTTCACCCACAAATATCTTATCGTAATATGTGGTCGGGTGTCTAATACACAACTTCCCCTTCTGCTGGAAATCTAATGCTATGGGTCCAAAACTCCCCTTTGCTTTATGATCTAATTCTTCTTTAGTCCATGGGGTAACCTTGTGCTTTGGATCTGGTCTAAATAGAGTCTGTCTATGCCGATCTTCTATCTGATCTATACATTTCTTTTCAATGTCAGTTAACATACAGGTTAAATTGTGTCTATGGGCATAGGACGTATCTAAAGTAATGGTAGGCACGAAATACTTTGACATTCGCTCTACTTCCTTATAATAATCATATTTATTCATGTATTTAAGAACTGGGACTTCCGAGAGTACCACATCATAATTTGAGAAATAGTACTCGAAGTGTGCCTTGCTATAAAACATGCTCAACAACACACTACATGTAATGCCATAGGTCAAAGGCAAATGATGGTATTGAATGCCTTCTTCTACTGAGGCTGGTAATTGCATACACACATAGCAATCCTTCGCTTCCATGGTATCCACATACTCATACAATAATCGAGCATACGCATTCAAAGTGAAATCACCCTTTGACAAATCAACATGTAATCTACGACTGGTTTCCTTAATCATTTCTAGATCCCTTGCGGATGCATCCTCATCTATCTCAGAGATTGGTGTAGTGAGTGTTGCCTGTACCCTATTCTGTCCGACATCCTGAGATCCAACTAGAGATGTAACGATCACCACAGTTATAACAATAAGCACCACTACAATGAGGGTGCCAATGATGCACTTCTGTTTGCGTGTTGATTTTTCGGACACCATGGTTTCTACTGATCCGTTCCGAAGCACAAAAGGGAAAACACAGTCTCTTTCTGTTTTCTTTGTTTTAACAATGTCTTTCTCACGTCTCTCCTCCCATGCAATTAATGTCAAAGTTCATTCGATTGATACTAAACCTATTGAAGAGATGTAGTCAGCCCTATTCCTCACTCCATCATCTACTAGAAAGTTCCTAATTTTAAATCTTCTTAAACTGGGGTCTAAGTTATCTTCTTTCTAAGGCCTAATGCTTTCTTTGGTTATAATTCAAGCTTCATCGTTAATGATATTTGATCCAAGTATTTCGAGGACAAGTTGCAAAATCTCCGCACGAATTTCTCCTAATTCTTGCGCGGTGAGCTGTCGGCCAAATGAAGGGAAGATAACCTGATTGAGGATCAGGAAACGCAATCCACTCAGCCTTGGAGGATTTGGAACTTGCAGAGTTAGTGTTCCAAACGCTTCTACGCCTGGGACCAGCAACTGTATTTCAATCGAGAGGGTGTCCCCTCCGTAGCTCACCGTACCAGCTCCCAACCTCCCGGACTTCGCTGGGCTCTGCATCTGCAGCCAGGTACGTCCACTCAGGAGATGCGTATCTTCGAGATGCTATTCTTTCTCTTCTGGAGCGTCTCAGACCATCCGGTCTTTCTTCAGCGTCACTTTGATCTGATTCAGATGTTTCAGGAATCGGAGCGAGATTTTTCTCGGATGCAAGCCTTATATTCAGCCTTTCTTTTCTTGCTGGCCACTTTTCCGCTCTGGCATCTGCTCTCCTCTCTTCCTCTTGATCTGATCCTTCTGCAATAGACCGCTCACCTTGATCTGGTGCAAAGTTCACATCTGCAACATCATCTATTTCAGGATCTGGGCTCAATTCAGGAGCACTCAGCTCTCGTCTCTCGTGCTCACTTGGCTGTTCCGTTTCATCTGAAACTCTTACAGCTGGGCCTGTGCCTTCGTCGTTGTCTGTGGCAGGTCCACACATGCTTCTCGGAACCAGGGGACTCTCTTCCTCCGCAGGCGCTTGAACTCGGCGAGTGTGGGAAGCGTGTATCCAGTTCGGCAATCCTCCACACTTCACAGCGGTACTTGTGACCAATATCACCTGATATGGTCCTCGCCAGCGAGCATCAAGACAACTCTTCCTCACGTGCTTGCGAACTAGTACCCAATCACCTGGATTAAGATCATGCAGCAGGTCTCTCGAGGTGGATGCAGTCGCAGCCTCGACCTGGTGGGATACAGAAGTAACCACATCAGCCAGTCCCTTACAATAATCCAACACTAAATCATCAGTGATGTTTATCAATGCTGTAGCTGGCACCATAGGCAAACGCATAGCTCTTCCGGTCAAAATTTCGTGGGGAGAAAGCCCTGTTCTCCTATCAGGGGTGCTACGCAGACTCATGAGCACCAGAGGCAGCGCATCTGGCCATTTCAATGAAGTTGACGAACACACCTTTGCCACTCTTGACTTGATGGTGCCATTAACCTGCTCTACAAGACCTGAAGCCTCCGGCCTGTAGCTACAATGCAGTCTCTGATCAATGTTCAAAGCAGAGCACAACAATTTCATGATTTCACTGTGGAAATGAGTTCCTCTATCTGTCTCCACTGATGTCGGAAATCCATATCTCGGGATCAATTCTCTTAACAACAACTTGGCTACTGTGAGACTGTCACATCGTCTAGTTGGATATGCTTCCACCCAACGCGAAAAGATACACACCACCACCAAAACGTATCTCAACCTATTGCACCTCGGCATTTCAATAAAGTCCAATTGTATCCTATTGAAGGGACCTCCAGATCTTCCAATGTGACTCATTGCAACCACAGTTCTCTTTCCAACATTCATTTGTTGACAAGTAACACACCTGTGACATACCGCTTCAGCCCACACACGAAAGCGTGGATTAAACCACGTCTGCCTAAACACTCGCACCATAGCATCTCTTCCCAGATGAACTGCTCCGTGGATTTGCCTTGCCATTGGGCTCAGTAGACAATTGGGTAATACTGCTCTCTCATCTGTGGACACCCAAATGCCATCGTCTCTTTTTGTGCAACCTGCTCTGACCCATGAAGCAGCTTCCTCTTCTGGGACTTCATCCTGCAACCGCTTCACCTCATCCCAAGTATCGGCTATAGCTAACATCATGCTGAGCTCGGTCTCTTCTGTGCTCTCGCCTATATATTCTCCATTGAAAATACAAGCATGTTCAGCGCAAAATCGTGCTACTTCATCTGCATAATTGTTGCCCTTAGTGACAAAGTCTTCTCCTTTTCCATGAGCTGCACATTTAACGACTGCTATCTCTTTGGGCTTCTGCAAAGCTTCCAATAGTTGGCGCACATACTCGCCGTTACGTATAGGTGACCCTGAGGACGTTAGAAACCCCCTCTGTGACCATAACTGCCCAAAGTCATGAACTACACCAAATCCGTATTGACTGTCTGTATACACAGTCACTCGAATATCAGCTGCAATGATACAGGCACGTGTCAAAGCGACAATTTCGGCCACCTGAGCAGAGAATACTCTATTTAAACAGGCAGCTTCCACTACTCCCATGATGGTGCACACAGCAAACGCTGCTCTCAAATACCCTTCATTGTCTCTTAAACATGAACCATCAACAAAAAGGATCAAATCAGATTGGGGCAAAGGTTCATCGACAATGTCAGGTCTGGGTTTGGTAGATAGGTCAGTAACATCTAGGCAGTCATGCTCTTCACAATCCTCATCTCCTTCCTCTTCCGGAACAGGTAACAATGTAGCAGGGTTCAGGGTGGTACAACGTCTCAGGGTAACATTTTCAGCGGCCAAGATAACCTGCTCATACTTGGTAAGTCTGTTGTTGGTCAGATACTGTGTTTTCGTTCTGGTCATCAACAATTCTACTGAATGGGGCACATAAACAATGAGCGGATAACCCATCACTATGCTTTCACATCTTTCAATGCTGACACCGGTTGCAGCAACGGATTTCAGACATCCGGGCAACGCAGAAGCTACAGGATCTAATGTAGCTGAGAAGTAAGCTACTGGTCTACGGGCACCCCCATGTGTCTGTACAAGGACTGCTAACGCACATCCCTCCTTTTCACAGCAAAAGAGCGAAAACGCTTTGTTATAATCCGGCATTCCGAGAGCTGGAGCACGACAGATACTTTCCTTCAGCTCACGGAAGGCTTTCAAGCACTCGTCATCCCATGGTACCGGATCACTAACATCCTTTCGAGTCAGTTTCAACAGAGGCTTTGCTTGCAAGGAAAAATTTGGGATCCACTGTCGACAATAGCCGACCATTCCCAAAAACATGCAGACTTCTTTTTGTGTTTTCGGAGTTCCCATTTGCAGAATCGTCTCTATGCGATCTGGTGACACCCTTCGTTTTCCTTTCTCAATCCGGTGACCTAGGTACTGAACTTCAGACAAACAATACTGCAATTTGTTTGGAGACACTTTGTGTCCATTCTCTGCCAAATGATTCAGCAACGCCACAGTGTCAATCCTGCAAGCATCCTCAGTCTCTGAGGCGACCAAAAGGTCGTCTATATATTGCACTAAGACTGAGTTTTGGGGCATCACCAGTCCTTCAAGATTCTTTTTCAGACTTTGACTAAAAATGGAGGGGCTTTCTGTATACCCCTGAGGAATTCTTTCCCATGTTAACACACGATCGTCCATCCTAAACGCAAATAAAAACTGACTTTCTTCATGCAATGGTATGGAGAAAAATGCATGACACAAATCTATCACTGTAAACCATTCTGCTTTGCATGGTATCTGGAATAGAATAATAGCTGGATTCGGTACCACAGGACAACATGGGATCACAATTTCATTAACCCGACGCAGATCCTGCACTATTCTGTACTTGCCACTTGGCTTCTGCAGTCCCATGATAGGTGAGTTGCAGGGACTTCCTCTTATCTCCTTAAGAATACCTTGGGCAATCATAGTCTCAATCACAGGTCTTATTCCGGCCACAGTTTCTGGAGTCAATTTATATTGTGGCGTTCGTGGGAATTCAGCATTGGGTTTGACCTGTATCTTAACTGGCTCAACCCCTCTCATCAGACCTACATCCTCGCCCGTAAAATCCCACACTTTCGGATCAACTGAGTCTCTCAAGTCATGTGGCAATTCTGCTATTGTGAGCACCACAAACATTTCTGCACACAGACTCATGTTAGCCATTTTAAAATCAGCATCATCATCATATGTTTGCAATTCCACACCTCTCGGAGTGCACGATATAGTACAATTGAGCTTGCACAGAAGGTCTCGTCCCAAAAGACAGACCGGACTTGAATTGCACACTACAAATTGGTGTTTATCCCGAAATGGTCCTATTCTCACGGGTAATTCGTTTGTCAATGGATTGGTCATTTTCTGATTACTAACCCCCACTACTTGAATCGATTGTCCCGAAAGAGTTAAATTTGGGACTACTTCAGTTCTCACCGTGGAGCGAGCAGCTCCAGTGTCTAATAAGAAGGTAACAGGATATCCATTCACATCTGCATCTACAAACGGCCCACTCTGATCTACTTCTAGGATCGCATCTAAGGTGCATTCCTCATGCACCCCCTCTGACACTCTTGTAAATCTTGATTTTGATCAAATCTATCTTGTATTTCAAAATAAGGCATCTGATGGTATAACTGATTATGCATGGGTATCCTAGGAGGTTGAGGTACTTGCACTTGCGGCTCATATCCTCCTCCATACATAGACCTGGGTCTTGTCACAGTATTGACAGTCTCGGACAGCTGTCCCTCTCCTTCCATCTGTATCTGATTTGCTGGATTCGATCTACACTCGCGCTTCCAATGCCCGATTTTGTGACAATAGTGGCAGGCAGTGACCCTTTTCTGTTGGGCCACCCATTCACTTGCACCTGGATCCATTCCTCTTCCTCTACCCTGACCAGGTTGGGTCACCATCTGTTGTCCCATTCCTCTTCCACCTCCTCTACCTCTACCTATCGCTCCTCCAATCCCTTGCGTCATATCAGCGTTTCTCAACTGCACCAACATCAACTTGTCCTTCAATTTCTTCTGTGTCGACTCCACTTGATCACTGCAATATTTAGCATAACGCAGAATCTCGTCCACCGACTTATTCTGCCAACATATCAAGTGATGCTGTATCATCAAACTAATATCAGATTTCAGTCCCAACACAAACTTCGAGACAAATTGTCCCATATCTTTCTGTTCAATTGTATCCAATCCACTATGCTGCTTAAAAGCTAACAACAATCTTTCGTAATAATCATGTACTGATTCCTTAGAGTCTTGAGTGGTGCGATCAATCTTCAACCAATCAACAATCTGAGGAGCTACCTTCGACTGCAACCATGTAATCACTTGCTCGTATTTTCTCATTACATCAGGTGAAGGACCATGAGTCACTGAATCTCTAGGTGGCTCTGCAGTAGGCCACTCAATGGCAATCTTACATGCCGCCCACAAATCCGCCGGCACTACTATATCAAACAAGGTGTTTAAATCAATCCACAATACTTTCGAAATCTTTACAAACCGATCTATTTGCTTGTACCACTCAGCAGGTTTTTCCCTCAGCCGAGGAAAATCATTCGTAAATGCTGCTAAATCACCCCTGCTCCATGGCACGTGTACATACCCTCCATTCTGTACCTCCCTGAGGGGGAAATTTCCTGCAGCTCCCGTCCCTCCACCCGGAGGCGGAGTATTTTCTATTCCAGTCTTGAAGCTTTTCTTTTTGGCCCATCTTTCTTTCCATCTGTCTAATTCTTTCCATGTCCGCATCCCTATCACTAGTTCTCTAATTTGTGCTTTTAATCCAATCGTTCGCTTCTCTTCCAAATCCTTATCTGTGTAATTTAATCTGCAAGAACCCTGTATCAGCTTGGTCTTTGACAAATCAACCTCATACCTTTGTGCCAAAAGCAACAATGCATCATAAGCTCGTTTGGCCTTTCTTGTCATGTCCTTTGCTACAAACAGTAGTTCGCTCGAGTCATACGTCTCAATTCTGTTCAGAGGTAGATTACCTTCAATCACCTCGTCTAGTTCTGCCTTTAATCGTACCACATCTAGCATTGGCGCTTTTATTGCACTTTTTAACACTTTCTGAATTTCCTCGTTTCTTGTATCTTCCCTGTCACAACTTTGGGTTCTCTTAGGAACTGCACCCTCTTCTATCTTCGAAGCTGGGCGTCTATCTCTTTCCAAGCTTCGACTTCTCCAATGGTCACCTGCACAAATAACCTGTGGCCCAAACAGTACTCTAGGCGCTTCTTGCCTCTTGCTTGTCTCTTCCCTCGGCATCATTGACTCTCTCACTGGTTGAACCCACATTCGAAGATCAGACCTAGAATTCGCTAGAGCTCCTGTCCGTCTTCGTTCTGACCCACTATCCATTCTTGATCGATCAGCTGTAGCTGGCAGTGGAGTACTAGATTCCACTGGCATCCGACTTAAACCTGTCCCACTCATTGCAAGGCTCCCTCCAGACATTGTCTCTTCCCCTTCACTTATTTGCTGTTGACTGTCATCGGTTCTTTCTCTAGGATTATATATCGGAACCACCGGCCCTATTGTGACTGGTACCGACAAAGCATCTGGTTACTGCATGTTTCCTGCAGGTTGTACTGGCTCAGGCTTTGGATACCTCATTCCTCCAGACCCTCCCGGAATGTGTACCATTGTAATCTTGCCTCTTACTCCTGCCGATTGTTCCTCTGAACCCAGTTGTCCCACACCTAAAAGCTCTTCTGATGGGCGCAACCTCTCTGTCTCTGATCTAGAGTCGCACGGTGGAGGACGTTCCGCTAGCAATCTATCGAGGAAGCTGTCATCTGTATCACTGTCCTCCTCTGTCGTCTTTTTCCCTTCAGCCCCCTCTTTTAACGTACGAAATGGGTACAAGCGTTCTCCCTCTATGGTGTCTACTCTCCATCTTTTCAACTGGGCATCCCATCTAGCATCATGATATGCCTTCATTGCTTTCCTCATTCTTCCTTGTGAAGCCTCTCTCCTTTTTACTAGGGCAGCTCTCATCCATGCATCTAATGCCTCAAATTGTGTGGGTCTAGGGGGAGGTTTCAGTGCATTCATCACCCCCCTCAGCTGGGTCAGCACTTCCATACGAAAAGACCCATAACGAGGGAAAGCCAATTCACCCTCTTTCTCTGTAATTTTATGCCAATTCTGAAGCCACACTATAGTATGAAGTCCTACATTCGTTGCCATGTAATGTGCCGGTGTGTCTTCTGGCGGAGCTTCTTCTCCTACCCGAGTCACTACCCCTGTGTCGCCTCTACACAAATCTCGCAATACCCTAAAGCATCTCATTGTAAAATCGATCAATTGCAAGTCCAAAATACGCTGTTCCACTGCAAACGAACTTCCACCAATCCCAGCACGGCGTTACACCAACCAACCTATCACAGCGCGGCGCACCCTGACGTCACTTCTCACTCCTTGCAGCGGCTCACCCGCCTTTACAATTTCACCGCAAAGTCGCTTACACACATTCGTACCACAAGTAACTGTATATCCAAAAGTTATTAAACCAAGTAACTGTTCCTACACAATTACAATAACTTACAGTCACATAAAACAAGTAATTGTCTGTCACTAAAGATCGATAGAACACTCTCACAAGAACATTCAGCCGTTGTGACCCCCGACCTGCGTTGGTCACTCAATCGCCATAGTCCACCCCCGGTACCTGAGGCTTTCTACCGCGACCTATTCCTCATTCACACAAAGTTCCCTAACACAAGTGGATCGTCGGTAGCTCTTCACAACACCCACATTTGATCAGACAATTACAATACAAAACTATCCCGGGATCTTGGACTTCTCTTGAGTCCGTTCACCAAAACTTCCTGCTCCGCACGTGTCCGGACCAGTAAACCAAAAACCACATTCACTCAACATACATCCCAACTCCGCAAGACATCACCCACTTACTCATCACCGCAATCTAACACCACAATTCCTTTCATACTCACGCCACCACTGTTTCCGCCGCACCATCAACGTCCGCCGGTCTCCGCCGTCTTCCGCTCCACTTCAGGGCTCTTCAACCTTCAACCCTACCCCTGATTACTCCCCTCACCTTAGAGATAAACCACTTTAGAGGTAAACCATCCTCTGCTACCATTTGATTACGCTAAATTGCACACCTAATGTTCCCTACTAAGTATAGCGTAAGCGATCAATCTTTTATTTACCTACTAAAAGTGGTTGAGGGGAGGAAACAACTCAGACAGATATCAGCAAAGTTGCCATGCCTGAAAAGACCACCAACTCCAAAGTGCAGTTTGAAGATTTATTATAAGGCCAAAAACAATTGGATGTAAATACATCTCAATAGCAAAGTATAGAGGTACAGAAAAATTAATACAGAGCCAAGTTTACGAATATAAGTAATTCGGCCCAAAAGACAGATGATTATAAATTCCAAAATCACAACGCAACACAGAATAGATGCGATATTCAGTTCTCGGCTCATTGAAAGAAATCAAAATCTTTCCCTACACTGCTCTACATGAGGGCCCTTCCTGTCTCTCTTCTATCATTCCCCAATGGTGTCAGCACGTGTTGACTTCCTAAGAAGTACTCACGTCAAATGGGTCGTTTTAGCTTATGGCTATGGAGCTTGCTCTAAGATGCTCCTTCTCCTCCGAAAGCTAGCAGAAGTCTGGTCTCGCTGTCCCTGCGCATCATACAAAAGATGGGATTCAACCCACAATACGTCATTCTTCTTAAAACTTTCCATTGCACCTCTATACAGTAGCTTTTTCTTTTCATGGCACAAATTTAATTAATGATATCTTCTTTCCAGTGGCCTTGGCTTTCAGACAGACCAGATATGCAAGGCATCCTCCCTTCTCGCTTCCCAGCCATCTTCAAAGACATTCCGGGTCTCTCCTTAACTCTGAACTCTGAAAATAACGATGTGTATTCTTTCACCTGCAGTAGGATGAGAACATTCTCATTTCGAACAACAACATTTAATTATTTATTTCTCAAGAGCAAGGAGAATCGAAACTTATGACTTTGGGCCTACAATTCAGGCAACTTAAACTAACCACAATTACGGTGTATAGAAATAATATCGTCCTGCACATTATGCATGAAGGAATCGTAAAACATACAAAGTTCTACTTAAATGCGTTCACTAGTTTTCAACATCAAATGATTCAAATAAATGTTTCATATTAGTCATAAAACACTGCAAACAATACGAATACATGAGAGTGCGTTTAAACCATGAGTATAGTGCACTCATACAAAATAGAGTGCTATCAGCGCTCTATCAGTTCCCCCCTCTTATGATTAGTGTCATAACACCAACTTTCTATTCTTCTGTAATTTTTATCCTTGTAGAAGAGACCGACCTAAACAGAAGCTGTAGCTTGCCGTCCCTGTCTGAATCGTTCTAACCCCTTAAGGTGCTGGTAATGACTGTCCTGCAGTCGTTCAAGTTGGTGCTCTCGCTTTCTCGAAACAGTCTCCTGATGCCGTGCCCTTTGCCATTTGCAAGCCTTGATGGCTCCTAGTAGGACAATTATACAAATGACAGCTATTATAATAGGCTTCAAGATATATCCCATTATTCCTTGTCCCAAACTTCCAAACCAACTGCCTATCTTGCCAAATCCTTTCCCCACTTGTTCCCTGAGTCCTTCAGCAGCCATCTCACGTAACTCTTGGTGTATATCTGAAATATTGTTGATATATTTCCTTATATCCCGACTGTTGTCAGGAATATAAGTACAGCACTGTTGAACTTTCAATAATTTGCAGACTCCTCCGGCTTTTGCTAGCAGCACATCTAGGGCAAGACGGTTTTGCAAAACCATAGCCCTTATCAAAACCATCTCCCCATCTACAAGTAATAAAATCTGAGCTGTATTTATTGAGAGCTTATCCACTAATGTTGCCAGTTTTCTGATTTTCAAATCATTCAGAATCACACCCATACTCGGTATCATAGCCCCAAATATGTCTCCAATCACTTCTCCTGCACTCACACCACGTTTTCCTCTTTGAGGTCTTTTGCTTTCTAGGGGCCATAAATCATTCACATGAAAAATCTTGGAAAATACCACAGCCAAATAACAAGTGCCATACCAATTTTTGGGCAACTTCACATAGGCATTCTTGCCACACACAAAATACACATTGGGCACTATTGTTATTTTGTCCAATAATGCTTTTCTTATTGATTCTTCGATCAAGAAGACGTGCTCACAATCACTTTCACCCACAAATATCTTATCGTAATATGTGGTCGGGTGTCTAATACACAACTTCCCCTTCTGGTGGAAATCTAATGCTATGGGTCCAAAACTCCCCTTTGCTTTATGATCTAATTCTTCTTTAGTCCATGGGGTAACCTTGTGCTTTGGATCTGGTCTAAATAGAGTCTGTCTATGCCGATCTTCTATCTGATCTATACATTTCTTTTCAATGTCAGTTAACATACAGGTTAAATTGTGTCTATGAGCATAGGACGTATCTAAAGTAATGGTAGGCACGAAATACTTTGTCATTCGCTCTACTTCCTTATAATAATCATATTTATTCATGTATTTAAGAACTGGGACTTCCGAGAGTACCACATCATAATTTGAGAAATAGTACTCGAAGTGTGCCTTGCTATAAAACATGCTCAACAACCCACTACATGTAATGCCATAGGTCAAAGGCAAATGATGGTATTGAATGCCTTCTTCTACTGAGGCTGGTAATTGCATACACACATAACAATCCTTCGCTTCCATGGTATCCACATACTCATACAATAATCGAGCATACGCATTCAAAGTGAAATCACCCTTTGACAAATCAACATGTAATCTACGACTGGTTTCCTTAATCATTTCTAGATCCCTTGCGGATACATCCTCATCTATCTCAGAGATTGGTGTAGTGAGTGTTGCCTGTACCCTATTCTGTCCGACATCTTGAGATCCAACTAGAGATGTAACGATCACCACAGTTATAACAATAAGCACCACTACAATGAGGGTGCCAATGATGCACTTCTGTTTGCGTGTTGATTTTTCGGACACCATGGTTTCTACTGATCCGTTCCGAAGCACAAAAGGGAAAACACAGTCTCTTTCTGTTTTCTTTGTTTTAACAATGTCTTTCTCACGTCTCTCCTCCCATGCAATTATTGTCAAAGTTCATTCGATTGATACTAAACCTATTGAAGAAATGTAGTCAGCCCTATTCCTCACTCCATCATCTACTAGAAAGTTCCTAATTTTAAATCTTCTTAAACTGGGGTCTAAGTTATCTTCTTTCTAAGGCCTAACGCTTTCTTTGGTTATAATTCAAGCTTCATCATTAATGATATTTGATCCAAGTATTTCGAGGACAAATTGCAAAATCTCCACACGGATTTCTCCTAATTCTTGCGCGGTGAGCTGTCGGCCAAATGAAGGGAAGATAACCTGATTGAGGATCAGGAAACGCAATCCACTCAGCCTTGGAGGATTTGGAACTTGCAGAGTTAGTTTTCCAAACGCTTCTACTCCTGGGACCAGCAACTGTATTTCAATCGAGAGGGTGTTCCCTCTGTAGCTCACCGTACCAGCTCCCAACCTCCCGGACTTCACTGGGCTCTGCATCTGCAGCCAGGTACGTCCACTCAGGAGATGCGTATCTTTGAGATGCTATTCTTTCTCTTCTGGACCGTCTCAGACCATCCGGTCTTTCTTCAGCGTCACTTTGATCTGATTCTGATTTTTCAGGAATCGGAGCGAGATTTTTCTCGGATGCAAGCCTTATATTCAGCCTTTCTTTTCCTGCTGGCCACTTTTCCGCTCTGGCATCTGCTCTTCTCTCTTCCTCTTGATCTGATCCTTCTGCAATAGACCGCTCACCTTGATCTGGTGCAAAGTTCACATCTGCAACATCATCTATTTCAGAATCTGGGCTCAATTCAGGAGCACTCAGCTCTCGTCTCTCGTGTTCACTTGGCTGTTCCGTTTCATCTGAAACTCTTACAGCTGAGCCTGTGCCTTCGTCGTTGTCTGTGGCAGGTCCACACATGCTTCTCGGAACCAGGGGACTCTCTTCCTCCGCAGGCACTTGAACTCGGCGAGTGTGGGAAGCGTGTATCCAGTTCGGCAATGCTCCACACTGCACAGCGGTACTTGTGACCAATATCACCTGATATGATCCTCGCCAGCGAGCATCAAGACAACTCTTCCTCACGTGCTTGCGAACTAGTACCCAGTCACCTGGATTAAGATCACGCAGCAGGTCTCTCGAGGTGGATGCAGTCGCAGCCTCGACCTGGTGGGATACAGAAGTAACCACATCAGCCAGTCCCTTACAATAATCCAACACTAAATCATCAGTGATGTTTATCAATGCTGTAGCTGGCACCATAGGCAAATGCATAGCTCTTCCGGTCAAAATTTCGTGGGGAGAAAGCCCTGTTCTCCTATCAAGGGTGCTACGCAGACTCATGAGCACCAGAGGCAGCGCATCTGGCCATTTCAATGAAGTTGACGAACACACCTTTGCCACTCTTGACTTGATGGTGCCATTAACCTGCTCTACAAGACCTGAAGCCTCCGGCCTGTAGCTACAATGCAGTCTCTGATCAATGTTCAAAGCAGAGCACAACAATTTCATGATTTCACTGTGGAAATGAGTTCCTCTATCTGTCTCCACTGATGTCGGAAATCCATATCTCTGGATCAATTCTCTTAACAACAACTTGGCTACTGTGAGACTGTCACATCGTCTAGTTGGATATGCTTCCACCCAACGCGAAAAGATACACACCACCACCAAAATGTATCTCAACCTATTGCACCTCAGCATTTCAATAAAATCCAATTGTATCCTATTGAAGGGACCTCCAGATCTTCCAATGTGACTCATTGCAACCACAGTTCTCTTTCCAACATTCATTTGTTGACAAGTAACACACCTGTGACATACCGCTTCAGCCCACACACGAAAGCATAGATTAAACCACGTCTGCCTAAACACTCGCACCATAGCATCTCTTCCCAGATGAACTGCTCCGTGGATTTGCCTTGCCATTGGGCTCAGTAAACAATTGGGTAATACTGCTCTCTCATCTGTGGACACCCAAATGCCATCGTCTCTTTTTGTGCAACCTGCTCTGACCCATGAAGCAGCTTCCTCTTCTGGGACTTCATCCTGCAACCGCTTCACCTCATCCCAAGTATCGGCTATAGCTAACATCATGCTGAGCTCGGTCTCTTCTGTGCTCTCGCCTATATATTCTCCATTGAAAATACAAGCATGTTCACCACAAAATCGTGCTACTTCATCTGCATAATTGTTGCCCTTAGTGACAAAGTCTTCTCCCTTTCCATGAGCTGCACATTTAACGACTGCTATCACTTTGGGCTTCTGCAATGCTTCCAATAGTTGGCGCACATACTCGCCGTTACGTATAGGTGACCCTGAGGACGTTAGAAACCCCCTCTGTGACCATAACTGCCCAAAGTCATGAACTACACCAAATTCGTATTGACTGTCTGTATACACAGTCACTCGAATATCAGCTGCAATGATACAGGCACGTGTCAAAGCGACAATTTCGGCCACCTGAGCAGAGAATACTCTATTTAAACAGGCAGCTTCCACTACTCCCATGATGGTGCACACAGCAAATGCTGCTCTCAAATACCCTTCATTGTCTCTTAAACATGAACCATCAACAAAAAGGATCAAATCAGATTGGGGCAAAGGTTCATCGACAATGTCAGGTCTGGGTTTGGTAGATAGGTCAGTAACAGCTAGGCAGTCATGCTCTTCACAATCCTCATCTTCTTCCTCTTGCGGAACAGGTAACAGTGTAGCAGGGTTCAGGGTGGTACAACGTCTCAGGGTAACATTTTCAGCGGCCAAGATAATCTGCTCATACTTGGTAAGTCTGTTGTTGGTCAGATACTGTGTTTTCGTTCTGGTCATCAACAATTCTACTGAATGGGGCACATAAACAATGAGCGGATAACCCATCACTAATGCTTTCACATCTTTCAATGCTGACACCGGTTGCAGCAACGGATTTCAGACATCCGGGCAACGCAGAAGCTACATGATCTAATGTAGCTGAGAAGTAAGCTACTGGTCTACGGGCACCCCTATGTGTATGTACAAGGACTGATAACGCACATCCCTCCTTTTCACAGCAAAAGAGCGAAAACGCTTTGTTATAATCCGGCATTCCGAGAGCCAGAGCACGACAGATACTTTCCTTCAGCTCACGGAAGGCTTTCAAGCACTCGTCATCCCATGGTACCGGATCGCTAACATCCTTTCGAGTCAGTTTCAACAAAGGCTTTGCTTGCAAGGAAAAATTTGGGATCCACTGTCGACAATAGCCGACCATTCCCAAAAACATGCAGACTTCTTTTTGTGTTTTCGGAGTTCCCATTTGTAGAATCGTCTCTATGCGATCTGGTGACACCCTTCGTTTTCCCTTCTCAATCCGGTGACCTAGGTACTGAACTTCAGACAAACAATACTGCAGTTTGTTTGGAGACACTTTGTATCCATTCTCTGCCAAATGATTCAGCAACGCCACAGTGTCAATCCTGCAAGCATCCTCAGTCTCTGAGGCGACCAAAAGGTCGTCTATATATTGCACTAAGACTGAGTCTTGGGGCATCACCAGTCCTTCAAGATTCTTTTTCAGACTTTGACTAAAAATGGAGGGGCTTTCTGTATACCCCTGAGGAATTCTTTCCCATGTTAACACACGATCGTCCATCCTAAACGCAAATAAAAACTGACTTTCTTCATGCAATGGTATGGAGAAAAATGCATGACACAAATCTATCACTGTAAACCATTCTGCTTTGCATGGTATCTGGAATAGAATAATAGCTGGATTCGGTACCACAGGACAACATGGGATCACAATTTCATTAACCCGACGCAGATCCTGCACTATTCTGTACTTGCCACTTGGCTTCTGCAGTACCATGATAGGTGAGTTGCAGGGACTTCCTCTTATCTCCTTAAGAATACCTTGGGCAATCATAGTCTCAATCACAGGTCTTATTCCGGCCACAGTTTCTGGAGTAAATTTATATTGTGGCGTTCGTGGGAATTCAGCATTGGGTTTGACCTGTATCTTAACTGGCTCAACCCCTCTCATCAGACCTACATCCTCGCCCGTAAAATCCCACACTTTCGGATCAACTGAGTCTCTCAAGTCATGTGGCAATTCTGCTATTGTGAGCACCACAAACATTTCTGCACACAGACTCATGTTAGCCATTTTAAAATCAGCATCATCATCATATGTTTGCAATTCCACACCTCTCTGAGTGCACGATATAGTACAATTGAGCTTGCACAGAAGGTCTCGTCCCAAAAGACAGACCGGACTTGAATTGCACACTACAAATTGGTGTTTATCCCGAAATGGTCCTATTCTCACGGGTAATTTGTTTGTCAATGGATTGGTCATTTTCTGATTACTTACCCCCACTACTTGAATCGATTGTCCCGAAAGAGTTAAATTTGGGACTACTTCCGTTCTCACCGTGGAGCGAGCAGCTCCAGTGTCTAATATGTAAGGTAACAGGATATCCATTCACATCTGCATCTACAAACGGCCCACTCTGATCTACTTCTAGGATCGCATCTAAGGTGCATTCCTCATGCACCCCCCTCTGACACTCTTGTAAATCTTGATTTTGATCAAATCTATCTTGTATTTCAAAATAAGGCATCTGATGGTATAACTGATTATGCATGGGTATCCTAGGATGTTGAGGTACTTGCACTTGCGGCTCATATCCTCCTACATACATTGACCTGGGTCTTGTCACAGTATTGACAGTCTCGGACAGCTGTCCCTCTCCTTCCATCTGTATCTGATTTGCTGGATTCGATCTACACTCACACTTCCAATGCCCGATTTTGTGACAATAGTGGCAGGCAGTGACCCTTTTCTGTTGGGCCACCCATTCACTTGCACCTGGATCCATTCCTCTTCCTCTACCCTGACCAGGTTGGGTCACCATCTGTTGTCCCATTCCTCTTCCACCTCCTCTACCTCTACCTATCGCTCCTCCAATCCCTTGCGTCATATCAGCGTTTCTCAACTGTACCAACATCAACTTGTCCTTCAATTTCTTCTGTGTCGACTCCACTTGATCACTGCAATATTTAGCATAACGCAGAATCTCGTCCACCGACTTATTCTGCCAACATATCAAGTGATGCTGTATCATCAAACTAATATCAGATTTCAGTCTCAACACAAACTTCGAGACAAATTGTCCCATATCTTTCTGTTAAATTGTATCCAATCCACTATGCTGCTTAAAAGCTAACAACAATCTTTCGTAATAATCATGTTCTGATTCCTTAGAGTCTTGAGTGGTGCGAATAATCTTCAACCAATCAACAATCTGAGGAGCTACTTTCGACTGCAACCATGTAATCACTTGCTCGTATTTTCTCATTACATCAGGTGAAGGACCATGAGTCACTGAATCTCTAGGTGGCTCTGCAGTAGGCCACTCAATGGCAATCTTACATGCCGCCCACAAATCCGCCGGCACTACTATATCAAACAAGGTGTTTAAATCAATCCACAATACTTTCAAAATATTTACAAACTGATCTATTTGCTTGTACCTCTCAGCAGGTTTTTCCCTCAGCCGAGGAAAATCATTCGTAAATGCTGCTAAGTCACCCCTGTTCCATGGCACGTGTACATACCCTCCATTCTGTACCTCCCTGAGGGGGAAATTTCCTGCAGCTCCCGTCCCTCCACCCGGAGGCGGAGTATTTTCTATTCCATTCTTGAAGCTTTTCTTTTTGGCCCATATTTCTTTCCATCTGTCTAATTCTTTCCATGTCCGCATCCCTATCACTAGTTCTCTAATTTGTGCTTTTAATCCAATCGTTCGCTTCTCTTCCAAATCCTTATCTGTGTAATTTAATCTGCAAGAACCCTGTATCAGCTTGGTCTTTGACAAATCAACCTCATACCTTTGTGCCAAAAGCAACAATGCATCATAAGCTTGTTTGGCCTTTCTTGTCATGTCCTTTGCTACAAACAGTAGTTCGCTCGAGTCATATGTCTCAATTCTGTTCAGAGGTAGATTACCTTCAATCACCTCGTCTAGTTCCGCCTTTAGTCGTACCACATCTAGCATTGGCGCTTTTATTGCACTTTTTAACACTCTCTGAATTTCCTCGTTTTTTGTATCTTCCCTGTCACAACTTTGGGTTCTCTTAGGAACTGCACCCTCTTCTATCTTCGAAGCTGGGCGTCTATCTCTTTCCAAGCTTCAACTTCTCCAATGGTCACCTGCACAAATAACCTGTGGCCCAAACAGTACTCTAGGTGCTTCTTGCCTCTTGCTTGTCTCTTCCCTCGGCATCATTGACTCTCTCACTGGTTGAACCCACATTCGAAGATCAGACTTAGAATTCGCTAGGGCTCCTGTCCGTCTTCGTTCTGACCCACTATCCATTCTTGATCGATCAGCTGTAGCTGGCAGTGGAGTACTAGATTCCACTGGCATCCGACTTAAACCTGTCCCACTCATTGCAAGGCTCCCTCCAGACATTGTCTCTTCCCCTTCACTTATTTGCTGTTGACTGTCATCGGTTCTTTCTCTAGGATTATATATTGGAACCACCGGCCCTATTGTGACCGGTACCGACAAAGCATCTGGTTACTGCATGTTTCCTGCAGGTTGTACTGGCTCAGGATTTGGATACCTCATTCCTCCAGACCCTCCCGGAATGTGTACCATTGTAATCTTGCCTCTTACTCCTGCCGATTGTTCCTCTGAACCCAGTTGTCCCACACCTAAAAGCTCTTCTGATGGGCACAACCTCTCTGTCTCTGATCTAGAGTCGCACGGTGGAGGACGTTCCGCTAGCAATCTATCGAGGAAGCTGTCATCTGTATCACTGTCCTCCTCTGTCGTCTTTTTCCCTTCTGCCCCCTCTTTTAACGTACGAAATGGGTACAAGCGTTCTCCCTCTATGGTGTCTACTCTCCATCTTTTCAACTGGGCATTCCATCTAGCATCATGATATGCCTTCATTGCTTTCCTCATTCTTCCTTGTGAAGCCTCTCTCCTTTTTACTAGGGCAGCTCTCATCCATGCATCTAATGCCTCAAATTGTGTGGGTCTAGGGGAGGTTTCAGTGCATTCATCACCCCCTCATCTGGGTCAGCACTTCCATACGAAAAGACCCATAACGAGGGAAAGCCAATTCACCCTCTTTCTCTGTAATTTTATGCCAATTCTGAAGCCACACTATAGTATGAAGTCCTACATTCGTTGCCATGTAAGGTGCCGGTGTGTCTTCTGGCGGAGCTTCTTCTCCTACCCGAGTCACTACCCCTGTGTCGCCTCTACACAAATCTCGCAATACCCTAAAGCATCTCATTGTAAAATCGATCAATTGCAAGCCCAAAATACGCTGTTCCACTGCAAACGAACTTCCACCAATCCCAGCACGGCGTTACACCAACCAACCTATCACAGCGCGGCACACCCTGACGTCACTTCTCACTCCTTGCAGCGGCTCACCCGCCTTTACAATTTCACCGCAAACTCGCTTACACACATTCGTACCACAAGTAACTGTATATCCAAAAGTTATTAAACCAAGTAACTGTTCCTACACAATTACAATAACTTACAGTCACATAAAACAAATAATTGTCTGTCACTAAAGATCGATAGAACACTCTCACAAGAACATTCAGCCGTTGTGACCCCCGACCTGCGTTGGTCACTCAATCGCCATAGTCCACCCCCGGTACCTGAGGCTTTCTACCGCGACCTATTCCTCGTTCACACAAAGTTCCCTAACACAAGTGGATCGTCGATAGCTCTTCACAACACCCACATTTGATCAGACAATTACAATACAAAACTATCCCGGGATCTTGGACTTCTCTTGAGTCCGTTCACCAAACTTCCTGCTCCGCACGTGTCCGGACCAGTAAACCAAAAACCACATTCACTCAACATACATCCCAACTCCGCAAGACATCACCCACTTACTCATCACCGCAATCTAACACCACAATTCCTTTCATACTCACGCCACCACTGTTTCCGCCGGACCATCAACGTCCGCCGGTCTCCGCCGTCTTCCGCTCCACTTCAGTGCTCTTCAACCTTCAACCCTACCCCCGATTACTCCTCTCACCTTAGAGATAAACCACTTTAGAGGTAAACCATCCTCTGCTACCATTTGATTACGCTAAATTGCACACCTAATGTTCCCTACTAAGTATAGCGTAAGCGATCGATCTTTTATTTACCTAAAGTGGTTGAGGGGAGGAAACAACTCAGACAGATATCAGCAAAGTTGCCATGCCTGAAAAGACCACCAACTCCAAAGTGCAGTTTGAAGATTTATTATAAGGCCAAAAACAATTGGATGTAAATACATCTCAATAGCAAAGTATAGAGGTACAGAAAAATTAATACAGAGCCAAGTTTACGAATATAAGTAGTTCGGCCCAAAAGACAGATGATTATAAATTCCAAAATCACAACACAACACAGAATAGATGCGATATTCAGTTCTCGGCTCATTGAAAGAAATTAAACTCTTTCCCTACACTGCTCTACATGAGGGCCCTTCCTGTCTCTCTTCTATCATTCCCCAATGGTGTCAGCACGTGTTGACTTCCTAAAAGTACTCACGTCAAATGGGTCGTTTTAGCTTATGGCTATGGAGCTTGCTCTAAGATGCTCCTTCTCCTCCGAAAGCTAGCAGAAGTCTGGTCTCGCTGTCCCTGCGCATCATACAAAAGATGGGATTCAACCCATAATACGTCATTCTTCTTAAAACTTTCCATTGCACCTCTATGCATTAGCTTTTTCTTTTCATGGCACACATTTAATTAATGATATCTTCTTTCCAGTGGCCTTGGCTTTCAGACAGACCAGATGCGCAAGGCATCCTTCCTTCTCGCTTCCCAGCCATCTTCAAAGACATTCTGGGTCTCTCCTTAACTCTGAACTCTGAAAATAACGATGTGTATTCTTTCACCTGCAGTAGGATGAGAACATTCTCATTTCAAACACAACAACATTTAATTATTTATTTCTCAAGAGCAAGGAGAATTGAAACCTATGACTTTGGGCCTACAATTCAGGCAACTTAAACTAACCACAATTACGGTATATAGAAATAATATCGTCCTGCACATTATGCATGAAGGAATCGTAATACATACAAAGTTCTACTTAAATGCGTTCACTAGTTTTCAACATCAAATGATTCAAATAAATGTTTCTTAATAGTCATAAAACACTGCAAACAATACGAATACATGAGAGTGTGTTTTAACCATGAGTATAGTGCACTCATACAAAATAGAGTGCTATCAGCGCTCTATCAGTTTCCATGAGATATCAGGGGCGGTGTCGCTGTCATTAACATCGCACGTGCAGTGGTTCTAGGGCCCAGGTTTATGAGGAGCCCTGTAGCCCCAGTTATGGCTGCCTGGGCAATATGGGGGAGGACATTTCTCTTTGCCTGCATTTGAGCTCATGCCATGCACACTAATGCCAGTAACCATATAACTAAAGGTAGCCTGCTTATAATGACAAGGCATTTAAACATCACTGTCAAGGTCTCTACCATCCTTTCGAAATGCCTAGAAAGATCTATTTTGGTTGGATGGTGACACCAGGAACAACATTAATAAGCAATTTTCTCTAGTTTCGAAATCTATCTTAGAAATTCTTATTTTACGTTTATTGAATGCTGTCGCATTAAAGGTGTGTTTGTTGAAAATGTTTAATACAATAAAATTAAAAACATTATCTTTGATGGTAATTTGTAAAAGACATTTTATTGCTTCTGTGAATCAGCACTCCCTGACTGTAAAAGGACTATGAGAGAGAGATTGAAAGTTTCCGAAATGGTTCCAGGATCTTACACTGACCAAAGAGATGACATACTGCAGGACGTCAGGAAAATTCTTTCGATCCAGGAATAGTGTCTCTGGCAGCCAGTCTCCCAGAAGTGAGAGGGCAACACCTGGCAGTCTTCAAATACTTTGTGCTGAAGAGCTGGTGTTTGCCTTAGAATGATGCCAACATTCCCTTCTTAGAGAGTGGAGAAGAGGTAACTCCTGCAAGAGGTCGTTTACCCAGATCAGAAGCCCAGCAGCAGTGACATAGCAGTGAGTAATGTCCAGAAGACCAGACTGTATTGAGTGATGTCACATGAGACAATCCCACAGCGTTTGACCATCAATGACTGCTGGGCTGATGTATTCCAGGTTGACATTCACCTGCTCAAGTGTCATGCCCTCTCTGGAGACATCAGTTTCATAATAATTGCAACTACATAAATTACTAAAGGTGGCTCTTTGTGATGAGCTCATGTAAGCAATGTTTATGAAGTGAGCGTGTGTTGGACCTGGCCCTTACTGCAGGGCTATCCTTAAACTTTTTGCCTTTCTCCTCCTATTTTTCTGACCCCGTTTTGTTGGCTTTAGGACTCTGGGCACTTTACAACTGCTAATCAGTGCTAAAGTGCATGTGCTCTCTCCTTTAAACCTGGTATGATTGGCTTACACCTGTTTGGCATATTTAATTTACATGTAAGTCCTTTGTACAGTGGTATGCCATACACCCAGAGCCTGTAAATTAAATGCTGATAGTGGGCCTGCACAGAAGTAGTCTTTCAAACCTGTCTCAGGCCTCTGCCATTGCAGGGCCTGTGTGCTCAGTTTATTGCCACAGTGGCTGGGCATTTAAATTACTTGCCAAGTCTGGAACTCCCCTTTTACTACATATAGGTCACCCCTAAGGTAGGCCCTAGGTAGCCCTATGGGCAGAGTGCTGTGTAGGTAAAAGGTAGGACATTTGCCTGATTGTGTGGCATGTCCTGGTAGTGACAAACAGCCTTTTTGGTTTCTCACTGCTGTGAGGCCTCTGCCTCTCATAGGTTTGCATTAAGAATTCCCTGATATGTTTTCCAGTGGTAATTTTTGATCTGAAAGGAGCAGCGCTGTCATGTTTAGAATGGTAGTGAAATTCATGCTTACTGGTGTACGTGGATTTTTTATTACAATTTTAGAAATGCCACATTTAGAAAATGGGCCTTTCACTGTGCTCATGACTCTTTGTGCTTTGCAGCCTGACTCCAATTCACGTCTAAGACAGAGTGACAGCTGAGCTTCTGCATACCATCAGTGGCAGCTCCTCAGATAAGGTGGTGGAGCGTTGCCCCACTGCTCTGTGAGCAGTAGTCAAAGAGAACTAAAATGATAATAACCAGCGTTATTATCATTTCAGTTTTCCTTTCCTGGTGCGGGGCTGAGGTGCCGGAGCAGGGCAGGAGGGGAGATGTGGTTTGCCCACTCCAAAGTGCGCAATGATGCTTTGACCGGCCCTCTCGGGCCGGCCAAACCGTCATGCGCACTTTGCATGTTCTGCACCCAAGCTGCATTACAGCCTGGGTGCAGGACATGCCCCAGGCTCCCATTCCCTGCCTGAGCACCGACCTATGGGGCTCAGACCAAACACAGTGCTGCATTGCAGTGCTGCGATTGGCTAGGGGAGTCAGTAGCCTGTGTGCTTCCTGTTCCTGCTTACAGAAGCGAGAGGCAGTGCTGGCAGCGAGCGGGCCAAAAGGCGCCGGCCTGAAGGTAAGTGTTTTTTGTTTTTTTTTTCATATAGAACCCTAGCCATGCCCCGCCCTGCCCCGCCCCACCACCCCTGGTAAATAGCAGCCCCCATTGCATACTATCCAGAAAGCCATCACACAGGGAGGGCAGGATGTAACAGGGTTGCATCTGAATTCATCTGCATGTTGAATTGTCTTCCTGGGCTGGGAGAGTGAGGGGCATTGACACTTTACATTTGTATAGGTTGTGTCCTGCCCTCACACAAAGGGCTCGTTTACCCCCTACAGATGTCTGCAGCCAAGGCAAGGGTGGAGGGATACTCCTGGAATTCCACAGGCCTTGTTGGAATCTTCTTCTACCTTCTACAAATAAGGCACCAGAGTATAAGTACAGGGCCTCTGACCCCACAGAGAGAGAGCACTTTTGGAACTGGGACTCGTCCTCTGTCAGAAGGACTGCCTGCCTTGCACAAGGGACTCAAATGGACTGTTGCCCTGCTACCTGCTGGGTGGCCTAAAGGACTCACAAGATTGCGTTTCTGCTTGTTTCCCTGCTGCCAGCTGCTCCCTGACATTGGATGACCCAGCCACTGCAAGGACTATCAGGAGGAACCGCCACCTACTTAGCTGTTCTGGCCTGCCACCCACCTTGTTCCCTCAAGTACTCTCCTTGGACAGGCTGCCCCAGAACTGGCTGTAGACCCTGAGTCCAGCCCTTGCAGCTCTCTCAACAAGTGTGTGGTGTGCGCTTCATGTTTATTTCCCTGGACATCCCTAGCACAGGGTGAGTGCTTCATGTTTTCACTTTCTACCTTCTGGTGACATGCGCCTGGGGAGTGAGTGTCTTCTGCCAGTCCAGTGTGGGGTGAGCGCTACATTTTCTTCATTTTTGCTCCCCCAGTGTACGAAAAGCACCAAACTCGAATATGAGGGGCGTATGGCAGGCGAGTCTGAGCTGATCACTGTCGCAATTCCAGCACGCCTCACCAAGGTGACACCTTTCAGAATGGGGCCGGAGGATGGGCCCGGGAGTGCAGTCATCATCAGCCCTTCTTTCCAGCCTGTCACCGCCCTCCCCGAGCAGCCTCGAGTGGATCCGGCCCAGAAGGGCTAAAAAAATTAAATGTGGGCCCAGTTACTGAGGCCCGCCACCATTCCAAGGAAGAGTCCTGCCGCAGACCAGGGCTGCACTCTCTGAGTGATGAGAGAGTCACTGCAGCACCAGAGGAAGCCTCTACTGATGTCATTTACCATGTATCCTTGCTCACAGGAATTCAACCTACGGGTCCCAGGCAGCTGTCCTCTCCCCTGTCCTTGCAACAGAGAACTGAAAGAGATCTGACCCGCCCTCACCTAAAGTGAGAACGCTCCCCCTCCCATCGTGGCGTTCCTTGCAGGGGGTCTTCGTTGCAATTCCATCCTGGATGGAAGCCTCGTCAGAGGTCCCGCTACCCAACTGAAACCCTCACCACCTTCAGGAAGGCATGGTGGAGCATTTCGAAAAGGGATTAAAATTAAGATGAGAGTAGGAACGCCGGGGATTCCTGCACCTACGCTTGCTCTAAGAGGATCGTACCTCATATAACAGACACGCAGGGAGTCTTGGTGCCTATGGGTATCTTCATTTACCTCTTGGTGGCAATGACTGGAGTGCCTTTTGCCTATCAGGGGATAACTAAGTATTGGCACGATGTGCATGACATTGCTAATTTATGTTGTTTGGTTTTCTTAGTGACCAGGACAGCGAGTACTCTTTTAGAAATTGCATAATGCACCATACTTGTGATTTATGTGTTTTGGTCATAGTCTTCTGCATTTCATGCCATGATGGGAGTGGTTATATCATTTTGATTCTCATATTGTCAGTATAATGAGTATCCTCTCAGGGTTTGCATAGCATGCACAGTATTTATGATTCATGTCTTTTAGTCTATGCCAAATATACTGTATATTTGTATATAAAGCCTGTGTGGAATCTCTTTTGTGGTGTGTTCATTGTATTACTGGTGCGAGTATGTTGCACAAAAGCTTTACACATTGCCTCTGGGGATAAGCCTGACTGCTCTGTGCCAAGCTACCGGGGGTGAGCACAGGTTATCTTTGGTGTGTAACTTACTTGCCCTGACTAGAGTGGTGGGTTCTGCCTGGCTTAGGTGCTTATCCTACCCAACCAGAAACCCCATTTTTAACCACGTCCTTTAGTGTTACATGTGGTTAGGACAACATGCAGCAGAATGCTTTGTTCTCATTCTTTTGCAATATGGACTTGGCAAATGATGCATATATTATGTGCACAGATGTGAACAATGAGGACAGTTTCAGTTATGTGCAGAAGTGAATCAGCCACATCCTGTGACATGACTCTTTCACACTGTGTCTGCTATGCCCTCTCCTGATGAATAACTGCTGTGTCATACCCTGAAAGGTTAGGCTCTACTTCACTGTGTAGAAGGTCCTTATTCAGGCTCTCAGTAGGGGTGAGTGGGGTTGCTCTGTGGTCCACCACAATATCTTTTACTGATCAAAGACATTGACAGCCCATCAGGAAAATTAATGATCGCAGGCTTCACACCGGTTTAAGTGGTAACCTTCTCCTTGATACGCTCATTTAGCTTGAACTATATCTCTTATAATTTATCAATTTCTTAATAGGTCACGTCCAATGCCTTTTGTATTTTCCTGGATGTGGATCCTTGTGTGGTGCTGGAGACTTTCC
The DNA here is from genome assembly GCA_963921515.1 of Calotriton arnoldi. Lineage (NCBI taxonomy): Eukaryota > Metazoa > Chordata > Amphibia > Caudata > Salamandridae > Calotriton > Calotriton arnoldi. The sequence goes on along the minus strand of CAWUFW010007498.1, from coordinate 539,519 downwards.
AGCAGCTTTATGGCTGCCTTGCTACATAAACCATCATTGTCTTCAATGACCTCCTCCATATGGATGCTGAGTTTATTCTCTGAAAGCTTACTTGAAGCTTCAGATACACCGCATAGCTCCACTGAGGACATGGGTTGTATGATGTTTGAGGGTTTGTTAATTCCATTAGGAAACCAGGTTTCACCTTCGTTTAACCTATAAGTAAGATCAAGTTAAACTTTGGAGTTATATTTGGTTAATTTCTAAAATGCTAATCAAATGTGACCAGCAACATATGCAATATCTGTGATGGTCAGTCAATTAATATAGTCATTTTTCACATAATACACAAAATGTTCAAAAGGTCCCTAGAGTATGGATCTGAAAATTCAGTTCTATGAATGATTTATTTTGAATAGACTGATATGCCTATCAGATATGTACAAGAGATAGCTGAGAAAGCTAAAGGGAATATTGAGAATCGTAGAGAGGTCAGCAAGAGTGATAAAACTGGGTGGAAAATTAAATAGAGTGTCTCTCTATTAAACTCCTTTTCATCATCATTCATACCTGTAAGCTTTCATATTTACATGCTGAAAGTTACATGTTGCAGTTTACAGATAATGCACAATGCTGTAAGATTTTTTGGCATGATTGTGAATTGTAAAATATGGGCTAAACATGGATCTCTGTAACAAATTTATGTACACTGAGCCATGTTACAGATATTACTGATATGTAGGATTGGAAAAAACAAATCTCTCAAAAGTGAATTTGGGAACACTCCCCTTTTTTATAAATACTCTTGTGAGTGGAATTGGGCTGCAAAATCTCAAAATCTGTTCCACAGACAAACTACAGAAACGGTGATTTACAAAGTTCAAAAATATGAGTGGCATAGACATGAAAGTAAGTTTCAAATCGTTATTCCTTTATTAAATTCATCAGGTCAAAATAGAAACCAGCTGGCCAACATATATTTTGGAATGTAAAATTGCTACTTCAGTGCCACATCACATGCAATTTACAAATTATACAACTTAGCAAATTGATTAATCCTCTAATGTGCATCCAGTAATGGAATCACATTCAGTTACCTTTTTTTACTTTACTTCATTACTGTTACTCGAAGATGTATCAGAAGTAGTGATTCCTTGGAGACTCTACACACTGCCCACACGTGTCATGCTGATCAGTGCTATTCTTCACAATGTACACCAGTAAACACCTTCATTGCCAACCAGGACATGCCCCTCACATTACCCACAATCTCAGATCTTCATGCTGCTCATCATGCCAGTTGCTCATATTACCATCCTGCTCCATCTCTGTACACTAAACAACTGTGTTTGATACTCAAATAGATGCCTAAGATCTGTTTCCTACATTCCTCATCTTCTCCATGCTCTGACAAGTTTCACTTGTGCCAGCTGTTCAGATTCACCTCTATCTCCTGCTTCTTGTTCATCTCAACAGTACCAGCTCCTCACACTAGCATGACTTCCTACTGAGCATCCTGACAACCAGTTCCAGCTACTCAAACATTCACTCACATGCTTGTAAGTGTTAGCTAGTCACACAGCCCACACATCATAAAAGCTTAAACTGCCAATGGCCACGCTACTGATATTGCCCAAGTGCCAGCGTGTCCTTCTGCACACCGGTGCCAGATTCTCATACTTCTCTCCAGTACCTGTTCCTCACATTGGTCTCATCTATACATCACATTTGCTATTTATTCTTTATGGAAATCTAGATTCCTCTACCAGTCAGTCCCTGACCTCTTCACTTAGGTGGCAGCCAGTGTGCCATTTGTGATTATGCCCTGTTTCTCTCCTTTCTCTCTCCTACTTCCCCTTCCTCCATGTAACATAATCCTCCCTAGCATGGCCCTATCATCATTTCACCCTGCTGTCTTTATAACTTGCTTAGTTTGTCTTCCATTCTCTCTTCTGTAGCTCACTCCATAACTTTCACTTGCACTTTCTCCTTTGTTATTTTTCACCCTTTTATTTACATTCCTTCATTGCCCTGCTGTTCAATACCTTTATCTTTCCTCTATAGTTTCCTACCTCACCAGTGGCTTCCCATCTTTAACCCGCTTATTCTTGATTGTACCCATAGCCGGTATAACCAACGAAATGTCCAGGGCATGGGATACGTTCCTTCAACAGCTAGAGCATAGGCAACCATACCCATAGTCCCTCTAGCTATCCAGGAGAGACTCTATTAGAAGGAAATGAATCACTATTTGTTTCTATCCTTCATAGCTCTAAGGTTGCCCTAATTTGGGGTCCATTTCATTCAACTTGTCAAATACACAGATAACTATATACTTACCCCAGTCCTCATTTATACAATTCCTAAAATACATAGCTTGGAATTTTTGTTCTTGCTCAGTCACTACTACGTCTAAGCAAATTACAACTTTTTAGAAATTCACAAAAAATCATGTAGTACTTTATTGTAACCTTTGGCAGCCAAAGATTCACAGAAAGTGTAATAGACTTTTGTAAATGGATTTGTATATAGTCAAGTTTTTTTTATAGGGGAAAATATGTGTACCTATTTAGAAACCCTATCCGTACACACACCAATACTGGGGGATACTCATCTCTTTTCCACCATGAAGAATACGAATTCACATGCAACAAGATTTAGGTGAATTTCATTTTCAGGCTGAGAAATGATCTACAAAAGTCTTGTGAATAACCAGCATAGGCACCTTTATCCAGTAAAGTCTACAAACACACCTCTGGTAGAAAATCCTATCATACTGGCTGAATTTCCATGTGAGCAAATCCATTGTGGATGGAAATCATCTGACAGTTATTGATGCTGTGAATCAACAATAGGATTTCCCTTGTAAATAATATGCTTGCACACTTCAAATTAATGTATATGTGCCCACCTTAGAGTAACCTAAGTGTGCAATCATCTATGTGAATTGATAAACAAATAATCACCCATCTTGCTGTTCAATTTTAATAGAAGGTTGGTGTGGATCAAGAAATTTATAATGGGATATTTTCACAACTTGGGCAATGTCAAAAAGAGGGGTTAGTAGTTTGGGAAGGTGAAACAAACACAACTGTAACAATCTAATGAAAACGCTGCTCAATGCCCGGTAAAAAAAAAGTCACAAACAACAAGGAATTCCCGAAAACAAAACATTTTCAATTCAAGCTGAAATAACAATTTGAAAATCAAGAAAACAACACAATAACTGTTCCAAATCTATTTAGATAACAATAGAAAATGGAATAAGCAAAGAGACTGTACAATGATTAAAATCACAGGCGACATGCGTGGTTTTAAGGCCAAAAGCAATTAGAAAAAGTAAAGCTCCAATGTAAAACCTCACTTCATGGTTGACCAGAACCTGTGCAGTATTTCAGAACATCTGCTTTGGAGCATGTTGTGTTGTCCAACGGAGGTAGGCTGCAGTATACAGCGCCCAATGCCCATCTTGCGTTCAAGCAATAAAGCACACCCACACGGTAATCACTGTTGGGAGGAAAAGACCTTGCACGGTCTCCACCCCTTTGGTGAATGGCATCTACATTCAATGCGCCTATCGCAGGAACGACAGGACTGCTAACCTGCAACAGAGCAGAGAGATTGGATTCAGACGGTAAGTCATGCAAGCCAACGTTTTCACCTTGTAGAGTCTTGCTTTTTGTAGGTCAAAATCTTCCAGCGGGGCAAGAACTCAACTGTGATTGATGCCACGGTTACTTACCGGTAATCTTCATTACTCCGAGTATTGTCTTCCTCACCACATGAGTAACAGAGTGAGCTTCACCTCCACGCCAGAACCCTCCAAAGCAAAGTTAGTATCCCATGCCTCCCATCCCTCCCCAACATGGCTGACCACTGTCACCCCTGACCCAGTATAAGAGGAGAGTCGGCCCATCCCACTACCTGTAGAACTACCAAGCCCCAAGAACAAATGAAGGCGATAGAAAACAGGGAGGGAGGGATGGGAACTCATGTGGCGAGGAAGACAATACTCGGAGTAATGAAGATTACCGGTAAGTAACGGGGGCATTACCTCCTCATAAGTCTCCCTCGCCACCTGAGTAACAAAGTCAGCACATACCCAAGCCAAGCGGCTTCATGGCACCGCAAGAAACCACTGACAAGTAGGAGATGCAAAACAACAGGGTTTAATCCAAATGGAAAAACAACCCAGAAGAAGACACAGAAGAAAGAAAACTCACAAGGTGGAAGAATCAGCCCAGAGAACCGCTTCAGCAAAACCCCCAGTTGACGAACCACCCAAAACCACCTGGTAGTTATCCATGAACACATGCGGGGAGGACCAAGTCGCGGCCCGACAGATATCCTCATTAGACACACCCTTGAAAGAGGCCCAGGAGACAGACAAACCCCTGGTAGAATGACCCTGAACTCGGGTCGACACCTCAGAACCCTGAGAACTGTAGGTCAGCAAGATAGCCTGCTTGATAAACCGACTCAGGGTGGAGAGACCAGGCTTGTGACCAGACCGGACTGGACCAAAAGTGACAAACAAACTGTCACAGCAGCAGAAAGGCGCAGTCCGCTCCAAATACAACAACACAGGCCGATGGACATCCAAAAGTGATAGGGCAGGCTCCACCCCAGACCCAGGAACTGGAGGGAAAGAAGGCAACACCATCTCACAGGAGAGTTTGACAACCGAAGGGACCTTGGGCAGGAATTTAGGATCCGGGCGTAACACAAGATGATCCGGCAGGACCCGAAACAATAGAGGAGAACGGAGAAAAGAGCCCAGCTCCCTAATCCGACCAGCAGTTACGATGGCCACCAAAAACACCACCTTCATGGTGATGAACTTGAAATCCACAGAACCCAGGGGTTCAAAGGGATCACCCTGAAGGGCACGTAACACCAACGGAAGATCCCATGAAGGTGCCAGGCAAATTGCCCTACGACGTTGCAAAAAGCAACTCCGAAGCAAACAGGCCACCAAAGGGTCCAGCCCGTCCAACAGAGGACTGCAAAAAGCCAGCAAGGCCGCCCACTGAGACAGCAGAGTAGAAGGGGCCAGGCCCAGGGAAAACCCATCAGCAAGGAAATCGAGCCCCCTCAAGGGCTCCACAGACACGGGGTCACCACCCTTTGACACACACCACTGAGAAAAGGAACTCAAATGGCGGGAATAAGAAAGAAGAGTAGCCGGACGGTGGGAGCCCTGAAGCAACTCCACCACCTCTAGGGAGCAACCATGTGCCAGCAGGCTCATCCTCTCAAAAACCAGGCCTGAAGATGAAGCCGACGCAACACCCCCTCTGGAAGTGGCGGGCCCCAAACAAACGCCCCCTCCTGGCGAATCTTGCACAGGACATGTGGAATCAAGGGAATCAGGGGAAAGGCGTATAGAAGGGAGTCCGGCCAACGGAACGACAATCCATCCAGCCGCCACACCCCCGGCACGCGGGAAGAGCGCAAAAGCGAGGCAGGTGAGCATTGAACTTGTCCGTGAACAAATCCAGAGTTGGGCACCCAAACCGAATCTGCAGCAGACGGAACACAGACACCCTCAGGGAAATGGCAGTCATCTGAGGAAAAACCCTGCTCAGGCGATCCGTCATACAGTTCTCCTTCCCCGGGAGATATACCGCCCTGAGGGACAAGACCGATGCCTCCTCGCAAGACAGGATCTCCTGAGCCACGAGCCAAAGGGAGCGAACCCTGCAACCCCCCAGATGATTGAGGTAGCCCATTACCACCTGATAGTCCATACGGACCAGAACATGATGCCCCAGGAGAACAGGAGCAAATTCCAGACAATCCAGATGCACGGCCTTCATCTCCCGAAAGTTGGATGAGCATCCCGCCTGCAGGTGATCCTTCTGACCCTGAACAGACCGGGAATCTAAAGTTGTCACTCAGCCCAGGAGGCTAACATTGGTTGTGACCACCCGGGAAGGGGACACCAAGAACGGAAGACCCTTGGAGAGATGGGACTCCACCAACCACCAACCCGGATCGGACCGAATCTGCAGGGACACCACCACGGGGAGATCATAATCTTCTGAACAGGGAAACCACCGGGACAGACAATGGTTCACCAATGGGTACAAATGGAGGCGTGCCCAGGGAAGCACATTGATAGTCGCCGACATCAACCACTGCACCCTCAACCACTGACGGACAGGGGCGTAATCCCGAACCAGGAGACAACCCAGGTATCTCCATAAGGCAGCCCTCCGTTCCACTGGCCTCAACCTTTCCTCTCTGAATGCCTCACCGTTTGACAAATGTATTGATTTATTTAGTTGGAAATTAGAACATGGCTGTATCAAGCAATAGAATAAACAGTGAATGAAATGGTTTCCTTTATGTGCACTGGAATCCGTTTGAGAAAGGATTGCCAATTCCCAGTCTCATCAACTAACCCAGTTTGCACTTACTCAGTTAAAAAAAACTTGCTTTAACTATAAGGCACATTTTAGAATTCTATGTTTTATGCAGTTGGTAATGATAAAATTAATCAACCAAATAAATGCAAGGTAGAGCACTTTGTACCCAGGTATTACCTGCACCTTTGGATTTTCTTCCTATAAAAGATACATTTCATGCTAGGTTAAGATGTTGTTGCCATGCTTCATGACTTTATATTTGCTAGATTGCGTTAAATAATATGAGTGTGTGTGTCTGTGTGTTTTCGAGGTGGGGTAGATTTCTGGACCATCCTTGTCAATATAGTGGAATTCTTTTGAAGTCATTCTGGTTACATCTGGCATAAATAAGTATGGCCTCTCTATTACTCAATGTGGCATTGTGGACATTTTTGTTCAATTCCAACTATGCTTGGCATTGTGATGCTCACCATTGATGTGCTGTGATGGTTCTTAACATATTCATGGACATCCATTGTATATTGTGACCATGGCACAATGATGCCCATCTTGGACCTGTTATGGGCTTTCCTAATATAATTCTGGCAACCCTTGCCACAATGTAGTTTAAAACCTTGCCACACAATGTTTTTCCAGAGTATTTGATTATTGTAAATTCACACGATATTTGAAATCCAGCCGTCTGTGACTGTGGTGAATATGAGTGATTGGTGAAAACAGCAAGGTACTATTTATGGAAATTGAACCTATTTATGTAAATTGAAAATTCAACCGTTATGAAATATTATAATTTTTGGAGAAGATAAGCTGCTTTTTCCAGACAAAATTATCATATTTATGAAAAATATGTAGTGTTTGAGTGATAGCGCAGGCTGCGGTCCTGAGGCTTACTGCTTATGTAGGCTGCCCTGTACCAAATTTCACATTATCATTCGCTGTAATTGCATTACTTTTTTCTGAGGCTTTCCACCATCTATATCGATAATGTGTTCTATATCACTACTCCTGCCTGAGGCAAGAGCCTGTGCTGCTGGTGTAACCTGTCTGATCTGTAAGCATATGTGCTGGAAGTAGTGATGTGGGAGTGCTGCAGCACCCCAAAAAATAACCATGCTGGAGTTCACAAGGTGAATGAGCAATAAACATGCTTTGCATTTTATGTTTACCTTGTCACATTTGCTGTGTGTTCAAAGACAAAGGTCAAATGTCAAGCTATGTTTGCTGACAACTTACTGCTTCTTTGGAAACTGGTGTTTACTTTCATTTGTCTTACAGCAAAGTGAGAGAATTTGGCAGAAGTGACCTAAGTGACAATCGTGCTGAGGTACAGGAAGTGAAAGGAAAGGTTGAAGAATGTCAGTTTTCTTTTCTAAACTCCAAAATATAATACCTGTGAATGAACTATGCACATTTCTCAAAATATGTCAGTGTTAGAAATTGGGCTACTGGTTGGCAGAGGTATGCACCCTGTCCAAACATCAACCCCAATCCTTGTAAAGGTAATTCAAATACACAATCTTAATTGAACTGTGCTCACCCTCTGGCAGCTTGGCACAGAGCAGTCAGCCTTAACTTAAGAGGCAATGTGTAAAGTATTTTTGCAAAACTTCAAACAGTAAAACAGTGAAAACAACACACAAAAAGATACCACGGCTGGTTAGAAAAATAGAACTTAATTTAACAAACAAATCAAGACCTAAACAGCAAACATCCAATAAGTAGAACCGTAGTTATCAATTTTTAAAGAATAAATTGCAATATAGTGCTTAGAAGCATAAAGAGCTAACCAGAGCTATCTGGTCAAATCCAAAAGTTCAAGCCGACTGCAATGTTTGACCTTCTCAACAACTGTGCTAAGAGTCCCGTTCACGCGTAAGAAGTAGAGAACATCGCTGGTGGTGGTCCGTGGGGTCCAAGAGCCGCCAGGCATTTCAGATGGACAAGCTGGAGCCTCGTGGTCGCAAGAGGTAATGCTTGCTGTGCGAAGAGACGAACTTGCATGTGCTCGTGCAGATACTTTGTGCGAGCAATGCGGTTCCGGAGCAAACAGCGCCATTTGCGGTCGGGAAGAGCCCAAAAGCTTGCGTCCAAGTGCTGCAGAACCACCTAAGGGCACCTTTTGGGGGTCAGAAACTCATAGAAAATGGGTCAAGGAGCTGTAGGGGGCCTGTTATTTTCCTGAGGCTCAGATCAGGACTAGTGCTTTGAGTCACTCTGAGGTCCTATTTTCCAGATGGGTTCCAGATCCAGTTCTTCTTCCCCAGGCAAGAGGACAGCAGGTCAGCATAGCAGCGCAACAGCTCCTTTAGAGCAGCAGTCCGGCAGAGTGACAGTCCTTCCAACAGCACAGCAGTCCTTCTTCCTGGCAGAGTCCACATGTCCAGAGTCCACTGAGTTGGTGATGTCAGAGGTACAGTATTTATACCAAGTTGTGCCTTTGAAGTGGGGGAGACACGAACAAGACAGAGGTAATGGAATTTGGAAATGGGCCTCCTATCTGGACCCAATCATGGTGGCCAGCAGCGGCAGGAGCTTGTCCTGTCCCTGCTACCAAAGTGAGAAACCTTGGTTTTTTATGTGATGCCCAGCTCAACTTTTCAGGGCAGATCAATCAGTTGACATCAGCCTGTTACTTCCTTTTAAAAATGCTATGAAAAATCCTACCTTTTATACCAATGGAGTTGAGGAAAATGGTTGTGGTGGCTCTTATTCTCTCCCGCCTAGACTATTGTAACGCCCTTTACCTAGGCGTCGACAAACACCAGCTGTCTAAGCTTCAATCCCTGCAGGATGCGGCTGCACGTATCCTGCTAAACATTCCAAAATATAGTCATATTTCTGGTGCCATTAGAAATCTGCATTGGCTTCCAGATAAGCAGCAAACTGAGTTTAAGGCACTATGCCTGGTTCATAAAACCTTATATGGGGGGGGGGAGAGCTAACGACTACCACAAATTATTCCAATGGCATGCCCCCGCCAGATGTTAAGATCTGCCAATAAAGCTCTGGTCCACGTCCCTAGAGTTAGGAAGACCAGATGGGGGTGCAGATGTCTCTCTTATTGGGCAGCTAAACTTTGGAATGAACTTCCACTAAATATTAGGGGTCTATCATCCAGGTCTCAGTTTAGGAGCCAGGTTAAAACCTGGCTTTTCCCTCCCCAATAGCGACCGGGCACATCCTGACTTCTGCACTTTCCTGCTTGTTCTAGCACCAAGACGCCTCGGCATTCGCACGATTTATAAGCCCTTTACTTACTTACTAAGACTTCAAAGAGAGCTCTTTGAAGTGCACGGAGTCCCTGCCCTTCCTGCGCTGGCTCCTGACTCACTACAGGGGGTTATGCACCCACTTGTGTGGGGACAGGCGCAGCCTGTTCAGGTGTAAATGTCAGTTCCTCCCTCCCATACTGGCCAGAATGGCCCATCAGGATGTGCGATGGCCCATCAGTCAAACCTAACCTCCCTTTGTGTGTGCATGTCTAGAGGGAATAAACATTGTCCAGCTGTCACCTACCCCAGATGTGTATTCAGAGACAGTTAGAAGGCACAAAATGGTTAAAGTAAGAAAATGGCAACTTTCTAAAAGTGGTAATTTTATACTTGCAACTTAAAATCCAACTTTACTATAAGTTGTAATTTTGAATTGTGAGTCCAGTGACACCAAACTTGGGGATCCCATCTCTTCCCAATTGGAAATTACACTTATAAGCAGTGGCGGCTGGTGACATTTAAAAGTGGTGAAGCGTAAAACAATTGTCGAACAGCACTGTAGCGAGCGAGCGTAGCGAGTGTGCCCGAACCACCTATGGGGGGTTTGGGGGGGTTCTCCCCCCGAGAAAAGTTTGAAAAAAGAGTGGGCAAATGGTGCTTTTTCAAGCAAATTTGAGAAAGCAGGAAGATTAATAAAGCAATTGTGAATCTGTTCTAACAAAGACAGTGACTGGCAAAACTGTCTATCGCTTGTTCTGCTCACATTCTAGGCGCGCAAAAAGAAACCAATATACTATTGGGTGTAAGGTTAGGTTTGTGCCTGAAACAAGAATATAATCATGCACACATTGACACATCCTGACCCCAGCAGACCACTAACAGGCCCACAAACAGCCAAAACACGGGCCCACACTCGGATCTGTCAGATCAGATTGCCCGGCGCTGCCTGGTTGCCCTATAGGCCAGCCCGACCCGGCTCCTCCCAGGGAAGAGTGGAATAGGTGCCACAGACACTCTCAGGGCTGAATGTAGTAGCTTCTGGGTGTGGGTGGGAAGGGGTCTGAAAGGCCCCAAAAGCAGGCCAAGAGGGGCTCAAAGAGTGTTTAGATTCCATTCCCTGTAAGACCAGTCAGTGAAGCTGCAGCAGCTCAGAAAACAGGTAGGAAGGGCGAGCTCCCCAAGTGGTGCTTGCGAGAGACATCTCCCCCGAAGGGTGGACTCCGCCTGCTCATAAATCCGCACATCACCCTGTGAAGCAGGCAGCGTTATCACCCTGCGGTCAGTATCATGATATCCAACCCGGGATAGGTGCACTGCACCCTGCAGTGAGAGGTAATGGGGCACCCCGAGCCGATATGAGATACACAGAGTGTGAGGGACTCTGAATACACCAAGCTGGGCATCGTCAACAGGAGAAACCAAACTTCTGCACAGTGGCTTCCCCGTCTGTGAGCATGGTGGGCACCTCTGCAAGCCACAGGCACGTATACTCAGACACTACACACAAGCACCCACTTCACTGACACCACCCACGCAGGCACCCACACCTATAAGCACACAGGCACACACACGTCACAGACACTGACCCCACCTACACACACAATACAATTATAAACAGACATGCAAACTTCACAGAGACATCTAGCTACACACACAGTCAAACATACTCAAGGACATTGTCACACACACATTAACAGTTAGGCACATACAACACACGCCCCACACAGAGACGCACACACACTCACTGACGCAAGCAGCGATCACCTACGTTCACACACGTAGATACAGCCACGCAAACACGTCACAGACACTGACACCAACCCCCACCCCCACAGACACACACACACAGATACAGGCAATCCTAAACATTGGAAACATATTCACGCAAATGCACATACTCCATGCACAGACACACTCAGACACTGACCTAAACCCACGTATACATGCACACATGGCCACACGCGTGCACGTGTGAGACTCTAGCACAAGCACTCTTTTTGAGAGCCACGTTATTTTGTCAGAGCCACAACACGCGAGCCCTCCGTGCACACCCACTTGTGTAAGTGAACATGCTTCCACTTCTTCATTTAGGGAAGTTGCACAAATCTGCTCTCTCACATATTTTTTCGCTGCCCAAAAAAAGAGTAACGTGACTTTTTATAGAGGGTCGGTTATCGGTTAGAAAACGTGGACATGCCTTTTCGCCCCATCCCCTTTTACTATGAACATCACTTTGCTCGTATTTAACTGAGATGCCAGCTCCGAGAGCGGGCATCCGGCAGGGTGGGACGAAGAGCAGCCGAACACAGGGCAGTCGATGCTGACACTCGAGCCCTTTCCGAGCGCTGGGCTGCGCGGAGAAGGAAATCTCATTAAAAATAAAATACCACCACTCATGCACTGACCTGCTAAAATCCCAGGCGCGCCCGCGTGCGTCCCTCAACCTGTTACAGGCGCGTGAAGAGCGCTTCGACTGTGTGTGCACGCTATGGCAGACGTAATCAAAATAAAATTAAAAACGTACCTTCCTCCCACTGCTTCCTCCGGGTCACGCGCCACTGCCTCAGCTCCTGCCTGCTGCTCCCGGCCGGGCCTGCGTTTAACCTAGGCAGCCTCCCTCCCGCTCCCCTAAGCCAATCACAACGCTGCAATGGCAGCGTTGTGATTGGTGCGGTGCAGCGGGCAGCACCCCAGCCGGGCACCTGTAGGGAGGCCATTTTCTCTATGTAGGCTGCATGCAGCCTACATAGAGAAAAGAGAGAGTGTGCAACTGCGCATGACTGGTTTGGTCGGCCCTGGGGCCGAACAAACAGTCAGCACCCAAGACAGTGGGCTAACCACGCCTCCCCTGCACTCGAGCAGGAACGCCCACCCGCCCGCCCGCCCCCAACCAGGCACTCCAGGCACTTCTGCTTTATCGCTGTGCAAGAAGCAGAAACATGAAATGGTAGTTTTACCATTTTATGTTTCTGCTTCTCGCATTGCGAGAAAGCAGTGGGGCGATGCCCCCACGCCCCAATGGAGGAGCCGCCACTGCTTATAAGATGTAATAAGCTAACCCCAATGTTAACCTACAGGAGAGATGGGCCTTGCAGTAGTGAAAAACGAATTTAAGAGCTTTTCACTACCTGGACATTTAAAACTTAAAAGTACATGTCCAACTTTTCAAATACACTGCACCCTGCCCTTGGGGCTGTCCAGGGCCTAAGTTATGGGTGTCTTATACGTACTTAAAAGGAAGGGTTGGGTCTGGCAAGAGGGTTAACTTGTTATGTTGACATGCCAGTTTAAAACTGTACCTACAGGCTCTGCAGTGGCAGGCCTGGGACATGTTGGAAGGGATACTTAAGTGGGTGGCACAATCAGTGCTGATGGCCCACTAGTAGCATTTAATTTACAGGCCCTGGGCACATGTAGTAAACTTTACTAAGGACTTATAAGTAAATATGACAATTGTGGATAAACCAATGTTTGCCATGTTGTAAGCAGAAAACTCATGCAGTTTAGCACTGGTTAGCAGTGGTAAAGTGCCCAGAGTCCTAAACCCAGCAAAACGAATTCAACAAAAAGGGGAGGAGGAAGGCAAAATGTTTGGGGGTGACCCTGCAGAAAGGGCCAGGTCCAACAGTTAGCAATTAGGGAAGCACAAACAAAGCACATATAATTCTTAGGTGTGACGGAAGCAAAGATTTTAATATGATCAAAACAAATCAAGACACTTTACTTGGTGATGTGCAAATGATAAATATTTGCTGAAACCCAATTTCTAAAAATTATCACTTCATGCTATATAGTTTTATCAGCAAAAATGCATGTCTATTCAAATTTAGTGGTACATTCATTTGAAATATGGCGTTTGTAAATGGCAGTGTGCGACCATGTCAGTGCTTCAAAATCCACCACCAGCTTCATACCACAATCTTACTACTGTCCTGCTGATTGGGCTTGGCACATTTGCTTCACTTGTTCTTTGTATGACACATGGATGCCTATCATTTTAGTGTTATAACACTAATGGCAGCCCCCCCACTCTGAAAATTATTCCAACACTACTGTCTGTGCATTCTGTGCAATTGTGTAGCAGCATTGCTGTATGCGTTTGTAGGATTTCTTTAGCTTGGATGTCTTTGGCATGTAATTGTACGATTTGTAACACATTTGATTTTTCCACCATTACCCTTCCAATAGTAAATGCAGTCATAATACAGGACAGAGTCTAGGAAGCAGGATGGAAAATAAAGAGAAGAAAGATCTCAGGTGCAATTTGATAAATGCTTTGGCAAAGTCAATAGATATGGGATTATTGTAGCAACAAATTTAGCATTGGCACAATGAAGCAAGACAGACAAGAGTTAGCCAGCAAGAGCAGACTAACAGGGCTATAGTTGTAAAGACGTTTCTCATAAAGTTCAAGTCGAGTGCTGGAGTGGCGGTGAAAAAATACACCCAAATAGTCAATAGCATCAGGTGACAAATGAATACACTACTGGGCTAAGTTAAGATGCGATTGACAAAATATCCAGCCAGTGATTGAAAGAGGCTGGTTGAAGTAAGCCAATTGTTGAAGGGGGTGTACCTAAAGCTCACTCTGTGTATATTGGTAGCATAAGTCTGTTTGATAGCTGTCCTGTCAAAATCAAACCTAAAACTATGTACTTTGTGATATCTCTGTACCAGATTTGTTTAACTGTATGCAATACATTTAGCACTTTAACTAGTTTCTAGTGGCATTGCTGAAAATTACACTATTTGCCAGCATATTTTCAAAGTTCATTTGGTGTGGGTGAGCCCTAATGCTTCAAAATTCAACTTTTGACACTATTCAAGTCCAAGGTTTTACCTTTGGGTTTATACACTTTTTTTGTTCTCAAAATCCTCGAGCAGGTCATTGCTGGAAACTATTGCTGGATAGGGCTCCACTGGCCAGGCACCTTTTTAGCAGGACCTAATGAACCAGTTTTCTGCATTACAAGAACCTTTAAGAGGGAAAACTTTGTTTTCCTGCCCGCCCACAGTGCGACTTCCCAGAGCAAGCCTCAGCACCTTGACCCAGTCCTTTGGAGGAGGAAAAAAAAACTAAGCCCAACTATTCATCAACCGCTGGCAAAATTCAGCCTGTTCACATCTGTAGACTTCAGGATCTGAGGAAAGGCGTCCAGGCACTAGGTCTCTCTAGCCAATGTTCTGGCAGGGTCTAGCTGCCTGTGGTCAGCTGGGCTGTCTTGGAGTCTTGAGTACTTCTGCTTTTTGTGTCACTGAAACAGGAGGCCAACCACTTGACCATAGGAGATCAGTTCTAGTTCCTGGGTGTCAGCATAATTCAGGAGTCCTTGGGTCTTCATTTTCCAGTAGAGCCTTCCCAGGTCTAGCAATGTTTTGAAGAGGTGGTGGTGATGCATTATTCATATCTTGTGTACCAGCCAGTGATTGGAACATTTTTCCTAACCAATCCTGTTAGACCTGACAGCCTTAGGATGGTCTTCTTCAAATGTTTTGCCTGTTTGCCTCACCTTTTTGCTGATTTAATCTTGTTGGCCTCAGGACTCTGAGCACTCTACCACTCCTAACCAGTGCTAATGTCAATGTGCTTCTCCCCCATAAACATGGTTTGATTAACTTATCCACAATTGGAATACTTAATTTATCTATTAGTCCCTAGTAAAGTGCACTACCTGTGCCAAGGGCTTGTAAACTAAATACTACTGAGGTGGCAAAGTGAGCTAAAGAACGATGATGGATTCAACCGAGATCTGTGACTGGGGGTGAGTGTCTGAAAAGTTTCAGCGCTCCGTCCATCATCTCCTTGTGTTCACTAGTGGGCCTGCAGCACTGGTTGTACCAACCAAACCAGTAGCATTTTAAACATGTCTCAGGTTTGCCACTGCAGAGCCTGTGTGTTCAGTTTTACTGCCATTTCAACTTGGCATTTAAAAGCCCTTGCCAAGCCTTAAACTCCCCTTTTATCACATATAAGTCACCCCTAATGTAGGCCCTATGTAGCTCATAGGTCAGCGTGCTGTGTAATGAAAAGGTAGGACATGTACCTTTAACTTTTACATGACCTGTTAGGGAAAAACTCCCAAATTCATCTCTCACTACTGTGAGGCCTACCCCTCTCATAGGTTAACATTGGGAATTCCTTATTACACTTATAAGCTGTAATTCCTGATTGAGTAGCTCTGTCATGTTTCATATCTTTGGAATGATAATGATAAATCATCTTTACTGTTAAAGATGTATGTATCACTACCCTTTTAAAACTGCCACTTTTAGAAAGATTGAATAGCAACACAGGGTTGGGCCAATTTAACTTCAACAAGGCTAGGCCACTGTAGAGCAAACATGCACCAGTACTGACTCTATTAACCAATGCTGTTATTTCAGGTTGGGGTCACACAACTCAATTACTGTGATCACCATTTATTTTCAACATTATTCGTGAAAGACTTTTCAATTTGCATAAAACTGTCATCAACAGAGGAACAACATCATCATGAAATGGATCAATTGACATGTATTACGCGCCCGACATCACATCAGCATCATTGCATTGTCATAATAGTGAGTTATTACATACAAAATCAAGACAAACAATAAAAAACATGTAACAATGAATGTCCCAGTTCTGAATTTTAAAGCAATCAAAAGGGCACTAAGTGAAATGCCCGTAAAAGCCCCTGTTTTTTCTGGCTTTCATCCGAGGAGTGTGCGTTCAACCTTTAATTTAATTTTAGGCCTGGGACAGGGATCTGATCCCTAGATTTTTTTTCACCATATAATTCCCTGCATGCCTGTGTTTCCTTTTTGTAGACACACTCCCAAGGACTCTTAAGCTGCCGGCGCATTTCGAACCCGGGATCAAGTTGAGGTTCTCTTAGAGACCCAGAACTGCAGAACAATACGTTTCAGTTGCATGATTACATTCCGTTTCCAAATTCTTCTTTTCCCTTTTTCTATTAAGTTGTTTTTGTATTTTGGATGTGACAACAAACCTTGCGGTTTCACTTTATGATGTTGCGGCACAGACCATTCATTTCTGACTCACTTCTTTGGTCTTGGAATTTTTTTTTTGATAGCAGTACTTGAACGTCTACTTTCTGCCGGCAATCGTTGCCTTTCAACTTGCTTTTGAAAATTGCTGATCGACCTAGTTGTAGCGCTCCTTCGGTCGTTCACACCATTTCTCAAACTGCCGGCAGTCAGTACTGGCACTTGTTTGCTCTAAAAACTTTTAGAAAGATGGCATATTTTTGCTCTTAGCCCTGTGTACCTTCAGCCTATCACCAATACACATCTGGGGTGGGTGACAGCTGAACCTTGTGCCTTTCTCTCGGCAGCCGCACATCAAGGGAGCTTAGGTGTGACTGAGTGCCATCCACATCCTAATGGGTCATTCTAGGTAGGATGAGAGGGAGAAGCTGACACTTACACCTGAAGTTGCTGTGTCCTGCCCCGGCACAAAGGGCTGCATACCCCCATAATGTGTCTTGAGCCAGAGCTGGATGGGAGGACCTCTGTGCACTTCGATGCCCTTTTTTGAAGTCACCTTCCCTTTGAAGGCACAACTGGGTATACGTACTGGGTCCCTGACCCCACCAAATCAGACACTACTGGACCTGTGAAGAGACTCTGCCAGGAGGAAGGACGGCTCTGCTGCTACAAGGATTCCCCACTCTGCTGGACTGCTGCTCTGGAAGAACTGCTTTTCTGCTGCACTGACCTGCTGCCTGCTACCCTCTGTCCTGCTGAGGAAGAACTGGACTCTTTGACTCGAACCCAGAGTGATCTCCAAGGGCATGCTGGCCTTCCTCTTGTTTTAAGACTCATGGTTATCCAAGTCTTACCCCTGCTCCTGTGCCTGGTCTATTGGAGATGGTTTCAGGTGCTTGCTCATGTGAGCAGAATTAATGCATCGCTGCTGTTGTTGGAGCAGAACCGGCGCATCGCACTTGGAACCAGTGCATCACCATTGGATCCATCACATCGGAAACACCGCGTCACTGCAGCTGCAGTAGGAGATGTTATACACATCCCCTCTACTGTGTGGAGAAACCCAGCACATCAGCTTCTGAACCAATGTATCTTGGTCCCGGCGTTTCGTCTTTGGAAGAAGAGCATCGCCATCTTTGCGTGAAGAAAATTGACAAATCACCTAGTCTGAGGGATCGACACCAACACATCGCTTGGCTGCACCCCGCATCTCACTGTTCGACCGGTATCAAGGTACTTTTGTTCAGCAGGTCTTGCGTGACTCCTGTCTCTGGCCCGCACTCCATCGTAGTTGGCCTGAACTCTTGACTTTGCCCCGTCCAGCGCGACCAGATAATCCTTTAGGTGCTTATTGCTTTTAAGCGCTATTTTTCACTTTCAATCTTTAAAAATTCATATCACGACTTCTACTTATTGGATTGTTGTCATTTTGGTCTTGTTGTATTTATAAAAGTATAATCTATTTATTCTAAACTGGTATGGAGTCTTTTGTGGTGTTTCCACTGTGTTACGTTTTGAAGTGCTGCACAACTACTTTACACATTGCCTCTTAAGTTAAGCCTGACTGCTCTGTGCCAAGCTACCAGAGGGTGAGCATAGGTTAATTTAGGGTATGTACCTGACTTACCCTGACTAGGACTGTGGTTCCTGCTTGGACACGGTGCATACCTTTGCCAACCAAATACCTACTTTTTCAAAAAATCCTATCTACTTTCTGGCCCTATGCAGCCCTTCCTCTTCACTGTACTGGAACAAATCCCAGAAGCCCTAATTTGTAAATGAGTAACACCTTCTTTCATCAGAAGGATATCTGACTCTTCGTATGCCACTCACCAATTTAGAAGAGGTATCCTCCTTTTTCAACTTCAAGAACTGGTATTCCTACTGCTGGGGATTTCAACAGGGAGCCTCAGGCATGCTGAAGGCAAGTCTGTCTGCGCCTATCCACACACCGGCCGCACAAAGCAAAAGCCATGCTACTCATTTTACTAACAAGAACACATTACATTTGATGAAACGATGTAGCAGAAACTTACTGTTGGACCTGGCCATTTTTGCAGGGTTAACCCCAAACCTTTCACATTCATCTGCCTATTTTTCTGACCCTCTTTTTGTTGGCTTTAGGACTCTGGGCACTTTATCACTGCTAATCAGTGCTAAAGTGCATGTGCTCTCTCCCCTAAAACATGGTATGATTGATTTAGACCTGTTTGTCATATTTGATTTACTTGTAAGTCCCTTGTACGGTGGCATCCCATATACCCAGGGCCTGTAAATTAATTGCTACTAGTGGGCCTGCAGCACTGCTTGTGCCACCCATAGAAGTAGCCTTTCAAACCTGCCACTATAGGGCCTGCAAGTGCAGTTTACTACCACAGTGACTTGACTTTTAAAACAACTTGTTAAGACTTAAACTCCCCTTTTATTACACATAGGTCACCTCTAAGGTAGGCCCTAGTTAGCCCTATGGGCAGGGCGCCGCATACGTAAAAGGTAAGACATGTGCCTTTATTGTGTGGCAACTCCTGGTAGTGACAAACAGACTATTTTGTTTCTCACTACTGTGAGGCCTACTCTTCCTATAGGCTAGCATTCGAAATTCCCTTATATATGTTTAAGCAGAAATTCCTGATCTCAAAGGAGTAGCGTTGCCATGTTTGGTATGTTTGGAATAGTGGTGATAAATCCTGCTTACTGGTGTAGTTGGATTTCACATTGCTATTTTGGAAAGGGCAAACACAAGGAGATGATGGATGGAGCGCTGAAACTTTTCAGACACACACCCCCAGTCACAAATCTGGGTTGAATCCATCATCGTTGTTTAGCTCACTTCACCACCTCAGTTCAGACCCAGCCATATGCAAATCAGTCTTTACCATGTTCCTTATGGGAACAGTCCAGCCTGAACTGCCAAGCCAGGTCTTCCCTGGACCAGAAACAAGCATCCTGGGACCGGTTTTGGGGTAGCACGCCTCATCAGCCAGGCTAGCTTGAACCCAGTGGCAAAGTGAGCAAGGGACCCACGTCTGGGTACACCTTGCCAACTTAGGGCGAACAAAGCAAACACAAGGAGATGATGGACGGAGAGCTGAAACTTTTCAGACATTCACCTCCAGTCACAGATCCGGGTTGAATCCATCATTGTTCTTTAGCTCACTTCGCCATCCCAGTTCAGACCCAGCCATATGCAAATCAGTCTTGACCCTCATGGGAACAGTCCAGCCTGAACGGCCAAGCCAGGTCTTCCCTGGTGTGGAAACAAGCATCCGGAGACCGGTTCTGGGGTAACACCCCTCATTAGCCAGACTAGCATGAATCCAGTGGCAAAGTGAGCAAGGGACCCACATCTGGGCGTACCCTGCCAACGTTTAGAAAGGGGGCATTTCTCTGTGCTTATGACTCTGTGCTTTGCAGCCTGACTCCAATTCACGCCAGGACCTGGTTGACAGCTATACTTTGTGCATACTTTCCAGACAGCCATCACACAAGAAGGGTTGGGTGTGACAGGGTTACATCTGCATTCATCTGCATACTGATGGTCTTCCTGAGCTGGGAGAGAGAGGGGCGTTCACACTTTACATTTGTATAGGCTGTGTCCTGCCCTCACACAAAGGGCTGATTTTCCCCCGACTGATGCCAGGAGCCAGGGCTGGGGTTGAAAGTAAGTGTTGTGTACTTCTAAGGCTTCCTTTGAAGTTCCCCCTTCAACAAAGATTTGGTGCTCTGATCCCATGTTTTCAGAGCACTTTTGGAACTGGGACTGAACCTCTGTCAGAAGGACTGCTGCACTGCTTAAAGGATTCATCTGGATTGCTCCTCTGCTTTTGCCGGGTGGCCAAAGGGCTCACTGGATTGTAGGCTCTTCGTTTTCACTCCTGGACAAGAGCAGATCGTGTTAAGTGCTTTCGCCCAGCAAAGCCTTTGTTGTTGGCAATACGGCCCCCTCAGCCGGGGAGACCGTGACATATGGCACAAGGACCGTGCTCATCATGCCAGGAATGCACACAGTGAGTCAAGTCACGGGGGAGACGTTCAGTCGTCCTCCTTCACGGGTGGCTCTGCAGTTGCTAGGAGGGCCGTTGCAGCTCTGGGGAGGTGCTGATGATTGCTGGCACTCGTGCTGATGGGACACACCTAAAGTCCTCTGCCCTTCATTGTCACTGGCCTCAGCCTCATAACGTCTGCATTCCTTTGTTATCCTGACAGCAGGGAGGACCGAGCGAGGCCTCCTCACATGACTCTTTCAATGTGGGGCCCTCCCCCCTTTTTTGGGCCTGAGTTTACCATATTTCATGTAAGAGGCACACAGGTGTCTCTGTGCCTACGCCTGGGGGCTGATTATCATATCAGATTTAATAGGAGCACAGGTGAACCGTAACCTACGAGTGTCTGATGGTACATGTGTTTGTCTCTGAAACCACAGGCTTTACTTGCACTATGCATTGTTTCTGTGGTAAATGATTGCCAATGAAATTCATGTGTTTTCTCTGACAAACCATGATTCATATGCTTATGGTGACCCTTAGTGATTTATGTGTTGTACACTATGACGATTTATACACTTTACTACTGCATCTTCTGAGGCTATTATGTATGTTGTTTTGATGCCTGCACAGGCAGGACAAAGGGGCATATGTATGAAAATCGGAATTTGCGGTTCTCAAAATGCGAATATTTGAGAATCGCAATTTGAGAATCGCAAAATGCGATGTAAATAAAAAATCGCAAAAGTTTTGCGATTCCCAAAAAGTCGCAGAATTTGTCTGCGAAACCGCTATTAGCGATTCCTTAATTGCGAATTCGCAAATAAGGAATCGCAAATTTAGAGAATCTGCAATTCAGTTGCAGCTTGATGACATCACACCCAGGAAGTGTGACTGCCCATGCTGTACCTGATTGCCTGAGGCTGTGTCAGAGGCTGGGAGGAGAGGCAAAAAACTGTGTACTGCAACTCCAACAATTCCAAATGGATCCCCAGGAGAAAGAGAAGGATAAGGAGGAGGCTGGGAGGAAAAGGAAGCAAAAGTTCAGCGAGAGGGAGCAGGAGGTGCTCATAGAAGAAATGGTCCATAGCCATGAGTTGCTCTTTGACAAAAAATCACTCCGTGTGCCAGAGTCACGAAAAAGAAAAATATGGCTGGACATCCAGGCAAAAGTCAATGCCATCGGTGTGACCCAGCGCTCTATGTATGAGCTGCGCAAGCGCTGGTATGATATGCGCTCCAGGTCCAAGGACAAGGTGGCAAACAGGCTGGCAGAGGCAAAGAAGACTGGTGGGGGAACTTCCACTGAAACAGAATCTACGCCCCTTGAGGAGTTGGTGGAGTCCACCCTTCAGCCAGAGAGTGTCAGTGGTGTGGCTGACATCGACAGCTCCGACCCTCCCAACCCCAGACTAGGTAAGATGCATGCCAAATCAGCCCTGACACATTACCATCTCAAACACACACTCAGGAATACACCAACTTCAAAGCAAAAATGCAACTCCATTACACGTTTAGCAGCACACCCAGCAATGCATCATGGGAGATGTAGTCACATGCATCATACAGTGGAGCAATGAGACGCAGCAATGTGGAATCAGTATAAGTAAATCAGTTAAGGCAAAATATGCAAGACAGTACTTAGCTAACGCAAAATCAGAAAACTTTATTCAGTGAACAAAGTGAAGCAGAACACACAACTTAAATGTGCCTTTTCATTTACAGTACTACTTGAAACACAGGATGACAGTTCAGGAGCTGAGGAGGCAACACATACAGAGGACCAGGCAGGGCAAGAGGACACCGAGGAAAGCACACTGACAACACTTGTCCCATGGAGACAGTGTAATATTGGGCCTCCACTCCCACTGTTAGAGGCAGAACAACAGTCCATAGGGGAAGAGGCCCAGCCAGACCAGGGCCAGCGTGCAGCACAGGTCCAAGAACAGCCCCCTGTGCACCGTAGGGAGGAAACATGCGGGAGACGCAGGCCAAGGGCGACCACCAGCGCTGCTGCTGCTGAGGAACACACAGTGTTTGCCGGACTGGAAGGCAGCATGGTCAAGGTACAGCACCTGCAAACAAAATCAATGCGGTCAATACACCGGCAGCTGGTCTCTGTCAACCACAACCTGAGTGACATGAGGGAGGGCATCAGGGAAATGACGGGCGCAATTAAAGAACTGTATGGCACGATGAAGAGAGACCAGGCTGCCAGACGCAGGGGGAGACAACGTCTCTACAGCCGTCTGGACACCTACAGCAAGGCGGTCAACTGCCTGTGTACTGCCACGTCCCTGCTGTCACGCCGCTCAGTAAGCATGCAGGTTGAAATGGCCCACTGCAGCCAGGATGTGGCCAAAGGCTTGGTGCAGGTGACGACTGCCGTGGAACAGCTGCAGACAGTTACCACAAGTGGCACAGGACTCCTAGGCTCAGGGGAGAGTGAGGGCCTGTCAAGCAGGAGCAGCATCACCCCACCAATTCCCGAAACCAGACAGCGCAGTGTGAGGCAGGGAACAACACCGGATGAGTCAAGGGAGGGCAGTTAGCACCCTGAGCATGCGACAGCAGGCCGTCCCCGCAAAAAATGAACTGGCACCACTGAAGAATGCCAATGGGTGAAGCAACCCATTGCATGTGGACTTGTGTTTGCTCATCATCCATGCACTGTGGGCATAACATGTGCAACATCTTGTGACACACATAAAGTGTGTGTCAGGCTGTGTGACTGATATTTTCCTGCAGCTAAAGGAATAATAAAACACAGTCGTGCACAAATCTTCTTTTGCATTGTGTCATCATTACTCACCTAGAAATAGTTTTGTGTTATCTCATCACGTCTCTGTCATCCGGCAGCTGCCCCTACACCACCTGCAGTTCTGCAACGTGGACCTGGGCCCTCATCCTCAGATGCATCGGTATCAGTAAGTTCTACTGGAATGCCTTTTTTTGTTGCTATGTTGTGGAGCATGGCACAGGTAGCCACAATCTTGCAGCAGGTCTCTGGGCTGTATTGTAGTGCTCCTCCGCTTTTATGCAGGCAGCGGAACCGGCTCTTTAGTATCCCAAATGTCCGCTCAATCATACAGCGCGTAGATTTGTGTGCGCGATTATATCTTCGCTCCCTTGCATTGGCTGCATTGAGGTACGGTGTTAGGATGAAGTCTCACACAGCATATGCACTGTCTCCTACAGGATGAAAGACATGAGGTAAATCACTGTCCTCCCACTTCAGACCTTAACTGTGTGTAAGAATGTTAGACATGCATTTACCTAGCAGGTAGCCCTCACCAAAATCGCCTGCAGTGAGACGTCTGTATATCCCACTGTGTCTAAATATGAATGAGTCGTGTGTACTGCCCGGGAATTTAGCGACAGAATCGGTGATGATATGTTTGGCATTGCAGATGACCTGTATGTTGAGTGAACGATAAGATTTGCGGTTCCTGAATACATACTCATTGTTTGATGGGGGTGAGAGGGCTACATGGGTTCCATCTATGCAGCCAATGACGTGGGGAAATTGGGAAATCTGGTATAAGTCCTGTTTTGTTTGCTGTATTGCCTGTTGTGTGCTGGGGAATTGGATGTGATGATGTAGATTAAATAAAAAAAAAAAATAGCCTCTGTACCATTGCATCCTGGAATGCATGGAAGAAGCACAACAGGAAACTCTGGGAGACCCCTCCTGCTGCTGCTATCACCCCCTGGAAACTCCCTGATGCCAGTAAGTGCAGTGAACACAGGACCTGCACACGGGTTGGAATGGTTTGTGTCCTGCGTGTTGGGTGTTCCAGCAAGGGTTTTAGCTCATCTATCAAGTCCACAATGGTGACTGAGTCCAGCCTATACTTCTCATGGATCTCGTCGTCGGTCTGCTGGAACAGAGTGATGGGCACTCTGAAGATCCGTTCCTTTCGCCTCCTTCTCTGTGCTGCAGCTCGAATTTGCATCCTCCTGGCTATCACATACAGCGCTGCCATTGTGAAAGTCCCTGTTGCATTGTGGGCTTGTTTAAATAGGTTGCACCTGGTTACCACCTGCTTTGAGTTGGTGATAAAATCCATGTGCATACATTTCTTTGCGAATTCGCAATTTGCGATTACGCTATTTGCGATTTACGCAAATAGCGTGTCGCTGATTGCAAAATCGCAAAGATTATTCGCAAATTTTGAACCTCGCAAAATTGGAAATCGCTATTTTTGCAAATACCAATTTTGCGATGCGAAACTGTGTTATTCATAGGACAAGCCTATTTTGCGATCGCAAACACTGTTTTTTTGCGATTCGCAGTGTTTGCGACCGCTAAAGAGCTTGATACATATGCCCCAAAGAGTACTATTTCAGTCATTGCACAATATGCAAAGTACTTAGGATCTATGACACTGTTTGGTCTTATGGCATGCATACAAAATAGGAGACATATGTTTATATAGTCCTGTGTGGAGTTTCTTTCGTGGTGCATTTATTGCCTTACCGGTTTGAGGGTGTTGCGCAAACACTTTACACATTGCCTCTGATTATAAGCCTGCCTGCTCTATCCCAAGCTACCAGAGGGGGAGCACCGGTTATCTTTGATATGTAACTTACTTGCCCTGACCAGAGTGGTGGGTTCTGCCTGGCTTAGGTCCATACCCTAGCCAACTAGAAACTCCATTTCTAAAACTTACCTACAAGAGAGTCAGTTAAATCAGATCAGGTAACATGATTTAAGTTCCTTTACTTCTTCTAAGGCTATCTCACACACCATTTGCACCTCATGTTGGATTGCAGGAATAGTACGTTATCATCCGCCTGGACCCAATGCTGATTTTGCACAAGCCTTTGTGGGCTATGTGTCCCTTTTATTATCTTGCATGCATCCTTTATTCTGCTTGGTAACTTTAATATATGGGCAGATTGCCCCAGTTGTACAGCAGCCTCAGATCAGGTGAATTCACTTGCAGCAGATGGTCACGTCCCTACGCAAATCCATGGTCATACACTGGACCTAATATTTTCTTACCATGGCCTCATAGACATGAGGTGAGTCCCTTACTTTGGACTAATCACTCAGTGATTACATTTATACCTGCAGTTAGCTGATAAAAACCTTTTCTAGAGAACCAAATGGGAATTTTGTCGTCCCTACAGAGTCATGGTCTGAACTAATTCCTGAGGTCCTAGGAGAAATCTTTCTATCTATCATCCCTCCTGCCAGTACAAGGTTGTTAGTAGAGGCATATGACATTTATCAGACATGGATTATCAAGGCTCTGGATTTAATGCTATATTTTAAAAAATAGGTCTGTGTCAGCGCCCCTCTGCACTCTAATTTAATGACGAGTTACTAGTGACCAAACGTCAATGAAAGAAACTTGAAAGAGCATGGTACTTGAATTACACAGCAGAATTGAAAGCTGAGTATAAGTAGGCATTATGGTGATATAGAAAGCAGGTCAAAATAGCTAAGGCAAAATATTTCATCAGCCTCTAATCCTGCCAGGACAGTTTTTAATATCATTCACAAGCTATCCAATCCCTCCTGTGCTGTACATCAGGTTACCCCCACTCAACTACTTTGTCCTTATCTGACAGCCTTCTTTGGGAATAGGATCAAAGATATTCTCTCATCTCTCAGCATTGATCCTAATGACTTAACAACTTCCCTCTCTGTGTCATGAATAGGGTAGGCCTCCCCGATTGCAGGTTCTTCCTTTTATTTTTTTTCAAATACATTTTATTGGATTTTGAAATTTTATAACGCTTTATAATACAGTAATACATTGTGACCAAATTTACAGAATTCAATCATTATTCCACTGTTCAGATTAGGACAATACAGCACAAAAGAATACTTCTACATGACATTCAGTATGTAGTGACAACTAACATGGTCAGTTGAAGAGAATAATAAATGCAGTTGCACTCTTTCATTGTTGTTTGTGTTTTGTCTCCAGTGAAGAGAGAGAACCACTACTCTCCTAGAGCTATAAGTCGTGAATAATTGATTGAGACAGGTTTCCTCTTTGTTAGTTATGTTACTGCATCAACAATGTAATGTGATCTAGATGCGATTAGCTATAACTGAACATGTGGAACAGGAAGAGGCTGATAGGTATGGGAGACTCCAACAAGGAGGGGGACTAAAGGGGAGTGCACTGGCATGTATCAGAGATAGGTGGATAATGGGGTTAAGGGACACCCAGGCTGGGGGGCAGCGGAGTAGCCAGAGGGCCTAGTGCCGAGTGGTTTGAAACCAGATCCGAGGTGTGCCTCAGCCTCTTCCTCGGGGGGACTATGAGGCTCTCTAGATGTGACCATTGCACATGAGAGTGCTGCTGGCTGACCGTGACACTGGAGAAGGCCCCTATGAATTATCGGTTGGTCCAGGGGTTGGCGGGCGAGGAGAAGTAGTAGGATGCGGGGTTGGGGTGGTTTTTGGCTATGAGTTCTCTGAATTGTGTTAACATGGTGTCCCAGGCTGATGCTATGGGGAGCATAATGAGAACAGGGCCAACCGTTTTTCCACAAGCATGGCGGAACATCGCGTTCAAGCAGCAAGTTTTTACGAGTGGGACAAAAACTCTTTGTATACAAGTTATTTATGCTCAGTATGTACGACATTGGGAGGGATCACAGAATTTATATTCATTGGTTTCACGAATTTACAACAGATTTCTTTTATTATTTGAATGTTTGCACTGAGATTTCAGTTTCACTACATTATTGCATTGTGGGATTTGCAGTGTTTATTCATTGAGGGGAGGGTGTTTTCAATCAGCGATTGGGTGACAATTAGGTTAATAGTAGCATGGGAGGGGTTAGAACACCAGGGCAGGGTTTAAATTGGAAGAGAGAAAGAGAGGGGTAATACTTCCGTGAAAGAAAGATGAGGATGGATTAATAGTGGCAGGTACGTGAAGCAGAGGTTCGCATAGGTTGCAGGTAGATGTGAGGAATTGCAACATAGGGGAAATTGGGTGAAACTACAAGGGGCGCATCGAGGAACAGAGTGACAAAAACAATGTGTAGGAGTTTTTACAATCGGGGTAATATATAGGCGTTAGAACGATGATAGGCGTTTGAACGATGATGGAGGGAACGAGGCGCGCAGCGTAAGGTTCACACAAGGAATATGAGAATGAGGCAGCAAAGAGATGGGAGACAGTATGCTCCCGCAAAGTGATTGATTTTGGAAGTAATTTTGTGAGAATAGGGAGGGTTGAGAGGAGAAGCGGGTCAGTGGTAGAGAGAGGGGGAGGTGATTGCAGTCACGAGTGTTGTTGTTTTTTCAAGAAACGGGGTGGGTATGGTAGATCGAATTAGGAGCTAGATATTAGACTCTTTGTAATGTGGCAGTCACAAAATTGGGGTGGGTTAATTTGCATTGTGTTAATGTACATATTATTGAGCATATACAACGGTCAAAAAACAAATCTGTATTTTTATTGTTACTTGCAGTGACCCCTGACGAAGGGCCCCAGTAGCCCGAAATGCATTGGGTTTTAATAAACGCTGCTTTTGGATGAATATATGCGTTTGTACGTGTTTTTGAGAAGAGGTCCAGATGGACACACCAATAACATGAGAAACCTTGAAAAATGGCATTACCCTGTGCGTGTGGAATTAAACGGACGAATATGTTAAGATGGAATAAAAGTATGATTACATGGCACAATATCGGAAAACATGGTCTGAAATATGAAAGTAACAAGCAACAGAAACGCTGTGCCTTTGCATTGGGGCGAAACTCGCCTCAATAATATTGTTATCTTATCTTCAAGTGTCAAATGGGCAAGGCGCTTTTCAAGGAGCACGCAACACTGTGTAAATTTGGATTAACAAGTGATGACTACAAGAATAGGTGTGCATTTCCTATTACGATGCATATTTGAGTTTCATGATTCGCCAGGCTTCCTCTCAGGTAATGAAGAGCTTTCTGCATTTCCCCAATGGAGTAATTCCCGGTACCATTGGGAGGAGGTTGGGTGCTGTTGTGCTCGCCAATGCATGGCCAGCAATCGCTTAGTCAATAGGAGGGCCAGATTAACAAAACACACCCGCACCTTGTGATTTTTCCTCCTGGGAAATATGCCTAATGCAGTGGCCTCCCATGAGTTGAGTGTTCTTAGTTCCGTGACAGTGGCTAGTAGAGTATGTGTGGAGTGCCAGAAGTGGGCTATGTTGGGGCATGACCAAATCATGTGCTGGAAGTCGGCTGACTGAGCTTGACATCTGGGGCAGGTAAGGTTGGCCACTGCGAAAATGCAATTTAATAGGGAAGGTGTGAGGTATGCCCTATGGAGAATCATATATTGGATGTTCTTAAATCGAGTGTTTCTGGAGATGACGTGGGGGATTTGAGTGCCCATATCCATTCAGTGTCATGTAAGGGTCGCTCCAGATCCTCCGCCCACACCCACCTGAGATATGTCAGCGAGATTCCGGTGTGATCCCTAATGACTTTGCAAAGCCAAATAATGAGGTGTTGACTACCTCCCATGGTAAGTAGCATATGTATCGCTGCATGGGAGGGTAGTTCTTTGTCACTTACACCCCACAGTGACCTGAGGGCTCCTAATAACTGTCTGTGTAAAAGAAATTGATTCAGAGGAATGCTATTTTCCTGGCATAGATGGGTGAATGGAAGGCTCTGGGCTTCCAAAATTAAAGCCCCTACCATGTCGATGGAACTCTCATGCCAGGTTGCTAGTTGGTCAGCAGTAAAATGCCCTAAGGGTCCTGGGAGGCCATACAGTGGTGGGGCCAGGGAGTAGGGGAGTGT
Organism: Calotriton arnoldi; assembly: GCA_963921515.1. Classification (NCBI taxonomy): domain Eukaryota; kingdom Metazoa; phylum Chordata; class Amphibia; order Caudata; family Salamandridae; genus Calotriton; species Calotriton arnoldi. The sequence continues at coordinate 510,214 of CAWUFW010007498.1, read as the reverse complement.
GCGCTTTGTGAGATGGGCGACTCTCGCTCGGCACCTCAAGGCGATCCACACTTCGAGGGACCATGAGCGGTGTAGTTTAACGGAGGGATGGAGAAGCTGTTGTATTATAGGTGGGATGGAGAAGCTGTCATATTACACGTAAAGGAGAGGATCTTCCGCAGGTTCTTTCTTAATGGTGTTAGATGAATTTGGTCTTATATAAGGATGTGAATTTTTTGACTTTGCTAATTTTATTAGATCTGGTTCTCTGTTAGACCCACTTCAGTCCAGAATCTGGAAGCTGCTATCTGAATATCTTGCTGGTCCTTTAACAGCTTTATCCAACTGTCATTAGAGACAGTTAATGTCCCCTTACAATGGAAAAAAGGCAATAGTATTTTAAAGAAGCCTTCCGCAGATCTGTCAGTGCCTAGCAATTTCAGACCTATTTCTCTTCTGCTCTTTACGGAGTTCTATATAGCGTGAACTTGACCCGGTATCGGGTATCAGAGCGCTTTACATAGCACCAGTTGCGTTACATGAGGACACATTCATGAATTTTGTTAGGCACTGGGAGATCAAGTGATTTGCCCAGAATCACAGGATGTTCAGCGTCATTGCCGAGACTAGAACCCGGTTCCCCAGATTCGAGGTCAACCGCCCTAACTGTTAGGCCAACTCCTCTCTTCCCTATAAAAATCCTAGAGATTTTTGTTAATAAACTATTCTCAAAATTTATGCAAGAAAACACCTTACTAGATGAGGCTCATTTGGGTTTTGCACTCTCCACGGAATGGAAGGGACGTTGGTCTCTGCCCTGGATAATCTGCACATGACGATCTGCACATGCTTGTACAGGTAGTGCTTGTCATTCTTGACCTGTCCACTGTGTTTAATACTGTCAGCCATGATTTTTCGGTCACCAGGTTCGCTGAGTTGGAGGTGACGGGAGAAGCTCTGCGATGGCTGGTCTCATTTCCAGAAGGAAGAATACAAGCGATTCACTTGCCACGTTTTCAATCCTCTTTTGGAGCAGTTAAGCCGGCAGTACCACAGGGCTCAGCTCTCAGCCCAACATTTTTTAATGTGTATCTTAAACCGTTAGCTAAACTAATTAAATCGCATGACATAACATTTGTGAACTATGCCGATGATACACAATTATTTTTCATGTCGGATTGTATTTCGCACCCTCCTATGGTTTCTTTTCAAGACTGTATGAGAGACATCTCGAAGTGGTATCAAGCCAACTCCCTTAAATTTAATGGAAGTAAGACTGGTGTAATGAGCTGCTTTATGGGTTCCTATATACAGCCTTTGCTGGTGCATTTTTGGCCTTCAGAGGTCAGCTTAACTCTGAGAACTGTGACATCTGTTGAGAATCTGGGAGTATACTTGGACAATGATGTATCTCTTTCACCCATGCCAATAAACTATCCTCTACTTGTTTTGGACTAATGTGAGCACTTCGTTAAATACTGCGACTATTACCATAGCACCTTCGCCTACTTGTAGTGCAGAGCACCATCCTGAGTAAACTTGATTATGGACATTTTGTTTCTAGAGTCACCTGGATATTTTCTTCGGCAAATACAATGCATACAGGCCGCAGTAGTACATTTTGCACTTTCTTTGCTGAGTTACTCCTCAACTTCAGGGGTTTTGGACTCTTTTAATTGGTTTCTGGTAGCCAAGAGAATTGAATTCAAATCCCTATGCATAGTACACAGAGCTTTTCACACCGCATCTGCTCTGTCATAAACTTCAATGCTATACACCTCTTAGGTTTCTACACTCTGTCAATGCCAATTTTTTAAAGGTCCCTAAACTTAAAAAAGATCAAACTGGTGGCAGAGTGTTCTCTGTGCAGGCAGACAATCTTTGGAAAACCTTGCCTATCTCACTTCGCTCTATTGAAAACATTTATGCTTACAGGAAAGGATTGAAGACCAAGCTTTACAATCTATTGAGCCTGGAGTATGTTTTAGATTGGTCACTGTTAGCGAGTGCCAGGATGCCTGTACAGGTACAGTCTGCACTTTATAAGTGTACTGATAATAATAATAATAATAATAATAATAATAATAATAATAATAATAATAATAATTGGAGGGTCATGGGAATGAACCTGAACAGATCCTGTTCAGGTTCTACATGTCAAAAGAGGTGGGGGGAGATGTAACAAAATTTGACACAATGTCAGAACTGCACAATTTCTACTATGAAATGATGCTGTTTCTCTTTCTACCTGCCATGTGCCACAAACACACTCTTGCAACATAGAGCAAGGGTGTGTATGCAATGTCTACCATAGGTTTTGTACAGGAAGGGTACCTTTCCAGGACAAAATACTATGCTTACAGATAGTTTAGAACTTTTCCATGTTTGCATGTGTGCTGTATAGTACAACAGACATGCATTGTTGGAAAATCTTGGAGAAAAGTAAACTTTCTCCAACTTTGAGGAGCCCTATTTTCTTGACACAAATCCCTGACTACCAATGTAAGTAGATAGGGATTTGCATCAAAATGCATTTGGCAGATAAGAAAACCATGTAATATAAGACCACTCTTCGTTATAACCAGGGCCACTGGAATTATGTGATTGTGCGGGCCCAGAGATTTTCACACAATGCTAATTTGCTGCATACTTTACTTTACTTTATTCTTTATTCGGTTTTTACAAAAAACATAAAAGCACAAATAAATAAAGTAAACACATATAATAAAATCTATTCATGGTTAAAACCGTAAGCAACAAGGTTCCAGTTAAAAATACTTATGAGGGTGCAGGCCTGGACCAAATACATAATGCAATAGATTCTATGTGGGAGTGCAAAAGTTGAGTAAAAAAAAATTATTGGCCAATTCAACAATACAATTCAGGGAACAGGGCTAAAATACATATAAACAATGAATTCCTAAGGAGCAAGTGCAAAAAATTAGGTAAACCCATCGGCAACAGGAATCCATCCCATAACCTGGTGCTTGCCTAAAGGTTCTTACATCTTAAGCGCCAGGCATGTACCAGGTATTTAGATAGTGCAAAGATTAGCCATTGTGTACTATCGCTTCTTAGGATTCTGATAGTAGTCTTCAAATGTCTTATGGAAAGATTAAGACAAATCGGGATAAGCCAAGTTCTCCTAATAGCTGTGTTTTATGGGCAAAAGTTGGGAGGGAGCGTATGGTTAGAGAAAGGGGTGAGAGAGGGAGACAGTCCCCAGTGGAAGGACCAGTGGGTCAGGGGATACCAACTCTGAGGTCGGAGCACCCCAGGACTGACCCATGTGAGGCCACTTCTGGACTAGGGGGGCTTCATTCTCTGTCAGGTGGACGAAAGGCTGGAGACCTCCGCCAGACAGACTCTCGCACAACTCATGAGGAGTGTGTTTCCTTGGGTGGGTTGGTGTACTCCCCCGGAAGTCCTGGGTTGCCAGGGACAGGTCCAGCCTAAGGGTATAGACCCTGGGTTTGTTGTATTCCTCTTAGGGTGTCCATAAACGGGCTTTCCAGTATCATGTCCTTATATAGGCACAATTCGCCCTGCCCTTATATAGGCATAAAATCCCAGCCCTTATTTAGGCATTAAACCGTGCACTCCAAATACAGGCATGGTCTCTGACATCCGTCCACCCTAACGTCACAACGAGTTCATGAAGAACAGACCCTTAGGCTGCGGGAGTTTCCCTAGCCCAGGACTATTGATTTCTTCAAGGACTCATATATTATGCATGAACCATTATTCCTTAGGGGTTCATTCATGACATCTTCCGCTGTCCGACTCACGTCAATACTAACATTCTTAGGTACTTCTCAGGTATAAATTATATTTATATTATACCTTACCTAGCCCCTGTAAATCAGAGGAGACCTCGACTTCAGAGGAGCCCGTTTCCCGGCCTGACACACTGAGAAGATGCTGTCATCCCTGCACGCAGAGAGTCCAGCTTCCAGTGATCTGACTTCCCTTGCGGGGTGTTGGAGTTCGAGTCTGGCAAAGAGATTCCTACCTCTCTCATTCTTCAGGTATGGAGCTGACAAGAACCTAGAGGGACTCTTGGCATACTAGGCATACTAGGCTTAACATACTCTTAGTATACCATAGTAAGGAATACTTCACCTACTTCATACCTCTCCCTACACCTTGGTTAGGTTAGGTACATTGGGGTAGAACTAGATTAGAAACGCATCGTATGAGTACTCGCATTTTTAGTCTGTGTTATTTATGTAAAGGCATATATACTAAAAGATAATGCTATCGCAGTATTATTTATTTCTACTGCTCACACTGTACATATCTCGCATACTGTCTTGTGATCGTAACAGCACATTTTACTTACACCAGAAACAAGACTGTTCAATAAATCTTTTATTGAAACGCCCGTCTGTTCTTTCTGTGTAACTTGGAGAAAACTAAGCATGCACGATTGAGCTGAGTGAAATAGTTATCTATTTTTTCCACGACTCTGGGACACGTTCTGATTCTAAAGGGAAACAAAGTGGTCATGTTTTGCGGCTGCCAGAAACTACTCCCTTCTTCTTATCCAAGGAGTTTCTAGTGGCCTCTGAGCTAGCTGGCACAAGTAATTAAGTTTAATATACTCGATAGGGACATACTGACCTTCGTCCTCTGTCAAACCTATAGGATATATTATTCCAATGCGCAGAGCCTATTAGGGAAATAGGAGCTACACTACAGGTTGGAGGAACAGGTTCAGGGTGTCCCCCTGGGGGAAGGGGCTACTGCTAGCAGTGCCCCTACTGGTTTGTCTTCTGGAGGTAACGCTCCAGGTGGGAGGGTGCAGATCCCCAGGAGGGGGGACAGGGAGAGGGAAGCCTCATCCCTGATCCTGTCCAGCCTAAGGGTACAGACCCTAGGCTGGTGTACCAGTTGCAGGATAGCACCCCTGAACTGGTGTGAGAATTGTGTGGGACACCTGCCACAGGTACCCTGACAATTCTGGAGTCTGGGGGTACCACTCCAGGTGGGAGGGTGCAGAGCCCCAGGGAGGATGACAGGGTGTTGGAGAGCCCACCCCAGTCTCTTGTCTAGCTGCAGGAGGAAGACCCTGGGCTGGTGGGCTAGTGTCAGGATGCCATACCTGACTTGGCAGGATGGAGAGTGGATAAAGGGTGCCAGGCACCCGGGGCTACCACCCCCCTACTCTCTGATGCCACAGATGTTAGAGAGCCCTGAGAGGCCTGAAGCTTGGCTCTCATCACTGAAAGTAGTCAGTGGCCACTGTGGCTTGCTGTCCTGGTGGACAGAGTTGCCCCCAGGAGGGGGACAGGAGTCACACCCCTGGGGTGGACTAGGCCACACCACTGTGTTGGCAATGTGGGTACTGTCAGCCTGTTGGGACACATCTGTGAGCAAAGTAAGTTCAGGCGCTGCACAGATGGGGTCCACAGGTGAGGAGGAGGAGGGTTCCCCATTGGATAGCTTAGTGGGCTCTGAGAGTATAGATAGAGGGATCCAACTGGGTTCAGGGAGGTGTAGAACAGGAATAGACCCCTGCTGTTTTCGGGCCAGGTTTCATGTTCTATCGCCCCAAGCAGAGAAGCACATTGAGGTATGGATTAGTCTACCCTGCCTTTAGGCTGGAAGGGGGTTGTGTTGGACTTGGCCCTTTTTGCAGGGTTATCCCCAAACGTTTTGCTTCTTCCTCCTATTTTTGCCTGACCTCTGTTTGTTGGCTATTGGACTTTGGGCACTTTACCACTGCTGATCAGTGCTAAAGGGCATATGCTCTCTGGATCAATTGTGTTTATAGATTGGTGCTTCCATGATTGGCATATTTGATTTACTGGTAAGTCCCTAGTAAAGTGCGCTGTGTGTGCCAGGGCCTGTAAATCAAATGCTACTAGTGGACCTGCAGCACTGATTGTGCCACCCACATGCGTAGCCCTGAAAAGGTATCTCAGACCTGCCACTGCAGTGTCCGCGCAGTTTTAAACTGCCATGTCGACCTGGCACGTGCATCCTCATGCTAGGCCCTAACCTTCCCTTTTCTTACATGTAAGGTACACCTATGATATGCCCAAGGTACCCCCTTGGGCAAGGTACAGTGTATGTGAAAGGTAGGACATGTACTGGTGTATGTGACATGTCCTGATAGTGAAATATTGCCAATTGTGCTTTTCACTATTGAACGGCTATCTGCCCCATAGGATAGAATGGAGATACTTTGTAACATCTTATAACTTCCCATTGGGACAAGATAGAGAAATAAAGTTTAGGCTCTCTGAACTCAGAATGTAATAACACATCTTTTAGTAAAGATGGTTTTTAAATTGTGTGTTTGAAAATGCCACTTTAAGAAAGTAGGCATTTTCCTGTTTAACCATCCTGTGTGCCTCTGCCTGTTTGTGGATTGACTGTCTGGTTTTGGAGTTTCAGGGCTGGGGATGTGCATTCACTGTAGACAGCCACTAGGGGGGGGGGGTTGAGGTGTGCCTGGCCCTTCCTGGATGACTCAGAGCTGATCTGAATGGAGCATGGCTGCATTTAGAGTAGTGGGAGGAGATTTCCTTGCACCTGAATAGGGCCTGTCTTCCTTGCACAATGCTGTCTCCACCCCTGTGGTCATACTGGAACAGTGAGTACAGAACTGGTTTGGACTGGGCTAAGAGACCCTTGCACAAATAGAACAAAGACATTATGGGGTATGAGTAGCAGACCTTAAACCCCAGTGCTAAAGATAACTTCTGGACTCAAGAGGAACCTTTGCCAAGGAGAAGAGCTGGAGAGCGGTGAGGAGGAGTACTGCCCCTTTTGCTGTGTGCTGTGTGGGGTTGGCTTGCAGTTGCTGTTTCTGCCAAGGAAAGGACAAATACTGGAACTTTGCTGGCCTCCTGTTCTGAAGTCTTGTGGACACAAAGACTTCACCCCCAGCTCCCCTGAACTCTAGTTCTGACCTGCCAGGAGGTGCCTATTCCAGTTTTTGGGCCTTTGGAGGTTGTTCCTGCTGTGGGGAGCTGGAAGAAACCTAAGAGAAGTATGAAAATCTGTCTCCGTCGCCCTCAGCAATGCCACTGTGACACCGCGACCTGCACTGAGGCCAGGGGGAACCGCTTGTGAACTGCACGATGCACCGCCTGGCCTGCACCGCAGCTCTGACGTCCTTCAATGCCTGCTGACGCCTGTAGTTATCTGCATTTCATGATGCCAGCACTCGCAACGACTCCGTCATCGCCAACGCTCGCATCCTGCTATCGCTATGCCAATATCCGCCGAGGGTGACTCCACGAACTCGCCGACTTCGCATCATCACCGGAACTGACGCCTCACCGCAGACACAACCGTCATCCCCTGTCCTGGACTCGACACATCGCCTCCTTGAGGACACAATGCCTCACCTCCCCCGTGGTAGCCAGGGAGCTAGCCACGACCTCGGCACCAAAGCCTCACCTCCATGACGCCAAGCATTGTCATAGACTTTGTTTCCAAGGTACTGTTTGTTTGGGGGTCCGTGTGACTCCGGGCCCGATGCTGTGCTCCTCACGGTCAATGGCGTACTTTGGATTAATTGCTGTCAGAACGTCGCAATAGCCCCAGGTGGAGCTATTTGTTTTCTACAAGCTTTATTTTTGCAATAACTGTTCTTAAGTCATATCTTATTACCTGTATGTTGGATTTTTGTAATTTTGGTCTTGTTGAGTTTAGATAAAAACACTTTATTTTTCTAAGCTGGTGTGGTGTCCATCTGTGGTGTTATCTCTGTATTACTGTGTGTTTTGAGTACAAATACTTTACACATTGCCTTTGGGAGAAGCCTGTCTGCACGTGCCAAGCTACCCAGGGTGTGAGCAGGGGTTATCTAAAGTGTGTATCCCCCTTACCCTGACTAGAAGCAAGGCTCCCTATTTAGGCAAAGGTACCTACCTATGCCAAGTAGAGACCCCCATTTATAACAGTGAGTATAAAGTTCTTCAACTGATTGTGCAACTGTGAAGTATATTTGTGCAAGAATAACTTGATCCCTCTCAATCACAAGCCACTTAACCCTCCTTCTATTATTACTAAGGACAGTTGGATGGATTAATTTACCCTCCAGTTGGGACTGTGAGGGAAGAGCGAGTGCTCCAACTCTAATATCAAGACATTGTGATCACTATTTAGTCTGTTGGTTACCCTCATATCATCATGTAGCTCCAAAGAGATTGATCCAGTAAGATAGAGTCTATTCTAGTTCTACAATTAGCTCTTTTGAAGGTGTGTCTTAGTTCATTATCCGAAATGGATCTCCCATTACAGGCTCGCAAGCCATATTTAAGAGTAAGTGAGGCCACATGAAATGATTCTTTCGTGTTTCTGGCAGATCCGTTGTGACATAAATCGAGAACTCCCCATTAATCATCCTCCTCCTCAGTAACATTTGAGATTCCATAAAGGGGTTCATTAGTAGTGTTCAAATCCGTTACAAGTAGTAGATATTTGACAGCCTCAGCACTTTCTAAGAAATAGTCTAGGGCTGTGATAGTGGACGAGTCAAGGTTCTGCAAAGAGAATCTGTTGTAACTGTTAAGCTTTAGAACTGGTTGCTTATTGTTTGGACTTTCTAGTCTCACAGCTAGTATGTCCCTACAGTTTAAGTTATGCTTTTAAGAGAGCAATTCAGCCGTATATTGACCCAAACTTTAAATCCCCCTGATGGGTGACCAGATAATGCCAGAGAGGCGTCTACACTAAAGTTAGTAAACCCCACCCTATAGACTATATCAATAGCACATGTCTATTGTATGACACATATATCAAAACTATATATAACCCCCATTCCTCACTAATAAATTAGTTTTTAGGTGGTCAGAAACGGAAATGGATGGGTGGACCCTACTTCAGGGGAGGGAAGTAGGGCCCACCCATCCACTTCCGTTTCTGACCGCTGTTGGAGTGGCACGAGAACACGCAGGGTACCAGACCCCAGATTGAGGAGTTGAACTCAACTAGCCAAGGACCCCGAATGAACCCCCTCAGAGGGCCGCCAAACAAGCATGTAACCACCATACAGTCTAGACACCAAAGCGTCCTTGGGATCCAGAACGGGACCCTCAAAAGAACCCAGAAGGTTTCCATCGATAAACAAACCTGAAGGGCCAAACGATGAAATGGGAGGTGTCCTCAAAGGAATTCGATATACCCTTGGAGAAAACCGACAGGAATCAGCTGTCTTAACGTGTCCACAGAGTTCTCAGCCCTGAAGAAGACCTTCCTTGAAATACACCTTAGGCCCACATTGAAGGACGAAACGCGTCGGTGCATATACAAACAGGGCCAGGAGGGACCATTAAGTGCAGCATCTACGCATAAAACTGTGCATTATGGATAAAGAAATCAAAAGATCTCATCAGAACATAAATTTAAGCTCTGACCACCATTGGAATAGGGCCAAGTAGTAATGCTGAAGACTACAACTATGAGGATTATAGTGATAAATGCCAAATAAATCTGACAGCGTAGGACACTGGATACGCAACTGTGTATCCCTTTTTTCCTGTATGTTTTTTTTAAAATTCCTTTTCAAATGTATAACAAATCATATCATGTTATGCTTTTTTGTCTATACACGTTTTGTCCTAAATTAGTGTGTCCATGAATGTAATTTCCGTCAAATGAATGTAAAACACCCCCAGTATAATGTTTGTATGCGTTTACAATTATCCTTTCAAAAAAAGAATGAATTGAAAAGAGGACTTCTTGTTCGTTTTCCTAAAAGTACTTTTGATTAATCTATTGCGGCGTGATACAGTTCAGTGTACAGTATCAAACAACTTACTCAGTAAAAACAGGCTAAATTATGGATGCTTGAAGAAACACTCATTTGGTTTCTCAAATAGAGTAAAGATTTGATTGATGGTCTTGGAGGTACTTCTCTATGATAAAATTTCCATTGATCCCAGCCTCCAAAGTCGTCAACTGGATCACTCTCCTTTACAACACTCCAGGGCACTTTACAGTCTCTGGCTTTGAACTAAAGTGTCACACAATTCCCTCACTGTGGAGATAGAGCGTATAGAGCAAAGTTTATGAGCACGTATATATGTATATAAGCAAATGAACGCTCAGGTGAATGCTTAGAAGCTCTTCCAACAGGCTTCTTCAATCATTCATTTCCACTCGAGGAGGGCACAGCATCCAAAATGAGATCTAAAAAGGCTACAACTTCATCCCTGTGGCCCCTGCAAAACATTTCTGCTAGTAGCTGCTTGTAACTACATGCCTGCCCTGTCACACACCCATACTCACTCGGCTCCCCGTGTGAGCTGAACACAGTGGCGGCAGTGAATAATGTAACAAGAGACCCTCGTTCCAACCAAGGGACTATCGGGCACATGCATCAATGTAGGCTTTTGCGATTCCTTAATTGCGATTATTAAGGAATCGCAATTAAGGAATTGCAAAAACCTATGCATGAAGGAATCTCTATAACATCAGCGATTCCCAAACATTCCTTAATTGCGACTCGCAAATTGAGAGTCGCAATTAAGGAATGCCTTCCCATTCATTCCTATGGGCCTACAGGCCCATAGGAATGTATGGGAGATTGCATGCGCAATTTGTGAGTACCAATAGGTACTCGCAAATTGCGCATGCACTTCAGAGTGCAAGGGTGTCAAAAGGACACCCTGTTGCACCCCTAAAATTGCTCTGTGCACACATGTTGCGCACACACATGCCCCAAGGGCATGTGTGTGTGTAACCTACAACTTTGAAAAATGCACTTTAGTGCATTTTTCAAAGATTTTACAAATTACCATCAAGTCCAACTTGATGGTAATTTGCGCCCTAATAGCGAAATCGCTATTCTAAAGTGGTTCTTGCATTGCATTTAAGGAATCGCAAATTGCGATTCCTTAAATGCAATCGTAATTTGAGAAATCGCAATTAATTGCGAATTCTCAAATTGCGAGTGCCTTGAACCTTGATGCATCGCAAATGCCCTTTTTGCGGGCGCAAACGGCCGATTTTTGCGAATCGCACTGTTTGCGCTCGCAGAAATGGTTGATGCATGCGCCTGTATGGCAAGAACGGCTCAGCTGCAGTGCAGAAGGGGTGAGAGCGGTGAAGCAGCAGCGTCAGCGCCAGCCATGGATTCCAACTGCACGCGGCGCACTCGATGCACTCAATAGTCTGCAAACCATCCTGTGGGTGGGCATGAGCACGGCAACAGGGAAGGTGCATCACGGCAAATACTATCAGACAGACTATGAGGGACCCAACGAAATCCACCGTCTGATGCATAATCTGCAGATTTTAACAAAAACAATTGTTTCTAGCTCGAACGGTTCAAAAGTTACTAAAAACGGAGCAACACATTGTTGTCGCAGCGGAAGGCCCTTTGTAAAGGTTGACTCATCACCATTCTATTGCTTACCTCTATATTTAGGTGTTAAACTGGTACCAATGAAGTACAACTAATGCCAGATAGTGTTAACAAGTTTAAAAATGACAAAATAATGAAGTAATACTTTCATAAAATGTGGCGCATAATGCCACATAATTTTCATTTTCTTGCTGCATAATTTACTTAAGCATGCCACATAATTTGGCCCTCCTCTGCACACACACCAGATTTGGGAGTTACTCGACTATTTTCTAGAATGATACATGATTTTCATAAGGTGAGAACCTGGGTCACCTTTCTAATTGTTCTCCTGTCCTACCCACTCTTCCTCGCATATCTTGGGAATGATTGGTGGCTGTCTTTCCAAACCTCACTGATGCACCAAGGTTAGATGGTCTAAATTGATACTTATTTGCTCCATTATGTATGAAGCCCTATTTGCCTTCTCCGTGCTTTTAAATTTGATGTTCACATCTACTATTTTAATATCCTTAACAGATTGGCATCTGGCCCAAAGAGCACAACGTTTGTATGTAGGTGTGATTCCTTTATTGTATCCTCTGCATCTCTTGGTATATTACATGCACCTTTAAGCACTTTGTGTGGTTTTCATCTTTGAATTCTCACCCCACGTTTGAGGTGAAGGGAATGTCACTTGAGTGTACAGTTTAGAAAGATTGATAAATGTCTGTGTATAATTTTTCTAGCCCTGATCAAGTAATTGTTATCACAGTGTGACAAAACATGCGTTTGATGGCTACAACCTGATGTGAGTGAGAATACTGTCAATAAAGAACATTTGATCTGACGGCATAAGGACAGTTTCTGGTGATTTTCAGGGAGTGCTAACAAATGCAACTGAATTTGGAACTGACTTTTGCTTCCCCATCCATTTGAGGAGCTTTTTAAGTGGCTGCCTTTACCCTATACGAAGCACCCTACTAGAGACAATTAAATATTTTGGACACTAATTATAATGTGGATAGGAATGCACTTACACCACTTTGGCCACCAAATTGTTCACTAAAAATCATGGATGTTTACATAGGAATGCCTATGTGCCTACCATGGCGCACCTCCCTTCAAGAAAAATAGCACAAGGTAGTGCATAGAACTACTTTGCATTACTTTATCTACTTTCCAGCACAAAACTAGGTTTGTGCTGGAAAGGAAATCCTAATTCTACACTTTGTACTTGCTTGCACCACTTTTGCCATGGACACCCATCACAAAATGTTTTTTTTTTTTTAAATTATAACTTGTTTTTATTAGCAACATTGCATCATATCACATATTAGACAAGTAGCATATACATTTTACATGGATAACCACCATACTTTTTGTGTTAGTGGCGTCCATGCTAACCAACATTAGCACCACTCACCCCGTGGTACACTGTACATCGCAATGTATTTCAGTTTTTATATATATCAAACCTGATATATAAACAATAAAAACAACAACAAAATGAAACCCTTCCCACCTCCCCCCTCCCCAGCAGCAGACAGCAGTAATAACACTCATTATCTAGATAGTCAGGCGAACTGGCATTGTTAATGTAGTATAGGAGAGGAGGAGGCATTCGCATTGTCTACGCTAGGTGTCAACGTGTCGTGAGTGAGCGATTGTGTAGGCACAGTGGTGTCAGGGTCTGAGCTATCGTCTAAGACATGTCTGTCAGCATCTGTCCCCAGTCAGATCTCACTCAGCATTCTCATTGAATCTCACAGCCCTAAGGCGACATTCTTCCGCCACACCCCATTCACGCACATCTGTGTGCCATTTATCTATTGCAGGGGGCGCTGAACGGATCCAGTTTATTGCAATTCGTCTTTTGGCCAGAACCAACCCTAACAGGGCAAATTTAAGCCTTATACGTGTCCCCTTCTTCGGGGTTGGGAACGCGCCCAACAGACACTGCTTTATATCGACTTCTATTCGTACTGTCGCTACAGAGCGGAGAGTCTGTACCACTTGGTTCCAGTACTGCTGCAACCGCATGCAAGTCCATGACATATGGAGGACTGTGGCAGGGTCCGTGCCACATCGAGTACAGGATGGGACCAGCCCCGGGGTAAACCGCGCGAGGCTCGGCACGGTCAGGTACGTGTGATGCAAATAATGGAATTGAATGAGCTTGAATCTGGCATTACTTGTTGCTTCAGCCACCTGGGCCAGAGCTCTCTTCCATTCCCCGTCTGTCAATGGGAGGGGTAGGTATTCGTCCCATTTTCCCCTGGCAACCGATAAATCGGCTGTTTGGTCGTCCTTCAGGGCTTTGTATGTATGCGAGATTAGGGCCCTACTAGAACCCAGGTCTAACAGTGTTGCCAATGTGCGCGACTCCTGTGGCTCCTCCGGGAAGGTGGTCCATATCTCACGAACCGTTTGCGAGATTTTGGCGTACTGTAACAAATGCCCTGCTGGTACCTGGACGCAATCCCGGGCCTCATCAAAGGTCAGGAAGTTTCCATTGTGGTACAGATCTCCTGCCGATATGCATCTTCCCTCATACCACTTCGAAATATCCATAGATGCCTGGATACTCTGAAATCCCCGTAGCCATCGGAGCGGGAGTGCTACAGCATAAGGTGCCTTGCGAGGTACCAAAGTGACTGCTTGTTCCCAGGCCACAGCTACTTGCCTCACTCTGTGGGGGAAATCCCTGGGGACCTTGGATCCCAACATTAAATACCTTTGTAACCGAGACCCATCGCTCCAGTCCCCCAGTAACTCTTTATCCATTGTGCGATCTTCCATACACCACTGCGCTGCATATTGTAACAATCCTGCCATATAATATAACCTAAAATCAGGTAAACCCAATCCCCCGGAGTCCAAGTCCAGCTTGAGCATTTCTAACTTAACTCTGCTCCTTCCACCTGCCCACACCAGAGAAATCAGTAAACTATTAAGCGTGTCAAATGTGGACTTCGGGATACTGCAGAAAGAATTCTGCAAGACATACAGGCAACGAGGTAACATCATCATTTTTGACACAGCCACCCTTCCCATAACAGACAGCGGTAGCTTGTTCCAGAATTGTATCGACTTTTTAAGTCCTGCAATGACCCTACCCATATTTAGCTCGTATTGAGCATCTGGCAAATGTGTTACCTGAATGCCCAGATATCTAAATTGATCCACCTCCCAAGTCAGTCCCACCTCAGGAAGGTCCAAAGGTGCCCCCCTCGCGAGGGCAGCCAGCGGGAACAGTATCTATTTCCGATGATTGTTGTAGAGACCAGAGGCAGCACCAAAGGAGGCCAGTGTCTCCAGAAGTACCGGGATCGCCTCCTCCGGCTGTCTAACGTATAGGTGCGCGCCGTCCGCATACAATGAAATCACGTGTGTGCGCCCATCTACAACTACACCCCACAGTGCCATGTCACTCCTCAGTCTCACAGCCAGGGGTTCCAATGCCAGTGCAAAAAGCAGTGGCGATAGCGGGCACCCCTGTTGCGTGCCTCGTTCAATTTTTATAATCTCCGGTACCTGACCTCCATTTCGCACTCGGGCTCTCAGCTTTTTGTAAAGCAGTTTAACCCACGCAATATATTCCTGTCCAAAACCCATTCTTCTCAACACCTCCCATAGATAGTCCCACTGTAGCGTATCAAAAGCTTTTTCAATATCCAGGGCAACAACTGCCGCCCGGATGTCGCTGTTAGCCACTGAATGAAGGACATGAGACAACCGGCGTATATTCATGTGCGTACCCCTTCCAGGTATGAACCCACACTGATCCTCATGAACCAGTGAGGTCACACCTCTGCTCAATCTTGTGGCCAGGACTTTAACGAGCAATTTAGCATCTACCCCCAGCATGGATAAAGGTCTATATGAACCCGGGTCCTCTATGTTCCGGCCAGTCTTAGATAGCATGATAATCTGAGCCTCCCTCATGGACCGCGGTAGACACCCATCCTGTTTAGCCTCCTGTAAGGTTTTTAATAGGCGTGGAAGCAAAACGTCGGCATACGTCTGGTAGAATTCCACAGGAATTCCATCCGGTCCTCCGTCACAAAATGTTAATAAATCTGGGCCATGGTCTGAGGGCTGTCCTTTTGTCCTTTGTGCGGCCAACTGCTCTTTCCCCCTATGAGATGATAAATCTCTGTTATGTTGCCAATTGTTGACAATACCCTAGTCTTCCTGTGCCAAGAGGTCAATCTATTGTTGCTCTGTGAGGAGGGTTGTTAATGCCAAGCTCAGAGCACACGCACAGTTGTGCTGAACGGCAGTGCCACAGTAGTCAGAAACCCAGTATAAATTGAGGGCCTTATTTATAAGGCCTTGCAACACTTTTGCACCGCTGTTGCATCACTCTTTGTAAAAAACGCGCCATGTTGTGCCCTATTTACAAAGGGACGCATCTAAGCAGATGTGTCACTTTGTAAAACCCTGCGCTACACTATACCTGTGTCAGGTATAATGTATGCAGGGTGGGCGTTCCCCCGTAAAAAGACTCGTAGAAGTGGGCGCAGTGAAATCAGATTTCACTGCACCAATACTAGGATGAAACTGCGTCAAAATCTTACACCTGCCTCACAGCAGGCGTAAGACTGACGCAGGCACATTTAACATGGGACTTGCTCATGTGTGATGACACATTGCTGGAGCTGCGTCACTTTTGAGACACACTCCAGCAATGCGTCATTACTGAGACTACAGATACGTCAAAAATACTGACGTATCTGTAACTCCTTGCGACATGAAGCGCCGTACATTAATACAGAGTCATCATCATCAATAAACTGTATTCGGCTTTAAGGATAAAACCATAAAAGTCAAACAACTACAAAATATCATCGTACAATAAAAAATTCACAGATGTACCAAATTCCAAATAAAAAACTAAGAGTGTGCAAAACAGTATTGCTAGAGAGAAGTTGTAAAAGATAAAAGCTGGTCTTGCCCTCCTAAAACCCAAATGTTTTAAAATGGGGATAATAAATAATTTTCTGGGTACAACATAAAAGGTACAAAACATTAAAAGTGCATCATGTCCTGAGGAGACTCTCCGTCGCAGCCACAGGGCATGAGGCACTGACCTCTGTGGGAACCTTGGGGGTATGCCAATAAATAGTGAAAGAGGTCGAGCCGGAACCTCGTCAGTAGAAACCATTCATAGGTACTTTTAAGCCCTAGAAGATAAGGCTCAGTGGTAGGCACAGTTTTCAATATAACATATTTTCGCACACTTGGTTTACACAACTCTTTATCCTCTCTATCATGATGACAATTTCTTAAAATACCCTCCTTGACCCAAACGAGGTCCCTTTTGCAAATACCCTCTGGGTTCGTATAAAGGTCAGCTCTTCCAAGCCTGGCGAGGCCAACGCTTATGTACTGGAGCCAGCGGATGGGCGAGGCATGATCGAGTGAGAGACAGTCCTGTATGATGTCTTTACTAAGTGAATTCTCCTGCTTAGACCAAATTTTGAGCCACAAGGACAAAGGGCGGAAAGCTAAGTCATCAGCAATGAAAGACATCCCCAATTCCTCGTGTACAACATAGGATGGGGTACTTTGCGGAACAGAGAGGACTCTTCGCAAGAATGAGTTCTCGGTGCTCTGCACGGCCCCAAGTTCAATATGACCCCATATCTCGCTTCCATACCTAACCTTAGAGATACACTTTGCTTGATAAATCTTCAGGAGGGCCCCTATTGGTTTCCTGCCCACTCTACTGGCAAAGTTAAAAACAGCTGCAGAGGCTTTCACTAGGTCCCCTTTCTTACGGTTAATCAGGGGGCGACAGCTCAGGGAGTCGTCAAATACAACTCCCAGGTAGGAAAAGACGTGAGTTTTAGGTATTGGCGAACGTCCTAATTTAAAAGTGGGCTGTTTTGCCTTCGCCTTACCAGGGCCCACTTGCATGATATATGACTTGGAATGGTTTACTGATAAGTCCAACTCCTCCATAAAAGAAGCAAAAGAATTAAGGAGAAGTTGTAAGCCCCTTGCAGTCCTCGCCAGGAGGACTGCGTCGTCCGCAAATAAGAGGACCGGCAGACTGCGCTTACCTACCTGTGGGGCGTCTGCTTTAATATCTAAAAGAGCCTTCTCTAGAGAATTAATATATAAGTTAAAAAGAAAGGGAGCAAGGATACACCCCTGACGCACCCCCCTCTTTATGTTGAGTTGGCGGGACACTTTCAAATCCTTTGAGTAGCATACTACTGCCCTAGAGTCTCGGTGAAGATCCCTCAAAAACCAGATGATGTTGTTATCAATACAGCTGCCATAACTTGGACCTGTTCACACAGTCGAAGGCTGAGGACAGGTCTATGAAAGCTAAGTATATGGGGCAGGCACGGGCCACCGTATACTTGTGTTCTAGACAAGATACAAGTTAAAACACTGCTCCATGGTGGAACGCCCGGGACGAAACCCATATTGGATCCAGGAGGGAGATGGGCCTATAGCATGAGGTGCTACCCCGGTCGCCCTTTTTGAAAATCGGGACTATGGTAAAAAAAGCCCAGGAATCAGGGCGGCCAGCCCGAACCGAGGCGTTGATGACAGCAGTAAGGACAGGCACCCATGTATCTATATGGGCAAGATAGAGATCGGGTGGGATCCTGTCTGACCCTGGGGCTTTTCTCTTTGTCAGGGCCAGTATGCCCGCTCTAACCTCTAATTCTGAGAAGACGAGATCCGCCTTACCTTCCACCCTGTTCTGCCTCTCACTAAGCGTGGAATCTGGCTGAAAGATACCCTCGAAATAATTAACCCAATCGTCCTCCGTGATGTAGGCTTCCAATAGGTGAGCACTCTCTTCTGAGAGAAATGTGCTATTAATAATAGCCCAGAACTTAGAGCTGTTTCGCAGAGTGCTTGCCTTCACTAAATCAGACCAAGCCTCATCTTTCAAGGTGGACTTACGGGTTGCTAACGCGGCTTTATATGCTCTACGCAGACCTTTGACCATGTCACGGGGCTTGTCGCTCAGAGCCTGTCTCAACTTCCTAGAAGCCTGGGAGCATGCAGAGTCAAAACATCTTGGGCCTGCGGGCTCCCTGCCCCCATCCGGGGCACGTAGTAACCTCCGTATGACAGTTGACATGGTGCTGAAAGCACCCAAGATGTCAGAGGCACCAGCCTCGCCATCGAGACAGGTGGCAAACTCCCTACGACACTGAGTTGTGAGGGACTCGTGGAAGGACTCTGGGGCTATGCACCCCCATTTTAAACTCCACCCTGCCTCGGCCACTTTAAGAGGGGCTACTCCCCCGCCCACCTCAGAGCGTCCATATACTCGGGGGCAGCCTGTAGTGATACAGATGGGGTTGTGGTCACTAAATTCACTTGTCTGAATTAGGAAGTCTGTAACTAAAGCAAAGAAGGGGGTAGATACAAAAGTAAAATCTATAAAAGTCTCACACCCTCTGCCACTAAAAGTAGGGGCGATGTCGGTTTTCCCAGGGGGAAACTTATTCATGACTGATGTTAAGTCGAATTTGAGCAGAAAAGAGTTGAGCTCTGTTCCCTGGGGGGTATGCTCCATGTGCAGGCCCGATTGTCGTGCACAACCCATGGCTTCCACTCCTCCTTTTCTGATGTGCCCACACATGTGGATATTAAAGTCCCCTGTTAAGAAGATATGATGACAGTTCTGGGCATTCAGTGTACAATCCCGTAATACTGACCCCAGCTGCGTTATGTTACCCTCACCCTCAAAAATGGCTCCCGCATTATAAAAATTTACCAAGAGGAGTCTACTCTTGCCACTAGATAGTGATAACACTTGTACATTGGGCGAGGCATGGAGTACGGATACTGCAATATCAGGGACGGCCAACAAAACAAAGGTAACAAGCCCCCCCTTTGCTCTCCCTGACAAGGATGGAGTTGCTGGGACAAAGAGAGTTTTATAGTCGTCCAGGTAATAATTGCCCTCAGTGGCCCAGGTTTCCTGAAGGCAAATCACATCAAATGTTTTCACAAGATCCAACCACCCAGGGTTATCTGTCTTGCTTGCCAGCCCCGCAATGTTCCAAGAAAGGAACTTACACCCTCCGTTCTTACGTGATACCTGTACCGGGGGAGGAACGTACCCATGTGATGTATGGACCATAGAGTCCGACAGGCCCGCACGGCGTCAATCACAGTCTTCCAACGTGCTCAGTGGGGCAAACCTATTTACGATGCTTATCCCTGAGGTCCCTTCCATGCGACCCCCATAAGCCCCCTTGGGGATCCGCTCGCGGGCAGGGCCTGGGTAAAAATTGCCGGGTCTATAAAAGAAACCTAACGGGAGTGCCAAAATTGCAGAATTCCAAACCCTAAATTCAAACTGCGCTACTGAACTTAAAATATGGTTTACAATGCTTGGGTTAATAAAATTGACAATGATACAGTCCCCTTGCCAAGATTTTGAGGTGCCACCAACCCACTCGGTCCGTCGCACCATAAGAATTTGATTGTCCACCCTAGGACCAAGGGCGATATTAGAATTGAGCCAGTGCACCACCTTGTTCTTTAGCTGGCAAAAATTTTCATTGTTATTGGGTACATTAGCTAACACCACGACGTAGGGGGTGGACTCAGGAGGGAGATGCACAGAGGCCGCACAGCGGGAGGGGGGTTCAACATCAAACCCATCTCGCCTGTCAGCGTAACGATGCAAGCCGCCAACATTAACACTCCAAGGTTGGCGGGAAGGGGATGTAACAGAGTTCAAGATAATGTCCCCCCTACAAATATTTGGGCGAAAAGGTGGTGCGGGCTCATGCCTAATCATAGTTGGTGCTGAGTTGGCAGCTGGCTTGAAGTTTGGTTGCTGGACAGCAGAAGACACCACCACGTTTCCTACCCCTGGGCCACTACCACTAGAACTTAGAGTGGCAGTCGTGGTTGTGGTCAGAGGCCTTACAGGGAGAGGACTTGTGGTAAGAGAAGCGCGGTCCCTTTGTAAGAAGTCTGTTAGTACGCAGAGGTTCTTTTCCAAAGCAGCAAGACGATGTAAGATAGGGTCCAATTTGGTATCCAGGGCTGACAACAATGCAGCTTTGAGCATATCAGGCGAGATCGCGTCCAAATTAGATGTTACCAGGTGTGCTGCTGAGTTTGACTGGGGACCTGTTTTCTTACTGCGTTTACATGGTCCTCCCACCAAAAGGTGCTTCCTCTTTGCGCCTCCTGCGCTCAGGCCGTTGCCAAGGGGTTGTCCTGATCCAGGCCCGCAGGCTGGGACTAATTCTGTGGGAAGTGTGGTGCGGCGGGTGATAACTGTCGGGGAACGAGGAACAATACCACCGACCCGAGATGCCGACAGCTCGACCCGATCTGCCGCAGGAGACTGAAGCTGAATTGACGTGTCGGCCTGTATGGTAGTTGGGGAGATCAGAGCAGGACAGTAAACAGGAGAGCGGGATAAACGTCTGGTGGTCAGTTCAATCTCCTTGTCCAGGACCCCTGCTGCACGCTGAAGAAAAGCGTCCATGGTACTGCCCATGAAAGAAGGCTCTTTGCTTGTAGTTCCTGCAGCCACCCTGCGCCTACCCAGGATTGGTATGTTAGTGTGTCTGTTCTTGTGAGAGCAGCGTTAAAGGTGTTCAGATCGATACTACGCCTGGCACACGTAGATTTTGAGAAATCAAGCAATCAGTTAGGTGATAATAAAGGCAGTCCAGGCAATACAGGCCACGAGGGAAATACCGGAGTCCGGGCTAACTTGACCAAATTGTATTAGGAAACTACGGGGCATATTAGCAATAGACGGCGATAAATATCGCAAAGCGCGCTTAGCGCTTTTTTATTTATCGTCGTCTATCGCTGGAATTTTCCGCCCGGTTAACGCGTAATTAACAACGCGTATCACTGAGGCGATAAAAATTCCAGCGATGTTCCATGGAAAACGGCGATATCCTTGATGATAGGGCCTGTGGTCTTCGCCACACAATCCACCCCCCATGTAAGGTATGCCTTAGTCTGGAATTTAACAGACGTTAAATTCCAGCGTTAAGGCCCAGTAAGCGCAAAAAAAATCAGCGCTAAACCGGACGGGGCTTCGTTGTAAATACAGCGAAGCACCGTTACTGATATTTTATGATGTAGTTGTGAGGGGCACGCCTACCTTGCATCTCATTAGCGATGCGAGGTGAGGCGATAGGGAACTGGGCTTTAAGGCAAGGTAACACGTGCTAGCGTGACCTTGCTAATAGTGCGATGCCATTATCGCCACATTTCGGCCGAAAACGGCCGCTAATGCGGCGATAATGGGCTTGATAATATGCCCCCAAATCCTTACCTGGTGACCAAATGAAAATCTAGCCAGATGGTTGGTAGATGTATGAGGGGCGATAACAAATTGCAGTGAGGAAGAAGTAAGCTCCCGACCTGAGTCGTCTGCAGCTTGCATGAAGAAAAGAGCTCAACTTCGGAGGGTAGACGGAGGATGATCCTGCTGAGCGAGACGAAACCAAAAGGGTGGCCCAGCCCAGCCTCCTCTGGTCTCGGACTGGCACAGACGGGGCCGCCCTTGGCCCGGGCTTTGCCCGGGCACACCCGTGCGCCTCCCGCGCTGCAGGAGCCCTGGCTGGCAGTTAAGCGCCTCCTGGCGTGAGGATTCTTCGTTGGCGGCGTACGCGCCGCATGGCCCCCTGGTGGTTGTGGTCCCAGCGGTCCGGCAGGCAGACGGGGGAAGGAACGGAAAGTGCGGTAGGTTCGTCTCCCGCGCTGCGGTAGCCCTGGCTGGCAGTTAAGCGCCTCCTGGCGCGAGGATTCTTCGTTGGCGGCGTACCCCCTGGTGGTAGTGGTCCCAGCGGTGCTGCAGACAGTCGGGGCAAGGAACGGCAAGTGCGGTAGGTTCGGCTCCCGTGCTGCGGGAGCCCTGGCTGGCAGTTAAGCGCCTCCTGGCGCGAGGATTCTTCGTTGGCGGCGTACGCGCCGCATGGCCCCCTGGTGGTTGTGGTCCCAGCGGTGCGGCAGGCAGTCGGGGCAAGGAACAGCAAGTGCGGTAGGTTCGGCTCAGAGTCTAGAAAAAGGCAAAAAATTAGGGCTGGTCATTCAGATAAGGCAACTCTGACAGCTAATGACCGCCATGACACTGGCATTGTCCTAAAGTGTATTTGTACTCAAACTTATAATTGCTAGTGGGCACCAAACACTTTGCAACATCAACATTTCATAATAAAAGGCTTGGTCAATTCTTGTCTAACTTCTGTAGAGAACAGCAGGTGTTCTCATCAAAATAGTTCATTTCGACCACAGCTCATTAAAACATATAACAAAGTTAAAATAAAATCATAGTTTGAAGGCAAAAACAAAACATAACCCAGAGATATACTTGAAAAAAAAACATTAGCACACCACAACTAAACCTCGTCTGCGATCTGTTGTATTAATATATTAACAAAACAGGTATCGTCCCTTTACACATAAGGCCTGATTGTTAAACTAAACTTTATAGTAAATTTTTAGTGCTATAAATACGTACTACAAATGCAATTCACAAACTACCTGTGGAGTCTTATGACTCAGCAAGACCTATACGTATGTGTACGGAGTTCTTCGTCCTTGCTGCAGAGCTTCCGGTACAGAGAACTCTTAACACATATGTATAGGGAGCGCAGACTCGTAAAACTCCGCAATTAGTTTTATGAATTCCGGAAAATTAGTAAAGTTACTACCAAGTTTACTTTTGTGAAACTGGCTCACTCTAATTTGACTATTTAAGTCAAGGCTGCCCTAATCTGAACCCTGACTTAAAGAAATCGAAGGGAAAAAAACATAATAAGGGAGAATGCAGTATTAACAAATTCACAATAACAGCTCCACAGTTTCTTATTCCTGCTGATAATAAAAAGCTTGAAAATCTGTAATTCTGTGAAAAACTAAGGGGCATATTCTCAAGGTGATATCGCCGCGTTAGCGGCACTTTTCTGCCGCTAAAGCGGCGATATTTTTATCGCCGTATTCACAAGCAGTCGCTAACAGCCGTTAGCGACAGCTTTCTGGCGATAGCGGCCGCTAATAACATCGCCAACGATGTTAGCGACACCTAACGCTAATCATATGCAATGTAGGCGTTCCTGTGTTAAAACACACGCTAACCCCACTTCCCGATATTCACAACGATCGCACGGACCGGTGATACGTTAAAAAAACAGCTGCTAAGGCCCGTTAGCTGCTGGGACTTAAGACCAGAAAATAGCTGGTCTTAAAAATGGAGACAACACTTGGGGCCTCATCTCAGCAGGTTTTGGTGCTGGACAGCGCTGCAAGCAATGTTGCAGCGCTGCCCTGCGACAAAACTACAGTGCAGGAATGTGCACCATCAACAAGATTGTGCACATTCCTGGGCCCCAGTCATGAAAAGTGTTGCAGCGCTGCGACAAGACAGCGTTGCAACAATTCTCACTACGCCCTTCTTGAGACAGCATGGATGCGCTGTATTCACTGGACAGCGCATCATGGCGCACGTAATGACAGATACGTCTGGAATCCTGACGTATCTGTCTGTGCTAAAGTCACGCATTGCTGCAGTCGTGTCACAACCATGACGCAACTCCATCAATGCATGGGGCCAGCCTATCCCTGTGGCACTGCGTCACCCTCATGCCTGCCATCAGGCAGGCGGAAGGTACTGGCGCAGTGCCGTTCATGAGGGGTGCCCGAATGTTGGCGCTGTTGGAGATCCATCGGTGGTTGTTGCGCACTGCGGTGTCATCGTTTGGAAGCATTGGCCGACTGTTGGAGCGGAGGGAGTTGACGAGACGTTCTTCGGTGGCCTTGATCCAGCTGCGAGGGTGTGCGATGATGGCAGTGGCGTCGGTGGGCAACGTGAAGACGTGATGTATCCAATGATGGTCAGTCCAGGAGAGTCCGGTGTTGTGGCTGTAGTTGAAGTTCCCGTTGGCGGAGGTGACGTGCTCGACCGTGTGTCCTGCTATGTGGCTTGTTGAAGTGACTTGCTGCTTGCATCTGATGTTGGGGACCTTCCCCAGGAGGGGGTAGTGTTCTGGTCACTAGGGTTGTCCAGGTGGAACTTGAGTTCACCGAGTAGGATGTCGTCGGTGGATGGGAGACCCTGGGGTGCAATGAGGTCCACAATGGTATTGGAGAATGGGGGGCCATGGCCCGGGGGGCCTGCACATGAGGTTGCCGCAGAGGATGTGCTTGGGTCTTGTCCGGATCTGGGAGTTGAGGTGGTCCATGGTCACCCTTGGGTCATTAGAGTGCGTGGTCAGTCGGAGTCTGCTTCTGTAGGTGATGGCTATGCCTCCTCCTTGACGGTCGGGGTGCTCCTTGCGGGTGATACTGCAGCCGTCAGTGATGGCGATGGCGATGTCCGGTCCGGATCAGAGGTTGGTCCTGGCAGACGAGGTGGCGTCCAGGGTTGATGGCGAGGAGGGTGCTGGCGTCGTAGCAGTGGAGTGTCCAAGAGGAAGGCTCCTTGGTGCTGAGCGTGGTCCAGGGGCAGACGGATGCAAACTGGCTTGCCTATGGGCTGCCTTTGGCACGGGAGAAGCCCATTACAATGCAGGCAGTACATCGTTAACAACGCAACTCCGACAACGTAGGTGCCTTTACATCACATCTGATTACAACGCATTGTGAGGTAAGTAATGGGGTAATTTTAAGTTCTTCAGGTGGGTATGGGTTTCGGATGTCGGATCAGGAAATTGGGGTGTGCATTTTGGGTACAATATGACATTTGGGGTGAGTTTTGGGGGCTCAAAAAGGAATTCCGGTGTTCACGGTTGGGTTTGGGGTGCAAAGGTTAGTTTAGGGTTGCACTCACTGAAGTGGGAATAGTGATATTTATGTCTCCGCTATGCAACACCAACCCTATTATTGCAATGTGCCTAGTATTAGTATGCATTGGAATGGAATGCGATGTTATGTCATGCGTCGTAACTACGTATGTGCCTTTGGCACACGAGTGGTACGTTCGCTGTGCATGGGCATGCAATGGCTGCCATTGAGAAGTGCTAGGGGGGGCTGGACAGCTGTGAGGTGGTAAACGCTGGAAAGAATACTGGATGGGACTTGGACGCGGGGATGTATGTGTGAGCGGGCGTTGTAAATATTTTAATGAGGGAAGTCTTACCTTGAAGCCGGGCCCCATGTCTTCGTAGCTCCTGCTCTCCTGCGTCTGCTTCCAGGGACAGGAAGTAGGCAGCCAGGCTCCCTCCCCTGAGTCAATCACAACGCAGCGATGCAGCAGTGGGATTGGTAATGGGCAACGGGACAAGGCATGCAGCCAGGGGCTGGAGGGGTGGGCATGTCCTACATGCAGGCTGTAATGCAGCCTGCATTGCGAACAGGGAAGTGCGCATGACTGCTTTGTGCGGCCTGAGTGGGCTGACCAAACAGTCATTGCGCACTTGAGTGGGCATGCCAATCAGCCCATGCCCTGCGCTGTGCTTGGAGCAGTCCTACCCACCCACCCATCCCCTAAGGATAGATAGCATGATTACATCAGTAAGTTATCATCATGTGATGATTGTCCCTCTTCTGCACTGCTTCAAGGCAGTGTGGCAACGCTCTTCTGCCATAGCGGATGAGCCGTCACTGGGGGTGTGTCATCTACGTGTGATAGGCCAGAGCGACTCGCCCCCCGGCCCTTCTGTGCTACGCGCCCCACCTTCTCCTTACCTGGACAGGACCCCTGACCTCGGCCAGGGACCTGCTCTCTCCCTCCGTAGCTCCGCAAGACCTTCAAGTGGATCCCCCCCGAATGCAGATAGACCGTCACTCACCCACTCATAACCAGCAGACTGGACTATGGTAATGCCCTCTACGCAGGAATCAACAAAACCCTGCTACACAAGCTCCAAACAATCCAGAACACCGCAGCCAGACTTGCCATCGGAACCCCACGACACAAGCATGTGACCCAGCACCTACGAGACCTACACTGGCTCCCCATCAAGAAGAGAGTAACTTTCAAGCTACTCACCTACGCCTACAAATCCCTCTACAACATCGGACCCAAATACCTCAACGAAAGAGTCTCCTTCCACGTACCCAAAAGGAACTCCGCTCCGCCGACCTGGCCCTGGCAGAGACCCCAAGCATCCGCCGAACCAGAGCAGGTGGAAGGGCCTTCTCCTACCTCGCAGCTAAGACCTGGAACGAGCTTCCAGTCAACATCAGACGCTCCCCCACCCTGCACACCTTCAGGAAAAGCCTCAAAACCTGGCTCTTCGAATGATCCGGAGCTGCACCCACCCCAGCGCCTTGAGACCCTCATGGGTGAGTAGCGCGCTCTATAAACCCCTAATTGATTGATTGATTGATGGACATTGACACCGTGGCGCAATTCACTGCACTCTCTCCAAATCTGTGACTCATCCAGCAGGAGCCTCAGCCAGGTGTGATTTCACTAGGCTGGGTACAGCATTCGCCGCCAAGTCTGCTGGTAGTTCTCCCGATGCAGTTGATGCAGCAGGGCCCCCTTAGGCGTGAAGTTGCAGCACTCACGCCACACAAGTTTGGCATAGCATGGGGGCCTCACCCTCCACAGCGTACGGCCAGCACAACATCAACCAGCCTGTGATGCAGGGAGATGGCACCCACCGTTGGTAATCCCCTCCGTGCACCCCGGTGTAGTGGTGGATCATAGTATGCGATGCGGACCTCACTACGTAGGTGCGCAGGAGTGCCTCTACTATTAACAGCTCCAAGGGGCGCAAGGCGGTCTTCTCACACAGGTCAGCAACGTGTCTCCATGCGACCTGCCAGACTTCACCACCAGGTATGGGCGATCGTCGCGCCTCAATGTCTACCGCCACGGCTCATCGAGTCCACATCTCCTCCACATCCCACTCCAGGCTCCAGACGCAGGTCCAGCAAGGCATCCAGGCTCCAGACGCAGGTCCAGCGAGGCATCCAGGCTCCAGACGCAGGTCCAGCAAGGCATCCAGGCTCCAGATGCAGGTCCAGCGAGGCATCCAGGCTCCAAACGCATGTCCCGCGAGGCATCCAGGCTCCAGATGCAGGTCCAGCGAGGCATCCAGGCTCCAGACGCAGGTCCAGCGAGGCATCCAGGCTCCAGATGCAGGTCCAGTGAGGCATCCAGGCTCCAGACGCAGGTCCAACAAGGCATCCAGGCTCCAGGCGCCGGTCCAACAAGGCATCTAGGCTCCAGGCGCAGGGCCAGCAAGGCATCCAGGCTCCAGACCCAGGTCCAGCGAGGCATCCATGCTCCAGACGCAAGTCCTGCGAGGCATCCAGGCTCCAGACGCAGGTCCAGCAAGGCATCCAGGCTCCAGACGCAGGTCCAGCGAGGCATCCAGGCTCCAGACGCAGGTCCAGCGAGGCATCCAGGCTCCAGGCGCAGGTCCAGCAAGGCATCCAGGCTCCAGATGCAGGTCCAGCGAGGCATCCAGGCTCCAAACGCATGTCCCGCGAGGCATCCAGGCTCCAGATGCAGATCCAGCGAGGCATCCAGGCTCCAGACGCAGGTCCAGCGAGGCATCCAGGCTCCAGATGCAGGTCCAGCGAGGCATCCAGGCTCCAGAAGCAGGTCCAACAAGGCATCCAGGCTCCAGGCGCCGGTCCAACAAGGCATCTAGGCTCCAGGCGCAGGGCCAGCAAGGCATCCAGGCTCCAGACCCAGGTCCAGCGAGGCATCCATGCTCCAGACGCAGGTCCTGCGAGGCATCCAGGCTCCAGACGCAGGTCCAGCAAGGCATCCAGGCTCCAGACGCAGGTCCAGCGAGGCATCCAGGCTCCAGATGCAGGTCCAGCGAGGCATCCAGGCTCCAGACGCAGGTCCAGCAAGGCATCCAGGCTCCAGACGCAGGTCCAGCGAGGCATCCAGGCTTTAGACTCAGGTCCAGCAAGGCATCCAGGCTCCAGACGCAGGTCCAGCGAGGCATCCAGGCTCCAGACGCAGGTCCAGCAAGGCATCAAGGCTCACATCCTGGTCATCCTGGATGTTGGCTGGCTTGCAGGGGTTGTTGATGTGTGCTGCACTTGGCCCTGGCTGCTCCATTCTGCATGTTATTGTTTTTTATGCCTATTTTCTATTGGGGTTGACTGATAGGCTATTTTTTGCATTAGAGGCAAGAAAGCTCACGTTGGGCTGACTAACTTGAGTTATTTTGCCGCTAATGGGCCTATCGCTGGTTTTCGCCCGTTAACACCGGAATTCCTATCGCTATTGCGCTAATGTTAGCAGCAGTTTTCACTGCCGTTCCCTGATACTATCGCCATGTAGCGACGGCTTGGTAATACGCTGCTAACATGGCGATAGTTTTCAGAGTTAGGCGGCGATAAAAAAACTGTCCCTAACTGGCGTTTACGATAGGTATCGCCAGTCCTTGTGAATATGCCCCTAAGTATCAACAAATACGATTAAATGAATATATGATTAGTTGCTAGACTAATCGTACAGACAAGGAACACAGCGTTCAGTATAGATAGTCTGTTTTAATTGTAGTCAACGAAAATATTTTGGGTAATTCTGACATGTTTACAGAAAAATATTGCTGTCTTGTGAAGGTTGGGCCTTATCTAGTTAGTTGAACTGCAGACAAATGGTGAGATAAATCCGTGTGTGAATCCACCCGATTTATTTTACGTTATATATTACTTTATACAGTTAAATCACTGGTTTCAGACAGCTTAAATTATAAGCAGTTAAGCTTTTAGATGTAAATGTTAGCATCAATTTTTTTGTGTGTGTGTGTTTGTTTGTTTTACTAACTGTACACTTCTGGATGTTGCCAAGGGGGTGTTATTTATCAATCAATCAATCAGGAGTTTGTTAAGTGTGACTACTCACCGTAAGGGTCTCAAGGGGCTGGGGGGGGGGGTGCAGGTTCCAGTCCATCAAGGAGGGGGTCTGTCGAAGAGCCAGGTTTTGAGGTTTCTTGCGAAGATGGGGAGCGATGTTGTCTGTCTGAGGTGGAGCAGAAGGGCGTTCCAGGCTCTGGCCGCGAGGAAGGAGAAGGAGCGGCCTCCCGATCTGGTCTTTCTGGTGCGGGGGACCACAGCGTAGGAGAGCTGGGCTGATTGTAGGGTCCTTTGGGTTGCGTGGAATATGAGTCGGCTGTTCAGGTATGCTGGTCTGGTGTCGTGGAGGGTCCTGTGTGCGTGGGTGAGCATCTTGAAGGTGACTCTAGCCTCGATGGGGAGCCAGTGGAGTGTGCACAAGTGCTGGGAGATGTGGCAGTGTCTTGGCAGGTTGAGGACCAGTCTTGCTGCGTTCTGTAGCTTGCAGGTGAGGTTTTTGTTTATTCCGGCGTAGAGTGCGTTGCCCTAGTCGAGCACTTCTTAATGGGCTATCACTAGTAAGTAGAAATGCAATTCCTACACGTTATCAGTTACAGGTTATATAACAAAGATCCAGGTGTAATAGCTGCTGATAGTGTAAGACAATGCACAGTGACCACAGTTTTTGGAGGCGGATCAGTGTAAAAAGAAATGGGGAAATATTTTGTTCCAAAAAGAGGAAATTGTTTCAGGATTAAATGCAATATTTTCACGTGTCCTAACTCTAAACATCCATGGGATTATATGATGCCTAAAAACTCGCACACACCAACCTCTCCAGGGATGAGAGACAGAGGAGTGTTTTTTATTTGTAAATGCTATACACTTCAATTTGTGTTTTCTAAAAGGCGTAAAATTCAGCAGAGTAACTGCGAACGCTTACTAAAGAGCCTATGATTGTGTAATTTTCAGCCAGATGAAAATCTAATATGCACGTGGTGTGCTCTTCGTATTTTTCCTTAATCAAGGAATCTATATTGATAATAAATTTAAGAATTTTGCTAATATATTTGCCAATGTTTAGTTCATAATTTTGGAAAGTAATATTACTGTTTTAGGTAAACAAAAAAACGTACATTGATTCTTGGCATTTCTCTGCTGTTATTAGTAGATCGTTTGCCAATATTCAATGACTCTGTTTGTGTTTCAACTTAGCTCATGCGGCTGGCAATATTACATTGGCAAATGTTTTTTTTCTGTGCTTTCAGTAATGTTTTTTTGGTCTTAGCTTTCAGTGTTATCCTGCTGTTTGTTCAAAACACGCTTTAGCTCACCTCCTTTCACTAAAACCCTTTCATTATGTTGGATCCTGGGACTTCATTAACAACCTGACACGTTCTTCCACAAATACTCTGTATCGAGCTACACAGGGAGTCCGTTGATCCCATGTGCTGGATCCTTCAAGCCATTCTTTGTATTTTTATTTGTGTTATTGTAATTTATTTTTTCCAATACTTTGGGCAATTGCTGATATTATATATTATATATAGAGGGCACGTGTTCCCTTCTATAACTGGTGTATGAATAATGTAGTTGTATGTATGGAGCAACTTTCTCCTATACCTTGGGATTATGTGTGCTCTGTATCACAGTGGTAGCACAGAGTAGGGTGCGTTCACTTATCCTCCATCAGCATGTAATCTGGGGGTTTAGGATTCTCACTTATCCATTGCGTCTGTTTCAGTGCTTAATTTGTAAAAACATAAGTGCCAGGGCCCTCACCAGGAGGCAACTTCCTTGCTCCTTTCATTGCTGCTGTCAGCACTGCTAATTACAGTAGAAGCACAACTACTAACCATCACACTCCAACAAGTGTGACAATTCTGACAATTCCAAGCCTCTAAAGCTATAATAATTGATTTGGCAACAGGTATGAATCTTTTTCATACATACTGAATTAATAAACAACTGTTGCTGTGCTTGGGGCCGAATCACAGAACTAATCTGAGACAAAATCCTAAACTACTACTTCTGGTATTCACAGAAGGCACTTACGATTTTTGGTATTCACAGAAATCACTTACGACTCCTAACTTTACGTCCGCAGTCGGGCCGAAATCTCCAGACCTGGACCGTACTCTCCGCACCCGGACCGTACTCTCCAGCTAGGGCCGTACTCTCTGGCTAGGGCCGTACTCTCTGGCTCGAGCCGTAATCTCCGGCTCGGGCCAGAGAAAGTGTAATCAATGGGCTGGAATGCAATTTTTACAAAAAGGAACATTAGGAATGTGTGATAAATGGTAGAGGAGGTCATGAAAAATAGTCTGGGCAGGGAAACGGGTATGGCCAGACACTACATCATAACCCAGAAATGTTTGCTCCTTTGCATCATGGTACATGCAGTGCACAATTTGCGCTCCTCCAAGTGTTGACGGCAGTGTCATAAGGGCCCGTTTTGATAGTTAAGTGCCAGTGCTGAGCACCGGGAACCACCGGCTCAAATTAAGCACTGGTCTGTTTACTTATAACTTGTTACCGATCCCTTAATTATTAATGACGCCGGTTCTAACTTGATCTGCAGTCTAGTGCGGGGAATGGGTTGAGGTGTGAATCCACTTTGCCCCGTATACACTGTTCTGTGTGCTGCTTCCACACTTATGAAACCCTGTCACTGAGTGCTGCTCCAGACAGATGTGAGTTGTCCAATGCAAACATTGACTTCTTTTCTTGGTCATCTCAATGGATCAAAAAATAAATTGTGATTTTGTAAAAGCAATGTTTCCACTTCCACAATGTTGCTCATTCATTAACATTTTAAAGAAAGCTGATGTAGTTTGATACAATCCTTGACTCATAATCAGACATCAACAGTTTCCACACATTATATAAAATGCAAATGTCACGGCTTAGGAAATGTGCAGAATTATGCTTTTGACCCAACAGGCAACAGGGAATGAAAATTAAGTCAACATTTCAAAGGAATGTCAATTAAATATGTTTCTAATGTCAATATTGCACTCATATAACAAATAAAACTTTGCATCTAGGACAAGGATTCATCACACTATAAACCCCATCTGTGACAATGAAAAACAAGAGTTAGACTATTTCTGTGAAACAAATTTTAATACCCAATCAAATCTATTTTCAAACATTCTTCAGAGAAATAATTTGATTGTAATTTGGATAATGTGTATGTGTATTAGACATACTACATGTTTATAGTCCTGTTCTACCAAATGTGAAGAAATCTAAATTATATGTATGTCTCTGCAACATCCAGCACTGCAACACAGGCAATGGACCACCAAAATTCTCATTTGTCATTCGACCTTGTGTTTGAAATTGGGTTTCTGGTTGGCAGAGGTATGCACCCTGTCCAAGCAGAAATCACAATCCTAGTCAGGGTAAGCTAGATGCACACTAAAAGATAACCTGTGCTCACCCTCTGATAGCTTGGCACAGAGCAGTCAGGCTTATCCGAAGTGGCAATGTGTAAAGTGTTTGTGCAGCACACACACACAGCAACACATAGAAACCACCACAAAAAGACTCCACACCAGATTAGAAGTATAGTCAATATTTGTTTGAATAAGTTGAGACCAAAACGACAGCAATGCAATAAGTAGAACTGGAGTTATACATTTTTTAAAGATTAAATGAAAATATGGTTCTTAGAGTCATAAATCTTTAACCGGGGGACATCTGGTTGTGCTTGACCAGGACAAATCCAAAGTTCAGACCGACTGTGATGGAGCGCAGGTCAGATACAGGGACCAGTCTTGGCCCACTGAGAAAAGTACCTTGGATGAAGGATGCATTGACGTTCAAGACCAATGCGAGGAGCAGAGGAGGTGGTGCATTGTCGTCGATCCCTGGGATGTACGCGATGCATCGGTTTTGATCCACGCAGTCAGAGAAGCTTTGTCGATGAACCCCTTTGCGATGCAGCTGATTTGTCATGGTGGTGCCGTGCAGTCCATCATTGTCGAGCCGTACAGTTGGCCTAGCAATGTCCTCGAGCAGCAATGCATCAGAGAGGATACATTGGTACCAATCGGAGCAATGGAGATGATACATCAATTCTGCTGGGTAGGTACAGAAAACTCACTTCCAAGGGCCAAGGACTGGGTTGGCACCACTTAGCAGGTTGGGACTCACAGATGGCAGAGTCCAGGTGCTGATCCTGGGTTTCAAAAAGTCTTTGAAGTCCCTGAGACTTCAGAACTCGTGGCAAGTCAGCAAGTCATTGGAGTCACTATGGGTTCAAGTGAGATGGGTCCAGTCCTTTTCCTCAACAGGGCAGAGGTTAGCAGGGCAGCACAGCAGAAAAGCAGTTCTTCCAGAGCAGCAGTCCAGCAGAGTGGAAGTCCATGTAGGAGTACAACAGCCCTTCCTCCTGGCAGAGTTCTTTGCAGGTCCAGTAGTGTCTGGTTTGGAGGGGTCAGATACCCAGTACTTATACCCAGTTGTGACTTTAAAGTGGGGGTGATTTCAAAGAAAGGTCCTTGAAGTACACAATGGAACTTTTCTTCCCAGCCCTGGCTCCAGACTATCAGTAGGGGGTAATCACCACATTGTGTGGGGACAGACACAACCTATTCAGGTGCAAGTGTCAGCTCCCCCCTCCCTTCATGTCCAGGAAGGGCCATCAGAATGCAGATGAGTGCTCAGACACATCTACTCTTCCTGTGTTTGTGGCTGTCTAGAGGGAATGAACAAAGTGAAGTTTACCAAGAAAGAGGATTATCATTACCATTCCAAAGATATAAAACTTGACAAAACTACTCCTTTCTGATCAGGTATTACAACTTAAACGTGTATTAAGGAATCCCCAATGTTAACCTATGAGAGGAGTAGGCCTCACAGTAGTGAAAAATGAATTTGGGTGTTTGTCACTACTAGGACATGAAATACTTGAAAGTACATGTCCTACCTTTTACTTACAGAGCACACTGCCCTATGGGCTACCTTGGCCACACCTTATGGGTGACTCATGTGTAGTAAAAGGGGAGTTTAAGGCTTGGCAAAGGGTTTTAAATGCCAAGTCAAAGTGGCAGTAAACTGCACCCATTGGCCGTGCAGTGGCATGCCTGAGACAGGTTTGAAAGGCTATTTGTGTGGGTGGCACAATCAGTGCTGCAGATCCACAAGTAGCATTTAATTTACGGGCCCTGGGCATATGGTATACCACTTTACAAGTGACTTATAAGTGAAAACAATATGCCAATTGTGCATACACCAAAGTTACCATGTTCAGGGGAGAAGGACATACACTTTAGCACTGGCCAACAGTGGTAAAGTGCTCAGTGTCCTAAGGCCAACAAAAAGATACAGCAAAAAGAGGAGGTAAGCAGGCAAAATGTTTGGGGGAAGACCACCCTTAGGCTGACAGGTATAACACCTTGAAAATTTCCACTCAAGATCTCTCCAAGAAAGCCCATGAACGTGAAAGAAACATGGGCATTGGGTGGTTGCCACTCAACATGTTTGCACTTCATGAGCACATTTTGTGCTTTATCATGAGCAGAGAACAATTAAGACTACCTATGGACTTTTTGACGCCTTGAGTATGAGGCTATACGTTTTGTAAAGTGATCTCTGTGACTAATATCAGCTTAACTCAAAGACTCTGCAGATTATGTTTGAGTTCTACAGTTAAATCCAATTTATAAGTCCAGACTTCCTACATCATGGACGCCTTAATATGGTTGGATTTCTGTTCTTGAGAATTATTTCCTTCCATTAAACATGCTTATCGATGAATGAACACAATAAATAATGTATAAGAAAATTAACACAGAGAAACATTTTCTCTCCCACCTTCCACAGAGAATGCATATCTTCAGACATTTAGCAGACAAAAGTGTTTGAGTTGTCATGTTTTTTAGGATAGTCCCGTCATGTATACCCCAATTTTACATGCATTGTC
The DNA here is from genome assembly GCA_963921515.1 of Calotriton arnoldi. Lineage (NCBI taxonomy): Eukaryota > Metazoa > Chordata > Amphibia > Caudata > Salamandridae > Calotriton > Calotriton arnoldi. Next base: position 475,280 of record CAWUFW010007498.1, on the reverse strand, counting down.
CCATCCACACGACAATAACAATTCTAAACAGGTGACCTTTTAGCTAGTAGCTTGAGCCTGTTTCTTCGACACCATGCTCTTAGCCTTCTATCATAATCCCTGTACCTGACGTACATAAACATGTCCCCAGGCACGGCAGAATTATTCTGTATAAGGGTCACCACTTTTTTTCATCCTTGGCCAACAGCCAGCTGTGCATGATCACACTTGTTTAGAAAAGCATCAGTGATTGTTTTCAAAACATTTATGATTGTTTTCAAAACATCCATGATTGTTTTAAAAACATATCGATTCTAGAAGAAACCCTGGAGTGACCAATTTAGTACAAAAGACTCCACTCCCCCCTACAAATTAGAGAATTCCTTCCAAGCTGACACGGGGTCCTGCATGCTGAATCTTCGACACACAGCAGTCTGACATCCCTTGCTGGGTGTCATCCTTGACGCAGAGACGGGCTCCTTTGTTCTAAAACCATCAGGTGAGGGGGCTGGTTCATCCCTAGGGGTTTCTTGGCTACACACACACACATATATACATATAGATGCTACATATCCAGAACTAGGCTAGGTACATTTAGGCAAATTACTTAGGGCGCGCATCTTGGGAATATGACAGTGCTACTGTTTTTATATGAACTGCTTCTGTTCATCTTATTAGCACTATGGTAGAAATGTATCCACTATTTACTATATTGGTACTAGCAATTTCTTTTGTATGCTTCTGTCTCCTGATTGTGGCAGCACATATGTTTTACACAAGGCTGTCACTGGACCAATATATTCTTACTGAAACGTCCTAATCGCCATCCTGTTTATTTTCTGAGAGAAAGCAAGCATGAGTGTCTGAGCAAAACATACTGTACTGTTTTCCACGATCCCTGAGGAATCAAGGTCGTCATGTTCAGTGGCTGCCAGAGACTACCTACACCACTGTAGAATACAGGGGGGTGGTAGTGGCACTGTAGAGTTAGCTGGTCTAATGCCTGACATATCCTGTGGGGGTGCCTGGAAGCGGATGGGACACCAAGCCCTCAGTTTAGGTCAACCAAAATGCGCAGGTCCTGTGGGACGCCTAGGAAATACACCACATGGCACCCCCAATGTTGGTTTGGTTCTTATATTAACAGTAAAAATCTGAGTAGTTCAGTCGTGCTTTCTCAGAAAGCCCTACTCACACTTTTCAGAGACATCTGAAGTGGGTACAGAAATCCACCTCAGTTGAGCAGATATACTCTGTGTATTGGCTGAAGGTTTAGCAAGCTTGTAAGGATGAAGTGTTCCCCACATTGTGCAAAACCCTACCTCTTAATTTCTCTTCTAAAATGACTCTCCCCACGAGTAGCTTGGGGGAAGATGAATTTGCAAACGCTCTTAGCATTGCAGAAAACTGCAGACATGCAGTGACTCTGAAATTGTTAGAACACAGCGTACCAACAACAGGTGGCTGTGTTACCTTCGTAATTGAGGCACACAAGGTGTTCGGATCAAAGGTATTCTTGGGTTCAGTTCCCACCTGCAGATTTGGTGACTAATTTGTTCCACACATACATTGTAGTTGAACCACCGAGTGAATACATTTCATACGAAGACATTGAAGTCCCGTCAACATACCAGCAACATAGAAACTGGTTTAAAGGCGCCCTCCCACACACAACATCTGTTGTGAGACTCGGTCCGCTCAGCATAGTAGGAGCGACCTTGCTGGTCTTAGCGACATATACTCCACATCCAGAGATAGATACACTACCAGTGGATGAAGTCAATACAATATACAAAGACATAGTCAGGCTATACAGACACATTGTCCAGTTCGTCATGCGAACATTAACAGTCCAACCTGCGAGAAATGCTCCAACTCGTCCACATCAGACCACACCTACAGTTAACCCACAGACACTGAAATCAGCAATAGGGACAATACCGTCCAAACGGGAGCAAATTCCGTTCTGGATAGCACAAAAAAATGCACAGCTGGAAGCAGTATTTCTCCATACAAGTCCACAGGAAAAACATAGAATGCTAACCATTTGCTTGCCAATGGGGATGGTTCCCTCGATTGAGGATTGTGCCACTTGGGGAACAATCTTTGCGGCTGTTTACATCAGAGTACACGGTACCCCTTCCTTAGCAGTTGTTCCTGATGTATTGAAACAGATACAGAACGAGTACGGTGCAAGACCTGCCCTGGTCTTGGGAATGAAACTGATGGGCAATTTTGCCCAAGTCTCAGCAATAATGCTGAGCAACATAAAGGGGGAGGCAGCAGCAGTGGCCATACACAGCCGCCTAAGGGAAATAGCTCCTTTCAATAGGGAGCGAGAATTACCAAATATTATTGAAGAAAACTATGCTGCATTAGGTAGAGATAATTTGGGAACCAAAGCAGGGAAGCCACTAATGGCGGGTAGTCCCGACAAAGGCAACTCAAAGCAAGCACCCTCTTCTTCTAAAAAGAAATGGGAAAATAAAAACTCTAAAAATAACAATTCGGAAAAGAATTCATGATCAAGGGGTGGGTCTACCCAAAGTGAGTCCTCTGAAAAGAGGTACAACCTTAGGAATCGTGATAACATTAGGAAACCTGATAGGTATCAGGACACTGATACACGTTCCTTTCAGGGTTCATCAAAAAACTCAGAGAGGGACGGGCGATCAGTACAAAAGCAGGAAGATCGACCAAAGACAAAAAAGGATACACATCGCACTTCAGATTACATTATCAAACAGGAAGAGCAACCTGAAGCAAAACCTCTATTAAAAAAAAAGAAAGTAGCTGGCTTAAAAATTAGACATGCGAAGGTTACTGAAGACTCAGCTTTTGAACTGGAATGGACTCTGACGATGCTAGACAGTGAGGCAGAAGTAACAATAGCTCGCCGGAACCTGAAGGATTTTCTGGTGACAGCAGTATTGCATGAACACATCACAGTGGAAACACCTGATACAAGAGTTTGTGTCCCGCATGGACTGTACGAAATTACACTTCAAATAGTGGGGGACATCTCAAGAAAGGTTAAAGGTCTCTTTTGGGAGAACCTAACATATGGGTATGACATACTGCTAGCAGAAAGAGATTGGCCACCTGAGTTTGTGATGGAGTGCCCAAAAGGGGAAAGCATCATTTTGCCTGCTTTCTCCGACCTCGTTCCAGAATCTTTAAAACATTCATACACCCTGGAGTGGGCGCTAGCGCTAGCTCTGGCATTATACCGCAGCCATGTAGGGTGGGACGTGGAATCTACCCACCATGAAATCTCATTAAAATCTACTCCAAATCCACAGAAACAGTACCCTATAAAATGCAATGCAAAAAGGCAGTTCAAAGAAATACTAGACCAACTTGAACACCAAGGTGTGATTGAGACTTGCACCTCCCCGATGAATTATCCTTTGTTTCCAGTAATGAAACCAGACAACACATATTGTCTAGTTTTAGATTACAGACATTTAACCCCTTCGGTGCGCGGCCGATTTTCGCCCTGTGCGGGGCATTTCATTGAGTGAACGGGTTCATGACGAGCTCAGCTCGTCATGCGCACACGAGCACTGCGCAGCATGACGAGCTGAGCTCGTCATGAGCACCGAAGGGGTTAAACACATGTACACAAACATTTGCTGTTCAAAATGAACACAGTACCGCATTAATGAATAACATTGTGCAGAAAAAATACAAAACGACATTATATATCTCGAATGGATTCTTCTGCCAAAATATAGCTCCAGACAGCAGATATTTGACAGCGTTTTCTGCCCTCTGCCTTCAGCGTCACTTCCGTCGCTTGCCCCAAGGGTATAAGAACAGCCCGGGGCTATTCTCGGCAAAAGTGTCAGAAATATTACAAACATGCGATGAGGAGGCAGTGTCCTATGTAGATGACATCTATCTGACGGACGATGAATTACTTGAACACTTGAGCAGGGTGCACAACATAATTGGATTCGTCAATTTGGGCTACAAATTTAATTTAAAAAATCTAAAATTGTCCATCTCAATGTCCTGGTTTTGGATATGAACTCTCAAGTGAAGGCAAGAGCCTGGCAGCCAACTTTTTAGAAAAGTGCGCGGTTCCCCAAACTCCAAGACTCTCAAAGGTTTGCAATCCATATTAGGATTTCAAAATTTTGGCAGAACATATATTCTACATTATGCAGAAAAAGTAAAACCTTTCTATGACTTAATCAGACCTGATTTCACACCACATCAGTGGACACAGCAACACACAGATACTCTTTGTTCAGTTCAGGCTGACATGATAGCATCTAAACACTTGCACACACGTGTAAATTCTACAAACTTGGTGATCCGGGTCGTCCCTAGTTTTGAATGGTAGACCTACCTACCTCACTTTCAATGAAGGTGACACAGTCCCACTTGCATACAAATCACAGTTATACACCAATGCTGAAATGCGATTTGCGGCAACTGAAAAAATATTGACCGCAGTACAGACTGCTGTAGTGACAGAAAGAGCACTAGCACAGGGGAAACGTATAATTGTCATAACTCCGGTACCAACTTTAGAAGCTGTTACTGATGGAGCAGGGTTTCGCAAAAAGAAACCTGCTCGAATTAACTCCCCTATAATGCTTATTAACAGTGTGCAGAGTAAAATAATACGCAAATCACATGAGCTACATGGGAAACCACTTTACGCATGCACTAATGTGAACTAATGCATGAAAGAACTAGGCCGCATTTTACATTGCGTTTAAAAAAACGAGACTAATGTACGTTTAGGCCGCATTTCGCATTTTGCATCTTGCTTTGAAAACGATAATAAATAATGCCGCTTTGCATGAAACTTATGCTAAGAAAAAATATTAACAGGGAATAATGTATCGGTGGGTGGTAAACAGTGAAAGATGCATTTCCATGTAATTAATAATGTATGTGTTTATCTTATCATAGTGAGCCGAATGGGCCTGTATTTGCTTAAGTTGTCCGGATAGATGAGGGGCTGAAAGAAATGAGCAAAAACGACCTGGCAAGACAGACAGAAGTGCTGAGTGCTGCAGATGATGTAAACTGTTCAAGGATGAACCGCTTAGAGAACATTGTTTGCCTGCCAAAAGATGAGACTTGCCGTGGGATTCAGGGACTTCGTCCGCAGATGTGGCTGAGAGTTTAATCAAATGTAACAATAATAAATTTGTATGAACTGGTCAATATATGTTCCATGGGAAAGGAAGTAGAACAATGACTATGAAGAATTTTGAATGAAATCACGGTGGTGTGATGCACCACCTCCCCAAGCATCCAATGAGCGGTCGAATTCTGTGCAATGTTTCAATTGATGTGGGTTGGACATGTAGGTTTTAGGGTATAACTGGGGTGCCTTTGTGGGTGTGGTTAGAGCAAGTGCGGAATTGCAGCAGTAGGAGATTGAGAGGGGAGATGAGTCGCTGTCCGTCGGTTTGCAGAGAGGCCTAGCTGTTCCTGTTCCTGTCCCTGTCCTGTTCCTGAAATCTTTGTTTCCTGATTCTATTTCAGGAGACCCCCACTACTCCCTTGGCCAGGGGGTGGTATTTCAATTATCTTAGGGTTTGTATTATTCTCTGATTCGTAATTTGCATAATTTCTTGCAAATGTATTTTTGTCTCTGAAACTTATGTCTCTTCATCTATCCACTCCATTACAAGTATTATATTTTGTTTCGCATTGTTTTTGCTGAAACTTATGTCTCTTCATCTATCCACTACGTCATAATTATTATATTGTTTCGCAATTATTTTTGTTGAAAATTATGTCTCTCTCTATCTACTCCCTCATGTGCATATCGTTTTATAAAAAGATGAGTTTGACACTGTTTGTATTATGTTAATTGATTTTCTATCCTTTTGTGGGATTCATTGTTTGCATTGTAACCTGTATGCGATGAGCATTATCAATTACCTTTATCTGAGATAAACTTTATTAATCTTACCGAGAGTCTGTGATTATTTGGCTGGTTAGATAGTTAGTTAGTTCTATTATTACCATCAACTTCTCAACTAATTGGTCCGTCGACCGAGAGGAAAGAGAGTTGATACATAAGTCTAGTTATGTACTTAGAAATATTAAACGTGAATTTGTGAAGGAAATAATTTTCCACGACATTCAAACTTGACCATCCGGCGCAACAGGGTTTTGCCAGTTGGGTGAATGTTTATGGACCATTTGTATAAAATATAGATGAGTATCGATCCCTGATAAAGTGTTGCGCTGGATCATTACCAAAGCGAGCATTCCAAATGCAAAAGCACTACATCCACGATGGATACAATGGGCTAATTCTCTCACTGCAACAGATGTAGATTACAGATACGATTGTACATTAAAAACACAAGCATTCCTGCAGTAGAAACAAGAATACCCTCTCCCGAATGAAATCTTGCCTCTAGAGAAATATGAATACATCATTTATACTGATGGATCCGCTCAGCCTGCCATAGGAAGTAAACAGCAGTATAGCGCAGCATGTGCTATAGTAAAAGGAAGTATGCGGGATGGTACGTTCCATCCCATCAATACAACTACACAATCTCTAGGAGATTGTACAGCGCAGTTGGCAGAGCTGAAAGCCCTGATATTGGCACTACAGTATATGGATCGGGAATTCCCCGACACTGATAGTGTGCGATTAGTTTTACTGTGTGCAGTCTTACAATGAATATTTTCCTTACTGACGCCAGAATGGGTTTAGAGATTCCAAGGGTTGCACAATTAAGCATAAATTGTTATGGGAATAAGTGGCAAAGCTGAAAGCATCCATAAAGCATTCCCCTCTGGGGTCCGTCCCCTCTTTGCACTGCTTGAAAACCTAACCAGCAGGCTTGTATATACGATTCATAGACGTTAATCAAATTTGAAGATTTGGACTCTCAAGATCTATTTTATTCATGAAACTACCAATGAGATTTTTTTTTAATTCATTATCATTCGTGTTCATGTTGATCAAAACAACTTTCAAAATTTAAAGCGCTTGGTTCATAATAAAATAAAGCCGTCCAATCCCAATGCATTTCGGGTCGGTTTAGCCCCTCATTAGGGGATCATAGAACTTGTAAGTGACGCCTGTTACATAGGAGGCTGGATCATAGTGGGAGCTGAAAGCATGCCTGCCACGGGCTCAAGTTAGTCACACCTTAAGTCATCAGCGTGTTAGCATACACGTTGAAGGGAATTCACTGGCTGATGAAGCCGCCAAGGGGGCAGTGCAAACTGCTGCCGTTGCTGCAATCACTCGTTCTAGCACAAGGATAGACGGAGACATACTGATAGCTGTCAATGCTTCAAAGAACGGCTCTGCCACTCAAATAGTCCTATAAATTAGATGTGCAAAACACACTGTATGCTCAAATTCCAGGAGTGGGGGATAGAGTAATACCAAACATGGATCGCAGATTAGGTTTAATACTAGCTGCACACGAAGGTCTGGGCTCTGCACACGCAGGAATCACTGCTACAGTTTTGTGACTGAAGCGGCAATTCTGGTGGCCAGGTTTGTCAAAACAGACAAAGGCTTATGTCTTAAAGTGCGACATCTGCCAGCAGATGAAAGGTCCCCCGTAGCACGGCCACCACAAACACCATTACTCATTTCAGAAAGACCTCTCGCATGTGTCTATTTGAATCACTGCAGCCCCTTAAATTCAGACGGGGCTTACAAGTACAACTTGGTGGCAGTAGATTCACGCTCTAGATTTCTATGGGTTTGGCCTCAGCGCTCGGCTGATGCTCAAACTGTTATAAAGGATTTGCGAGTCTTCATCAGGACATATGCAATTGGCACGTTACATTCTGACTGTGGCCCTGTGTTTAGCTCTCGGGCTTACAAGGAAGCCATGGAAAGTATGGGCGTGGCCTTGTGGTACTCCTCCCCTTACCACCCGAGGGAAATTCAGTGGTGGAGAGGAAAAACTGGGACCTAAAGCAATCCTTACCAGCAAGGGTATTAGGTACGGGTGGTAGTTGGGTCACCTATATGGGGTCCAGAGGGCACTGAATAATATGCCAAGAAAATCCTTGGGAGGATGTACCCCCTATGAGACGCTGTTTGGGACAAGAATGTGGGTACCTGACCTCGATTGTGCCGGCACAGTGGTGGATGTAAAACCATTTGAATTGAATGAGCGTTTGGCTGTTTTACAGGAACTCAATGAATTCCGGGCATTACAAAGCAACGTCCAAGTAAAATGCACCGCCACTGGGGAAGTGAAACCGGTTCTGGCACGACCTGTCTGGGCCCCAAATACTGGGGACCTGGTCAGAGAAAAGATCGTAGACAAGAAGGAGTTTGGACCATCCTACAGGACACCTGTACCTGTCCTGGCAGTTCAAGAAACAAGAACAGTACTTCTTCCGCTTCTTGCCGGCCGAAAAGAAAAAAGATTTGTCTCCATTGATCTGATCAAACCACACTATGTGTCCAATTCTCAACAGCAGGCAGCGTGAAGTCCTGAGTAGCCGCAGATCTCCTCTCGCTACTATACAGGTAGTTCATATAGAAAGACTAATAATGTTTCAAGACTCCTCTGTGCAATGTGCCGGAGTAGCTAATAACGGAGTACGAATTACACCTGTTGAAACTAAACAACACAAAAATACAACTGAAACGCAAATTGCAGTTCGGCTCAATAATGAACTTTACATCAACGTGTCTTCACAAGAAGCAACTGCCAGTTCTAATACACTGCTGAGCTCCCAAAGATAGATCGAACTGCGTCTGGCTACTTCATCAACTTCAATTACATTTCTTCAGATCCAAGTGAACCTGAGCAAATGCCACCCATTTCCAAGAAAGAACAATTTCGACAATTCTATCTCTGGCTGAAAAAACTTAATTGGTGTCCCCTTGGTTGCATCCTTGGTTTGCATTAGGGATCCTGTTCCTGTTAATTTCGATTGGTATAGTAACTGTCTTTTTCCTACTGCTGAATGGACATTACCTCCCACAATGCTCTGCAGTACAACCTGTGAACTTGGTCCTGAAACCACATACGTCATCACACCGTGAACAGAGAGAGACCTGTCCCTAGTGAACATTTCAGCAATTCCAGTACCAGATGGTATAGTTTGGGATAGGGTTTCATATGATGTATTTGGTCCTACTGAACATTTAAAAATTCTACACGTGTTTTAAATTTCAATGAATGATTTTATTACCCCGAGTACACTCTCTGATGATTGGGACATTGAGACTATAAATACTACGCTCTCAGATTTAGAACAATCTGCTGCATTTTCTTACAGGGAATTGTACGAAGATACACCTGACTTCGACAGTATGTATTGTTACCAGCACTATGGTCATTACTTTTTGCACACAGCTAGTGTTACACGCACTGTAAACACTTACCATCAACGGGAACATTGACTGAAACCACCAAAAGGTAGTTCTGCCACATTCGCACAGAAATGTGCATACTTTTCAGGGTTTAATACATCAGACCCAATGTCATACTACTATAAGTTAGTACAGACTAATGCAACTGCGAAGAAAATGACGCTGACAAATGCCAAGCTCATAGTCAGCACCTTTCATCTCCCAACTGTCTATACAAGGTTTCGACTATTGGAGGGACACAATAGACACAAAATCCATCTCGGGGACGAAAGATTGGCAGGTTCAGGGAACAGAGGCTTTATTTAGAGCTTGCCTCATACCGTTACAGATAATATTACCGAACAGAACAAGCAACAAACTACCTGCTACGGGTTTCCAAAAATTATAGACCTGAAAACACCAAGCATCCCCCTCGCCCATACCTATTGAAGGTATATTTAATGACACACTGATTAGTGAGGAGGTACTGGGTACAATGATACAGAATGGTACATACAATTCTTCAGATCCCAATTGGAAGGGATGGTTGGTTTGGCCTATCGACAAAAATAGGTGTCAATCAAGATTCAAGGGTACCACCAGAGGGTTTAGTATCCATAGGCCTTACCCACGCTCTGTACACGCAGATGACCCAGGGTTAGTGACTTCTTATAGTGTTGGGAAGTTGTGCCTAGAATGGCTAAAAACCTCAACACTAGAACAGGTGAAACAAAACTCGTCCCTTCTAGCTGACAACATGGATCTTAGGGATTTCTTGTTAGGTCCCAAGAAACCACATAAAAAACGCTTCTTGTGTGCCATCTGCAATGAACTGTGAAAAGTCTCCCAACCTGATGCTGCTGAGAGATTACATGAAATTGATAGGATTAACCTAGAAAAGGCCCTGGCTGTGGTAGACAATAGTATGACCACAGTTTCTTCACATATTTATTCACTGGGCAACATTGTGTCCTCAGCAATTGACGTAATGGAACAATATTTGTCTATTCTACACCATGGGCAATCTCATTGCGCTCCATTATGCTTTTAAGCTTGACGCTTCAATCATTGCGTTCATGCCACCTGCCATGGCGATACATTAACAGCACAAATTTTTTCTCAGTTTATAATCTGACCAACAGACTGTTGACTATGGGACGCAGAGATGTACGCCATGCTGCTCATTGAAAAATTAGAGAAGTTACCTTTCACAGTAACCGAGTCACCGTCTACTGAATGGTTAATTCATGGCTATATCACACTGTCAATCACAACATTTCTGTTCCAATACTGCCTTAGATACATCCATGCAGGCAGATATGAAGCATTAGGTGAAGGGTACATACAGGAAACATGGGAGTTACCGTATAGATATAGGTGCAGAAATAAGGACACTGACATTTTCTTAAGTGGTACTGACTGCGGGAAGGCTTTAAGTGGGTCTTTAGTGTGCAAAGAAGTGTCCCTTCAAGGAATGTGTAATGCGTCAAAAGCGAACTTATCTTGCTACTTGAAGGGCTCCCCAGCTGCTGTGATTCATCCGGTTTTTGAATTACTTTCGAATGGATGCTATTTAGTGCTGAATGATCAAGGCTGTTGTGGGATGGCGCCAGGCATTGCATATCTAGTCACAGTAAACTTCAAGGTTGTTTGCTGTAAGCAAGTATTGTTTCACTCGGCTCACACAGTTAGGGAGGCACCACTGTGGCCTTCATTGAATGTTTCCAGTATACAGTTTGATTTGCTGAGCAGACTGAAAGTCATGTTGTCTCAACAAAATGTGGCCTTAACTTCAGCCTGAGAGACTTTTGATCTCCAGTTTGCAAGATCTCCAGTCAGCAGAGATACTGGCCCTTGTCCATACGAACTTCCCGATCCATTTCGGTGAAATGGTTCATCGTATCTTTAACATGTCTGATACGAGTGGGATCGTATACTTATTTACGCGACTTGGATCAGGTCTCTTAACCACCTTTCAGACCATCTTCAGAGTAATTCCAGCCTTCATACACTCCGTACCTGGAGGGATTCTTTTGGCCCTGCTTTTGGTACCGGGCATCCCAATTTTAATTCTCTTGCTTCGCAATGGACGTCGCAATCCCTCAAGAAATGGAGAGAACACTGCTGGAACGACGTTGTCATGAGCGCATGGTGTTGTACCTGACTATGCCTCGGCTTCGAGAGCTGAGTGAGCATTGGTTCCTGTCTTTCAGACCGGTCTGGCTAGACTGTGTCCTGCCTGTGTTCCGTTGCCTCTTCTGCAGATTTGGCTGCATATTGGACCTGTGTCTGACACTTCCATCGGCTGCGCCGCCGGACATAGAAGCGCTACTGATGCCTTTGCAGGCCCACACGTGCAGTTGTCCCCAGCGTATTCCCATGTTGATGACGGCATTTCTAGAGCCTCCAAGGCATGCTTCTGCTCCTGTTGGAAGGCAATTTGGCTCGCCTCCAGAGGTACAGGCATCGGTATCAGGCGTGCAGGCATCTAATTCTTCCCGGGCGGCTGCTGTGGGAACCGGAGATGAACATCTCTGCTCACACAACATGATACTGGAAGTTTTGGAGGGTCTGCCACCTGCTGATACGATGTTCAGTGATGCTGAGTCTTCAGCGCAGGATTCATATACAGCCTCTCCTGTGCTGGGAACAGTTTGGCAACTTTTTAAACATTTACCAAATTGAAGGTCGAGTGTGACTTTCTTTTCTTTTTTTTCTTTTCTTTTCTCGGCTCTAACTGAGCTTCATGGCTTTCAAGGTGCTCAGTGCAATAATTACAATATATACAAGATTAGAGGACTTTTTGAACGCTTTTAGAGGTAAAATTACTTTTTTATGTACATTTTTTCAGGCTTTTAAAGTGCTTTTAGTATGTTTTATTGTAAATGATTTTTTTGCCTTTTTACATAGCATTAGCTTTATCATTACCTAGCTGACCTTGTTGACCTTTTGATGAGGAGTCGGTGTCATATCTTTTAGGATAGTCCCGTCATGTATACCCTATTTTTACATACATTGTCCCATTCACATGACAATAACGATTCTAAACAGGTGACCTTTTACCTAGTAGCTTGATCCTGTCCCTTAGACATGAGGTTCTTAGTCTTCTATCATAATCCCTGTACCTGACGTACATAAACATGTCCCCAGGCACGGCAGAATTATTCTGTATAAGGGTCACCACTTTCTTTCATCCTTGGCCAACAGCTGTGCATGATCACACTTGTTTAGAAAAGCATCTGTGATTGTTTTCAAAACATTTATGATTGTTTTCAAAACATCCATGATTGTTTTAAAAACATATCGATTCTAGAAAAAACCCTGGAGTGACCCCTTTAGTATAAAAGACCCTCACTCCCCCCTACAAATTAGAAGAGAACTCCTTCCAAGCTGACACGGGGTCCTGCATGCTGAATCTTCGACACGCAGCGGTCTGACATCCCTTGTGGGGTGTCATCCTCGACCCAGAGACGGGCTCCTTCGTTCTAAACCATCAGGTGAGAGGACTGGTTCATCCCTAGAGGTTTTTTGGCTACACACATATATACATATACATGCTACATATCCAGAACTAGGCTAGGTACATTAAGGCAAATTACTTGGGGTGCACATTTTAGGAATATGACAGTGCTACTGTTTTTATCTGAACTGCTTCTGTTCATCTTATTAGCACTATAGTAGAAATGTATCTACTAGTTACTATATTGGTACTAGCAATCTCTTTCGTATGCTTCTGACTCCTGATTGTCGCAGCACATATATTTTACACAAGGCTGTCACTGATCCAATAAATTCTTACTGAAACGTCCTAATCACCATCCTGTGTATTTTCTGAGAGAAAGCAAGCACGAGTGTCTGAGCGAAACGTACTGTACTGTTTTCCACGATCCCTGAGAAATCAGGGTTGTCATGTTCAGTGGTTGCCAGAGACTACCTACAGCAATGTAGAATACAAGGGGGTGGTAGTGGCACTGTAGAGCTAGCTGGTCTAACGGCTGACATATCCTGTGGGGGTGTCCGGAAGCTGTTGGTACACCAAGCCCTCAGTTTAGGACATCCAAAACGCACAGGTCCTGGGGGACTCTTAGGAACTACATGACAGAGTGGTTGTTGTGAAAGTGAATGAGGAAATCAGATGACTGATGTATACCAATGCTTTCTGGGTGTATACCCTTCTACAAAGACTTCAAAGCATTCAAGCAACAAAAGGTCACCATATGCTACAGGCTAAAGCTACATATAAATACTTTGCAGATAAAAACCATAGAAAAGCACCAGACCATCAGAAAGGGGATAAGGTTTGGTTCTCCACCAAGTATCTAACAACTCCCTGTTCACAATCCAATTTTACACCCAGACTTAGAGATCTTTTCACAGTTTCAGAGAAGGTGGATACTACAGCCATATGACTGTCACTATCCTCACACTGTTAAATGCATCCAGCATTCCATGTCTCTTGAGTTAAATCCCCTATCTCAGATGAAGTAAACAAACCCCCAGCTGTCTGAGGCAGAGGAGATCATAGACTCCTGTATCCATCAATGCCAATTACAGTACATGTGGCTTGGAGAGGGTATGATGTGTCTGAAAGGTTTCGGGAAACAGTACATTTTATGCATAACCTGATTGGTGAAGAGAATACACGGTTGTCACCTCTCGAAACTTGTTCCCAATATTATTTCTAAAGCTAAGGAAAATTGAGCGAAATGTGATTTACCAGTTTCTCACACCACTTTTTATGCAAGTGCACATCACATGTTAAAAAATCTTGCAAGTTTCCAGCAGGACACTGGATTGAGTAGAAAACGTCTGTAAGGGAGACATTTTCTACCTGAACCAGTCTCCTGTTTATGTCTCACGAGCTTCTGAAAATGTGACATACTCATTTGTCTAAAAGACCCTCAAAATGGTGCAATGCGCAATATTGAGAAATTTCATTACTTTCACATAGCATAAAATTCAGAAATTTAAAATTTTATGTCACTGCCATAATCAAAATCTCACACAGGCCTAGTTATTTTCCAGGGGTCATTCCTTTGGTCGGCAGGCAGGAGGATACTGTCAAGATTCAGGCTAAGTGCACACAGAATTCAGATATATTGTGCACAGGGATTGGAAACTGTGTAAGTTGGGTCAGTGGAAACTGAGGATGTTTGGAACACCAGACTGCTAGCTGCCAGATACTCAATCGAGGCACTTCCTGGTTTTGGGACACTTCCAGGTAACTGGTTGCAGAGCCATATTGAAAGCCGTTCATGGTACATGGCTTTGCCCATTAATGTGTCATGAGTTTTTGTGGCTTTTCACTTTTGTAGCTGTTTGTGCTCCTATCCTTACCTCATGTTTGTTATTTTTTCCCTTCAGGGGTCCATCAGTCTATTCTCTGTTAGGTCTCCGTATTGTTGTGTTTGTTGTGCCTAAAAGTAGCACAAGCTCCCAAAACCAGTCAGCATACCAAACGCAGAAATATTGTATATGTTCTTTAATTACCTGTTAATCTCTATCTTCCATACAGCTGGTTCATTACTACAGCATTTAGATAGAATTGTACTGTTCACCGATTTAGACAGTTCCCTTTCGAAGAGTTGTATTCAGCACAATGCTTCTTTCTCTATCACACCCCTTTCCTATTTTACCCCCACAGGTGACAATTCCAAGTTGCGTACCTGCCTAGGCATTTAGTTACAGCAAGGGGTTTCAGTGGGTATTCACATCGGGAACCCTACAGCAATGATCATTTGAATATTTTATATTATATATATTATTTATATATGTATATATAGAGAGATATACATATAATAATATTTAAATGAAAGACCAGATTTCTATAGTATACCAAGGTGCTTAGTAAGCTCTAATTACCTAAAACATATCAGTTCCAGAATACACACTAGCTCATCCCTGGGAATGTGGACTTCGGGGCCACCATTACTATGGGGCCGATTCCGATCTCGGTCGGAGGCGCACCCAATACCATTCGGTCGGGAAAAAAGCCATGCGAATGCCTGTTTCCCGACCGATCCGTACATCATACCGAACGAGTAAGTACGATGCGCACAACAGCACAGAATCCGGCCGAGTCGTACTCACCCAATCCAGGTCCTGTTCTCCGACCGAGGCAAATCCGGAAACGCAGAATCGAGTCGCACGGAAGGGAAAATGCAGCCCCGTCCGGCCGAACAAGTACGATGCGCTTTCCGTACGCGCCGAACCCGTCGCTACGTCCGGCACGTCAAAGCTTCCGGGAGAGGCGCACATAAGCTCCGATTCGCGCCACAACACGATCCACGGCTACGAGGCGAACACGCCAGCGACGAGGACGACGCGAAGCAACGAGAAAGACGAACGAGACGAACCAACCATGAATCCCTTCGTCCCGATCCTACCAATATTCTACATTTACTACCGGAACAGGCACGGACGCGTACGGCGCAGAAGGTAAGTCAGACACCAACCACAAAAACATACAACACGTACACGACACATCACACACACACAGAGGGATGCAGAATTTACTTACACCAGCAACAGCAGCACCATAGGGGCGGGATGCCCATCACCAATGCCACATATGCACACAGGGGCCTGGATGCGCACCACCACTACCACCCCTACCCAGGGGGGCCGGATGCCAACCACTACTACCACCCTTACCCAGGGGGCTGGATGTCCACCACTACTACCACCCTTAGCCAGGGGGTGCCAGATGCCTACCACTACTACCACCCTTACCCAGGGGGCTGGATGCCTACCACCACTACCACCCTTAGCCAGGGGGTGCCAGATGCCCACCACTACTACCACCCTTACCCAGGGGGCTGGATGCCCACCACAACTACCACCCTTAGCCAGGGGGTGCCAGATGCCCACCACTACTACCACCCTTACCCAGGGGGGCTGGATGCCTACCACTACTACCACCCTAAGCCAGGGGGCTGGATGCCTACCGCTACTACCACCCTTAGCCATGGGGGTGCCAGATGCCCACCACTACTACCACCCTTACCCAGGGGGCTGGATGCCTACCACTACTACCACCCTTAGCCATGGGGGTGCCAGATGCCCACCACTACTACCACCCTTACCCAGGGGGCTGGATGCCTACCACTACTACCACCCTTAGCCAGGGGGTGCCAGATGCCCACCACCACTACCACCCTTACCCAGGGGGCTGGATGCCTACCACAACTACCACCCTTACCCAGGGGGGCTGGATGCCTACCACTACTACCACCCTTAGCCAGGGGGGTGCCAGATGCCCACCACCACTACCACCCTTACCCAGGGGGGGCTGGATGCCTACCACTACTACCACCCTAAGCCAGGGGGGCTGGATGCCTACCACTACTACCACCCTTAGCCAGGGGGTGCCAGATGCCCACCACTACTACCACCCTTACCCAGGGTAGCTGGATGCCTACCACAACTACCACCCTTACCCAGGGGGGTGCCAGATGCCCACCACCACTACCACCCTTACCCAGGGGGGGCTGGATGCCTACCACTACTACCACCCTTAGCCAGGGGGGTGCCAGATGCCCACCACCACTACCACCCTTACCCAGGGGGGGCTGGATGCCTACCACTACTACCACCCTTAGCCAGGGGGGGCTGGATGCCTATCACTACTACCACCTCTACCTAGGGGGGGCTGGATGCCTACCACCACTACCACCCTTACCCAGGGGGGGCTGGATGCCTGTCACTACTACCACCTCTACCCATGGGGGGCTGGATGCCTACCACCAACACCACCCCCACTCATAGGATGGACAATGCATTACACAACCAGCACACCACAACCTAGGGAATGCAAGAAAAAGACATCCCCCTCAACACCATGACAAGCGTGTGTAGACTGTGTCAAATGCCTACAACACTGAACATGACTTTGAACATACAATGTGACCCCCTATCACATGTGCCACACATATATGTGTGTGGCCCCCACAATGCAAGCAGGCCATGACCATTGTGGCAATGGGGTCCAAACCCCCATCATCACAGTGACCAAAAGGTAAGTGTGGGGTCCATAGCTGAAGCACATTTTGAACATTGTGGCAATGGGGTCCAAACCCCCATCATCACAGTGACCAAAATGTAAGTGTTGACAAAGAAAAAGCTGCAACTGCCAAACTGCATGGATGATTCCTGGTCACAGAACATAAAACACATCAGTGGCAAAGTAGTGCATGTGTCCCATTGCAACATAGATTGGGGGAGGCAAATACTGCAGTGCAAATAAGACATACCTTTGGCCATGTGCAGACAAACAACACCCATGGGGGCTGACACAGTCAACATTCATCAATGACACAATGACAGAAGTGACCATCAGAATGCAGACCCACATATTTGCACCAATGGGCACACAAATGCAGATACCCTGTGGAGACTGTAGATGTGAGGTGAACAGATACCATACCATGGCAGCAATGGGACACACAAACCATGATCATTGTGCTGACTGATGACCTAGGAGTCCCAGGGACAGCAGGGGAAACCCACCAAACTACATACAGCCAATGGCACACCTAAGATATGCCAATGCAGTGGTGCAGATGCACAAACACAAACAGGCAGACCCACACTGCACATCAAACACAACAGGTGAGGGGGGTGCCAGTGTCCCCAGGCAACCACACAACACATGAGGAGGCCTGAATACCAATCATACAGATGTGCATACAGTGCCACACAAAGGTAACTCATGGATCCAAATCCCCTATGTGGGCAATCAGGCATTGTCAGATGAGAGGGAGCACAAATCACACATGTCACA
Source organism: Calotriton arnoldi (assembly GCA_963921515.1). Classification (NCBI taxonomy): domain Eukaryota; kingdom Metazoa; phylum Chordata; class Amphibia; order Caudata; family Salamandridae; genus Calotriton; species Calotriton arnoldi. The sequence continues at coordinate 457,194 of CAWUFW010007498.1, read as the reverse complement.
CAGGCACGTAGGAACAGCAACTGACACAGCAAGACACAGACACACCACAGCACTACCCCCAGGGCCCCCACAATGTGGTGACCCTGGGCTGCATTACAATCCCACTGTGATGACAAAGCTAAATGTCGTTCACACTGTGAACCACAGTCATGTGTCCTGAGCAACAAACTACCATCACACCTACACAAGCACAAATCAATCAGCACGGCCAGTAAGCCAAGGCCAACATGGAGGCAGGGGTCTAGCCGGGCAACAACTCTCATCTGCACACACTCAACACCACACACCTCGACCTCCAACAATGTGCAGCAGTGAAGCACACATGCACTGGTGACATTGCACATGCATCCATGACAATTCCAGGGTGGTGGGTGGGAACCAAGGTGCAGAAACACATCACACATGGCCACTCAACAAGACTCCAAAATGTCTGACACACTGCACACTACGCTGTACATGGACATGACGGCAATACCACACCAACCAATGGGATCCCAGCCACAGTCACACACCAATGAAGAAGCCAAGGTCACCCACAAAGAACACACATAGACAACAACCAACATTGCAGCGCGGACCCTGAGGAGTGCCAGCAGTCACACACACAACGTGTCACAATCACTGAAAGATAACACAAACTGGAAATCACATGACAGGTGCAAACAACAAGTGCCAAGGGGAAACCTGACTGTGACCCATCTGCGTCTGCACACAAACTCAGCCCTGACAGCAAACACACCTATGGGTGACACCCTGATGACCAGTAATGTGCCATGCACCCACATCACAGAGAACCCAGGGAGAAGACTTTGGGGGAACATAGGTCAACTCAGCAAGCATCACAAACAGGTACAACACTAGGGATCACAGCATGCACAGCAAAACGGAAGTGAACACACAGACATGCTCATACAACACACACCTTGGGCGCAGGCAATGTCACAGGAGTACACACTGCCATGAGGGGACTCCACTCCTGTGTGAGGAAAGCTGTGCCATATGTTGCCTCAGTAGGGCCCCATCATGTCAGCTGAGCACTTGGTCACACAATCAACAATTAGCACCAAATGAAGGCTCCTGTCACATCAGCCTGGTCATGGAAGTGCCAACGAAATCATCAGCACAGATCCAACACACTTGTATAGCAATGTTGCACTGACAACACAGATGAGTCCTTCCCCATTGATGCCCAAACCTGCATGTCCAGTGGAGATGGCCACACGGTCAGGGAAGTAGACAAATTGAACAATGGCAGGCACAACAGATGTGCAGGGGTGGAAGCCACAGATGTGAAATTGCTAATGTAAGTAGGAAATCCCATTGCCAAATACTGAACACATGACACCCTCAGATGCTGCTATGGATGACATGGATACACCACAGGATAGGACACATTCCCCCTGGACCACATGTGTTCCTGCACAGTAACACTTCATTATCATGAGACCAAATATCACCATCACTGCAGCAAGGGCATGGTTAGCATCATCAACAACATGTACATCAGAAGCATAAGCACTAGAGAACAGAAAGTTGCTTTATTCAGCATATGTGTGTTTAAAAGTGAAAGTCCAGAAAAACACAAAGGCCAATGGCCAGTCCATTGTCAAAGTCCAAACAGGGTGACAGTGGCAGATGTCACCCTACGCATGCCTGCACTGCACAAAACCAGGGACAATCCACTAGGAGGGGCAACCGGGGGGCAGGCCAGGCACCGCAGGGACAGGATCAGGGCTCACCAGGAGGAGGCAGGGAAGGGGTGGTGGGTGCTGGAGAGCCACTGACAACTGCAGTGGAGGTGTCTGACATGGTGTGTGCCGGCACAACTGGGGGCATGACTCAGATGTTGTGGGTGCCGGCACGACTGCAGTGGACCCTGCAGATGGAGTGGACAGGTCCGCCACTGCAGTGCCCAAGTCAGACAGGGTGGTAGTGGACTCCACTGCAGTGCCTACCACCAGGGGAGGAGAATGGGGAACAGGCAAGGTGGGCTGGACAGAGGGGGAGGACACCCTCACCACATCAGTGGCACAGACAAGCGCAGCGGGGGTGTGGTGCCGGGAGAGCAAGTGGCAGGGGGAGAAGGCCGGATCCTCTTGGGGATGGTATATCTGTGGGTGGGGGAACCTGGGGCAGGGTGTGGTGGGGGCACCTGTGGAGTGGGGGCCTGAGGGATGGAGGAAGGAGACCTGGTGCCTGAGCTGCAGGGCGGCGGCGGGGTCTTGCTCTTACGACTCCGGGGGACTTGCGGGTGGGGGCCTCAGTCTGTCTGCGCCTGGGGGAGGGTGTCCGGGGGCGAGGGGCACTCTGCTCCGTGTGGTGGGCTTCCTCTTCCCCCTGAATGCTGTATCAGCTGGATCGGAGGGGAAGAGGCCGAGGTCACTGAGGAAGAGCCGCTGGGTCTTTGGGGTTGCAGGTGAGGCAAGGGAGGGTGCTTTGGAGGGAGAGGCAACTGAGGACTGCGCAGTGCTCGTGGATGCGTGTGTGTGTTCCAGGGCCCCATCCTCTGTGAGTCTGGTTTCAGTCCCCTGACTGTGCGTGCGTGTGCGTTTTGTTTGTGGCGTGTGTGTGTCTGTGTGCTGGACATGTGTGTGCTGGTGTGTGCCTGTGCTGGTGTGTGTGTGCTTGGGACGGGTAAGGTGCTGGGGAGTGTGGATGGAGCAGAGGCAGGAGGGGTGAGGGACTGTCTGAGGAGGGACACTGCTGCCATCAGGGAGGAGTCCATGGACCTATTGCCCCTCTGTAGGTCAGACATGCCCGATGAGATGCCCTCCATGAACGACACCAGCTGAGTCAACAGAGCGGTGTGCGCATGGAGGACACTCAGCATGGCTGTCTGCCCTACATGGAGCTGGCGAAGGAGGTACACAGACTCCTCACTCAGGGCAGCAGGGGACACAGGGGCAGGGGGTGCGGTGCCTGGCCCAAAGGAGACACGCTCCCGAAAATGGGAGCCTCCACGGACCCGGGGAATGGGAGCCGATGGGAGGGCGGTGGTGGTGCTGGTGGTGGCGGGGACAGCAACACTAGCTGGGGTGTGGTGGCTGCTGACACCCGCCTCCATAAGGGAGTCATCCTCCGAGCCGCTGTGGTCCTCAGCTGAGGTGGATGCTGCTGAGGACTCCTCGGTGTGGCTCCCTCGCCCTCTGTGCCACTGGGTCCCTCCGACCACTCCTCGGCTGCTGACCCAGTCTGGCTCTCCGGCTCCTCCTGGTCCGTGGAGCTGTCCCCTTCCGTGGCCGTGGATGTATCTGCAAACAATGGGGAAACAGACAGACATCAGTCACCTGCACCAAACGCACACACCACTGTGAGCACAGCACATTACAGAGCAAGCCCTGGCATCATTAGTTGAACATTGCTAAAAGTGCCCTAACTGAACAGGAGAAGCCAATTGTCAGTCTGATGCCAACCATGGCACTCACATCCCACATGGCCTTGCACCCATCTGTCTGGTGTCTGTTGGATAGCAACACCCCAGTGTGGACACATGCACCACCTACACAGTAGTTGGACAGTGCAGAGGACACGGTGTAGCATGTGGACATGCACACATCACAACTCTTGCTACTGAGTCAGTACAGGTTTCCGGATGAAAGGGATGCCCAGAGTCAAATAGGAAATGCATGTGATGCATACCAGCGACAGACACCATGATGCACCCATGTCCTGATAGCCATCGCCACAATGGTGTGCATGTAGCACATGTCACTCCCCTGCAGGATCACCAATAAGTAGACACATGCCATGGCGGAGGCATGACTGCTAAGTCATAAATCACTGTCTCAGTGATGTATGACTTGGCAGCCAGACAACAACACTCTGCACTGTGTCACAATAGTAGGTCATGGGGAATGCAAGTCCTGGAGCTGCACAAGTGCACATGTACATCCCCCACACAACACATCATCTTAACCCTCATCTGTCCAGGTCATACCGATTGGACATATGGGAGACCTGTGACACTACCCTCTGAACCTGAGCCCCTCACAATCTGCTGTGAATGGGAAACAGCTGCCTGAACTTCACATTTGCATACCCCAGTCTGCACGGGCAGCTGATCAAACACCTATGTGACACACAAGTATCGACTCCTATGGTCACATCTCCAGTGGCATGCTGAGCCCCTACCGAGAAACACCCCAGCAGTCCTGGCAACAAATCCACAGCACACTGACACAGAGGCAGACACCTGAGGGGTCAAATCACTGCGCACAACGTGTCAGCTGATACACGGGAGTGGGAGTACAGGTGTATTGGATGGGCTGGAGTAGGCATGACTGTCCTGCCCCACATGAATGAGGGATTAGCCCTGGACAGTGGATAGCTGGCTATGTATGTGTGACACACGTAATCTGCACACTCCTGGGGCCCAAACATTGTTCCCAACCGCTGCATGGGTGTGTGCCAGATACCCCAGGCACATGTGGTGGCTCAGCTCAGCAAGTGGACCGCATATCAAAGCAACACGCAGATTACATGTCCGAACACAGGCGTTGTGTGAGCAATGGACCCACCCATGATGCCCACAACAGAGTTAGGGAAACAGATGCTGTCCCCCACCTTGAGTGAAGCAAACTGCAAGGACACAGTCCCAAGTGACACAATTCCCTGAATGTAAGGGCCACACCTGGGTATCAGATGAGGAGTGGGCAGTGCACAATAGAGGGACATGGCTCCTGGACAACATGACTGCTGTACTGTGGCAGTTTAACCAGGCCAGAGGAGGGCACATAGCATGTAATACAGAGTTCACATTGCAGTCTTTGACTCACCCCCTCCTTGCTGCTGTCTGGCCTTCAGCTGCCCATCCAGGTCTGGAAACACCTCCGCCAGGATCTGGAGCATGTGGGGGGTCAGGGTCCGTGTTCCGCCCCTCCTGCGAGGAGGCGACAGCTTCAAATGGACCCGTGCAATCCTCCGGGTCCAGCCCCGAAGGTCCTGCCACCTCTTCTGGCAGTTGCGGATCCGGCGCTTGTAGACCCCCACGGACCGGACAGCCCGGACGATGTCCTTCCAGATCTCCTGCTTCCGATGGGCATTAACCTGTCAGGATGACAAAGTGAAAAGGCCATTACTACACATGCAACATATCTGTGCATGACACAGTTGTATATACATGTCTCAATCACAGGGGCACATGATGTACACAGGCAGTGCAACGCTGCCCATGGACAGTTTGCCAGAAGTCACTACATGGTATCATTGCATGCGAAGTAAAACCTTGTTCAAATGCACTGTCACTGCACCATACCTGTCCAGTGCATGTCACTACACACTATGGGGGTGATAACTACTCAGTGAGCCTGCTAGCCAGTGGCGTGCAGACTTTCAGCCTTGCTAGTCAGACAAAATGCACATTCAGAAAGGCAGTGCACAGAACACTCACCTGCTCCCTGGTGTCCCATACAGCTTGCTGTACTGTGGAAGTAGGCTGTCCAGCAGGGCCTGGTTCTCCTCAAGGCTGAAGGCTGGGGCTCTCTCCACAGTACGTGCCATTGCAGGGTCCAGAGGGGGCAGAGACAGCAGCAGTGCAGTGGCAGATGTCGTCCTGGAGCATGTAGTGCAGGCAAGTGAGCTCTCAGGGGAACAGCCAGCAACATATATGTGCTGCAGAGGCAGATACTGTCCCATGTGTCCAAAGTGATAGGTCCAAGTCGCTTGCATCTTCTGAATCTGGCCAATCCATGGAATAGCAGCACCAATACATGCCCACAGCATCCTTCAAATCTTCAACTTCATGACATACATGATTTTGCAACATTGTTGTGGGTGACCAACTAAATTTCCAGCAACCGACTCGCTCGAATTTCGAAACGCGTCCGTTGCCAGGCTAGGCCATTGTCAATGGGTGCGCACCGATCGGTCCATTGCTGTTCAACGCGTACAGGGGTACAACGCGTACCCGCACACATTGACTGCAATGGGCCGGCCGGGTGCAGCGATCGGTCCATTGCTGTTCAACGCGTACAGGGGTACAACGCGTACCCGCACTCATTGAATGCAATGGGCTGGCCGGGTGCACCGATCGGTCCATTGCGGTACAACGCGTACAGGGGTACAACGCGTACCCGCACACATTGGGCCCGATTCACAGAACTAACTTACGACAAAATCCTAAACTTACTACCATTTTGGTATTCACAGAATGAACTTACTCATTTTGGTATTCACAGAATAAACTTACTCATTTTGGTATTCACAGAAGACACTTACGCATTTTGTGTAACTTACACATTTTGTGTAACTTACTCATTTTCTGTAACTTACACATTTTGTGTACTTACACATTTTGAGTATTCACAGAAGGCACTTACTCATTGATGAGTAAGTGCCTTCTGTGAATACCAAAATGAGTAAGTTAATTCTGTGAATACCAAAATTGTTGTAAGTTCATTCTGTGAATACCCAAATGTGTAAGTTCATTCTGTGAATACCAAAATTGTTGTAAGTTCATTCTGTGAATACCCAAATGTGTAAGTTCATTCTGTGAATACCAAAATTGTTGTAAGTTCATTCTGTGAATACCCAAATGTGTAAGTTCATTCTGTGAATACCCAAATGTGTAAGTTCATTCTGTGAATACCAAAATTGTTGTAAGTTTAGGATTTTGACGTAAGTTAGTTCTGTAAATCAGGCCCATTGAATGCAATGGGCCGGCCGGGCGCACCGATCGGTCCATTGCGGTACAACGCGTACAGGGGTACAACGCGTACCCGCACTCATTGAATGCAATGGGCCAGCCAGGCGCACCGATCGGTCCATTGCGGTACAACGCGTACAGGGGTACAATGCGTACCCGCACACATTGAATGCAATGGGCCGCCGGGCGCACCGATCGGTCTATTGCGTGTACAACGCATACAGGGGTACAACGCGTGCACCAAGACACATTGAATGCAATGGGCCGGCCGGGTGCACCGATCGGTCCATTGCTGTTCAATGCGTACAGGGGTACAACGCGTACCCGCACACATTGAATGCAATGGGCCGGCCGGGCGCACCGATCGGTCCATTGCTGTTCAACGCGTACAGGGGTACAACGCGTACCCGCACACATTGAATGCAATGGGCCAGCCGGGCGCACCGATCGGTCCATTGCGGTACAACGCGTACAGGGGTACAACGCGTACCACGCACTTCATTGAATGCAATGGGCCGGGTGCACCGATCGGTCCATTGCGGTACAACGCGTACAGGGTACAACGCGTACCTGCACACATTGAATGCAATGGGCCGGCCGGGTGCACCGATCGGTCCATTGCGGTACAACGCGTACAGGGGTACAACGCTGCACCTCGCACACATTGAATGCAATGGGCCGGCCGGGTGCACCGATCGGTCCATTGCTGTTCATCGCATCCCTGTACAAGTGACTGGCATATGTCACCATGCCTGTCTCAGATGAACATATGCCAGCCACAGATAGCTCCCAGGGAGTGAGGGGCACACCTACAACACCACAGCCTGTCCAAACTGTATCATAAGGCATGTAAGGCTGCATTTCCTATTGTGTGTATGTTGGTGTACATGTTGTCCTGTGGGTGTCACCTGGGGGCAGCCACCCCCAGGCTGTGCACGTGTTCATGGGGACAGGATCCTGGGTGTTACGTGTACATGACCACTGTGATGTGCAACTGTTCTAAGGTGAATTGTTTGCTCGCCAGGCACTAACCACTATTTTAGACTATTTCCTTAAATATTAGAGATTTTACTGAATTTTAGCACTTACCGAATTTTAGCATTGTATAAAATTGTAATTGTTCACTGATTGCTATGCGGGGGAGCTGAGTTAAAGCTCCGGGGGGAAGTGGGGTTTTCAGCATTACTTTGTGCACTTTGTTCCGGGTCAGCGGTCTAGTCGCTGTTCTCCTGCTCTCCCTTCCGGCTATTTAAACACCGGATGACGCGATTGCGCGGCGGTTCTAAGGTGAATTGTTTGCTCGCCAGGCACTAACCACTATTTTAGACTATTTCCTTAAATATTAGAGATTTTACTGAATTTTAGCACTTACCGAATTTTAGCATTGTATAAAATTGTAATTGTTCACTGATTGCTATGCGGGGGGAGCTGAGTTAAAGCTCCGGGGGGAAGTGGGGTTTTCAGCATTACTTTGTGCACTTTGTTCCGGGTCAGCGGTCTAGTCGCTGTTCCCCTGCTCTCCCTTCCGGCTATTTAAACACCGGATGACGCGATTGCGCGGCGGTTCTAAGGTGAATTGTTTGCTCGCCAGGCACTAACCACTATTTTAGACTATTTCCTTAAATATTAGAGATTTTACAGAATTTTAGCACTTACCGAATTTTAGCATTGTATAAAATTGTAATTGTTCACTGATTGCTATGCGGGGGGAGCTGAGTTAAAGCTCCGGGGGGAAGTGGGGTTTTCAGCATTACTTTGTGCACTTTGTTCCGGGTCAGCGGTCTAGTCGCTGTTCCCCTGCTCTCCCTTCCGGCTATTTAAACACCGGATGACGCGATTGCGCGGCGGTTCTAAGGTGAATTGTTTGCTCGCCAGGCACTAACCACTATTTTAGACTATTTCCTTAAATATTAGAGATTTTACTGAATTTTAGCACTTACCGAATTTTAGCATTGTATAAAATTGTAATTGTTCACTGATTGCTATGCGGGGGAGCTGAGTTAAAGCTCCGGGGGAAGTGGGGTTTTCAGCATTACTTTGTGCACTTTGTTCCGGGTCAGCGGTCTAGTCGCTGTTCCCCTGCTCTCCCTTCCGGCTACTTAAACACCGGATGACGCGACCGCGCCGCTGGCGCGCCGAAGGCGCGCCTAAGGCAAGCCCGTCTGCGCCCGTCCGCACCCGACCGGATCCAGGAGCCAGTCCCCCTTCTCTGTTTCCCAAAAATAGGTCTTGTTATACTGCAGGGCAGCTGAAACTGCTAAATTGTACCTTGCAAGGGAACTGCTGTCATTCTATTTCCCTCGGTGAGCCAGTTCATGGATGCTCCCATTGCTCCTTTAAGTTTCTGCCCTCTACATCTGCCCCTCCACCTGCTCAGAAGGCTTACAACATGTTGCTTTTAAATTGTAGATCTCTACCCCGGCACACAGTGGAAATTTCTCTTCTTTTAGAAGAATATGGTCCCGAAGTGATGTTCCTTACTGAAACTTTTGCTTAATACTGCATCTGAGCCGGATGTTGTACAAGCCCTCCCGCCAGGGTATCTGATCCAGAGACTGGACAGACCAATAGGTAAGGGAGGCGGTATTGCCATTATTTTTAAACAAAACCTTACTTGTCGCTTATTTGGTAGTCTGGTAGAAGATTGTGAGAATTTTCATTTTTCAATAGGATTTACTTCTACCTTAACTTTCTCAGGTATTCTTATCTACCGCCCACCCGGGACCCATGGTCAGTTTAGTAAATCATTAATGGAAGTAGTTGCGAATCTCGTCACTACTGCTGCTAATGTTACCTTGCTGGGAGATTTTAATTTGCATTTCGACGACCTTACCTCCTTAGCTGCAATAGAATTGTCCCAGGACCTTGCTGCTTACCAGCTCTCTCAGAAGGTCCTGTCTGCCACTCACATCAAAGGACACTTGTTAGATCCAATATTCTCTAATTTGGAAGATATCCTCGGGAAAGAGCCCATTCCATTACCTTGGTCGGACCACTTCTTGGTGCCTTTTTTATGGACTCCCAGAAATATGATTCATCATACAAATCCTACACGAGTGTTGTCTCGTCCTTGGACCAAACTTCCTGTTGATAAGTGGCTTGGGGAACTGGAAAGGTCAAAGCCTAGTCGGAACTCCAATCCGGATGCTGCTAATGAAAGTTTCAATGGTTGGATAGAGGGCACTCTTGATCGGGTCCTTCCCAAAAAAATGGCTCAGCTGAAAGGAGGGCCTAATAAGATGGCCTGGTACTCTCCTAAACTTCGGGAGTTAAAACAGAAGTGTAAAAATCTGAAAGATTCTGGAGGAGAGATTTCTCCCTGAGCAAGAAACTGGAATATAGGGAGGCAGTCAGAGTCTATAAAGTAGAAATTAAAAGGGCTCAGGCATCATATTATGAGGAGAGGATTTCCCTGGCCTCTAATTCCCCACAGGAAACCTTTCGCATTGTGAAAAAACTTCTTAAAGCCCCCCTCCAGACATTCTGGATGTGTCAGGTCATCGATGCAATAAACTTGCAGATCACTTTCATCATAAAATTCAAGCCATATATTCCTCCTTTCCCGTGGTTGATAATCATCTTAACGACAATCAAGAGGATATTGACCTGTTAGTTCGGGGCCACTCCCTAGAGGTTTTCCCCTTATTAATCAGGAATCTTTCCAGGCTATTTTAACATTGGTCAAGAGTGGATCCCCATCCGACCCGGCTCCTCTACATATCCTGAAGCAGGCAATCAATATAGTTGCGCCAACTATTATTGATTTGATTAATGCCTCGCTTTCTGGGGGTACAGTCCCCCTCCAGTGGAAAAAGGCCATGGTCAAATCCCTTCTGAAGAAATCTAATCTGGACCCAGACTGCTTGAGCAACTACCGCCCTATCTCGCTTCTCCCAGGGATTAGCAAGATCGCAGAAAAGTATGTGAACTCCATCCTTTCTAACCACTTAGAGTCTTATAAACTCCTTCACCTCTCTCAAACAGGCTTTCGACCACGCCTAGGTACTGAAGCCGCGCTGCTATCTGTGGCCGAGGAATCTAGGAAAATCCTTGACGCAGGAGGATCCGCCGCTGTGATCCTCCTGGATCTGAGTGCAGCCTTTGATACGGTTAATCATCAAATCCTGGTTCACCGTCTTAGAGGTTTTGGGGTAACCGGTACCGCCTTGTTGTGGTTGCAGTCCTTCTTGGAGGAAAGATCTTTCCAGGTTTTTCAAGGCGGGGCAGTCTCAAAAGCCTGCCTCTCCGTTGCGGAGTTCCCCAGGGTTCGTCCTTGAGCCCTACGCTTTTTAATGTCTATATGGCCCCGTTAGCGGATATCGTTCTCCCTTTCGGGGTCCACATAGTTACTTATGCTGATGACACACAGTTGGTTGTGGCTTTGAATAGTCCTGACCAGGGGTCCAAGGGCCTTCGCCCTTGTCTCGAGGAAATCGCCAAGTGGATGAACCTTTCCCACCTGAAATTGAACGGTGATAAGACTGAGCTTATGGTTCTTGGAGACCATATAAACTTCAAAGCTAGTACTATGTGGCCAGCTAGTATGGGTCCACCTCCTGTCCCTAAAACTGAAATAAAGAGTCTGGGAGTTTGGTTGGATCAGGATCTCAGTTTTAAAGCACAGGCCAGGAAGGTTGTAGCTTCGTGTTACGGCATTCTTAGAATGCTCCGTAAGGTGCTTCCCCTTCTTCCCTTCCGGGCCAGGAAACTAATGGTCCAGGCACTTGTTTTGTCACGGCTGGACTACGGTAACGCCCTATATTTAGGTGCACCAAGTTCTGTAACTGCAAAGTTGCAGATTGTGCAGAACTGTGCTGCTAGAACGCTTATGGGGATCCCGTCTCGCCAGTCGGCAATGCCCGCTCTGCGGTCCCTTCATTGGCTTCCCATTCAGGAGAGAATCCGCTTCAAGGCCCTGTGTATTGCTCACAGGACGCTTGGAGGGAATGGCCCTCCAATCAATCTTTCTTTGATCCAGCCCTACCGAGCTAATAGGCATCTGCGCTCAGATGACCTTTTTTTAGCAGCCGTCCCCAGAATTAAAAGGGCCAGAAGTGGTGGACGATCTTTTTCTTTTAATGCCTCTAGGCTTTGGAACACACTCCCTTTGTTCCTGCGGAAGGAACCTAATCATCTGGCCTTCCGCAAACTTTTAAAGACTTGTCTCTTCCCCTAGGTGTCCCTTTCATCTCTATGAATCGCTCAGCGCTGGGATGCCTTCGGGTAGCTACGTGCTTTATAAGTGTTATTTCATTCATTCATTCATTCATATCTGTGCATGTGCCATGGTCACATTTCACGGTGGTGTATGTGTATGTCATGTCACATACCCCGTGAGTCCCATGTGGGACGGTATGTTTGAGCCAGGGTGTCCCAGTGGCACAATAGAGATGGTCCTCCACAGTCTGTGTGCATGTAGTGTTTACAATGTCTCTGATTTCATGTCCAGGTCATACCGATTGGACATATGGGAGACCTGTGACACTACCCTCTGAACCTGAGCCCCTCACAATCTGCTGTGAATTGGAAACAGCTGCCTGAACTTCACATTTGCATACCCCAGTCTGCACGGGCAGCTGATCAAACACCTATGTGACACACAAGTATCGTCTCCTATGGTCACATCTCCAGTGGCATGCTGAGCCCCTACCGAGAAACACCCCAGCAGTCCTGGCAACAAATCCACAGCACACTGACACAGAGGCAGACACCTGAGGGGTCAAATCACTGCGCACAACGTGTCAGCTGATACACGGGAGTGGGAGTACAGGTGTATTGGATGGGCTGGAGTAGGCATGACTGTCCTGCCCCACATGAATGAGGGATGAGCCCTGGACAGTGGATAGCTGGCTATGTATGTGTGACACACGTAATCTGCACACTCCTGGGGCCCAAACATTGTTCCCACCCGCTGCATGGGTGTGTGCCAGATACCCCAGGCACATGTGGTGGCTCAGCTCAGCAAGTGGACCGCATATCAAAGCAACACGCAGATTACATGTCCGAACACAGGAGTTGTGTGAACAATGGACCCACCCATGATGCCCACAACAGAGTTAGGGAAACAGATGCTGTCCCCCACCTTGAGTGAAGCAAACTGCAAGGACACAGTCCCAAGTGACACAATTCCCTGAATGTAAGGGCCACACCTGGGTATCAGATGAGGAGTGGGCAGTGCACAATAGAGGGACATGGCTCCTGGACAACATGACTGCTGTACTGTGGCAGTTTAACCAGGCCAGAGGAGGGCACATAGCATGTAATACAGAGTTCACAGTGCAGTCTTTGACTCACCCCCTCCTTGCTGCTGTCTGGCCTTCAGCTGCCCATCCAGGTCTGGAAACACCACTGCCAGGATCTGGAGCATGTGGGGGATCAGGGTCCGTGTTCCGCCCCTCCTGCGAGGAGGCGACAGCTTCAGCTGGACCCGTGCAATCCTCCGGGTCCAGCCCCGAAGGTCCTGCCACCTCTTCTGGCAGTTGCGGATCCGGCGCTTGTAGACCCCCACGGACCGGACAGCCCGGACGATGTCCTTCCAGATCTCCTGCTTCCGATGGGCATTAACCTGTCAGGATGACAAAGTGAAAAGGCCATTACTACACATGCAACATATCCGTGCATGACACAGTTGTATATACATGTCTCAATCACAGGGGCACATGATGTACACAGGCAGTGCAACGCTGCCCATGGACAGTTTGCCAGAAGTCACTACATGGTATCATTGCATGGGAAGTAAAACCTTGTTCAAATGCACTGTCACTGCACCATACCTGTCCAGTGCATGTCACTACACACTATGGGGGTGACAACTACTCAGTGAGCCTGCTAGCCAGTGGCATGCAGACTTTCAGCCTTGCTAGTCAGACAAAATGCACATTCAGAAAGGCAGTGCACAGAACACTCACCTGCTCCCCTGGTGTCCCATACAGCTTGCTGTACTGTGGAAGTAGGCTGTCCAGCAGGGCCTGGTTCTCCTCAAGGCTGAAGGCTGGGGCTCTCTCCACAGTACGTGCCATTGCAGGGTCCAGAGGGGGCAGAGACAGCAGCAGTGCAGTGGCAGATGTCGTCCTGGAGCATGTAGTGCAGGCAAGTGAGCTCTCAGGGGAACAGCCAGCAATATATATGTGCTGCAGAGGCAGATACTGTCCCATGTGTCCAAAGTGATAGGTCCAAGTCATTTGCATCTTCTGAATCTGGCCAATCCATGGAATAGCAGCACCAATACACGCCCACAGCATCCTTCAAATCTTCAACTTCATGACATACATGATTTTGCAACATTGTTGTGGGTGACCAACTGAATTTCCAGCAACCGACTCGTTCGAATTTCGAAAACGCGTCCTTTGCCAGGCTAGGCCATTGTCAATGGGTGCGCACCGATCGGTCCATTGCTGTTCAACGCGTACAGGGGTACAACGCGTACCCGCACACATTGAATGCAATGGGCCGGCCGGGTGCACCGATCGGTCCATTGCTGTTCAACGCGTACAGGGGTACAACGCGTACCCGCACTCATTGAATGCAATGGGCTGGCCGGGTGCACCGATCGGTCCATTGCGGTACAACGCGTACAGGGGTACAACGCGTACCCGCACACATTGAATGCAATGGGCCGGCCGGGCGCACCGATCGGTCCATTGCGGTACAACGCGTACAGGGGTACAATGCGTACCCGCACTCATTGAATGCAATGGGCCGGCCGGGCGTACCGATCGGTCCATTGCGGTACAACGCATACAGGGGTACAACGCGTACCCGCACACATTGAATGCAATGGGCCGGCCGGGCGCACCGATCGGTCCATTGCTGTTCAACGCGTACAGGGGTACAACGCATACTCGCACACATTGAATGCAATGGGCCGGCCGGGCGCACCGACCGGTCCATTGCGTGTACAACGCGTACCACGCACTCATTGAATGCAATGGGCCGGCCGGGTGCACCGATCGGTCCATTGCGGTACAACGCTGCATAGGGGTACAACGCGTACCTGCACACATTGAATGCAATGGGCCGGCCGGGTGCACCGATCGGTCCATTGCGGTACAACGCGTACAGGGGTACAACGCTGCACTCCCACACATTGAATGCAATGGGCCGGCCGGGTGCACCGATCGGTCCATTGCTGTTCATCGCATCCCTGTACAAGTGACTGGCATATGTCACCATGCCTGTCTCAGATGAACATATGCCAGCCACAGATAGCTCCCAGGGAGTGAGGGGCACACCTACAACACCACAGCCTGTCCAAACTGTATCATAAGGCATGTAAGGCTGCATTTCCTATTGTGTGTATGTTGGTGTACATGTTGTCCTGTGGGTGTCACCTGGGGGCAGCCACCCCCAGGCTGTGCACGTGTTCATGGGGACAGGATCCTGGGTGTTACGTGTACATGACCACTGTGATGTGCAACTGTTCATATCTGTGCATGTGCCATGGTCACATTTCACGGTGGTGTATGTGTATGTCATGTCACATACCCCGTGAGTCCCATGTGGGACGGTATGTTTGAGCCAGGGTGTCCCAGTGGCACAATAGTGATGGTCCTCCACAGTCTGTGTGCATGTAGTGTTTACAATGTCTCTGATTTCATGTCCAGGTCATACCGATTGGACATATGGGAGACCTGTGACACTACCCTCTGAACCTGAGCCCTCACAATCTGCTGTGAATTGGAAACAGCTGCCTGAACTTCACATTTGCATACCCCAGTCTGCACGGGCAGCTGATCAAACACCTATGTGACACACAAGTATCGTCTCCTATGGTCACATCTCCAGTGGCATGCTGAGCCCCTACCGAGAAACACCCCAGCAGTCCTGGCAACAAATCCACAGCACACTGACACAGAGGCAGACACCTGAGGGGTCAAATCACTGCGCACAACGTGTCAGCTGATACACGGAGTGGGAGTACAGGTGTATTGGATGGGCTGGAGTAGGCATGACTGTCCTGCCCCACATGAATGAGGGATGAGCCCTGGACAGTGGATAGCTGGCTATGTATGTGTGACACACGTAATCTGCACACTCCTGGGGCCCAAACATTGTTCCCACCCGCTGCATGGGTGTGTGCCAGATACCCCAGGCACATATGGTGGCTCAGCTCAGCAAGTGGACCGCATATCAAAGCAACACGCAGATTACATGTCCGAACACAGGCGTTGTGTGAACAATGGACCCACCCATGATGCCCACAACAGAGTTAGGGAAACAGATGCTGTCCCCCACCTTGAGTCTGTGTGCATGTAGTGTTTACAATGTCTCTGATTTCATGTGCACAATGGGAGACAGTCTCCACATCCACGTTGTGTGTGCATGGACTTTGATGTTGTGCGTGTGTGTGTCACAGACGTCCATGTCTGTCCTGCAGAGGCAAGTGGAACCACTACCTGTGGGGGTCATGGTTGTTTTGCTGTGGTGTATACCTGATACTCCATGTAATGCCAGTGTCCATGTGGCAGTACAGGGTCCCTGGGAATGTACCTGTCGTTGAGCTGTGATGCCTGGGGCACATCTGTCCTCACATGTCACTGTGGGGGGTGATTGTGACATGGCAGCAGGAGATGGGAACTGTGACACGGCCTCATGATATCCAATGGGCCAACCTGGGACTTATTGATGCCACTTGTTGAACCGTGATGACATATGTTGGCCATGTATGTACCATACATGTCCTTACGGAACTGCACACTTCATGTAGTTGTGCCTCATAATGATGTATGATGTGATATTGAGTGTGTTCAATGCCACATATGTGGGGTGACTGACAATCTTGCTTTCTTCTCCTCTGCACTGCAGGGCTCCTGCTGTCCATCGACCATTCCCAGACCTGGCAACGATGGTGGAACGGGACAGCATCCGACGGTACCGCTTCACCAGGCAGCTGATTGAGGATTTGGCAGTGCAGTTGGCCCCACATTTGCAGCCTGGCCGGCCGTATCCTACAGCGCTGACCCCCAAGGTGAAGGTGATGGCAGCCCTACACTTCTTTGCCACCGGTACCTTCCAAAATACTGTGGCGACTGCTGGTGGGATGTCACAGACCATGTTGAGCCTTGTGCTCCGCGATGTTTTGGAGGCAATGTTGCTATACCTGAACCGGTACATCTATTTCACTAGACTGCAATGACTCACTGACGTGAAGAGTGACTTCTATGCCCTGGGGAGGATGCCGCATGTCATTGGCTCCATTGATGGGACACATGTGGCTTTGGTACCACCACAGGCCCAGGAGCAGGCCTACCGTAACCGCAAGCACTACCACTCGGTCAATGCACTGGTGGTGTGTCTTGCAGATATGACCATCTCACACGTGTGTGCCAGTTTCCCTGGTTCAGCACACGATGCCTTTGTGATGAGGAGTAGTCGCATCCCCAGGATGATGGCACAGATGCAGAACCAGCGTGCCTGGCTTGTCGGTGTGTACTGACTTTGTGCCATTGTGTGTGATCTGATCTGTAGAATTCCGCACACTTTTCCAAGTCAGCTAATGTGCACTTGTCTGTCCGTAGGTGACTCGGGATACCCCAACATGCCGTGGTTGCTGACACCCTCAGGAACCCTGTGACACCAGCCCAGATGCGCTACAATGACGCACATGGTCGGACCAGGAGAGTGATTGAGCGGACATTTGGTCTCCTGAAGAGCCGCTCCGCTGCCTCGACAAGACAGGAGGGTCCCTCCCATATGCCCCAGCGAAGGTGTGCAAGATTATCATCGTCTGCTGCATGCTCCACAACCTGGCAGTGCAGAAGGAGTTGCCTCTCATCCAGGATGACAATGACCAACATCCGCCACCTGTGGAGGATCCTGGCCTGGACCACGATGCCAGTGATGATGATGATGATGATGAGGGTGATGTCCGCACACAGCTCATCACCAACTTCTTTAGCTGAATGTGAGTATCCTGAGGTGTCATGTCAATGATGTGAGTTGGCATGATATGTGTAGGTGGTGCTCTGGTGCTGTTGGAGTGTGTCCATGGGCTACTTGACTGGATGTGTGTAGCGATGTGTGCTTACAGGTGGTCTGTACTCCCCAACAGTGTTGACATGCTAACTTGGTTCTGGGTGGGTATCTTGTAACATGTATTGTGCATGAGTTTTGCTGTTCTGTCCTGTTCTCCATTGCTTTTGACTGTGTGTCATTTCTGTCCTTCACAGGGTACTTTCAGATTCGTTTGGTCAACTGTGTCCACCGACGACGTGATTGTACTTCCAGGGTGGTAGCTGTTGTGTCCCTACAGGTGATGTGCGCCACACCCATGGACTTCCTTCCTTCTACAGTTGTTGACTGTGTGCCCGCTGCCAGGTGGGATTACCTTGCATCTGTAGTGGTTACGACATGTTGCAACTGTGTAATAAACCTGTGCTTCACTTTGTGATGTGCGTTGTCTGTGGTCACACATTTGACTGCCATTTGCTTACTGCACCTGTGGGCTACTTGACTACAACTGGGAATAGGTGTGGTGTCTGTGCATTGCACCGTCTTTCCTGGCAACATCAGTGTAGGCAATGAGTCAGATGGCCTAGGTGTGTATGTGTTGTGTAGCCCTGGTGGTGTGTCTCCTCATATGTGTCACGTTGCCATTACTCACATGCCTGTGTTGTACTTGCTGTTGCAGTTCGCATACACAGTGTAATTTTGCAGTTCATCATCCCCATGACAGCACCCATGTTGGAATCACAACAGAGGCAAGTATGGTGTATTAGTGTGTTTATTGTGATACATTTGTGTGAATAGTGCATAGGATGGTTAGTGCTGTACATTTATATTGCAATCAGAAGTTCCTAGGTGAATTGAAAGTCCTGGTAGACAAAATCCCCAGTATCGGGGCCACAGTTGTCTGAGACATTGGTCCAACTTGTACTCCCCATGTCATGTGTGGGAGTTGTGTTGCCGTCAACAGGGAGAACAGTTTGTGCACAAAGGTGAACATCCAGAACAGGTTCAGGCTTCCTGGGGTTGCACTTGGCCATCGGCCTCTCACTTGCCCCCTCCTCGGACGACCCCTCTTCTTTGGGGGCCCTCAAGTACAGGCTGCTGCGGTGCAGGGGACTCTCCGCCAGAGTCATCCTCCTCCCTGTGGCAGTTGCAGTTTGTTCAGCACCAGATGTTGTTGGCACACAGGGAGGTGTAGACTGGTTGCTGTTCATCTGGCGGAGGCATTGTAATATGTCCCTGTGCACCGCCGTCATCTCTTGCAGTGTGTCCCACTTGGACTCCACGCGGGACATGTGTGAGTCCAAGCGGGCATGATGGGCAGCCTGCTGCTGTTTCATGTCTCTGAGGAGCCCCACTACCTGGCTGAGATCTCCGGTGCTGGACTGGTACGCATCGGCTATGCGTACCAGTTGGGGGTCATCATGCACACCAGACACCTCTGCAAGCAGCGACCTCTGTCTCCCACTCCTCCCACCACCCCTGCCGACATGTGCAGTGCGTGCAGTGGCACGCACAGATGACCCTGGTCCCCCTTGGGGGTTGGTGGTGGTGGTGGTGTCCATGGCCCCACGTTGGTCCAGGGTCCCTGTGCTGGTGGTGCTCCTTGTTCTGTCCATGTCGGCAGGGATGGTATTTGTGGTGACAGTCGTTGGAGGGGTGGGTGCAGGGGGTGCAGCTGGTGGTCCTGCTGGTGCTGCAGCTGGTGGTCCTGCTGGTGCTGCATGTTGACTTACACCGGAGGTGCCAGGTTGGTCTTCTTCATCCGAGGAGGGCAGAGGCTGTACGACACCAGTGAGCTCCGTATCCTCTTGAGCCTGGGACTGGGACTCCTCAGCGTCTGCTGCTGTGTCCCCATCATCACCTGTTTTTGGGAGACACACACAATGTATGTTATGTTTCTGCAGGCATCAATGGTTGACACACCTGACAGTTGTGACTGTGCCTCTGGGTGCGGGCCTGTACATTGCATTGTCCTAAGTTGTCACAGTCAGGGGTTGATATTGGTGTAGCACATTGTCCTGCATTATTTGGGCATTTCTATGTATTTGTTGGGGTGTGAACATGGTCTGCATTGGTTGTATTTGGTTGACAGCCGGCCCTCCTTCCCACCCAGCCAGTCAGTTATCCCACCATGGACTGTGCTTGCATTGCAGGGAGTGAAAGTTGTCTTTCAGGATGTCAGTCAGTGGTGTCCTGCTGTTGGTTGTTGCACAGTTGCCAGCAGGGCCTTGTGCTCCCCACAGCAGTAGCCAGTGTCAGCCATCTTGTCAGTTGTTTTCCACTCCCTGTGATGTGAGCATGGTTCAGGGTGGTGTTGATGGGACAGTTGTGGGGGTGAGCTATGTCTGTGACTATGACTCCCATCATGCTATTGCCTCCACCCCACTTCCCAGCATTCCCATACTTACTTGCTTTTGTGGGGAGTTCAGTGTGTGTGGGTGTGAGAGCAATGGCAAGATGGCTGACAGTGGTGTCCTGCTGTTGGTTGGTGTGCAGTTCCCAGCATGCCCTTGTGCTCCCCACGACACAGCAACAGTGTCAGACATCTTTGATGGGCCTTTCCACTCTCTGTGGGATGTGCATGCGTGAGTGTGAGCTTGCTGGGCCATGTGGTGGGGGATGTAGAGCTGTGACTATGACTCCCATCATGCTATTGCCTCCACCCCCTTTCCCAGCATGCCCATGCTTCCTTCCTTTTGACTCTGCTTCCCTGTGGGGTGGGCTGCCTGTGCTGACAGGATGGCTGGGAGTGTTGTCCTGGCAGTTGTTTGGCTAAAAGTCCCAAGAGTGTCCCTGTGCTTCACACAACATAACCCAGGGTGGAGGTTCTTTGTGGGATCTTGAGTTAGGATGTGAGGCATTGCATTCTCCCAGGTGGGTTATGTGGAGTATGTGTTGAGGGGGTGTGTGAGGGGAGGTGCTTGTGACTATGGTCAGTGCTGCAAGTCCTCCTTCCCACCCAGCCAGATATCCCACCATGGAACGTGCTTGCATTGCAGGGAGTGGAAGTTGTCTTTCAGGATGTCAGTCAGTGGTGTCCTGCTGTTTGTTGGTGCACAGTTGCCAGCAGGGCCTTGTGCTCCCCACAGCAGTAGCCAGTGTCAGCCATCTTGTCAGTCCTTATCCACTCCCTGTGATGTGAGCATGGTTCAGGGTGGTGTTGATGGGCCAGTTGTGAGGCTGAGCAATATCTGTGCCTACTACTCCCATCATGCTTTTGCCTCCACCCCCCTTCCCAGCATGCCCATGCTTCCTTCCTTTTGACTCTGCTTCCCTGTGGGGTGGGCTGCCTGTTCTGACAGGATGGCTGGGAGTGTTGTCCTGGCAGTTGTTTGGCTAAAAGTCCCAAGAGTGTCCCTGTGCTTCACACAACATAACCCAGGGTGGTGGTTCTTTGTGGGATCTTGAGTTAGGATGTGAGGCATTGCATTCTCCCAGGTGGGTTATGTGGAGTTTGTGTTGAGGGGGTGTTTGAGGGGAGGTGCTTCTGACTATGGTCAGTGCTGCGAGTCCTCCTTCCCACCCAGCCAGATATCCCACCATGGAACGTGCTTCCATTGCAGGGAGTGGAAGTTGTCTCTCAGGATGTCAGTCAGTGGTGTCCTGCTGTTGGTTGTTGCACAGTTGCCAGCAGGGCCTTGTGCTCCCCACAGCAGTAGCCAGTGTCAGCCATATTGTCAGTTGTTTTCCACTCCCTGTGATGTGAGCATGGTTCAGGGTGGTGTTGATGGGACAGTTGTGGGGGTGAGCTATGTCTGTGACTATGACTCCCATCATGCTATTGCCTCCACCCCACTTCCCAGCATTCCCATAC
The DNA here is from genome assembly GCA_963921515.1 of Calotriton arnoldi. Lineage (NCBI taxonomy): Eukaryota > Metazoa > Chordata > Amphibia > Caudata > Salamandridae > Calotriton > Calotriton arnoldi. Next base: position 435,787 of record CAWUFW010007498.1, on the reverse strand, counting down.
TTACTTGCTTTTGTGGGGAGTTCAGTGTGTGTGGGTGTGAGAGCAATGGCAAGATGGCTGACAGTGGTGTCCTGCTGTTGGTTGGTGTGCAGTTCCCAGCATGCCCTTGTGCTCCCCACGACACAGCAACAGTGTCAGACATCTTTGATGGGCCTTTCCACTCTCTGTGGAATGTGCATACGTGAGTGTGAGTTTGCTGGGCCATGTGGTGGGGGATGTTGAGCTGTGACTACGACTCCCATCATGCTATTGCCTCCACCCCCTTCCCAGCATGCCCATGCTTCCTTCCTTTTGACTCTGCTTCCTGTGGGGTGGGCTGCCTGTGCTGACAGGATGGCTGGGAGTGTTGTCCTGGCAGTTGTTTGGCTAAAAGTCCCAAGAGTGTCCCTGTGCTTCACACAACATAACCCAGGGTGGAGGTTCTTTGTTGGATCTTGAGTTAGGATGTGAGGCATTGCATTCTCCCAGGTGGGTTATGTGGAGTTTGTGTTGAGGGGGTGTGTGAGGGGAGGTGCTTGTGACTATGGTCAGTGCTGCAAGTCCTCCTTCCCACCCAGCCAGATATCCCACCATGGAACGTGCTTGCATTGCAGGGAGTGGAAGTTGTCTTTCAGGATGTCAGTCAGTGGTGTCCTGCTGTTTGTTGGTGCACAGTTGCCAGCAGGGCCTTGTGCTCCCCACAGCAGTAGCCAGTGTCAGCCATCTTGTCAGTCCTTATCCACTCCCTGTGATGTGAGCTTGGTTCAGGGTGGTGTTGATGGGCCAGTTGTGAGGCTGAGCAATATCTGTGCCTACTACTCCCATCATGCTATTGCCTCCACCCCCTTCCCAGCATGCCCATGCTTCCTTCCTTTGACTCTGCTTCCCTGTGGGGTGGGCTGCCTGTGCTGACAGGATGGCTGGGAGTGTTGTCCTGGCAGTTGTTTGGCTAAAAGTCCCAAGAGTGTCCCTGTGCTTCACACAACATAACCCAGGGTGGTGGTTCTTTGTGGGATCTTGAGTTAGGATGTGAGGCATTGCATTCTCCCAGGTGGGTTATGTGGAGTTTGTGTTGAGGGGTGTGTGAGGGAGGTGCTTGTGACTATGGTCAGTGCTGCGAGTCCTCCTTCCCACCCAGCCAGATATCCCACCATGGAACGTGCTTCCATTGCAGGGAGTGGAAGTTGTCTCTCAGGATGTCAGTCAGTGGTGTCCTGCTGTTGGTTGTTGCACAGTTGCCAGCAGGGCCTTGTGCTCCCCACAGCAGTAGCCAGTGTCAGCCATCTTGTGAGTCCTTTTCCACTCCCTGTGATGTGCGCATGGTTCATGGTGGTGTTGATGGGACAGTTGTGGGGGTGAGCAATATCTGTGACTACGACTCCCATGATGCTATTGGCTACACTGACTTGCCCAGCATACACAGAATTCCTTTCTTTCAGTGGTCTTCACTGTGTGTTGGTGTTGTAGTGGTGGCTACATGTCTGGATGTGTTTGTTAGTTATATTTGTGCCACTGCCTAGCTGTAGTTGTAGTTGTGTTTGTACATGTGATGACACGGTTAAATGTAACTTTGAGATGGCATGTGTTGTGTTTATCTGACTGACATACACATTTTGGGATGATTCTGTTCTGGTTGCTGTGTAATTGCTATGAGTGCATGGTTTGACTCTCCCCTTGACAGTGATGTGTGTGTGTATTGTGGCAGAATATTGTGTACATTTGTTGTGTACTCACCAGGCTCTGGGATGTTCTCTAGTCCATAGACGCTCACTAGCGGAAGGATGGCCCGCACCTTCTCCTCCCAGGGCCTGAGGTATACTGGCTTGGCAGGAGGGCCACTGCCGGTGTATTGGCTCAGGAGGTAGTCCTTCTTCAGCAGCTCCTGCACCCTCCTGCGCACGTCATACCACCTGTTCTGGATGTCAGTCTTTGTGCGCAGACATGGTGATTGTGCGTTCACCCTGTTGATGATCCTCTCCCACATCTTTGTTTTCTGGGAGATGGGTGTCTGTTGGACCAGTGTGCCAAACAGCTGTGGCTCTACCCTGAGGATCTCGTCTACCAGGACTTCCAATTCACAATCTAGGAACTTGTGATTCTTCTTTGGGGGCATGGTGATGGGTGGTGATGGTGAGTGATGTGTGTGTTGGTGTGCAGGTGAGGGTGTGTGAGTGTGTGTTTTGCTGGGTGTATGTGAGGTAGCTATTTGTTGGTGTGCTGATGGTGTGTGGCTTGTGTGAGGGATGAGCTGTGGGTGTGTGGTTGCTGTCTGTTGAGTGCTGGCAGTAGAATAGCATTTGCAAAGGATCATGGTTGGGATTTGTGTCCTTTATATGGTGGAGTTGTGGGTGTGTCTTTGTTCTCTGTCCCCACCCCCCCAGTATTTATTGGCTTTGTAATTGCTTGTTTGGCCTTTTTTTGTGTATTTTTCCTTAGTACTTTCTGTGCATGTTGGAAACGTTCTTGTGACCGAGTCGGACCCTGCAGTTGTCTCGTACGGTCTTCTCCGCTTCGCTCACGCTGTGTTTGTGCAGTTTTCTATGCTGCGTACGCCGTCGGTCGCAGTGTTTTGTGTTACTTCGGCTCGCAGTTTTGTATGCGTGTCGGTCGTACGGCTTGTCCTCCGTACGACTCGGTCGTGGTTTTCGCGCCTTGCATCGTACTTTGCGGTTTGGAGTTCGCGGGTACGTTTCGGTTGGATTTGTTCCGGGTGCGTGTCGGTCGGTTCGATTCGCGTGTTTTTCCGGCCGGATTGCTGTTTTCCGTGCGGCTCGGTCGCTCGGCTTGGGTTCAGTACGTGTCGGTCGGATTTTGCACGCTTTGCATCGTACTTGGCGTGTCGGGCGCCACAGGTACGTGTCGGTCGGAATTAATTCCGGCTCCGAGTCGGTCGGTGCTTTTTCCGGCCCGAATCGGAATCGACCCCTCTATCTCCAAAGACTTAGGGGCCTGTTACGATGTCGGTGGGACCGACACCAACGTGCTGTCAGTGTCGCTCCCACCGACATCTTTAACCGCGGTCAGACCACTGCATTAGGATGTGGTCAGTTGGACCGCATTGGCCCAGAGACTGACCGACAGCTTCCAATGGGCCCAAGAAAACTGTTGGGTGGTAGGTTGGATCACATTCCCACAATGGAGGCGGAGCTTTCTCAGGCACCGCCGTGGGGATTATGATCCACCTTTCCGCCAGCCATTTCATGTAGGCTCTTCAGACGTGAAAAGGCTGTCGGAAAGGCTTTTTGGGGCCCCTAATAGGGACCCTGTCCCCCTTGGCCCTCCGCTTTGGGCCCTGAGGGGCGCCTGTGGTGCCGCACTAAACATCCCTGCATCATGTGGCAGGTACTGCATGATGCCTGCCACAGGGTGCAGGGATATTTGAAAACATGCCTCTTTGCATTAGGGCTTGTGCTGCGGCCCTTTTCTGGGCCACAGCACAAGCCTCAATACAAAGAGGCATGATTTCAAGCACCTTAACGGAGGTATGATCCTAATTTGGCAGGCGGGACCACTGACTACCTGTCGGTCGATCCCGTTCCAACAGCGATGGCGGTCGGATGCTCGTCTGACCACCATCGTAATCGGCCCCTTAGTGTGTTGACTTTCCTCAACAAAAAGTGACTAAAGGGGGGGTCTACATTATTGGTAAATAATATCGACACATTTAGTCCAAAGCGACAGCTTTTTGGGGTACTTGGAAATAATTTTCTGTTTGCTACAGTTAAACCTTTTTTTCTTTGTTTGAAGTGCCTGCCTCAGCTGGGAAATAACTGTGCATTCTCGTGTCCCTACCCAGTATTCCTGTACCATTGCTAATCTGTGGCAACTGTCCATGTGATTCCACAGTCTTCACCTCCACTCTGCACAGATCAAGAGAAAGACTGCTTATCCCATGCTCTCCTGCCTGCATGCACTTGGCTGTGAAAGAAGAGAAAGGAGTGTGACAGTGCTCTGCCATCCTAAGGATCCCTTCCAGACAGGGCCACCACTAATTGTTTAAAATAGTGGCCCCTGCCTCTAAAGTTATTTAAATAATATCAAATTTGTGTTGGTTCGCTTGTTAGGTCCCCTGGGAGGATTCAACAGAGGGGATTCGAGGGCTGATTACAACAACTTGCTAGGGATTACTCACTGCTATGGGGAGGCTGACACTAGGGAGACCTGCAGTAGGTGTAAAAAGGCTGTGCACAAACAGCAGAGACTTTTCTGAATTTCTCATGCCCAGTGGGCCAAATTAATTGGGGTTTGATGAGTTCTGCTTTGTCCCATATGGGACCATCCTGCAAGTCATTTACACTCAGGTGCTCCAGACAGCGAATGGAGATTTCACCCCCTCCTTTCTCTGCCATCAGAAGGCTAATCCCCTAAAATGGTCTATTGTTCCCGAGAGAAAATGTTGAATTGAGATTTGAACTTTGATCTACCCCCACACCCCGGGAATGTAGAGGCTGAATGTCCTGTCTGATGCTGGACTGCCACCATTCTTCTAGGCATTCGACAGTCTACCACTCCTGGGTAGTAGACTTGGGCATATGCCCCAAACTGCCTTCAATAGGGGACCAGAATTTCCACTCGCACTATTGAAATGAAATACAAAATGGAATGGGGTAGGGTCTGGTCTGTATAGCATAGGGCTGCCCTCACGCCTCTAGGTGCAGATTGTGACATTTGCCACAAGGGACCAGAAATGTTTCTGCACACAACAGATTCATATGGAAAAAGGCCATTATTAAGCCTCTGCTTAAGAAGCATAACCTTGACCCTACAGATACAAAAAATTATAGGCCTATCACTAGTCTTCCATTCCCAGCTAAAATCTTCGAAACAATTATGAACTCACAGTTATCTAAATACATTGAAGATAATAATTTACTGGATGATACGCAATTTGGCTCGTAAAGGCCATGGAACCGAGACAGCCCTTATAAAAGCATCAGAGGAAATCAGGATGATACTAGATCAAGGTGGTGCCGTTGTCCTGGTGCTGCTGGATTTGTCAGCAGCATTTGACACGGTCGATCATGCTACTTTGATCGATCGTGTCTCAACCATTGGTATTAGACACAAGGCTAAAGCCCTCTTGGCCTCCTTCCTTTGTAACCGCACCCAATTAGTGAGTTTCGGCGCTTTTCATTCTCCATCATTCACCCTCCCGTGCGGTGTGCCACAAGGCTCATCTCTGAGTCCGACATTATTTAACATCTATGTGTCGGACTTGGCCAGAGTCATCAAAGCACACGGGATGGGTCTTACATCTTACGCTGATGACACACAATTGGTGCTTGCGGTACATAATGATGGAGGAGCAGTTGCGGCCAATTTTCAGGATGGAATGGTGGCCATCAGTACGTGGATGGCTAACAATTGCCTAAAGTTAAACTCTGAAAAACAGAGGTGATGATTTTTGGCAAACTTTCCCGGATTGGTCCCCCATTTGGTGGCCTACTAAACTAGGCCCTCCTCCACTCCCGGTATCAAAGGTTAGAAATTTGGGTGTGACATTTGATGACAAATTGTCTTTTGCACATCATGTTAATACTGTTGTCTCATCGTCTTTTTTCACACTGAGGATGATAAAAAAACTTTTACCATTCCTCCCACTTAGAGCAGGAAAAACCCTTGTCAGCACATTAGTAATGTCTAAAATTGACTATTGTAACGGTCTTTTTATGAACGCACAAAGTAAGGTCCTCAACAAACTACAGTTGGTGCAGAACTCAGCTGCCAGGATTCTGTCAGGCACCCCTAAGTATAAATCAATCTCAAAGGTGTTGCGACAGTTTCACTGGCTACCTGCAAGAAGTCGAATCAAATTTAAGGCCCTCTGTATCGCCTACAAGGCCATGCACAACACTGGACCTAGGTTCTTGAAGGAAGCCCTTGGTGCCTACACCCCCAATAGATCCCTACGTTCATCAACTGCGAACCTGCTGAGGGTTCCCCGCACTAAGAAAGCCTCATGGGGTGACAGACGCTTTACTGTCGCCACCGCCAAATTGTGGAACACTCTCCCTCTCCAAATCAAGACTAGCCCGACTTTGCTCACCTTCAGGAAAATGATAAAAACATGGCTTTTTAGCCAATAGTCAACAGATCTTGGTTCATGCTTGCTGTCCGTAGCGCCGAGACGCCCTTGGGTATTTGTGCGCTTTATAAATTGTATAAAATAAATAAATAAAAAGGTCTGGGGTGGGCTGACCATCTGGTATTGGGTTGCCCTTAGATTCTCAGGACCCAGACAGTCTTTATCTCACCATGGACGGTAGATTGGCCCAAATCAGCCCAACCAAGGGCATAAATCTCATTAGACACTCTGGATTTTTTTTTTTTTTTTAAAGAATGGGTTAAGCTGCCTGACAGACACAGACAGTCTTTCTGTGCAGCAAATTTATTAGTTTACCACCGATCTCTTCACCCTGATGGTACCACTGGACACCAGGGATTATTTGATTCCTCTTGTATTATTTGGCATGGGCTAGGGGTTGGGGCAGTATTGGCAATGTGCTGCACCTCTTCACTCCAGGGAGCAGACATGTTTTATAAGTCAAGATAGGGAGTTTACCCCCAGTAGTCCCTCCATTGAGGCAGAAAGATTCATTAGACCAGAGGGACTACTTTTTATTAGGGATGTAATTGGCACAGGTCTGAACTGACTTTGGGTCACACCCCTCACCCAAGGAACCCACACAATCTTTCTGACTCTGTGGATTGAGGCGTTTACTCATCACATGCCCACCCATGGAGGGGGATAAAGCATGACTTGGTAACTGTTTTTTATTAAGTATGGGTCATAGGGGTAGCCTATTTTGGCATTGGGGTGCCCCCTCCTTCGGCCCAATACATAATTTCTACCACCCTCGAGGGCAGATTAGTGTTTTACTGTAGTCTGTCCCTATGGTGGCATACAGACCACTCGATCATGAGGGATTCATTTTTGCTATTATTTATGGAGTGGACTGATGGCCTGCATTAGCATTAAGCTGTACCACTCAACCCCGTGGTACCACACACTAGCTCTTTCCCACCCCGCGAGACAGAGTGATGTAGTTTATCACTAATCTGCCAATCCATGGGGATTCAGAGACCACTAGACACTAGGATTATGTATCCGGTGGAGAGCTGGTCCATCCTAGCATGGGCAGCCCCCACTCATGGGTCCAAGACAGTCTTTCTGCCTCTTGTAGGACAGATAGTTGTTTATTGCCAATGTATCACCATGGGGGTCATAAAGCTCATGAGACCACAAGAGTAAAAGTTTTAGAAAAGCTAGGTGGTGGAGGGGGTTTGCCCATCCTACATCAGGCTGCCCTTGCATCTCTGGGAAAGTCTTTCTGCCCACAGTGGAGGCAAAATGGGGGATTACCCCCCTCTATGCCAGCACATATAGCAAACGTTCTTCCAAAGAAATTCCAATTTCCTCTCACTCGAGATGGGGGTCGACTGTAGTACTCAGGAATAGGGTGGGTGCCCACAGAACCCTATCAACTCTCAGCATTTCTGAAAGCTGGAGTTTCATGGGCATTTAGGGTATTGTAAGGTACATGGACCACAACATGTTGTCTTAGTCAGAATGTCTTGCAACTGGCAAAACTATCCATTAAATCTCCCTCTTTCTTCTTGCTTTTCCTGGGGGACGGCTGCAACATTTGAGCCCAGAGTCAGCAAGCACCCAACTGACCTGACAACCACTGGGCTTTTCTGAAAACTAGAGACTCAAATAAATCCAGGGGGTGTTGCTTGTGTGCATCATTGCATGCTTTCTTACGTGCCCTGCAAAACTCAAACTATGAGCCAAATATGCAATTTATTCTTCATTTATGTGGCAGAAATCTTACTTTCAGCAAATTGCAAAAGTCTTATTATTCTGTAATCTGGTTACCTAAGAATAATGGTACACTACATGAGCATGTTGGCCTTACACACGTGCCAGAAAAGGACCAAAACTTTATCCATGTGAAGATAAAATTGATTCTACATTAATTTCACTGAGTTAATGTTTTGACCAGTTCGTGTTCATTATTATAGACCCACCCACAAATGTGAGGTACCATTTGTATTGGAGGAGATGTGTGAACACAAGAAAGTAGGGGTTTTGCTTTCAGCTGCAAGTTATGGAATTTTCTGACATATAAATATGAGGTAACTGAGTTTTTACAGAGACATTGAAACTTATAGCACATTTTAGTTCAGAAAAGGTGGTGGACCCATGCAAGCTACATCATTGCAAACTCTAACATGTATCTACTTTCCAGAAATGTGCTGGGTTAGAAGGTTTCCTCAGTGACAGTCACCCCCAGGCCCAACGCTGCACTCATCTCGCATAGGGAGTGTGACTAAATTGGTTGTTATAGGCATAATTGAGACATTTGTGTGGGATTCTGGGTAAGAAAATATAGTGGGATTCATGCAAGCTACACCACCATGAATACATTCTAGTTTTCCAAAAGCCCAAGGCTGGCTGATTTTGTGTGTGCAAGGGGACCAAAGGCCCAAAAACTACAGCCATCCCTCATTGATAGTTAGACATACTTGGGTGATATTATGCATAGTTATGATGATCACGTGGTATTCTAGGAAAACCAGTGGAATCCATGCAAGACACTCCAACCTGGACACCGAGGAGTGGGAGCATTTTATAAATATCTGAGGTTAGTAGATTTGCATGAGTGCCAGGTGGCATTGGGTCTAAATACCACAGCTACCCACAATCTTAGAATGATAGTAATTTAAAGGAAAAACCTTGATACTTCAAAGTTGCATTTTGAGGTTAATTCTGACCCCGGTGATAGGCCAATATATTGAAGTGGGATACGACTTTTATCTGGAAAAGTGTAGGAATGGTCAGTGGTAGGATTGTGTTGACTTCTTCAGATTCCAGAGCTATCCCTCACAAGATTTTGAGGAAATTCTGAGAATTCAGCCAATGTTTGATGATTGTAGTGCATTCTGGGTAAGGAAAAGTAGTGCAATCCCCTGAAATCACACCACTTTGAACAATCCCAGGCATCCCAATTTAAACAAATATCTGGGATTGGTAGGCCACATTGAGTGTCAGACAGCCAGGGGCAAATAAAGTGACCACCCCAGCCGAAGAATCAAAGTAACTCAAATCAAACATATTATTGCTTTCATGGTGTGTTTTTAGGCATTATATGTCCCATTTTGGAAAATGTGTTACTATCTCTTGAATTTCTCTACATTTCTGCTTCCATATATGTTAGTATGTGCAAAGTCACTAATTATTAAAAAACAATACTCAGAATCACCTGGCTGCGCTGCATGATAGGGAAAGGGCAGGAATGTGCCATGCTTAATAATATACAGTGCATTCCTGTCATTTCCCAGCACCGGGACACAACGTGCTTCCTAGCGCCAATGCAGGTGCCCTTGTACTACTGTGCAAGGGTGCCTGCATTGTAAGCAGGATTGTTTTTATGCAGGAAGGGACACCTTCTGTAGTGTTGTTTGAGTTAGCAATAACTGAACCCTTTTGGCTCAAGATGGACTCCACAGAACCATTGAGTAGTGTTAGAGCGTGGTGAAGTGATAGCAGGTTTAGAATATTGAGTTGGTGGTTACACGCAGATGAATAAAGAAGTGTTATACTTAGCAGTGTGTCAGGTTTAGTTATTTGTGTGTACCTAGGCTGGGGAGGACGCCACAACTGGCAATTTGATATATACTAGATCGACAGTGCTCTTCCAGACAGTTTGCCGTGGTCCAGCAAACTGCTCATGTGGACCACATGTGCCTCAGTTAAAGTGAAGAATCGACATTTGGCATATGTGGAGTCAAAGTGCAACTCCAGCCAGTGTAAAGCATTTGTCGATAATAAAAGCTTCACGGAGAAGTCTATACATGGTTGGCAAATAATCTGCTGGGAAGGCTGCAATAATAGGTACGGCACTACTAAACAGCTTAAAGCTATACATCATACGGAGGGATAATGTTAAAGGCAGATACAACCAGGTTTCGTAAGAGCAGCAAATAGTGACAGCAAATTGCAAGATAATGCTGTGATAAGAAGCGCTGCGAGTTAGAGATCAACCGGGTGTCAGACACTACAAAGAGACTCCTAAAAGCAAAGCAATTCAAATGCAAGAAATGGTCATCTGCTTACCAGAACTGAGTAAAGCGAGTGTTATCATGCTTCAGGTTGGGCAGAGCGGCCCCAGAGGAAGTGCCCAGGGTTGTGCTTCCAGAGTTATACACACATGAAGCGGCACACCACCAAAGCTGCCGAGTGGGGCTCAGAACAACTCCAGAGGTTTTCGAACATTGAAAGCCGAGAGTGGCAATCAGAATAGTGAAAGGTTGTTTTTCCAATGGAGACCAAGAAAGAGGCCACGTTTCCTGTAATTATCCAAGATCAAGATTATCTAGAGGCCACAACATTGCAAGGCCTCGGAGATGGTTTGCATAAACAAGATCACCAAGCAGCGTCGGAAAGAACACTACTTTCCACATCAGTAAGTTCCACCCAATTTTACAGTGCTGCTGCCTTCCTGAAACCACCACTACCATTTGATACCACCAAAACCAAAATATTAGCGACAGATGTCCATCTTGGATAGTGACATTTGATGATTTCAGTGAAGCAATAGAAGAAGCAGATAAAAGAAGATTATCTAATACCTTAAGAATCTTGCTGATGAAACTGTAAAAGAAGTAATACAAAAAATGCCGACTGCCTATCCCCAGTTTCCGAAGACATGCTTGAATGTGTGATTAGAGTGCCACCAAGGCTCATTGAAGAGCTATGATTGTATATGGTTGTAAAAAAATAAAAAAAATTATTTAACAGAGAGGGAAATGTAGTGTTGTGTGAGTTAGCAATGATGGAGCCCTTTTGGCTCCTGATGGCCTCCGTAGAACTGTGACAGAAGAGTTATTGCATAGTGATGTGAATGCAGGTTTAGAATGTTGAGTTGGAAGTTACACACAGAAAAATAAAGACATGTTATGCTCTGAATGTGTGGTACACCCAGGCTGGGGAGAACACTACACCTTCCTGCACAAAACCAATCCTGAGAGGCATTTTCCTCTTTCTATGTGTGCTGCTTTATGCAGCAAATGCGGTAGAGAGAGGGCCTCTGAGATACAGATTAACAGGCAGGCCAATCAGGGGAAAATAGCACAACAAGGTATATGAGAACTATCCTGCCTGTAAGGTACTTTAATGGGCGGAATCATTCGCCATCATAACAGCGCTCAAAAGAAGTAAAAAAAATTAGTCAAAATGAGCCAAGAACACAGCAATAACTTAAAAAACAGATAAGGTAAATACATACATGTTTGAAAAATTATTATGTAATAAATTACACATATATTAAGCAATGAAAAATGCGATAATATACTATCATTTTTATTATAAGTATGGAATATCAAAGACTTGAATATTGTGCGATCACATCAATAAATATTTCTATATATATGAAAGAAAGAAAAATATCAAAACAACAGACACCAAGACAAAAAATCCAAATCTCTAATCACCAAGCTCCACACATTTAATTTAATTTTTGACTCATTTTTTAACTCCTATTGAGCGCTGTTATGATGGCGAGAGATTCCGCCCATTAAAGTACCTTACAGGCAGGATAGTTTGCATATACCTCATTGTGCTGCTTTATGCAGCACATAGAAAGAGGAAGTAATGAGTAGAAATAAAGATATTTCTCCTCATTATGCCTCTCCTGGGGAGTCCGTCGCATTTTGACAAATCCCCAGGTTTACCAGTGTTGGCAAATCTGGGAATGCGCCAAAATCCATGGGCATGTGTGGATGCATGGGAACACCCAGGCTCCACCCATGGAACCCCTTCCTATGGCTGAGTAACACAAAGCAGCGATTTGAGCTGTGTTGCGTTACTCTGGATTTATCAAGCCATGCAGGGCTACGCAAAGGTGGCCTTGCATGGCTTGATAAATCCAACTTCGGGATTGTGTCACTCTTGCGCCCCCTTGTGTGTTGCAAGGACGACACAAAAGCTTCTTAAATATGCCCCACAGTTTCGATTCAGTTTGATCAAACAGCAGTTTGTACTAAATTAGAATCTCCTTGGGATTTATAATGAGACTATTGCCTTTTTCACTTTCTTTTTCTTAAAGCTCAGGATCAGCTTTGGCAAAGAATTCAACTACAGTTGCCTAGTTACATTTATCACCTATATTCACCATTGTACCTTTTAAAAGTCATACATTTTGACTTTATTTCGCATAGAATGTGAATAAGCCTCCTCCCAGCGTTTTTGACTAAAATACGAGACTACTAAGGCCAATATGTATATGTAAAAATTAATTCTGTGACTCGCTCAAATTTTCCATTTACACTGATTACCCAGCACAGGGTATTTTTGAAAGTCAATGAATATTTAATAAAATCTAATGTCACATTTAAAATGTAAGTAGATCAAATATATCTCTACTGTATGGGAACCGGTACTTCTATCTTGAATATTATGTCACTATTAGTAAGTGAAGGTTTTAGTTTGATCATCTTTTTGATTGATGGAGGGGGAGCCATTTTTGGAGCTGCATGTTGTAAATCAAGTCTGCAGATAGTACTTTCTGACTGGTCCACTTGTCATTCAGCTCAATCACTCATAAAGTGATGAAACTAGCTGAATGTAATATGTTCGGAAGAAACCGTCAGCCAACTTTACCTTTTTAGCTACACTAAATTTATCAAGGCCACGTGGATTGACTTTGCTGAATACTAATGAGAGAAAGCATTTTTATACAGCTAGGTAAAATTGCTCAGGCTGAACTTCGTTATGATACATGCGAGACAGCTGTAAAAATGGATTCTGGACCAAATGTCAAGGAGCTCCTGAGTGACTTTTTGGGGAAATAGCATGTTTTCCTGTGCCCAGACTTTGTTTGGAAATGTGACTAGGGAGCTGTTGCTCACTGATCTCCCACAACTAATTGAAAACTTCTCTCATGCTAATTTGAAGTGGGTAAAAGAACACAGTGGCTGGTGTATGAAATTTCTATTTGCAAAAATGTGCTCTCAAATTGTGCATTTTTGTGAATGGAAAGGAATTTTGCAAATCATCCTATGTGCTAATAGGTCGGTACACAAATTTCTGAATTGTAGTGGGTTGCAATCCGAGCTACCTCATCATTATTCATGAGGTAGTTATCAAATTGCGACTCAATATGATTGGATGCCATAACATGGCAGGCGGCCTGCTGGAGGCAGCAGACCACCATATCTGTGATTGCATAGAGTAAACTTAAAAAAAAAAAAACGCAGTCCATTTTCTTTTAAGTAAATGGGGCTGCATTTAAAAATAAAAGTAATTTTTGTTGTTGTTTGTTTGAGAGCTAGCAGTGGTCATCTGCTATTTGTGAATGAGTTACCACCTCCTTTGAGGCGTTGCCATTATTTTCAATGTCAATGTAAATTGTATTGTTTAGGTAATAAAAACCATAACAGTTTACATACAAAATAGTTTTGAGTAATGATATCCATCCAAATACAGCAATTGTTAAGAAATACATATTTATCCTGCCATTAAATATATTGCTAAAACTCAGAGGGCCAGATGTACGACCATAGCATTTTGCGACTCGCAAATTGCGACAAATTGCGAGTCACAATTTGCGAGTCGCAAAATGCTATGTACAACAGTGTCTGAGGCACTGTTTGCGATTACCAATGGGGTCGCAAATTGCATGCCTCATGAATATTAATGAGGCTGTTGCAATTTGCGACCCCATTGGGAATGGCTAGCACTCCCAGGGATGGTGGCCTGCTGGGGTCAGCAGACCACCATGTCTGGGACTGCTTTGTCAATAAAGCAGATTTAAAAAAAAATGCAGCCCATTTTCCTTAAAAGAAAACCGGATGAATTAAAAAAATAAAAATGAAACTTTTCAATTGCGGTCGCAAAACATTCATACATGGGTTCTGGACTCGCTATTAGGAAGGGACGCCTTGGTACGCCCCTTCCTAATAGCGAGTCGTTAACCCTATTTTGCGAGTCGCTAAATGATTAGCGACTTGCAAAATAGGGTTGGTGCATTGGCCACATGTTTTTTGCGGTCGCAAACGGGCCTAAAACCCCTTTGCGACCGCAAAAAACGGTCGTACATCTGGCCCAGAGTCTGCTCCGTGATGAAAGAGTGAGTAAAATTAGTTTTGGTAAAACCTCCTGATATAAAAAAGCTGAAACGAAAGAAGGAGTTAAAAACCAAGTGCTGAGTGGTCAATGTGCACGGTGCAAGATGCTTATGTAGCTTACAGCGAAGGGTCCCAAGTTGGTTCTGAGTGACCTTGGGTTATGGCAGTGCTCCCCCGTACACATAACAAAAGGGGCCCCTTGGACTAAAGTGCTTGGATAGGTCGGGGAAAGGGAGTTGTGCATCATTTGGTATATATGGTTGCTTCTCCCAGGACTGCAACTAAGAATGGCAGACTTATAAAAACCAGCAGTCATATCCCAGTTTGCCCCCCCCCCCCGATTATGGGGACAAAGTGCTTCATACAATGAATGGACTGAGAACCCCTTGCCATGCCAATTTCCCTTTTCATGGTTTCTGAATGCAGTAGCCCTTATGAGCTTTTGAGCAAAGCTGACAGGCTGGTGGTCAGTGGTTCAGTGTCAAAGTTGAGTTCTGAGTTCCTTAACATATTTGCAGCTCCTCGATAGAGTTCTTAAATTGGTTCGGGAGAAGCATAGTGACAAGGCCTCCAGGCAAGTGCGAAACATCTGTATCAAATAATTAGTTTTCCGGAGGGACCTCCTGACAGCGTCACAAGTAGGACAGCAGCACTGGAGGTGCAACCATGATTCACACTTAAATTGCATAGTTTGCACGCCCCCTCCTTTCCCGGATGGGCCCATACTGGATTGAAGTTGGCTACTGGTAGACCTATCAAGCACATGTACAAAATGTCTCAGCACACCAGTTTATCTGATAGATATGGTTGTGGTTTCACTACCAGATAGGAAGTGTTCAAGGGGAGCAAGATACCAGAGGACTTTAAAGAAAGTGTCTAGCTGAAATGAAGTTATTCACAGCTGCCTGTTAATTTCCTTTTTCCAGGCTGTAAAATGGATGGTGTCAAATTTTATAGCTGATGCTTCAATTTGGAGAGGGAATTGCTTATTGTAGTTGCCACTGCCATGGATTTCCTAGGCTCTCAAATGTATCTTTCAGGCAGGCCTCGTGTGAGTTTCCTGGCGCTTTCAGGACACAAATGTAGTATTTCAAAGTGTCAGACTGAAGGTTAGTATTTGACTTGACAGGCACAATTCCAGGTGGATGCTAAACATGCGAAGGTATCTGGGCAGTAGGAATACTTTCTTAAAGGCTGTACACTGTGCTTGCTCTAGACTGAGAGCACAATCTCTGGGAAAAGCCTGATGCCCTTAGTTCTATGCAGGGAGGAGGGAAGTCTTCATGATCTTGAGAATTGGTGCAGCAGAGGCACTTTTTAGTTTCTTGTTAAGGCAGGTGAGACTGTATGTGATGGCTGCAGCTTTTCTTTTTCAGAGAGGCTATGTGGGCCGTGGGATTGAAGGCCTCTGTGAACCAAACTCCCAGGTAATTGTACTTCAATGCTTTTTTAATCATTGTAGTCCCCATGCGCCATGTAAGAAATGTCTTCTTCTTATGTCGACCGAAAATAAGGACTTTGGTCTTGTCTTAATTGATCATGAGATAGTTTTCTTCCTTATATGCATGGAGACTGCTCAGTGCTTGGAGTATACTAACTTTTTTTTTTTTTTTTTTTTTGGCTATCTTTTTTTTTTTTTTATTAAAGATTTTCATTGCATAACAATATAACACAATAAAACCTTCAGGCATGCATGACATTTGAGGTTACAGTATGACTATATGTGATCTGGTCTATATCGTACAATTCTTTGAATAAATACACAACTTTACAGTAATATATTGACAATTTACACATTAGCAGGTTTTAAAATGTCTGGATTTAGCAGCAGGAAGTCTGTAAGGAGTGTCCAATAGTCTCTTGGTTTTGAGCCAGAAGGAAGCTCTTCTTCATAGGTTTTTAATGTGTCTTTACAATACACCATGTCTTTCAACCACATTTTGCTGTTTGGACTATTCTTACTATCCCAACATATAGAAACCCGTCGTTTCGCTAATAACAATGCTATAGTACATAACTTTTTCTTTACAGAGCGCAAGTGTTTCACTAAGCCTAAAAGGCAGACCTGTATTGTGCAATCCAGTGTATTTGCTATCATTTTACTTAATATGTTCATTACTTCGGTCCAGAATTCCCGAATTTTTGTGCAGTGCCATGCTAGATGGATAAAATCTGCATTGTCTGAACCACATCGTTTACATCTCGCGTCTTCCCTCAACCCACATTTCTGTAGTTTCAGTGGAGTATGGTATGTTTGGTGCAGGTATTTATAATGTATAATTCTCAGGTTTCCATTGGGAGTCAGCATTTCCGTTAGTGTGCAACAAGAGTTCCAGTCAGGCACATCTAATGGTGTTTCTAGATGTGTATTCCATCTTTCCCTAGCCTTCTCAGTATTCCCTGCCATGTCTTCCTGCAGTAATTTGTAGAGTCTGGAGACTAAGTGTGCACCATTCGGGTTGGTGATAATCATTTGGAGCGCTAGTAATGTCGGTGGTTCAGCAGGAAAGTCCTGGTATAGCTTCTTAATTGCTCCTTTTATTCTATGATGATTAAATTTAAATAGGAGCGATTGGTTGCTGACGTATTTGAGATCAGTGCTATCCATAAAGACACCATTGTCATACAAATCTCCCATCTTGTCTATTCCCACTTGTTGTAGTAGTTTCATACCCATCTCTTCTTGTGACACTGAAATGGCCGGGTGATGTCTCAGTGGTAGCGCCGGTGCGTATAATGGTAGCTTATGTGTTAATTTACCCATGTGGTGCCATGCTGAGCTAGTCGTGCGTATTGTATTTATTTCATTTCTGTCTATGTGTGGGCGCCGGTGTGTAAGTATACTACTGAGTGGTACAGGATTGGCGTCTCCATCCTCCACCGCCACATGGGTCATATATGGTACTGGGTGAAACCAATAGTGTGCATATTGTGCCTGAGCGCAGAGATAGTATAGCCGGAGGTCCGGCACAGTAAATCCCCCTTAGAGTAGGGTAGAGTTAGTGTCCTTAGTTCGATACGCGCTTGTTTGCCAGCCCATATCAGTCTCGTTATTAGCGTTTTCAGTTGCTGAAATACTGGTGTTGGAGGTGTTATGGGGATATTGTTAAATAAGTATAGGAATTTTGGGAGTATCACCATTTTCACTATGGCTATTCTGTCCGCCAATGTTAGTGGTAATCGGATCCATCGGTCTACTTGCTCTTCTAGTTTAGTGATAGCTGTTCCATAATTTGCCTTTATTACTGTGCTTGGGTCTCGGTGAAACCAGATTCCTAGGTACTTAATAGGTTCGGTTTGCCATTCAAGTGGGTATTCAATAGTGTGAGGTTTGGTTATGTCCGTTAGTGGAATGATATTTGATTTACTCCAGTTTATCTGGAGGCCCGAGTGCCTACCAAATTTAATATATTCCCGCAATAACGGCATTAAGTTCACCTTTGGTTCTCGTACATAGAGCACCATATCATCCGCGTATAGCGAAATATTAATAGGACGCTGTGGGAATTGTAGGGCTGTGGCTTTGTGTTGTTGCCGGATTTTGCAGGCTAGAGGTTCCAGGGCAATTGCAAACAATAATGGTGACAGTGGACACCCCTGCCTTGTACCTCGAGTTATTTGTATTGGGTCCGATATATGTTTGTTTATTTTTATGCGTGCTATTGGTTTGGTATAGAGAATTTTGATCCATTGTAGGATACTAGGAGGCATGCCCATTTTAGTCAGGACAGTAAAAAGATATTCCCACTCAACTGAGTCGAAAGCTTTGGCGGCATCGAGTAATACCGCCGTCGCCTCTAGTTCCGGGTTGAGTTGGTGTGATAAAGCGAATAATGTGCGGATATTGTGGGAGGTGGCTCTTGTAGGTATGAACCCTGCTTGGTCTGGTAGTACAATAGCCGTCATTAGGGGTTGTAGCCTTTGTGCAATAATTTTCGCTAGAATCTTCGTGTCTGTGTTGATCAATGACAGTGGTCGATATGAAATGCATTGGTCTGGTTCTTTGTCGGGTTTTAGTAACGCTATTAATAAGGCCTCTCGTAATGTAGGGGAAGTATTTGTTTGTCATATGCATCATTATACATTGCAGCCAAGTAAGGGCATATTATTTCCATATATTCTTTATAAAATTCTCCCGTAAACCCATCTGGTCCTGGGGATTTACCGTTGGGCAGAGATTTAATGGCATCTTGTAGTTCTTTTTTCGTGATTGGTTGTGCTAAATATTCCCTTTGGTTGTTTGATAGCCAGGCTATAGCTATGTCTTCTAGGTATTCCATAATTTCACCAGCATTAGCTGTATCCTTAGATGTGTACATTTCCTCATATGTGTCCATGAAAGCTTTTAATATACCTGTAGTATCATAATGCGTGGTTCCCTGGCTATCTTTTATTTTGGTGACTGTGTGTGCTTGATGATCCTTATTGATTTTTTGCGCTAACATACGCCCTGCTCTGCCCCCTTCGCCATAGGTTCTTGCCGTGTGTCTGTTCGTTATATATTTTAGCTCGGTGTCTGCATAGTCCTGATATTCCGATATTATTTCCCTAATTTTAGCAAGGATGGTTACATCATTTGTGCGGTTATATTCCTGCTCTAGGTTCATAAGTTGTGTTTCTCGCTGAGTAAGTTGCTGCCGTATATCCCTTAGGATTCCGGCTTTTGTACTTATGCAAATGCCACGTATCGTGGCTTTAAAAGCCTCCCAGAGTAGACTAGCATCCTCTACCGAATGTTCATTTATAGAGAAATATTCTCCTATAGCCTCTCGTATTGTTTCTTTATACAATGGGTCTAGTAATGCCTTGGCATTGAATCGCCATATAAAGGGCGGTGGAGTATAGTTGGGTAGTGCCAATGTTAATAGGACTGGGTTATGGTCCGATAGTGTTTTTGGTAAGTGTTTGATGTTTTGCACCCATGTGCAGGCTGTCTCTGTAGTTAGCCAATAATCAAGCCGGGACCAGCTATTATGAGGTGTGGAGGTATGCGTACTTGCTAATTGCTGTGGGTGGCGCTCACGCCAGACATCTACCATTCCAAATTCGTCCATGCCGTCGTGTATAGCTTTCGCCGCTTTTTTGTGTGGTTCTTGTGTATGTCCTGATCTGTCTAGATCTGCATTTAGTGAGACATTGAGGTCCCCTCCCCATATGAGTGCTATGTCGGGTAGTTCTCGTAATTTCTTCCATACATCGTCAAAGAAGTCGGGGTCATCTGTATTGGGGCCATATGTGTTAACTAGCCCCACATGGTGTCCACGGAGATATCCTGTAATTATGATATATCTACCCTGGTTGTCTTTAATAGTATGTTCTAATTGGAATTGTACTCCTTTCTTAATCAACAGTAGTACCCCTCTCGAGTATGATGAATAAGAGGATGCCAAAGTCGTTTCTGCCCATCTTTTACCTATCGTGCATTTTTCTTGGCTTGGTAGGTGTGATTCCTGTATCATGGCTATTTCCACCTGATGTCTATCCATGTATGCAAACATCTGCCTTATTTTCTTTGGATTATTCAGGCCCCGTATGTTCCAGGTTAGTAATCGGATCTGTATCGATCGTGTATGATCATTCATCTTATGGGTTGTGTGTTGTCACTGGATATGTAGCTGTTTTGTGTTATGTGTAAACTGAATCGAACATATTTTATACTTGTACATATAGTGTATAGTTTCGCAGTCATGCTATTTGATACTATACCTCGCCCTGTTTTGCCTGAGAAACTAAACTTTCCCCATAACCCCCTCCCACTTTAGCATCCCAATCATGCCAAAGACATACCCTTATAAAAAATAAACTTAACATTAGAACTGTGTTGGGGAATACCCGTACGGGGGGCCGCTAGGTGCCCACATACACATCCGCGGAGCGGATGCGGCCAGAATTTCGGTTAATAGTTTGGCCATTGTCTTATACTGACGTGCATCGGAATCGCAAAGTGCGTTATACATCTCTGTTTGTCCATCTTGTATATTATGTATATGAGTAGTGCTCTGTGATGCACAATAAACATACAGCATAGTACTCTGTCTGTATCTAGCAGGTTTTACCCCATTTGCAGTGAGTATCTAGAGCTTAACTTTATCTTTACCGTACTTTGTCTCACTTCTTAACGGTATAGCTTATACATTTCGCCTATATCAGGGCAGTTTAATGTCCCATTGTTCGTAAGCGAGTCCGTGTGTTTCAGACATATATGTATTGCGTAGATCCTACCTTTCAAAGTTCAACGCAAGTCATCCGGTACCTGTGTCACCCATTCGGCCATTTGTACTTCTGTCATCTGCAACAGCCGTGGTCAGCGTCCTTACTTAGTTCTTGTGTCCTGTTGGCTGTGTTGATGGCCTTTCATGTACAGGGGATTGTTGCCTCGGTGTGATCTTCTTCAGATAGTCCTGTACAGCTTTCGGCGTCATGAATATTTTTGTCTGATCCTCATGTACAATCTTCAACCGCGCTGGGTATAGCATGGCGTAGTTTATTTCCATGTCACGTAGTTTCTTCTTTACCGATAGGAATTCTCTACGTGCCGTTTGTACTGCGATGGTAAAATCTGGATAAAATGCTATATTATTGCCTTGGTATTGTATGTTTTGTCTGTCTCGTGCCAGTCTCAGAATCGTATCTCTATCCCTATAGTTCAGGATGCGAGCTATGATGGGGCGTGGAGGAGCGCCCGGAGGAGGCTTCGTTCCCAGTGTTCTGTGGGCGCGTTCAATGATCAGCAAGGGTGAAAATTTGTCTGCACCAAATACCTCATGTAGCAGCTGTTCTATATAGTTTTCCAATCGCCCTGTGTTCGTACTTTCCGGTACGCCCATTACGCGTATATTATTACGGCGGGATCTCGCTTCCAAATCTTCATTTTTGTTTTTGATACTGTCTAGTAGTTTCTCCATGTCTGTACATCGCTTAGTTGTGGCACCCGATTCATCCTCCACCGCTGACAGCCTCTGCTCCGCTACGTCCAATCTTTCCCCTTGCTTATCAAGTTTGGTTGCCATGTTATCCACCCTGTTAGTTAAGGTGTCGATTTTACCATCTATGCTTTGCAGACTTTGTTGGATAGCTTGAAGCGCAGTTTCCATAGTGGTATCTTTAGGTGGAGCTGCGTCCAGTTCCGTGTCCGAGTGAGCGGAGGTGAGTCTTGGCGTACGGCGGGTATCAAAAGAAATTTTTGGTTGCTGCTTATCTGGTTTGCCCATTGTATTTAGCGGTTCGTTGTTTGTAGGTGCTGAGATGGGGTCCCAGTGCACAGGTGCCGGTTGAATATGCCTTTTAACCCACAGGGCCCTTGGCATAGAAGTATAGCCGTGTTCTGTACCCCCTGATATAGGGTCAGTCTCCGCACTTATATGACATTTTTTGTTGTTCTGAATGTCCTGGATGTGCGGAGTTACGTTCTGTTTCGTCGCTGCCCCTATTTGGTCCTCATGGCGTGGCTTATATCCTGTGCCCGTATTTGTTACTCAGAGTGCGTTATTGCTTTGCGCGCCGTCCCTGCTATTGTTCTTCGCTTTTCCGCAGCGCAAATTATGGGTACTGTTTCGGTGGGATTAGGCCCTTAACTGCATTTTACACTCTTTGCTGATGGTGCGCAGCGCCTGTTTATTTTTCCTTTTGTCCCCCCCTGCACCTACTGCACTGGTAACTGTGTGGTAGAGAGATGTGTGCTCCAGTCCAGGTCACCCAGCCCTCACCGGATGTCCTCCACTACTGTGTGGCGCGTTGTTGGTGGTGTAGTGTTACTTGGTGGTCATCGCAGGAGGGATGCAACGTTTTAGTGCGTTGTAGAACACTGAGCAAGATGGCCGCTATTATCGGCAATTCTCTTCCGTGGGCTGCTGTTAAGTCCTCTATCATCTGTGCACGTATACACTGCTAGCTAGGTGGATTAGCCTGGTGCTGTTATTGTCCTCCAGTGTGGGATGTGTCACATTTATTTAATGTCCCAGCTCCATAGGGGGTATGGGAATCGCGCATCATTCAGGCAGTTACAGCTGGCAATTATGGCATTTTTTTATACATCACCGGCACTCGCATTGCCGCTTTACTTATCTCTCTGACGGCGAGCGCTGCTCCCACCACATATTTCAAAGTCTACTGCCGTCTCCATCAGTTCAGCGGCTTCTCGTCGTCGCTCCAGGAGTCAGTCAGATGCTATATCGCGGGCTCGGGATATGTCGCCGTGTACGCAGCCATTTTGTTTCAGCCGGTGGAAATCAAGCCGCGGGCCGTTTACTTGGCAGTTTTGCCCTTATTAGTCCTTTTACTCACGAATCATGGTCATCTTCTTATGGCAGGCACACTCCGATGTCCGTTTTTATGCTTTTCCCGTTGTTTTAGGGGCCATTTGCATACTTTCTTTCGGATTAATATTCCGGCCGGCGGAGCAGCACTAGGGTGCAGCCATTTCGCAGTGCGCCCTCTAGCGCCCCTTCGAGTATACTAACTTTGGTATGGTCCATTACTACGAAGTCATCTGCATATTGCAAAATGTGTAGGCTCGACTGGCTTTCTTATGGAGGTACCAGACAACTCCTCTCCAGGGCTTTGCCCAGGTCTGCTGTGAAAAGATTGAAGAGAAGGGATGCAAGCACACACCCCTGCTTCAGGCCACTTTGGATGGTGATTTTGGAGGTGACGGTGTGTTGCCGAGTTCTCACATGGAACCATATGTCGGAGTGCAAAGAGATAATAGCCCCTAGTAGTTTCGAGGGAATGGCCCCCATATTTAGGTTTCTCCATAAAGTGGGACTGTTTGCCTTGTCAAAAGCGACGCTGTAGTTGACGAAACAGCAGAGGAATTGTGGCTGATTTTTTTTAACTGCTTGATGACTTAGAACTGCAAGTGTGGTGATGGCATCTATAGTTGACGCAGCTGCTCGAAACCCTGTCTGAAAGAAGGGCAGAACAATATTGTCCATGACCCAGACCTCGAGCTGTTTAAGTAGTAATCGAGCGTAAGCTTTGGCCTCTAGATCTAAAGGGCTATCAAATGGTAGTAAAATGGATTTGTCTGGCCCCCTTTCTTGAATATTGGACACAAGATAGAACCCCTCCATGTGTCTGAAATATGGGTGGAGAGGAAAGCTTGGTTAAAGAGTGGAGTTAACACCTTTTCCCAGTCCTTCGATTCACATTTAAAAATTCCATCCGGAAGGCCTTTGGGTCCTGGCACTCCTTTGTTTTTCTTTGCCTTAACGAGTTTGCAGACCTTGGCTGGCGAGGTCACATCCTGCATATTTCCTATGGATTGATCTATGATCCCTCATTTGTCAGCATAATCTGGTGTGGCTGGCTGGCTGGCCTGAGTAGAGCGCTTTTACGTGTCTCACCCAGGATCCTTCCAGGACTTCCTTTTCCCTGGTGAAATTTGGGGATTTTAGGTTTTTGATGTAATTCCAAAAGCGGGCTATGCTTGTTTCCTGGAGCATTTGATATATTTTTAGCCATTCCTTTTGTTCTAAGGCTTTCTTTGCCTCCCACATTGATTGTTTGTGCTCTTTACGCAGGTTAACGATGTTCATTGCAGTGCTTGTGGGTGTGTAGGGACCTTCTTAACTCTCTTCATGCTGTAACAATGGCCTTGTTGTACTGCTGTTTGAGCTGCTCCTTCCTTTTTGCCCTTTGATGTTGCTGGTGGTCCCCGGTTGCTAGCAGGGAGTTCCTTAACTCATTAGTCAATCTGTCCCACTTGTGGTGCATGTCTCCCGGGGAGTGGTGTTAAGCTTCATAGTCCCCTTTGTCAGCCACTTGACCACCTTTGAGGTGTCTATAGCCCTCCATTTGATCCTCCTGACTACCTTCATTGCTTTGGCATGCATGGAAGAGACCACTGCCCGATAGTTAGCTGCTATGTGAGCTCTTAAAGTGACAGAGTCAGTGGATTGTGACCACTTTCTGGCCTGTTAGAAATCTAAAAGTCGTTAAGACGACTCACTAAGTATTCTGACAGAAAGATATAGTCGATTGTTGAGTTTCCTTTGGTGGTGAAAAGAAAGTTGAAGTGGGGTACTTGAGCCTTGAATGCTTAATCAACGGAGATTAGTTTGGCAGCAGTCAGAAGGTCATGAATTTTTGCCTGTTCTTTGGCTTTGCGGGCAGAGTTGCTAGCGCTCCCCGGGTCCATAATATTGAAATCTGCTGCCAGCAGGATTTCAACTGAGGCGAGCTCCAGATAAAGGTCCTCTAAGCAATGGTAATGGTGTTCATTTGTAGTTAATTTTAAGGCTTTGGTCAAATTGTGGTAGCAGTTTATCAGTAGCAGAGGTGTTTTTTTTCTGACAGATTGTTACCCCTGAGATTGTTGCTGCTTGAAAGGCCAGAGAATTTCAGTTGTGGGGCTCAATGTCAATCTTGCAAGAATACTTAACAAAGATTGAAAGACGTCGCGATGGCCAGCCAAATAAGTTGGTGCATTTTTCTGCCTTAAAAAGCTCATAGAAGCTATGTAGAACTGATGAGGTAACCACCCATGTCTTGTGTAGGTAGGGTATATCACTTCTGTGCAAGTATGCCAGCACAGACTTCCTTGTCAAAGTTGACCTGAGGCCTGCCACGTTCCAGGATGTGATTGTGAAATTGGGTTCTGTCACAGGTGTCTGGGATTGGAAGTGGCCTGGGAGGTGGGTAGCTAGTAATAATTTTCTAGTCTGCCACAGTGGAAGTTGCCTAGCTGGCTCCATCCATCACAAGCGTTGCTTCTTGTCATGTGCCTTACAGTTCTTTGGTTTTGAGCACATGATACATCTAGTGTGTTTGCAGCTTTTGATGCACTTGGAAGTCAGTCATGAGTAGGGTCCCACGCACCCCTCAGCACGCTCCTGTGTGGCCTTGGGATTTCCTGATGCAGTAGCACGTGGGGGTATTTTGGTGTGTGTAGCTTTAATAGCTCAATGTCCCATTCCTCAAAGGCCCTTGATTCACCCAAATGATGTCTCAGAGGCTCTCTCTCAGCCATGTGGTTATAGTGGCATCCGAAGTTCCTTTTTCTGGGTTTCGAGTGAACTTTACAGATGTTAGGTAAGTGGAGGTCAGCTCCTTCAATTTTGGAATAAGTGTAAAAGATTGCCTCTGTTCAGTATGTCATGAGAGCCCTTGGGAGTGTAGTGTCGAATGAACGACCAATTCGAACTATTCCATTCTGGGGGTAGGAGCTGATGTGCATATACTGGTTGGAAGGGTAGAGGCGTGAGTTCACCTTCAAGACGGCTCATGTGGTTCGGCGAGGGTTTACATATGGATCTGTTGTGCCTCCAGCCATTAGACAGTTGGTCTTGATGATGTTTGTGGCTGACTGTTGTGGTCAGCGCTGTTGCCGGGTATGAGGTGGGCCTGGTAGTTAGTTGGACCCGTTGCAGATTATCTTTTAAGCCATGCTGTGTGCCCCCCTGATCCAAATTGTTAGGAAAAATGGTGTAGGGCAAGAGAGTGTTTTGGCTGCTGCTGGTGAGACGGAAAGGGCCTGTAGTGAGGAGTGGCCTGTTGATTAAGTTAATGTAAGAAGGGATTGTGTTGGCACAGGTCTCTGCCATTTGTGGTTCAGAAGCAGTTGTTAGTGGGGGAGCCCCTGCACGTTGGTCCCTTTTGTGACCGCTGTGAGATTATTTGATGCACAGATTGAAGAGCTTGTGGGTGCGTCCTCTGTGCATGGTCCCACCAGCATTGTGTCCAGAAGGCTATAGTTTTCCATTGTTTCTAGTGCGCGGCTCAGCATGCATGTACCTTCCGGGCTCTCCTTGATTGCCTTAGACGGGTCAACAATGGGTGTGGGTGCTAGAGCGACACCAGATGCCTGTACGTTGACCTTTGATAGCTGTGCCGCATTGATCCCTTCTTTAGCCACTTTTGTTTTTGTTAGAGTGCAATTTGCAGAGCTTGTGGCTTCATCTTCTTTTGGTGGTCCTCTTGGCTCTATATCTAGAGGGGCGAGGCTTTTTGTTGTTTCTTACAAACCACTCGGTGTGCGTATACGTCATGCTTGGCTTTTGTGCTGAACTGAATATGGGAAATAGCTTAATTGGCCCCTGCCCTTGGTGCACCTGAGGAGTAATGGCAGTCCCACTATCCAGGTTCCAAAACATCAGAAGGCCACAGTGTATAGACTCCTTGCATATAATGGTACCCAAAAATAGGTAGAGTCCTGGAAGCCTACAGGGCCAGGACATAGTCTGTATTGCACGTACAGCCTAATCTCCATGTGGACAGGACATGCAGAATTATTCTCATCTGGGACAAATGGGTTTTGCTTTTGTCACAAAGTGGCATCCACATGTGGCAATTGTGTCATTGGAAGTTCATAACAATAGACACAAAAAAAACAGCAATTGACCCAGGTAAACAGCCATTACAACGAGGCTGTTACTACGAATATCATTACATCGCATGCGTTACAATGCATGCGATGTAACAATGCGTAGCCATTACTACGCATACCATTACATCGCATGCGCTTTTACAACGCATGCGATGTAATGGCTATCCACATCGTTGTGAGGAAACTGAGGCAGTTCGGTTTCCTCACAACGACGTGCACCGGAACAGAGACGACGCTGGAACCAGGAGGGAGGATCCACGAGGAGAGAGAGGTAAGGGGATTGTGCTTGGGGTGGGGGTTACTTTTTTAGGTTTTAGGGTAGTATTGAAGTAGTGTTGTAATGTTTGTGTAGTGTAGGGTTGTGTTTTAGGGTTTAGGGTAGTGTTGTGGTGTTTGTGTAGTGTAGGGTTGTGTTTTAGGGTTTAGGGTAGTGTCTGGGGGTCGTGCAGGGTAGTGTTGGAGTGTAGGGACCAGACTGGGGGTAGGGGGAGGGTCGTGCTGGGGGTAGTGTTTTAGGGTTTAGGGTAGTGTTGTGGTGTTTGTGTAGTGTACGGTAGTGTTTTAGGGTTTAGGGTAGTGTCTGGGGGTCGTGCAGGGTAGTGTTGGAGTGTAGGGACCAGACTGGGGGTAGGGGGAGGGTCGTGCTGGGGGTAGTGTTTTAGGGTTTAGGGTAGTGTTGTGGTGTTTGTGTAGTGTAGGGTAGTGTTTTAGGGTTTAGGGTAGTGTTGGGGGGTCGTGCAGGGTAGTGTTGGAGTGTAGGGACCAGACTGGGTGTAGGGGAGGGTCATGCTGGGGGTAGTGTTTTAGGGTTTAAGGTAGTGTTGTGGTGTTTGCGTAGTGTAGGGTAGTGTTTTAGGGTTTAGGGTAGTGTCGGTGGTCGTGCAGGGTAGTGTTGGAGTGTAGGGACCAGACTGGGGGTAGGGGAAGGGTCGTGCTGGGGGTCGTGTTTTAGGGTTTAGGGTAGTGTTGTGGTGTTTGTGTAGTGTAGGGTTGTGTTTTAGGGTTTAGGGTAGTGTCGGGGGGTCGTGCAGGGTAGTGTTGGAGTGTAGGGACCAGACTGGGGGTAGAGGGAGGGTCGTGCTGGGGGTAGTGTTTTAGGGTTTAGGGTAGTGTTGTGGTGTTTGTGTAGTGTAGGGTAGTGTTTTAGGGTTTAGGGTAGTGTCGGGGGGTCGTGCAGGGTAGTGTTGGAGTGTAGGGACCAGGCTGGGGGTAGGGGGAGGGTCGTGCAGGGGGTAGTGTTTTAGGGTTTAGGGTAGTGTTGTGGTGTTTGTGTAGTGTAGGGTAGTGTTTTAGGGTTTAGGGTAGTGTTGGGGGGTCGTGCAGGGTAGTGTTGGAGTGTAGGGACCAGACTGGGGGTAGGGGGAGGGTCGTGCTGGGGGTAGTGTTTTAGGGTTTAGGGTAGTGTTGTGGTGTTTGTGTAGTGTGGGGTAGTGTTTTAGGGTTTAGGGTAGTGTCGGGGGTCGTGCAGGGTAGTGTAGTGTTATTGTACGGAGAGGACTGGGGGTCGGGGGAGGGTCGTGCAGTGCTACTACATTAGGGTTTAGGGTAGGGTAGGGTGGAGTCACTTACCTTGCAAACGTTTACCACGACTATGCCTTTAACACGCATGCCTTTGCGTTGAAATGGCATGCATGGTAAAGGCAGAGTCGTGGTAAAATTTTGCGTTGTAATGGTACTCATTGTAATTGACATCACGTAGTAATACCCGCGTTGTAATGGTATGCGTGGTACTGCTATGCGATGTAATGAGTCATATTCATTGACCCATATCTAGTAAGAGAATTGTTGAAATCTACACATTGCATTGGGTACATGTGCATTCAAAGTACCTATTATGAATGACAACACAAGACCCCCCAAGTGTGCAGAAACAAATTCCTATTTTGTACACATTAAATACATATGCAGCATACATCTCAGGGAGTTCTGTCCGTTGACACACTTGCCCACTGGCCAAAGAAAGCTGAAAACCCCATGAATGCATAGAACATCCAATGCAATGTCTGGCCAATTAGCCCCCACTCCTACATATACATACTGTGGACATTGATCTGGTCTCAGCCACTGTAAGTACATATTTTCACACAAGATCACAATAGCCTTAGCTACATAAGAGCCATACACTATCATGGTTAAACAAACAAAACTGTAGTCACAAATCTCAATTTACTTAATAATAACAGTTAGCATCAGTAGCAATGGGTGGACTCAGGAAAACAAAAACAAGTGCTTTATTTAATGTAAAAATTGAACCAAAGGCCAATAGCCAGTCCAAATGAAACTCTTGTGGGCCAGCAAACTGTTGGCCATCCAAACTTGCTTTCAGATACACGGTCCTATATATCCCCCCACCCCCTGAAAGGGCATCTAGGGGGAAGGCCAGACGCCAAAAGGATAAAACTAGGGTGGGCTGGGTTGGTCCTTGAAAGAGCTGGGCTCGGGATTGGGAGGGTCAGCTAAGTCAGTGGGAGGGCAGGATTCAGTTTGGGTGGAGCTGGGTTTAATCATTTTTGGGATTTTGTAGCCATGAAGGGTGGTGAAGGAAATAAGGAGGGTGGGGACATGAAAGAACTGGGATCGGATGGGGAAGATGATTTTGGGGTTTTAGGAGGGGGTGGGGCATTGGCAGGATGGGTACCCTTCCTTTTTCTGGTGGCTTTTGTTATAGGTTGGGTTTTAGTAGGGGGGTTGTTTGGTTTCTTTGGAGTTGATGTGGAAGGGTATGGTAGAGTGGCAAGGTCTTTGTTTTATGATTGGAAGGGGGTGGGTCAGTTGGGGCAGGGAAGAGGTAAAGGGCAATCAGGCAGAGTTTGTGGGAATACTGGAGATGAGGTAAGACAAGGGGTGGGGTTTTGGGGGTAGAGGGATGCGATGTCTGTGATGTGTCTGTGTCTGCTGGTGTGGTGTCTTTAGTGTCTGTGTCAGTTGCTGTGGTGTCTGCCTGTATGTCTGTAGTGGAGGTATTTGATGCAGTGGGCATGGAGTCTGCCTATATGTCAATTGTTGTGGTAGTGAAGGTGTCTTTTGTCTACTGAGTGGGTGTGTGCTGTCTTTTACCTGATATTTGTGTTTTTGCGTGGTGTGTGGATGTTGATGTGGATGACTGGCCATGTTTGTATTTGATTTGGGTAGGTACGGGAAT
The DNA here is from genome assembly GCA_963921515.1 of Calotriton arnoldi. Lineage (NCBI taxonomy): Eukaryota > Metazoa > Chordata > Amphibia > Caudata > Salamandridae > Calotriton > Calotriton arnoldi. Next base: position 406,211 of record CAWUFW010007498.1, on the reverse strand, counting down.
AGGGATTGTGGATTGGGAAGAGGCAGGAGGGTGGGGGAAAAGTTGGAATTGGGTCAAGGCTGCCATGAGTGTGGATGCTAGAGCATGAAACGATCTCTGTAAGGAAAACATGTCGAAGTGAATATCCTCCAGGTCTGACACCATCTGCATCTGCTGATGGCTACGCAACTGGAGTACATTCAGCACTGCTGTCTGACCCACAGAGATCTGCCTCAGGAGGTCAATGGCCTCCACACTCAGGGCAGCAGGGGGAAACAGAGGGATGGGGTAAGGTGCCTGGTGCAAAGCTGGCTGGGGAGCAGCACTGAGGGTCGAGACGGTAGGGGCGTAACAGACTGAGATGTAGTAGACACAGGTCCAGGGCAGTCACCACCACCTGGAAGGGCTCACTGGAGCTTGACTCTGGCGATGATACGATTTCTGTTGCATCAGTTTGCTACTCTGTGGCACTGTCATCACCCTCTGTGCTACTGGGTCCCTCTTGGTCACTGCCAGCACGTAAACCACTGTGGCCAGCTGCTGTGACCCTGTCTCCTTCACTTCCCTGGTGTGATGCTGAAAACATAATACAAAACAATTAACTCTTATTGTATAAATGTACTGGCCACATAGGTCTAAACACAATTTATTACACAATTGCATATTTCACAATATGTCCTTTGATGACTACATAAGTTCATATATAGCCATTAGCACATGCATAAAAGCTACATGACCTGTGCACTCTACCACATAATGGTGTCATAACCACAGTCTGGTACAACTTCATGTGTGACCTTGTTCCAAATTTAACATCATGTATGTACTAGCAGATATCTTGACTCTTACTTCCTACGCCCTTGTAGTATACCATACTTACCTTATGTTATCAAAGAGATATTACACATGGAAAGCAAAAATGACTAGCCCTGCAAGTTTCTGCAATCTGCATATGGTGTGGTGTCTCTAATCCAGACCATGTTGTACTGCAGCCCACCTGCTACAGTGAACCTATTGAAAAATGTAGCTACCAAAATGAATGGGGCATGGATTAGCCCAATCCACACTTCAAATAACGAATGTCTACTGGCAGATGATGCAGTTGTAAATGCCACATGAGTACCTCATATAGAAGTCACCTGTACAATAGAAGACTTGAAAGGACAAAACATGTCTCCAAGTAGTGTGCCATGCCATCATAGAGGACCATTGTACAAGAGTATGCCTAGGAATACACACAGCCAACATACGTGCATGTTAGCACAGCTTATTAATCAGCCAATGTCAATATTTGCAGATTAGTAAAAGAACATGTGGCTTACAATACCTCCAGGCCCAGAAGAAGCCTTAATTGTGTCCATAACAGAAGAGAAATCATGTAACGTTCAACCTTATGCCAACACCAATCAGTAGCTAGTGAATACTGCTGATGTACACATATCACCCAACATGTCATCTTATCCCTCCCTAATACATTTCAATATGCACACATTGACCCTCCATAAATGTCCATATGTACCTCACCTGACTGAATATGCCCTTCTACATGGTATGCTAGAACACAATTCCAGACAGGTCAGTTAATTTTCAGACTATGCATGTTTTTGCATCAACATGTTGATCTACCTTGTGACAGACATCAAAGCCATTGGGAATGTGTAACTTTCCCATTCATGTATTTACACCTCTGTTAGTAGGCAGCACCTACTCTGTAAGTCTATCACAGCAATATGTTGTCATGTATCCTATGGCCAAAACATGCAATTATCAAGATATCAGATAGGATGCATTTAGTCCCTCATTTATGTATGGAACAATCTGAAATGTGACATTAGTACACATAGGTTCACATCTGTCAGCTTCTATATTGGACAACAGATAGCACCAGTAGTGTTAGCTCTTTCACAACACAGATCAATCCCCAATTACCAAGGCCTCAAATTGCACATTGTCTGCTACCTAAATGTATTATATGGCATGTCACAATCAAGTGGTTCTGCATACCTTAACACAGAAGTGAGAGTTCTTCAATCCAGAGACAAGGATGACCTGTGGCTTTTTTGGGACCACTGTCGTGCATGACTACAAGATGTAATGTATGCCATCTGAGACATTGTGCTTCCATGTGGCCGATCTACAATGGAATTGCACAACTGGCAGTATCCTGCTTAGTTTAGGCTTACATGTCGCATAGTCAATGGACAATACCATGCACCTACTACTATAGCTTCACATGCCAGAATGTACACATTAAGTGGGTCCGGACTCTCCTTAAAGCTAGAAGTGAGAAGAACTGCCTGGAACAAATACATACATGGTCATGCACATTGTTCACTAAGGCTCATACTCACCCCCTCCTTGCTGCTGTCTGGCGCTCAACTGCCCATCGAGGCCTGGATAGGCCACCACCTGTATGCCGGCCATTAGGGGAGTCAGGGTGTGGCGCAAGTCCCTTCTGCCTGGAGGTGACAGGCCCAGCTGGACTTCTGCGATCTTTCGGCTCAAGCCTCTCAAGTCCTGGCACGATTTGTGACAGGTCTGCAATGACCCCCAGGGTCCGAACTTTACGGGCGATGATCCTCCACATAAACACCTTCTGATGGGTTTTGACCTGTAAGGATGCAATGAAATGAGACACTTAGTAGACATGCAAGATGTACATCATCTCCTAGGGTGCCGCATAGGTCATATACAGCTAGCCTAAGCCAGACTTCATATGTTTGCACTGCACATGGTGACCAAAAAACAAACAAAACTTCACTACATGTCCAGGTCCTGTTGGCACCACCCTACATCCTGACCTTGCCCTTATTGAGTATGCCAGCCCTCTTACTTCACTTTGGATTGGACCAGACCACAGGTGGTCTGCAAGGTGTTACCAGGTAACCCAGCACACCATTGTGTGCTCCTGACGACAACAGAAGCAGTTCTGCCCTGGACATACACCTAACTAGTATGGACAATTTACATGATCCACACTGTTGAAAATAACACTGCTATCTTGTCATTAACGTCTGTAAAAGTTTTTTGATGCAAATGTGAGGTATTGCATGTGTGTAACTTGATAATCCCACTCTGAGGATCAATGGACATGTATCTAACACAATTCAACATCAAACTACGTTTGTATGCGTTAGTCTTTGGAAACTCAGATTAAATGCAATACACCGTATGCCATATGTGCCAGTGTGAAGGGGACAACATCAACATACCATTGTACAACAATCATTGTCACCGTACAACACAGCATGTGAATCTATTACGAACTGCACTGCAGACGTCTCTAAATATCTGCTGGTGACATGTTTGACATGATAAATGTGCACATACAATATAGGCATCACTCATGACCGTCTGACTGCCATCCGGTATGGTAAAGGTGTTTTTCTTTAGGCAATCATACAGATAGACACAATGAGTCCATGGTCAGGACTCCTGGGTCTGTGCCTCACAGCATGTACCTGTACATATATTCCTACACTAAGAGCATATTTGCTAATCCGTACTCCTGTGAGACGTGATAAGACCACAACAAAGGATATGTAAATCAACAGAGGGACTACTTTGTACATCAGTACCATTGGCCACATAACTGTGCTTCAGCCGAGGTAATAGACCATACAGGGCATAAATCATTGTCTTCGTTTAGGCTCTGCATACTAGGACTAATGTTCAAACAAGACCATCATATGGCCACACTTCACACACCAACCTATATATCTGGTAGCCATCCTATATCTGACACGACCATTGTTGATCACTGTGAATTGGTATGTGAGGTAATGTGAAATGTCTGACATAACAATAATGTGGCCTCATGTGTGTTGAGTTATTGTTGTGACTGTACACATCTCATATGATCCACACATGCAACTTACAGATTACAATCACCATTTGAGTTAGAAGGGCTATGACTCCACCAGCACATCTTTCAACCAAAGACTAGCACATTTAACATTGTCTACAAGTGATATCTACATGCATAAAAAATACCTATACAACGTATGTGGTCTATAGTGAGGTATGAACATGACAAGTATGATGTAAAATACATAACAGCACTGTCACACATACACCAGTACATATGTCCCTAACATTTCCTAACCCACATTCATACATTTATAACAAGAAGCCTGTCTAGGTCTCATTGCCACAATCAACCCCATGTGTATGGATACCTGACATGTAGGTGAGTACATTCTGCAAGAATAGTACTCATCTGCTCCTCTGGTGTGCCATACAGCTGCTTATACACGGAAAGGACCATGTCTACCAGGGTTTCCAGCTCCCCAGGTGTGAAGGCAGGGGTCATGCTCCCTGTACAGCATGTCATTGCAGCTCCCGGAAACTTTAAACAGCAGCTGAAAGATGGAGAGGTGTGAAAAACTGCAATTTCTGAAGGCAAGTGAGATGTTTTGCAAATCACTTCATATATGTAGACCGCATAGGCGGGTCTACTGTGTTGGTGGTCAAAAAGATTGGTCGTTTGCACCTTCTGACTTTATCCAATGGCTGTGAATGCTGTGTGACACCCCTCCCAACGCACGGTTCAAAATAGTCGGTGGACCGCGATGCAGCTTGTTCCATTAGTAAGTGAAATTTACCACGTCGGTCTTCACTTTGGGCAGACACATTCAATGAGCCGCCACTGTCACTATAACAAACAACAGCCTATGGCTGTGTCCATCTGGGGTCAAAACCGCCTACTGCAACTTTTAAAATAGGCTGCGGTCGGTGCAATTGCATTTGCTAATGGTGTGGGTTTGGCCTCCACCATGTATGGATTCACATTATTGTGTGTAAGAGGAGCATCTAAGTGAATTGCTAACACTCCCTTCACAAGGTCACCTTGAGAGGAACCTAAAACACACGTTGGCAGGTTAAATGAGTATGAAATCACTGCCTTCAGTGTTTTTTCACCTTGTTTTCATAAGCAGTAAGCAGTCCATGTACATTAAGAGGTGGGAATACAAGATTCGCACCGCACCGATTCTCTTGTGGCACTCAGTTGGCAAAAAGAAACCTTAGCTTTAACTAGAGACATTATAAAGGATTGTCGAGCTTAGATGGCGTAGGCAAAATAAATTGGTTAAAATATATTGAGACCAACCTTCAGACCGTTGGCTTACGCAATTTATATAAGGATCCGAAACTATGTATGTCAATATAAAAAAAGGAACTGAAGGTTCGTCTACTAGGCCATCTTGTTAAGAAGAGATACGAGCTCAATCATAATCTGTCCACAGTCAGACAATACCACACAGTTCTCTATTATAAACAACATCAGATGTTCTTACTTAACATTTGTCTCGAACCTACAACATAGATATATATTATTAAGATTTTGTTTAAATTATATCCCTCTAATGTTAGGATACCCGTCTAAATCATATGTAATCAACGCACTTCCATTCTGTCCCTGTGATATTCAATCTCCCCAGAATGACCTGCATTTTGTATTTTTCTGTAGTTTGTACACCAAAGAAAGAAAAAGACATATTCTCCCTCTCATGCGAAAACTGAATTTTATCCAATGCCGCCCAGCCCTACATTATCTCCAGTCATTACTGGATCCTTTATTCTGTTTCTGTCTGGCTTTGTTTTATTTATCAGCTTTAAACAGGAGGAGGCTATCTGCCGAACTTGATCCTCAGGACGTAATCATATTGGGCCTGCTTTTTAAACTCTGTGTAACTTTTAATGAACATATGTTTTTATATTATGAGCATTTTATATGTAACAATCATATTTCCTTCTTTTTTCTTCATAAATTGTTTTAACCACATTTTATACCATAACACGTTTTTTTAAACTGTTATTGTTTTGGCGCTATATAAGCTACTTTGGATTGGTATCCAATAGGCCCATGATCAAGAGACAGAAATCCCTCCCTTATCCTAATATATACTATTTGCACTATAAAAACAAATCTATCTTGCACTACCAGAATTTTGAGGACCTTTAACACCGACCTATAATGACCAGAAATTGCCTTATAATTTAGAGTGTCTGTTTGTATAATGTTGCTGATTTTAACTCTGACATAGAGTTTGTGTAAAGTTTGCATTGTTTTTGTGTTAAATGTCTTTTTATTCTTTTATGGATTTTGTTTAAATCCGAATAAAGATTTTGTTCGTTCGTTCACCACAGGACATTGGCAAAAACCTTTGTCACCCAATGTTAAATCTGGGTGATGTTCAGCGGGAGTGGGGTGTGTGCTTGATGAGGTACAGAATGCAAACTTGCCAAAGGCCAAGAACACTCAAAGTCCTCGCTCCCTCTTCACACAGTGTAATTAACTTGAACAATGGCAGTGATATATGTGTTTCACAGTTAAGAGTGCATGTGCAAATGTACAGTGTACACTAGAAGTGAATGTCATTGTATGTGCAATGCAGACTTCACAACATGACATTATTAGCGACATTTGTAGGTGTGATGTGCACAGTGCAATTACAGACATATGTAGATTACAGAATGGTGCTCATAGCATGATCCTACTGTGATTACAAATGACATTTGTCATCCTGTAAACATCCGTATGTCATGTGTACTTTGCTTGAATCATTTGGACTGTCTACTGCTAGGATTGGCCTCCCTAAGTTTGTTGTCACTGTGAAATATGAGTCTACTGTCCTTTTATTACAGGCTTTTACACAAATTGCCTCATATCTGGAAATGGTATGCATGCTGTTCTATGTCATGTATACATGTTTTGAAATGCTGGTTTGCACTGACTTACTGGTGTGTGTGGTCACATGGCCTTTTGTGTGTGTCTAAAGACATATTACTGTGGACAATGTGACATAACTCCTGATGGGTATAAACTCCACACATAGGTACTGTGACAGAGCAGGAAGACAGCTTCCCATCTACAGGCCTTTTCCAGACCTTCAAACCATGGAAGAGAGAAACGTAATCAGCAAATACCGTCTCAATAGGCAGACTATCAATGATTTGTGCCAGCAGTCGGAACCTTCCTTACATCCACATCGAAACTATCCAACATCTCTGACACCAATAGTTAAGGTGATGGCAGTACTACATTACCTGGTCACAGGTTCCTTCCAGTACACTGTTGCAGCATCAGCCTTTGTTCAGTAATATACTTTGTGATGTAGTGTAAGCATTGATGAGACACATTGGCAGCTACATTCAGTTTCCCAAGCATGAAGAACTGGCTAATGTAAAAGCTGATTTTTATGAATTTGGTCAAATCCCCCATGTGATTGGAGCTATTGATGGCACACATATTTCCTTAATACCACCACAAGCCCATGAACAGGTGTATAGGAACAGGAAGCACTTCCACTCAATCAATGTGCAAGTGGTTTGTTTGGCAGATTTGTACATTTCACATGTCTGTGCCAGATTCCCAGGTTCAGCCCATGACTCCTACATACAACGGAAAAGCATCATACCTCATTTGATGACACAACTTCTTCGAGAGAGGGCCTTGCTTGTCAGTAAGTATGATTTATCTGAACATTTTATTTGTGTGTTTTTTTGTGTAGATTTAGTAAATGTTTGGCTGATCATTGCACTCTTGTCAATCTTACATGTATTAGACTTGGGATACCCAAGCAGCCACGGTTATTGACACCATTGAGGGATCCTATTAACCCAGGGGAAGTTCACTTCAATGAGGCCCATAGGAGAATAAGGCAGCCAGTGGAGCGGGCTTTTGGCCTCCTGATGCCCAGATTTCACTGTCTGGACAAAACCGGAGGTGTAAAACACACAAGATGATGGACGGAATGCTGCACATTGGCAAACATTCACCCCCAGTCACAGATCTGGGTTTAATCCATCGTTATTTTGCTTCACCACGCCACCCCAGTTCAGACATAGCCATATGCAAATCAGTCTTGACCCTGTGCCTCATGGGAACAGTCCAGACCGAACTGCCAAGCCATGTCTTCCCTGGACCGGAATCAAGCATCCTAGGACCGGTTTCAGGCTATCAGCCTTCATCAGCCAGGATAGCTTGACTCCAGTGGCGTAGTGAGCACGGGACCCACGTCTGGGCATACCCTTCCCACATAGGGCGAAATGCAAAACACACAAGATGATAGACGGAATGCTGCACATTGGCAAACATTCACCCCCAGTCACAGATCTGGGTTTAATCCATCGTTATTTTGCTTCACCACGCCACCCCAGTTCAGACATAGCCATATGCAAATCAGTCTTGACCCTGTGCCTCATGGGAACAGTCCAGACCGAACTGCCAAGCCATGTCTTCCCTGGACCGGAATCAAGCATCCTAGGACCGGTTTCAGGCTATCAGCCTACATCAGCCAGGATAGCTTGACTCCAGTGGCGTAGTGAGCACGGGACCCACGTCTGGGCATACCCTTCCACATAGGGCGAAATGCAAAACACACAAGATGATGGACGGAATGCTGCACATTGGCAAACATTCACCCCCAGTCACAGATCTGGGTTTAATCCATCGTTATTTTGCTTCACCACGCCACCCCAGTTCAGACATAGCCATATGCAAATCAGTCTTGACCCTGTGCCCCATGGGAACAGTCCAGACCGAACTGCCAAGCCATGTCTTCCTGGACCGGAATCAAGCATCCTAGGACCGGTTTCAGGCTATCAGCCTTCATCAGCGAGGATAGCTTGACTCCAGTGGCGTAGTGAGCACGGGACCCACGTCTGGGCATACCCTTCCCACATAGGGCGAAATGCAAAACACACAAGATGATGGACGGAATGCTGCACATTGGCAAACATGGTCCCGTGCTCACTACGCCACTGGAGTCAAGCTATCCTGGCTGATGAAGGCTGATAGCCTGAAACCGGTCCTAGGATGCTTGATTCCGGTCCAGGGAAGACATGGCTTAGCAGTTCGGTCTGGACTGTTCCCATGAGGCACAGGGTCAAGACTGATTTGCATATGGCTATGTCTGAACTGGGGTGGCGTGGTGAAGCAAAATAACGATGGATTAAACCCAGATCTGTGACTGGGGGTGAATGTTTGCCAATGTGCAGCATTCCGTCCATCATCTTGGTGTGTTTTGCATTTCGCCCTAAGTGGGAAGGGTATGCCCAGACATGGGTCCCGTGCTCACTACGCCACTGGAGTCAAGCTATCCTGGCTGATGAAGGCTGATAGCCTGAAACCGGTCCTAGGATGCTTGATTCCGGTCCAGGGAAGACATGGCTTGGCAGTTCGGTCTGGACTGTTCCCATGAGGCACAGGGTCAAGACTGATTTGCATATGGCTATGTCTGAACTGGGGTGGCATGGAGAAGCAAAATAATGATGGATTAAACCCAGATCTGTGACTGGGGGTGAATGTTTGCCAATGTGCAGCATTCCGTCCATCATCTTGTGTGTTTTGCATTTCGCACTAAGTGGGAAGGGTATGCCCAGACGTGGGTCCCGTGCTCACTACGCCACTGGAGTCAAGCTATCCTGGCTGATGAAGGCTGATAGCCTGAAACCGGTCCTAGGATGCTTGATTCCGGTCCAGGGAAGACATGGCTTGGCAGTTCGGTCTGGACTGTTCCTATGAGGCACAGGGTCAAGACTGATTTGCATATGGCTATGTCTGAACTGGGGTGGCGTGGTGAAGCAAAATAACGATGGATTAAACCCAGATCTGTGACTGGGGGTGAATGTTTGCCAATGTGCAGCATTCCGTCCATCATCTTGTGTGTTTTGCATTTCGCCCTAAGTGTGAAGGGTATGCCCAGACGTGGGTCCCGTGCTCACTACGCCACTGGAGTCAAGCTATCCTGGCTGATGAAGGCTGATAGCCTGAAACCGGTCCTAGGATGCTTGGTTCCAGTCCAGGGAAGACATGGCTTGGCAGTTCGGTCTGGACTGTTCCCATGAGGCACAGGGTCAAGACTGATTTGCATATGGCTATGTCTGAACTGGGGTGGCGTGGTGAAGCAAAATAACGATGGATTAAACCCAGATCTGTGACTGGGGGTGAATGTTTGCCAATGTGCAGCATTCCGTCCATCATCTTGTGTGTTTTGCATTTCGCCCTAAGTGGGAAGGGTATGCCCAGACGTGGGTCCCGTGCTCACTACGCCACTGGAGTCAAGCTATCCTGGCTGATGAAGGCTGATAGCCTGAAACCGGTCCTAGGATGCTTGATTCCGGTCCAGGGAAGACATGGCTTGGCAGTTCGGTCTGGACTGTTCCCATGAGGCACAGGGTCAAGACTGATTTGCATATGGCTATGTGTGAACTGGGGTGGCGTGGTGAAGCAAAATAACGATGGATTAAACCCAGATCTGTGACTGGGGGTGAATGTTTGCCAATGTGCAGCATTCCGTCCATCATCTTGTGTGTTTTGCATTTCGCCCTAAGTGGGAAGGGTATGCCCAGACGTGGGTCCCGTGCTCACTACGCCACTGGAGTCAAGCTATCCTGGCTGATGAAGGCTGCTAGACTGAAACCGGTCCTAGGATGCTTGATTCCGGTCCAGGGAAGACATGGCTTGGCAGTTCGGTCTGGACTGTTCCCATGAGGCACAGGGTCAAGACTGATTTGCATATGGCTATGTCTGAACTGGGGTGGCGTGGTGAAGCAAAATAACGATGGATTAAACCCAGATCTGTGACTGGGGGTGAATGTTTGCCAATGTGCAGCATTCCGTCCATCATCTTGTGTGTTTTGCATTTCGCCCTAAGTGGGAAGGGTATGCCCAGACGTGGGTCCCATGCTCACTACGCCACTGGAGTCAAGCTATCCTGGCTGATGAAGGCTGATAGCCTGAAACCGGTCCTAGGATGCTTGATTCCGGTCCAGGGAAGACATGGCTTGGCAGTTCGGTCTGGACTGTTCCCATGAGGCACAGGGTCAAGACTGTTTTGCATATGGCTATGTCTGAACTGGGGTGGCGTGGTGAAGCAAAATAACGATGGATTAAACCCAGATCTGTGACTGGGGGTGAATGTTTGCCAATGTGCAGCATTCCGTCCATCATCTTGTGTGTTTTGCAAAACCGGAGGTGTGTCAGATCACCATCATATGCTGCATGCTCCACAACCTGGCAGTGCGGAAAAACTTCCCTCTCAATCACAGAATGGTTAATAATGACAGTAGAGAAGAGGAAGGATGTGGCATGCGACAACAGCTCATCAACAACTTCTTTTCATGACTGTAAGTGTGCAGTGAGATGTCTTTACGATGTTACAATGATTGTTGTTGTGTAGCTGTGAGGATTTTGTGTATGGATACACTTTAGTCATGGACATGTGTGCTAAAATCTGTGCAAGACTTTTTATGTAAATAGGTAATGTCACATGCACAAGGTATTATAGCTTCGTGAGAGTGACATTTATCATTGATCAGTGCGAAGGAAAAGTTGACAAATACTTGTGAGAAATATATTTTCCTAGCTAATCTATTTTCATTATCATTCATTGTAGTAAACTTTGCCATAGAACTGACATCAGCAGATATATGATGATGTGTATAAGTCCAAAGAGGACATTGATTGTTCCTGGGAATGTCTGTAACAGAATTTGAGCCTAGGTAATGAAGCCTGCTTGCACAGTGAAGGGATGGAAGTTGCTACAACTCCAATGGACTTGTTTCCTATCTTGTGATGTTCCTTTTGCAATATGTGTGGCATCTTGTGCTCCAAAACAATGTGGATGTGGCGACAGACCATGCTAGTTTTCTTTCACATTGCCTATAGCCTCCATATATGAGCTCTGGATGTAGCAATAGATGTGTCTCATCACTGTATGACACAGTGCTAGTGCCACACCACTGACATATGATTGTGATATCACACAAGTAGCAACAAGACTGGTTTGGAAGGGACCTGTGCTTACAGATCAGTAGTACTGCCCTGTTTTGTTCTCTTTTGTCTAGTGATGTTGGATACCTTTTGTGATGTATTGGATGTGGCTCCAGATGGTTAATTTAAAAAAATCTACTGTTGCCTATTTCATTTGGCTTTGTCGGATGTATCTCCTCCTACATTGTTAACAACAAATATGCACATGACATATGTGGCCACAGACACAGATATTTGAGTGGGATATGTACTTTTGCTGATTGTTTGTACACACGACAATCTGTTGTTAGACACTGTAGAATAAAGTTAGTCTGATACAGTACATCTGTATGTCTATCTTGTGGTGGCATGGTTGAGTGTCTTTGTTGCACTTAAGTTACAATTAACATATACATGCTGACCTAATTACTTTACACTTTCATCGGAGGGATCACATGGTAATTAAAACATATATTGCTAGATGTAATTGAGACCACATGAGCTAGTATTGTTGTGTTAAGTGAATGTATTGCATTTGCCATGGTGAGTAGAAGAAATGGCTCATTATGATACATAAATAAAAAAACACAATGGAGTGAAGTTGTCAGTGTTGGAGGATGAATTAATGGAGATCAAAGCCACATAAACTGGAGTCCAAATTCCAGCACACTCATCCCATCAGAGATGGAACATTGTAGATGAATAGTCAACAAAGTGAAGGGTTAGCACACAAAGGAGGAAATCGGGGTACCATTTCTTACTGGCGGTGGTGTGTGTATTGCCATCCGATCTTCCTGGATGTTTTCCTGGATGTCCCACCCCATGTCGGGTGGGGGATCCACAACTGCAGGCTCTGGGGTTACTGAGGATTCTCCGCCAGACACGCCATACCTCTGTGTGCTGCCTGCAGATGTTGAAGGGACAGATGTAGTTGTACCACAGGGAGGGGTAGTTGTTCATGCAAACACCAGGTGGAGAGAGGTACTAATGTCCCTCAGCACCCCAATGACCTCATCCATTTGCTCAATATGTCTTTCCATTCGGTGGTCTAGGGACGCCTGCAGTTGTTTAATTTCCCAGACTTCCTGATATACCTGGCCCATTGCTCCATGGTACCCCTCATAGGCACCCATGACTAGGGCAAGTTTGGCCTGGACATCCATACCATCCGCTGTTTGATGACGTGGGTCCACATTTGCCCTCCCACTACCCCTACCCCCATGGGCCTGCACACTTGCACTAGCTTCTCCATCCTCACTGAGTAGGTTTTGGCTCCTCAACTCTGGAGTTGACTGTGGTGTACTGGAGATGTTGTGGCCCGTGCTGGATTGTGTGATTGTTGGGGTAGGGGTCAGCTGTGAGTTTGAAGCTGTGGTGGGAGATGTTGCAGTGGACCCAGCTGGACTTACTGGTGCCGTCTGCCCAGCCAAACCTGATGGGCCAAGTTCCTCCTCCATGTCCAAGTTTGCAGGAGACTCATCATCACTGGAGGGCTCACTCCAGGTTTGAGTCTGAGGCTGGGTGGTTTACTCATTCTGCCTTTATGTGTTACCAGATCGCCCTGTTGGTACAGCCATTGCATAGTACATTATGTAAGTCTACTATGCACCTCAACAGGAACACAATGATTGAATGCCTGGCTGAGAAAACAGATTTAGATGGGAACATTGGCATCTATTCCTATTATGTTAGCATTCATTTGATGACAATATTGTCACATTTTCATAATAAGTAGTATGGGCCTGATCCTTATCTGTGCTGATATGGTTATTTTCACAATGTGGAAAGGAATATAGCTAATCCCAGTGACTTGAACCAGACACTCTATAGATGACACTTGAGGAATAGTACATTCAATTTCGAAATTGTAGTCAGGACATACTTCCACATCAATCAGAATATTTAGTTGTTGTTATTTCTGTGTCCTGTGCCGTGTCAATGTATCATCAGACACATTGAAGTAACAGCTTTACCCCAAAGCATTTGTGAGATTTGATGTACACATTTGGCATGGTGTCAGTAATGGACTCATTATTTCCTGCTCAGGAGTCCATGGTAAATTCAGCCTAAGTAGGTAGACATGTGTCGGAGCATAGCATTGTGTGTGCACAGCTCAGTAAATTTGACCTTAAACTCCATAGTGAGATGGCTGACAAATGATAATTGAGGAACATCACAGGTGCCTGTTTTTGAGCGCTCTGGTTAGAAGGTGGGTGTGGTCAGTGCAAAGACTCCTCCTCCCAGCACCTCCCCTGGACCAATAGCTCCATGCCTGTGAGTGGAAGTTCTGTTGAGAGCTGGCTGACACAGGTGATTGTAGTTTGGAGTACAAGGCCTGATGGTGGTTGTGGTCAGCGCAAGAACTCCTTCTCCCATCACCCCCCTGGACCAATAGCTCCCTGCCTGTGAGGCGCAGTTCAGTTGAGAGCTGGCTGACAAGTGGGTTTGAAGACACAACACAGGTGCCTATTGTTATAAGGTGGAGTTTGAGTGGTTGATGGTAGGTGTAGTCCTATACATTTGGCAGATCTGATTACTTGATTAACTGGTTAGCATTATATATAGGCTGTCTGGTTTTAGGTGTAAACCTATAATAACTGATAAAACCCAACCGGAAGGGAAATAGCCCTCACCAGTGTAAACATATAAACACTGAAAAAACCCTGCACAAACACAAACTAAATGCCATTCAAAGAAAGGAAAAGGAGAGTGAAAGAGTCATTTTTATTTCTTCCTGAAGGGGCCAATAAAATGTAACTTCGTTATATAAGGTAGCAGTAAGAAAGACTGGGCGAACATTATTCTGCTTGAGTTTTGTTGTTTAGGGTTGTCACTAAAATATTGTTTCTTCTTCAGTTTTTCAGTTTTGTGATCTTTGGTCTAAAGATACAGGGGTTAGAAGCATGTGTTAGGTGTTGTTTATTTATTTTATAAACTGTAGAGTATCAGGAAATATCAAAATCATATTAGATTTTTTGGCTACGTTTGAGTCTATCACTGATAGAAAAAATGTGGGTTTCATAAGAATCTTTCCCAATATGTACTATCACATTTACCCACAGAGAATGGGTAAAAACCCTTGGTACATCAGCCCCCTTTTCTTGTGAGTCAGTATTGATAGTAGGTGAATTGCCAAACACCCCAGGCTTTAAACATTCAATGCAAGGTATAGTGACAGGTATATGTGAAAAGAGTGCAGTCACAAAGCATCTGGGATACTGGTGAAAACACCAGACTTTTGGAAAACATGGAACACAGTGTCACTTGGAACGCTGCTGCAAAAAGTTCTTACCAAGTTCAACAAAGATTGGAGTGATATTGTTTGTATTTGCAGCGATTCAGCTACGTATATGAAAAAGTTGTGTGATGACCTGTCAAAATGGATACCTGAGCTGAAGTGCTTCCCTGTAAGAGATCCTTGCCGCTTGTTAGATGGTATGCTGAAAGCATCTTTACAATCTTCAGAGTTAACAAAGAATGCTATTGACTTTTTAGTCCATTCTGGTGCACTATTTTGTTATGCGCGGAAACTAAAACGCAAGTATTTCTAGCTTTGTGAGGCATCAAAAAAAGAGTCATCCCAACTGTGTCACTTAGCTGGTGGTTCTCAGTCCTAGAGGCCATGAATGCTATATTATCCATTTGGCAACCGTTTACAGAACTTTTGCTGAGTGATGATGCCAAAGGCAAGAAATGTGAGGATCTTTGGTCACATATTGATTGAGATTTGAAAAAAAGTACACTCTACTGCATTCTTAGATTTTTTACAGGAAAGCATGACTGCTTTAGTGGACATAATAAAAAACTAGAGTCTGAAAACACCCTTGTCTACCAAGTGTTCAGCATAATTGGTGTAGATATGAAACATCTCCTTGAGAGTAGGCTGGGCGACACTTTTAATGACTTTGGCACTGCAACATGTTCCATGTTAGAGTGCTTGGCACTTTGTAAGCAAAGAAATGTTGAGGAGCAATTCAGGAACTTTTATTTTACAATGTATGAGAAATAGCCCTTCACTAAACATGGCATTTGAAGTCAATGAAGCCTCACTGTGGTACTCTGCACAAGTTATAGATCCCTTCCGTAGAGGGAAATTTTCTCCGGAGTTTCATAAGTGCTGCCTCATTTTTGACCGCTTCAATAACTCTGAGGGCATATGCGCCCAGTTCAACGCATAGGTTGCAGACCCTGTCACAGAGAATCACAATCTTCAGGTGCATCAGTATTGGCATGGGAAGCTATGTCTGTGGCCAGAGTTAGCAAATTGTGTACGGGCTATTTTGGTGTTGCCTGTCTCAAGTGCCAATGTTGAGAGGGCCTTTTCACAGATAAAAGTTTACATGGGAAGGAAAGAGCGAGCGTGCATGACCAAAGACTCACTGAAGAAGTATTGTATGGTGTACTACGATAAGTTTGATTTGTAAAAATATATTTGGACCTCATATACATTGTCTATATACCATGCACTATCAGTGCAGAAAGCAAGCAATAATAAAAGCAAAAAGTTCCATAAACACCGGAAAAACACTGTTTCTGTTGTTATTAATGGCGCGAAAATGTGTAACCACTGATAACCACTGTTTTTTTAAGGTACTGAAATCACTTGAAAACACTGAAAAAACCCCACCAGAATTTACCAAAAATAGAAACTGAAAACAGGAAAGCCTAATTATATACCTGATAACTACTTACTCTATTTATGGGCCTGGTTTAGGATGTTTAAAATGTTATTGTTGCTGGGATGAGGACTTAATGGGTATGCACTTACACCCTACATGTACACATGTGAAATTGTCATTGCTTTTGATATTTTTCATCTTATGTGCTGGTATACAGATTGTCAGTATTACTTACACATATCATATACTTTGGCTACTGCTTATTTTCCAAATAGATTTACAAGACTTTGACTATTACTGTAATGTGTGCTAAGGTGAAATAGATAACTTAAGTCAAATGTTGAGATGTAACTTACCAGACTCCATTCCCTCAGGTATTCCACGCAAGGTTTCCGGTGTCAGGCTGGCATGCACCTTCTCCTCCCAGACAGTGAGTTGTGATGGTGGCTCGGTAGGGCCATCGCCAGTCTTCTCTGCGGCCAGGTGGTTCCTGTTTGCCAAGGCCTTGACCCTCTAATTGATGTCATGCCACCTCTTTCTGATATCCTCCTTTGTGCGCGGGGTGCTGGCTACAGAGTTCACTTTGGTGACTATCTTGTCCCACATCTGATTCTTCTGGGTGACAGAAGTTTGTTGGACTAGGGTTCCGAATAATTGTGGTTCAGCTCTGTTGAT
Organism: Calotriton arnoldi; assembly: GCA_963921515.1. NCBI lineage: Eukaryota > Metazoa > Chordata > Amphibia > Caudata > Salamandridae > Calotriton > Calotriton arnoldi. The sequence continues at coordinate 389,180 of CAWUFW010007498.1, read as the reverse complement.
TTCATCCACCAGCACTGACAACTTGGTGCCAGAAAAACATGGTTGTTTCTTTTTTGACATGTGATTTAGTGATTGTGAGGGAGAGTGTGAAATGAAAGGGGTGTACAGGAAACTAATTGCAAATTATATATACTGTGAGTGGTGCTTTGAAAGTGTGTGAATGTGTGTAAGGGCTAGCTGCTTTGACACTAAAGAAAGTGACATGTTCAGTCCTGCTCTGCTGAAGTATGGTAGCAAAGGACCATGGTCTGGTATGGGGAGTTTTTATAGTTGGATTGGTAGGTGTGTCTACTCTTTAAATTGACATCAGATGTGTCGTTTTGCCAACGCATACTATGCTTGGTGTTGTGATGCTTAGCGTAAGTTGTTCAGAGGCACACTTGTCATGAGTCCTACAAACTGCCATGGAACCTCTAAGGCGTCGGAAGTATCATAATCTGCACAGCGGTACTGCAGATGCATTAGCGGAGTTGGAATCCCTATCAACAGCTTTTTCTGACCGATGCGGTCCATGCAAAGTCGACTCCGACTGCCACGGTCAGAGAATAGACTTGTATACATTATAATACGACGGGGGAAGACACCATAGACTCAGCAGCCGGAATCTCACTGCGGTCAAGTCGGTCGGACGGTCAATCCGAATGACATCGTAATGGATGGATTAATTATACCATTTTCAACTATTTATGCATTATTTGTTTGAGATACATTTTGATTTATGTTTGTATGGATTTTTGTTTGGGACTGTGGATGTTAGAATATTGGTCAAGGAAGGACTTCTGGTACAGAATCATAAGTCATTATTTTTTTTATCTTTGTTGAAATTTCGTATTAGATTTATGTGGTTCAATATATAAAAGTGTTACATGTAAGATTTAATAATTTGTGTATTATGTTTTGTTTTTGTGATTTAATGTATTGAATATCTTAAGGCTGCTTAACTTTTCCATGTGTGTTTCTTTGGTGTCTTTATGTGTCATTTATTGAAAATATGGATTATTTTTCACTAATTTATATTGTGTTGAAATTGTTTTATATTTTGGAATTATCATGTTATCAATTTATTTTCACAATTCTGATTAACTTGTTTTTTCTTTTTTAATAATACTTTTCTTGTCAAAATGATGCAAAATTATTTCATGTTGGAAAATGTATTTAAAATATTTTTTACATTTTTGGGTTTTGTGCTTTGGGGATAGGTTTAGTTTGTTAGTGCTGTATAGTGTTTTTCATGTTGTGGTTATTTTTATAGGCATGTGTATGCCATAGATTGAAGATAGTGTCATCCGTGGCTTTTAGAAAAAAAGGAGTTTTTGCTAGCTTTTCATATAAATAAGCAAGTCGTGCCAGGGATTGTGATACACTGTGCTTTGTTCTTATTTTAGTATCTCCTTAATTTGATAGAATGTTGACTTGCTCCTTCCAAGAGTTCTTTGGAAGTTATTGTGCCAACCTTCTACAGCATTGTTGTCTTTCACTTCATGGGACAGTGTACTGTTGTATAGGTTACACCAGGGAATATGAGTTGGAGCCTGTGACCTGAGGGTTGCAGGCGTCCAAACCAAGTTTCATCAAAATAGACTAGTAGTGGGGGTAGTTTATCTTAATTTGTTTTGTAGAAGGGTGATTATATAAGTAAGCCATACTGTTTGACACTTTGGTATTTAGCACATAGGCAAGGGCAATTACTTTTTTTAATCTCAAATGTAAATTGTGTATTCGCTTTGTTTGCTGTATCTATACAAAGTGTTTACTAGGGGTGGGCATAACATGCATATTTTTCTGCAGCATAATTACACAAAAGTATAACAAAATTATGCATGTTTACAAGAAGATTTGCTAGGAGCGCAAGCCATCATTTAGTGTTATTTTCTTAGTGCAAAATGCACCCTTGCTTCTAAAATTTGTTGAGGATGCATTTTACACTAAGAAAATAGTGGTAAATGCAACAGAACATGAACAGCTTCAGCCAGCAGCCACTCGCTCTCTGTTCCTGTGCTCTTGCAGTAGGAATTTGTGCCCCACTTTACTCTAAATTACACAAGCGGGCATAACTGCATAATTTTTTGTAAATTTGGGCCCGATTATAATGTCGTGTGGATCGCCACCAACAGGCCGTCGGTGGCGGTCTGTCCGTCATTTGGAGGCTGCGGTCTGACAGCTGCATAATGTTTATTAGTGAAGGTAGATTAACTTTTAGAAAGTTACTATGTCCCTGCCTGATGCATTTGGGGCTAATTTTCATTGGCATGCCAGCAGCTGCAAGGCATGTATTAGACCTTAATGAGGTAGAAAAAGCTGCTCCCTGAGTAGGACAATGATGTAGGTCGGGTGACAGGATGGACTGGGTGTGGAGCATTTGATCCCTATCAGCAGAGCAAGGGCAATTGGGTTGAATCAATGAACTTCCTTAACTTGAAAGGGGTGATGCCTGCCCATTCATAAGCCCATACTAGCCAGGACGGCTCTGAACCCAGTGGGAGGGAAGCTACCCTCAGAACTGGTTTGGAGTGGACATAGCGGAAAGGACTGCTCATTTCCCTGGCCACATATCTAAGTAGATACAAGAGCTCTGAACAAGGGGGGAAGGGTTTGTTCATCTTTGATTTTAGGAGTGAGGGCACTGTGGGATTTTTCTTAGTAGGGCAAATAGGAGCTGCTGAAAAAGTGGGTAGGGTTGGCCCTGGGAACTTTTTTTCCATTGGTTATGGAGTCACCCCACCCACTGACTCGTGCCAGCCATAAATGTGGCAACCAAAGAACCTTCTTTAGAACACTTTCTGGAGCTACAGAAGATCCAAAGAGGACTGAGCTTGCTGTCTGTGACCTGAGAGGAACCCTAAAGAGCTGGACCTGCTTTCTCTTGTAAGCAGGAAAAAAGTGGACTCTATGGGTCAGTTGGCTGAACTCTTGTTTGAATATAAGGTCAAAACAAGCTACACAAGACCTTTTTTTAAGTGACCAGTTGATCAGTAACAACTGGAACTGGACTGGACCTTGCTGGTGACCTCTGTTAGAGTGAGTCCTAAGTTCTGTCCCTGTTGCCTTGCATGCCTTAGCGTAGTGTGAAAGGGGGAGAGCAGAACAGAGCCATATATACTAGGACATGATTCTGTTGTGCTCTCTGACCGAAGTGAACCAGAGGAGCTGCTCCAGAAATCCTAAAAAATGTTGGTGTACTTTCCTTAGACATAGCTTCAGGCTTGCCCTGCCAGAGCTCCATAAAAACGACGTAGCCAGAAGATAAACGCTCACTGGTTCAAATCTCCTTGGTGTATTCAATCTGCACTCTGTTGTGACTGACATAAAATCAGGCTTAGGTCTCAATCACCATGTAGATAAACTGTCATTGGTGCATTTTGGTGCTATTTGTACTTAAAACTTTAAAAAATAATTTCTTCTGTTCAACCTTAATGGATTTTTATTGTTTTTGGTGCCATTTCGTTTATTACATTTTGCTCTCTTTTTCTAACTTAGTTTGGAATTTTTATTGTTTGATCTTTTGACTTCATTACTGTTTTGGTACTGCATAAACACTTTCAACATTACCTTAGATTGAGCCTGCCTGCTCTGTGCCATAGCTAACGGGGGTTGAGCTCAGATTAATTTAGTGACTTCGGGGTTCACCCTTACAAGTTAGTATCATCATTCCTTGAGGTGGGCAGACTCCCTTACCCTGAAAAATAATTCACTTTCTTAGAGGTGCTGTCTGCCTTAAGTGATTATTTACCTAGATAAGTATGTATGAGTGCCATTTCTTGTGGTCTTGTATGTATTACAATGTGCCTTGAAGCTAAAGAAAGCTTTAGGTTTTTCGTTAGTAAATATCTTCAAATCTTCTTATAAAACACATATATACATAATCAGGGTTTCAGTCACTCCCCTTCATCCAGTGTCCTGTGTGGTGTCCATTAAAATTAGCTTGTGCTCCTCACAGCATAGAGCATGGGGCAGATGGTGAGCCCACTTCATCCATTGGCTGTCTTCAGTATGAGTGATCGAATTTTGCCTGTGCACAGACTACCAAAAAATCAAACCCTTCAGTGCCAGGACTGGTGGACCACTGCCTTTTTTCTATTTGCAGGAAACATACCTTTTAATTTCACGTTACTTTTCACCTCCAACCAAATTCTTTTATTTTTTACTTTTGTAAAGGGTGCTGCTGCTTCTCACACTGCTGCGAGCAGAGCATTGCATCCCATTCATGCTGACATTGATGTGGGCGGCCATCGCAGAATGGCACGTACCTTATTTTATTATAAAAAAAGTGCTTAAAACATTTACATATGGCCACCTAACTGTGAGGACACACACACACACATTTGCACACAATGACAGCCATATTTTAATGGCTTCTGTTATACTAATCAAAAATCCATTCTATGATGGCTACCCATGAGTGAACATGAATGCGTATGGTGGTAGACTTGTAATTGTGTATATTACAGTTTGTGGAAAATATTCTAAGATGGCTGCCAGTAACTGGACACTAGTGCACATGCATGCATTATACACACAGCTATTTCTGAATGGTTCATGTTACACTTTATAATAAAAATAAGTTCCAGGATTGCCACCTGTGTGTGTAGCATGCATTTGCATGTGTGCCTAATCATTGGAGGCTGTTATTGAATGGGTATTTGACAAAGAACAGTATAAGCCATTCCAAGATGACCATCCATTTGCATGTATGCATCCACCCATATGGGCCTCCATTGTGCCATGCTTTTTGTTATACGTTACCATTACATTACTGTTCCAAGATGGAAAATGTTTTCTTTGTTGGAAAGAAAAACTAATATAAAACTATAGCAATGGAAATTAACATTTGCATAGCCATTAGAGGTGCATTCAAAGCCGGAGCTATTGGCTTAGCAACTGCTTTTTTTGACGGCTTCAAATGTATTATGGTATAGTGTAGTTACATACGATCCTGTGAAATACAAAGATGAAACAATACAGGGGTCGATTCCGATTCGGGCCGGAAATTTCTCCGACCGAGCCGGACCCGGAGAGATTTCCGACCGAATCGGACCCGTGCAGTCCGACCGAACGAGTACGATGCGGCCGTATGTTATCGGACACGAGTCGGTCGGACTCCCATTGAACTCAATGGGAGCCGGTCGTACAACGCGTACGCGGGCTCCCATTGCCTCAATGGGTGCGAGGCGGACAAGGGCGCCCCTACAGCGAGTACGCCGCGAGCGCTCCGCGGCGTACACGCACAGGTAGGGGGACCCTTGGGTCCCCCTGTGTGCGCCTCGCACGGGTACGCGCGTACAGGGGGTCCGACACGGACCCCCAAGAGTGCGGCTCCGACAGCTCTTACGAGCCGGAGTGCGCGGCTCGGTCGGATCTGCTCGCGGCGCGCATCGTACTTACTCCGGCCGGGAAACGTCTCCATTGCGCGGTGCGACCGGGTCCGACCGAGTCGGTCGGAGCGGTTCGAGTCCGAGCGAGTCGGTCGGAGTTGTCGGGACGCCCGGACGAGTCGGTCGGCGACTCGCATCGTACTCGCTCGGCCGGACCAGCGTACGGTTCGGTCGGGAATCAGGCTTTCGCATGGCTTTTTTCCCGACCGAATGGTATTGGGTGCGCCTCCGACCGAGATCGGAATCGGCCCCACAGTATTATTTAGTATTCGAAAAGCACACAAATTATGATTATGTTTAATTCTGACATTAACTTGCCTGTATACTGACCGCATAGCTAAAAACAATAATTCACAAACCACGTGGAACGATAGAGAATACAAAGACATGTTGAACATGGGCTACCTGAATATTTTGCAAGAATCTTGGAATGTAGATACTGGGTGGCACAAAGGTTATCATGAATATATTTTGTTGTTTTCAAGCTAACCAATTGATCATTTTACAGCATTAGAGATGGTGTGTGATGTGTGAATTGTTCCGTGAAAGACAAGGACTGATGTTAAATCTCTCTAATTTTTCAATGTCCTATCACAAATAACTTATTCTAGAAACAAAAGCAGACATGTGTTGAATTTTATTCCTTCAATATAATATATATTTAAAAGTTTCATGATCTAGAACTCAAATATATGGAGGACAAAATTGAACAATTTTCTTTCACTGACATGGCACACTTAACTGAGGGGCCGATTATCATATCGGTCGGAAAACCTCTGACCTGCGAACATCTCCGGTTTCAATTCCGACTGCCTAATAACAAAATAGGTGGTCGGAATTGAAACCGGCCGGTCATTCTAGGAGCTCGGCGGCTAGTTGGAGACCCCAACGTAATCCCTGAGGACGGCGTTTCTGCTGTTGGGATTACGTTGTCAGTTTCCAAGAGACTTTCCATGTCGGACTTTACGACATGGAAAGCCTGTCGGAAAGTGAAACTCCTCCATGGCCTCCAGTTGGGGGCCGAGGGGGCACCTATGCCGCCCCCCTGTTAATCCCTGCACCGTATGGAAGGCATTTTGAGGTGCCTGCTACGTGGTGCAGGTATTAACATAATCTCACATTTCTCCATGGGAGCTTGTGCTTCAGTCGGTTTACGGCCACAGCACAGGCTCCCATAGAGAAATGGGAGTATGCGACCGCACCATGTGAGGTCGCATTGTAATGGCAGTGTCGGGACCACCGACCTAAGGTCAGTTGGTCCCGAGACCACGGTGCTACATTGGAATCAGGCTATTAATCCTTTGCCGCCTAATGCTCGAAAAGTGCTGTAGAATGAGTACGCAAGAAATCAACGTCTGTATTGGAAGTGTGGTAATTGAGTTCCCATTGAATAACATATCAATAGCTAGTACTCTAGTTTAGCCTATGGGCCTTATTATAAGTTTGGCGGTCCTGTGAACTGCCATATGGGCATTGGCAGTCCGAGCATGGTGAGTTTGGCTGTCCGACCGCTGTATTAAGAGTAGGTCAGATCGGCTTTGTGAAGACCGTCGCTGGACCACGGGATTCGCGGGGAGCTGCACCACAGTCTGTATTATGAGTTGCCTGTTCCATGAGCGGACCGCAGTGGTCCAACTGCCTGCTTCAATTTGGGGTACCTACTCACCCCTTTCTTCTTCTTTCAGGCAGATTTCGACATGGAGCCCTTTCTCCAGGTACCCCCTTCACAGCAGGATCTTCACGCTGACAATTAAGGCGATCTACAGGTGAGTCCTTTTTGAAAAATGTACACATTGTCAGGACTGCCCACATATGGGCTGAACGCCGGTAATGGGTATATGGTTTTTTCCACATATATCATGCATAGGTGTGCATCCAACACATATGCAGTCGAAATGCACTCATAGGCATCGATATATATTTGTGAAAAATGCTCACCACCACTGCATGATCACTGCCTCCATACCGCCGCCCCCCTAGTCAACTCTTAATATGGCAGAATTTGGACTGCCACTACCGTGGGTTGCTGGCAGGGGTGGATGAGGTCCTAAGGCGGTCGGACTGCCAAACTCGTAATAAGGCCCTTTATATTCAGGTATTATGCTAGTACAAATTGTTTACGCAATCTGAAATATCTTAACCATTTTCTGAAAGTTCTCTAGGACGAATTTGAAAGCAGAGGGAGAAATATAGCATATTGTGCTCATAAACTGTTTGAAACCTTTGTGGTGCAGTGTTGCAGAAAATGAAATTATTTAACCAAACAGTGAAAACAGTGGCCCAGATTCATCAAGAAGTCGAGTAATTCACAACAGCAAGTAAAGATATTGTTCTGCTTTGTCTGAAAGGGAGAGAGCAGAACAGGGCCGTTTCTACTAGGACGTGGTGCCATTGTGCTCTCTAACCACGCTGCCCCACTTTAGGCATCATGAATCAACAGACACCCTTGTGCAATAGTGCAAGAGTGTCTGTGTTGTCATAAGCATAGGTTTTATATTAGACCTAGTGATAACGCTGATTCTTATCTAATTATCTATAAGAACCTTCTGGTCGCCAAGATCTTTTTACCTGTTGAATAGTGTAAAGGAGAGAATCTCATCTGGTTATATAACAGCATTCATTTTGTCTGAAAGGACCACTGACTCCGAATTCAAGAATTTATTATCGCCAAAAATAACTGAACATGCAAGCACCTCAACACGAGGTTAAAGAAATAGATGGGCACTAATACAAATAATAACCTACGCAGGAGTCTCATCCGACTCAGAATAAAGAGAATAGATAGTTCTAGAAGGATCAACCAAGCTATGATTGCTCCAATTTCTACGTTGCTCTTCATTTATCTAAGCAAGCTTTAAATCAATTGCTGTCCCTACACTAACACTTAGTGACATCCCTACATAACGATTTTCCCAGGCAAGAGTGAATAAAAGGTGTCAGCTGTGAAGACTTCCTCAGAAGTGCAATCACATAATACCTAAGCTCAGCTCCTTCCTCAGGACACTCTTTGTCCTTCTCTCTGGTCTCTCCTACCTCTTCTCTGGCCTCCTCCCTCGGGGCACTATCCCTAATACAAAACCCTAATACAATTGTACACGCCTTGATCACGCCTCCTTGGCCAGGTCTTCTTCCTTGTACTTTTCCATCGAAACGGTTACTTCATCCTGGACGGTTGCGATGACCTTGAGTCCCAGGCACCTTCTCCACTGAAAGTATCATCCCTAAATTCCATTGCACTCCCCGTACCATGCCTCCCATCTCTCTAACTTTTGAAAACAAAGAGTTAGTCTTTACTAACGAGACATGTGTCCTTGCACCTGCAACAAAAGATACGTTCAACAGAAACCTTCTACTGTGCTAATTAAATCTACCGTTTGTGCCCAGAGAGCCTTACCAAGAGAAACTTTTCTCTTCCTACCAAATAAGCTAACATGAAAATAAACCAGGCCTTCCCTAAGCATATATGTAGTCAGGCCTTTGCATATAACTTTTAAACACACACCTTACTTTTCCCTATAAGCATTTTCATTACAATTCATATGCGAAAATGAATTACATGTGCAACTTTAATATGGTGCACGTTTAAACTACTGCAATTGAATTACACACGAACTGATTTGTCTATGCATTATTTTTCACACAACTCAATAAACATTACATTACATAATTGTCATAACACAATTATACTACTGATTCACTTTATCTCAGTGAACTATTCATTCTTTACTAAACATGCATGGATATACAACTGAATATATACGAATATAGGTCTGAGTACATGCGGGTGCGGACTACCAGTGATTATGATGCACCCCTACAATTCACAAGAACATTTCGCTCTATCACTAGTCTGTTCCATAACAAATCCTTTGCTTTCATGTTTTTCCCACTTTCTATGTGGGCTGTACAAAGGGGCACACATGCAAGGAGACAAAAGCAAAGAGAAAAAGAGAAAAGAAAACATTTCTTCTTGTTGCAGCTGCCCTCCAGGGAAAGAAATATAAATGAATTAAATAATTGTTGCTCTCTCTCCAAGGCAATTGGGATCACAATGGATGGCAGAGGGTGCAGGGAAGAATTTAATAAATGAATTGGAATGGATCGCTATGGGAGGCGGGGAAAATTGAGTAAATAAATTAAATAATTGCAGGTGTCCCTCCAGAACCCTTGGGAGACCTCTCTGGAAGGCGGGAGGGGGGGCTAGAAAATCAAATAAAAACATATATATTTTTTGGTGTCCATTCAGGAAGCATGGAACCACTGTGGAAGGATGAGGGGTGCAGGAATCAATGAAATCAATTCATTAAATAATTGCTGGTGCCCATCCAGGGCCCATGAGATTCATATGGGAATCAAGGGGTGCAGGAAATATTTGAGTAAATAAATTAAATAATAGCTGCTATCCATCTAAGGCCTTTTGAAAACAGATGGTTTAAGGGAAAAATCAAATAACATTGTAGATCACTGAACTAATCTTTTTGCGGTGCTATTGTTAACAATGAAGCTGGTGTTACTGCAATGGTGGTAGACCCTACAAGCTGCACTCCGAACAACTAACAAAGTATGCTGAATTAATAAAGAGAAGTGACCCCAAGTCCATTATTCAGGTGAAGCGGCTGCATTACTAAAGAACATCTTTGAGCCCTCTTTGAAGCGAGGGCAGTCTGTCTCAAAACACATTCCCAAAACTGAGGCTTGCTGCAAGCTTTCAAGAAAGCCGATTAAGGTTTTCAAATCGACATCCCATTACAAGCCCCCTAAACAGGGAATCGTTCATATGTAGCATGAGACATTCACACTTTGGTGAAAACTTAGGGCCAGATGTAAAACCATTCTGTTTTGTGGGTCGCAAATTGTGATTTTTTGTGACTCGCAAATTTGCGACTCGCAAAACGAAATGTACTAATTTGTCTGAGACATTTAGTGATTCCCAAAGGGGTCGTAAATGACCTGCCTCATCAATATTCTCGAGGTAGGTCGCAATTTGCCACCCATTGGGAATGGGCTATAATCACAGGGATGGTGGCCTGCTGAAAACAGCAGACCACCATGTCTGTGTTTTCCTTTTTAAATAAAGCAACGTTTTTTTTTTCCAAATGCAGCCCAGTTTCTTTAAAGGAAAATGGGATGCATTTAAAAGAAAAAAATGAAAAGTTCTCTTTCAATTTTTTTATGGTCAGGCAGTGGTCTGTGGGACCACTCCCTGCTCTTAAAAAATATTTTCACTGCCATACACAAAAGGGAAGGGGGTCCTCTGGGGCCCACTTCCTGTTTGCGAATGGCTTAACACCAATTTGAAATTGGTGGTAACTGCGATTGTTTTGCAAACGCATCCCCTACGACTCGCTATTAGGAAGAGATGCCCTTGACACGCCCCTTCCGAATAGCGACTCGCAAACCCTATTTTGCGAGTCGGTAATAGGCTGCCGACTCACAGAATAGGGTTTTTACATGCTACAACCCTTTTTAGCGGTCGCAAACGGCCCGATTTTCCGTTTGCAACCGCTAAAAACGGTCGAACATCTGGCCCTTATTTCGGACAACTAAAAGAGTCTCACATTTTCACTCGCTCAAGGGCAACACACAGTAAATGATTATGCGCAGCTTCGCAGGATTTGTTCCTCCTGTTGCCTGAATATTGTTGTGCATTTTTAAATCATACTTCAAACCAATTTGCACATCGCACTATTGTTAAAAAAAAAAAAAAAAAAGCTTTTGTGGGAAAATATGCAGTTCAAATAAATGCCTGCAACGCCGAAAAGACCCTTACGTTGGGAAAAATGTGCCTTTTATATAAGATTCGGTTATCAATACAAATCCAATGGCAGAGTTTGAGGCTTTTGTTTGTTCAATATCATTCTGCTCTCTTTCCCGCCCTCCCTTGCCGTGCCTTTGATTTGTCTTTTGGCACTCCACGGGAAGAATTTCTCTAGGTTCAGAGGATGGCACAGGCAAATGTGATGACTAACATCTGAATGTTCCTTTCCCACCCACTTCACAGCCACCAGCTCTTCCCTTCAGCAGTCATTAGCCAGAATACATGAGCGCTTGGATGACTGCACAGCCAATCTGCTCACATATTTTGGGCAGATTCTTGAAAACTCTAGTCCTTGTTCCGTGTCGCAATTAAATGTGGCTTAAGATGTGCTGATAGGACTGCCGAAAAGTGGCACAACATCAAGACGTTGACCTGCTGCGCTATATTGGTGTCCATGTGAGCAGACAGTATATCTGTTTATGCGGAAATCAACACTAAAGTATTTATTTGGGATGAAACATAAGGAGCGAAGTTCACCAAACATTCCAAAGAAAACGTGCAATTTAATTAACAGCAATGATTCCAACATAAATTGGCGACCGGTACAGGAGCGGCAGATTTTGTTTTCCTTCGGTTACTTCAAAGAGAGCCAAGGGAGAGAATACGAACTTTCATCCTCTCTCGTGGCAGTCACAAATAAGTTCACTGATGCTTCTTACTGCAGTTCGATTATGCTAGTTGGTCCAAATGGCTAGTTCCCTTTTAACTTCATATGCAGGGACATAAACCCCATACATATAGAAAAGCTGCAATGTGTCGCCATGTTCTACAAATTAGCAGACTAAGGGGCATATCTACAAGGGCTGGCGATAAAATTATCGCCGCTTTAGCGGCCGTTTTCGGGACGAAAAGCGGCGATAATTTTAACGCTCTATTAGCAGGACACGCTAACGCGTGAATCCATGCTTCTTCGCCCTTTCACATATCGCCCAGCTTTGCATCTCTAATGAGATGCAAAGTGGGCGTTCCTCCCCAGATAACGGGAGAAATGTCGCTAGTCGACATTTCTCCTATTATCAAGCCTCACGGTACTGAAGCATGGCGACAAGAAAGTAGCGATAACCTCTGTTATCGCTACTTCTCTACGCCTGCTTTGACACTGACTTAGCCATGATATCCTATGGAAGGTGGATATCATGGCTAAGTATGTGTAGCCCTATCAGCAAGCTATCGCCAAAGTTGTGCGATTATCGCTGGATTTCCAGCGATAATCGCACAGTTGGCAGCTTGCGCTCTGAATTTTATCGCTTTGGAGATAAGCGTTGCTGATAGTACGCTATCTCCGCAATAAAATTCAGAGTTGGCCGGCGATAATTATCCTCACGCTAAGAGCGCTGAGCGATAATTATCGCCAGCCCTTGATGATATGCCCCTCACAGTCTGTGAGAATGTTGACTGAGCTGCAGGCATCAAAACTGAGGGGCATATCTACAAGGGCTGGCGATAATTATCGCTCAGCGCTCTTAGCGTGAGGATAATTATCGCCGGCCAACTCTGAATGTTATCGCGGAGATAGCGTGCTATCAGCAATGCTTATCTCCAAAGCGATAAAATTCAGAGCGCAAGCTGCCAACTGTGCGATTATCGCTGGAAATCCAGCGATAATCGCACAACTTTTGGCGCTAGCTTGCTGATAGGGCTACACATACTTAGCCATGATATCCACCTTCCATAGGATATCATGGCTAAGTCAGTGTCAAAGCAGGCGTAAGGGAAGTAGCGATAACATAGGTTATCGCTACTTTCTTGTCACCATGCTTCGTAGCGTGAGGCTTGATAATAGGAGAAATGTCGCTAGCGACATTTCTCCCGTCATTCTGGGGAGGAACGCCCACTTTGCATCTCATTAGAGATGCAAAGCTGGGCGATATGTGAAAGGGCGAAGAAGCATGGATTCACGCGTTAGCGTGTCCTTGCTAATTGGGCGTTAAAATTATCGCCGCTTTTCGTCCCGAAAACGGACGCTAAAGCGGCGATAATTTTATCCCCAGCCCTTGTAGATATGCCCCTTATTTTTATAAACTTAGAAATGCGTTTTTGCCCAGTACAAAGCTAACGAGGCTGTGAAACTGTCAGACAGATAAAAATGTTACCTTATTTTTAACCCCAGGCGTAGTGGGCATAGCGGGGCTACGCAGAGGTCCACGGAGTTGCGAACAAACTCTGTGGAACTCCGCTACGCTACGCCACCCGCCTCCACCCCACCTATATTAACAATTAATTCTACATGACTTAAAATTAAATTAAAACCACTTACCTGACATGCGGCGTCCCCGGGCTGCGCGCATGAGCAGTTTTCTCAAAGAATTACCCAGACGGCGAGGAAGAGGAGTAGGGCAGCCCGGTGATGCCGCATGCCAGGTAAGTGGTTTTAATTTAATTTTCAGTCATGTAGAATTAATTGTTAATATAGCGGGGTGGAGGTGGGGGCTGGCCAACTCCGCTCCGCTGCGGAGTGTGCGGAGATTTGCTTTCTCCGCGTTCTCTGCGGAATGCGGAGGAGACAAATCTCTGCACACTCCGCGGGCGGAGCGGAGGTCTCTGCCCGGGGTTACTTATTTCCTCGAAAAGATATTCCATTGTACAGCAACACTCACGTAACAACCATTGGCAAACCCATTGCATCTCGCCTTTGATATAAGGGATTGACTTATTGACTCCCGAAGTTTTTTGTTTCCCAGACTGCTGGCAAGTGTGAGCATGCATGCATGTTAGCCATCTTGTAATGGTGTTTCTTAAGCCTTATGGTAAAAGAGGGCATTGAGGGAGAGCGGGTGGGGAAAAAGGACACTGGGAGGATTTTAAGTAAAGCGAGAGGAGGCAGAAAAGGGGGGAGAGAGAGAGAGAGAGAGAGAGAGAGAGGGTTATCCCTACTTGTAAGCATGTAAGGTCTGAACATCAGTAGTGAAAGTATAAAACTCATCCAGTTAAAGCACGGTGAGAACAAAATGCTTCTTGAACTTAAAAGACACAAGAATTGAGAGAAAGCAGCTTAATCATGGTAAGTAAACTAAGATATACAAGAAAGCCATCCAATAATGATCAAGGGCATCTCAAAGCACACTAAATTTATATTGAATACAATAGGTCTCTTGACAAGAGACAGCTAAAGCTGTCTTTATCTAAGAAATAAAAATGGCATAGGGTATAAAGGCAATCAGGAGTACAGGAGGGCTTTAAACAGGTTGCTTTTGTCTTTCTTATACGGATACCTATCTGGTTCTCTTACTTTGATTAATGGATGCTTCTAGCAGCCAAAGGAGAGTACTGTTACTAAAGTAGATAGCATGGCACATGATGTTGGACACGTGCACCAATATCAACACCAGTTGGGCATAGTGGCTTGTGCACCAATCGGCATGTGCAAATAGCAAATGAACTGAGCACATACATCATGAACAGGAAACAATGACACAAGAAACAAAAACACAGAGCCAGGGGGACACAGGAGACTTTGTGACAGGATGACATCAGTGTGGAAGATATAGAGATCTGGGAGACGCTGACACTGGAGACTCATTGACATTGACACAGGAAAATAGGAAAAAACTAGGAACACTGGGAAAAAAACAGCAGTGGGGACAATGTGGCCCAAGCACAGCAGATTGGGGACTGGAGACATTAACTTTGAGCTTGTGACACACAGAAAATGGAGCAAGAAAACAAAAGCATTGGATTTTTTAGATACGGAGACTGAGAACTGAGAGGCACTGGTGTGTATGACGAGGAGATACTGGGAACTAGGAGAGAAAAAAATAAGGCACTGGTGACAGACTTTCTCTGCCTAGTTAGGAAACTGGATGTGCAATAATGGTACCGTGGCCTTTACAGTGAAAGACAAACTAACTATTGTTTATATAAGCTGATCTGCATCACTACATTCATTTGTCTTCATGAACTATATATGTTGTCATCATAGTGTGTCGGACTATGCCATACTGGTACATAACATTAGACCATGGCATGTCAAAGGAAAGATGAAAAGAGCACAATTAATTTTATTGAAAACTAAGATGAACTGAGAAAAGTTATCTGGTGGCAGTGTTGATCTAAAAAATTATGATACGTAGTGTGCTCATAACTATTATCTTTATTCACACGTGAATAAGTGAGAAAAGAGAACCAAAGTTAAGAGGACATTATAGATATGAGAATACAGGACATAAGATCAGCACAACAGCTCAAAGATTGTAGGGGCAATACATCAATTGACTCCACTTTCCATTACAGCACAACACTCCAGAATTCATAGTGGCAGAAGGCCCTTATTTCTTATCCATCACCCCTGCCCTCAACCAAGGGCATCACAGAGATTATTGGCAAGCATACCTTAGTGGCAACTTCCCCTCCGCTCACAGATGGATGGGCAATACCCGCATTTCCATACCAACACATACACCAGAACACCGCATAGCGTTCTCTCCCTGTCGTGTGCCTGTCATCAGGCAAATCCCCCCAAAATGTTAAACTCCAGGCATCCCGGGTAGGACTGAAAGGTCCAGGACCACAAGCAGGTTAGTCCCCCCTCCTGCCTGCCCAGTGCTCACACAAATCAACACCCCTCTGCAAGGTCAGCACAATAAATCAGTCCAAATATTTTGTGTAGCCCCTTTTTCTGCTGCTAGCAATTCCGCCACAGGGCGAAGAGGTCACTGGCGATCTCATCCTCCCCCCTGTCACCGCTGGGAGGCTTCAGCACTTGCCCCTAAAGTTGTGCGGATGTCACATGAAGAACTTGAAACCCCAGATGACAAATGTACCCCATCACTATGTGATAGCCCTCCATCCCCAAGACGCCTCTCTATGGGTTCTTCAGGTCATACCTCTGAACCAGCATTCACCAGAGGGTATATGTTCTGTGGCTGGCCATACCAGCACCATAAACGTAGGTCAGACCATTCCAGATGCCATGTATCGATTTGATCTGGCAATTTAAATATTCCAGCAAAACACAGGTTGCTCCCAACTAGGAGGCTAATGTATTTACTGAAAATTAAAAAAAAAACTCACAAATTGACCTGTACTTGACAGAGGCTACTCTTTATGTGGGAGATGGTGCTTTGTCCTTTCATGGTTAAGACACATGGTTAGAAGTCTCACTGGGCTATGAAATGGCTGAGCCTATAATGATAATGCAATGCATGTTGCGTAAATGTCCACCATCTGTGATGAAACTGGTAAATTGCACCTTACTAGTGCCCGGCACTACGACCCACTCTGAAGAGCTGGACCACTTGTATAACCTGAATCATACCGTGGCTCGTCTTGTTATTGTGTTTGAGACTTGGTGGCTTAGCTTTGGCTTTGCTAAAACATTCACATTAGTCCACTAAGTAATGTTGTATTTTAGGTTGGTCTGTGGACTCTCCTTCTGTCCCCCAGGCATATTATTTGTTGCAAAACCTACATGTTCATACCCTTACGGCATGCAAGAGTTGTGATGGCGTAATCGGGGACCAAAACTGTAGAGAATTTGTTTTTTTACCGTCCTTGGTGATTAGTCAGGCTTCCTAACCA
Organism: Calotriton arnoldi; assembly: GCA_963921515.1. NCBI lineage: Eukaryota > Metazoa > Chordata > Amphibia > Caudata > Salamandridae > Calotriton > Calotriton arnoldi. The sequence goes on along the minus strand of CAWUFW010007498.1, from coordinate 372,473 downwards.
GTTCAAAAGAATTCCCTGGTCAGCCAAACTAACTTGATACCCTGATATATGTCATGCCTTTGGTGATTTGCCCAGAACCTTGCTAATATGTACACTTACAAAAATTGTCCATTGTGGGGTGAAACAGAAAGTTCCCCACAGATGCAATTGAAGAATACCATATATTCAGATCCTTGGGCCCTAAAATAGAAATGCATATTTTACACCACCAAGCCCGTTAGCCAGAAGAACATTCCAGACTCACAGCAACCATGCACTAACCTTAACTGACCATATTGACAGCTGGAGTTTTTCTCTATGGCCCACTTGGACCATTGAACTATGTCAGCAGTGCAGTGAACTCCCTCTTACCCTTCCTTCCTTCCTTTTGTCCTCCTAGGAGTGCCCAAAAGAAGCAGCATTAGCTGCATACCTGGCCTATTAGTCAACCCTGTTGCATAGTTTGATCTACTCCTATGTCATAATTCGAATGTCCCTGCTGAATGGGAAGAGGACTAAGGGGCATATCATCAAGCGGCAGCGATAATTATCGCTGGCCGCGTTTAGCGTGAACATTTCTATCGCCGTCTATCGCCGGATTCTATCGCCCGGTTAGCGCGCTATTCACAACACGCATCGCAGAGGTGATAGAAATCCCGGCAATAGTGGCGAAAAGCAGGAATATCGCTTGATTTCCAGAGATAAAGAACAGCGATAAGGAAATCATTGTTGATAGGGAGATGTGGACTTAGCTTTACAATCCACCTCCCATGATACATATAGGTAAGTCAGAAAATTAGCAGGTGTTAGGAACCGGCGATATACGTGCTTAGCACAACTATTTATGTCGCTGGGCGGGTTAGCGATATCCTTGTTGATAGTGAGAAGCTGTGTTAGCGACTATTTTTGCTGATTCCAGTCAGGAACGCCTACCTTGCATCTCATTAGCAATGCAAGGCGAGGCGCAATGGCAATGGAAATGGGCGCTAAGGCATGGTTTCACGCGCTAGCGTGACCTTGCTGATATTGCGATAGAATTATCGCCTCTTTTTGCCCAAAAACGGACGCTAAAGCGGCGATAATTCTATCGCGGCCCCTTGATGATATGCCCGCAAATTAGGCAGAGGCCCCGGACCTGTGACTGCCTCTGCCACTGCCTTGCCAACATTGATGACAAGAGCCTTCGGAGAATCTCACACAGGCTTTATAGCCTTCAGCTATATCATACAGGCGTGAGAAAGGCTCCTCATGGCACTTGAAGGGTAAACAGTGACACAGGATATTTTTCTACTGGAAATGAAAAGGTAATTGGTTGTAGTAAAAAGGGAAACAGATGAGAATGCAGAAGGTGGCTAACGAGCAATACAAGCAGCTGAGCAGAGTAGAGGACAGCTAGAATAAAAACATATTTAACTGCCATGTGGAGTGGCTAGTGGAATCCCAAAAGGCAAGAAGTTCCATCAATGAGGATTTGTTGAGGAGAAGGCTTGCGCTTTTTATTCAGGGAAAATCTACATTGCAAAAACAGTGGGATAACAAGACAAGAAATGGCTTGTATGCAAAATGAACCTGCTACTTGTGCATTATATACAGGACACTGTAACCAACTGAGCTGAACTCGGTGAACTAAATCCATCCAATTTCTCTGGAAGAATTTGCAGGTTGCTTTCCCTCTGCATGCACATCGATCTCCTGAGAGCTGCTATGGCTGTGTGCACAGAGGCTACGCTAATGGCAGTCCCCCCTCCACGCCCCCCCCCCCATCCAGCGTACTCATCTTTGCTAATGCACCCTGAAGCGTGCAAAAACTCCGGGACCTGTCTAATTTGATTTGCTGGATGCTGGTGCACTGTGGAGAGGAAAAAGAGGCCAAATCCTCACCTCTCGATGCTTTAAAGCTCCCGTCCCGGGTGCCTCATGATGACATCACAATCCTCCCTTGTGACGAGCAAGAGAAAGGACTCTCAACCTTGGCTCCTGCCGTAGAGTGACTAATGGCACCCCTCCGCTATTCACAGGGGGCACCTGACCAATAGGGTCACAGAGTTTCAAAGCCCCCACAGTACGATTAATTACAACCATTATATTTTATCTGGCATTATAGCTTTTCAGCATAAAAATTGGAAGAGCTCCATCTATTAATAAATGTCCCATTTCTCCTCGTTTTCTCTTTATACATTATAAATGATAAATTATAACATGTCTTCATCAAAACAAAGATGAATGATATTGCAGCCCATTAGCAACACAATCTAAATACGCCTGGTGGTCCAGCAATCCCTTCAATATTCGGACTATCTAGAGATTTGATGAAAACTATTTGAGAAAACACTTGGAAATTCGTGACCTGAAATGTTATTGCATAAAATCTTGATTTGACTCTTAACATGTTAGGATGTATTTTTTCCTGTCACATTCTATTGTGCTCCTTAACAACTTCTTATTGAGAAGCTCGCTGACAAACCTCAGTTGTACTCATATGTGTTGCCACTTTGAAGTACTGTCCTTCATCTTTCATTTAGTGATGTACTAACACAAATGCTCTATTGCAAAAGCAGAGATGAGTCCTCTTACCTCTTTATGTTTACCCTTTAATGGAGTCATTTTGAAGTGTCAATTTTGCCGAGCCCATGACTGAATAAAAGTTCCAATCCCACTTGCCACAGGGATGATATCACTGCTGCATTTTTCCCAGTGCAATAAATTCTAGTACTAACTCAAAAACCTGTATTCAGCCAAATGTCAACTTTCCTCTTCCCCAGTTCTCAGACCACATCATGTTTTCTGTGGCAATGGAGCAATTATGACATGGGAATGGTAGAAAAGATTGGGTAAAACTGGCAAAGAGCATGCAAAGCAGAATTACAATCTGAGCCCATCATTTAGAGAAGGTCAGATGAGTGCAATATCGCTGGTAAATGCGTTAGGGGGAATACAGCACTTTTGATGTTTTTAAAAAAAAAGATGTTTTTGTGAGATTGATTAAAAAATGAAACTTTCATCATGAAAATATTACATTACACCAGAAGAAAGTCACATTCTTTTTTACCAACCATACCCTTCCATCACGTAGCAGAGTTTCTGTAAGTTATTCCCCATTTAAAGCTACATTGGTGACAATATGATGATTCCTAAGTTCAAATTCAAAAATGGTTGTTGATGGGTTACTATAGTGATGACAATTCAGCACAAAACATAAAGAGAAAAAGTACTAAAATTGCATATTACGAAACAAATATAACAACATTAAGCACAGGAGCAGAGACATGTCAGGAATTAAGCCATGTTTCCTCACTGAAAATATAAATCTACTGATTTCGTAACCCTCTAAACTAATCTGGAGAAAACCACTCTGCGTTCAATTCATAAATTACTTTTGGCAATGTGCACCTATTGTCAGATCTTCAAACTCACACTAAGCTATCGTGTGACAGATGATATAGTCTCCCTTCACACGATCTCCCGCTGATGAGCCAACATTACATTATGGCACAAATCATAACTGGAAATCTCTCCACAGAGTGGAACTCCAGATGTTTTTAGAGGCCCTGCTCAAGCTGATGTCCATTATGAGCAGGAAACTGCCTAAGAACATCAACAACACGCTTAGAAGCTTTTTTATTTTTAGTGGAGGAGTTGGGGGTGGGTAGATGTGCCTCAGGCTGTTGTCGGCAGTGGGCCCATCTCCTAAAACACCCGTCCCCTCCTCACACACAGTGACAGTTTTAGAAGCAAGTAGGTCTGCATTGTGAACAATACCAAAGAATTGTATGAGCCTTCTCACTAATTTTAATTGCTTCCCACTCAGACAATGCATCCTAGCATCACAATAGGTATGAACCCCAAATCAAGCCGAGAAGTCTGAGCCAATACCTGTGATTTAATAATAGAAAAGGACATGAGTATAATATTTGTGAAGAATATTCATTCTTTTAATGGCATTCTTATCAGGCCTATTTTCCCCATAGACACAGAATAGGTACAACTCTGTGATACATCATGCCGTTAACTGTTGTTGGAGCAGCTAAAGAGAAATATGGGTGCCCGTATTTGAGTCCCAGCCCATATGAACCAGGTATTATCCATGAATGTTCATGTTGTAAGTAAGTTTGAAGATCATCTTAAATAAAACAATGTTTTCCAGAGATTTGCTATCCTCTTTACTCTGAAAATAAGGCAAAAAATGGAGGTTGAGAACATGTTCAAATACACCAAATGAGTATAAAGCCCACCTCGCTGATTAAACTATATGCCTAAATTGTCATAAGAGGATGCATGAGTTATTGACCCTGTTGCTATTTTGATATACCCAAAACAATAATATTTGTTTTCTCTAGATTCGCCAGAAGACAATGTTTTTACTTTATTGATTCAAATGAACTATAAATCGTTGAAGAACTATCCTGGTCTAATTCAGTATGTTTGTGAGGTCAGCACACTTTATTTCTAGCAAGAGAACTGTACTCAAATTGGACTTTGGGGAGAAGGAAAAATACTTGTATATTTCTTTCCCTACGTCAGCAGTATCAAAGCTGCATAACATGGGTGCTAGCATGCCCCCCTGTTTCAGACTACGATTTGTTAGAAAATGTCTTTTTGTGAAACCTGAGTTTAGGACCAATTTTATTCACACACAGGTGTCATTGTACACATTTTCAATGACTCTGAAAAGGTTGGACTGGAGTATCCCATTGCTGAAACCAAATAACATCCAGTTTATGCCAATGATTGCCACCCAGTAGTCTAGGAAACATGGAAACAGGTGGAATCTCATTAAATAGGAAGCATAGTAGACAACAGTAGCCAAACCAAAATATTTTCTAATATATCACGCGTTGGGTGAAATTGAGTTTGTTAGCATGAAATTAATCTTGCGGTTATGCCAACTTTTTAAAATCTTTCAACAAAAGTGAATTATAAAACTTTGCCTCAAAGTAAAGAATTATATATAACAAGCAGTGGCGGCTCCTCGAGGGAGTGCTGCGGGGTGGTGGGGCGGGATGGGGGAGGGGCTGGGTGGGGGTAGTAAACTCCGGCATACGGCCGAACAGAGTTAAGTAAATAAGGGGGCGTGGCTAGCGCACCAAACAAGATGGCCGCTTAGCCGAGGAGCTCCGATCCGCCATCTCGGCAAGTCTCTAGTTCGGGAGAATTACTTTCACCGCCGCACCATGGAAGCAGGAATCCGCCTCCCTCTCATCGCGGTGAGCATCTAAACAGCTTTATAGGCTGTTTTCATCAAATATAGCGCATTTTTCTGCCATTTTTTTTTTTTTTTTTTTTTACTTCAATTGTGTGCACTGTGCCTCATAATGTTCCGGTTGCCACTACATTCGCACCTTATGACCTTCTACTGGAACCTTATTTTTTGAGCATCTATTTTCTCTTCTTGGCATGGTGATATCATTACTGTTCCTCTGATTTCTCTGGCATTTATTGGAGCTGTTTCTCTTCATCATGTCAGCAAGTACAGCCATTTTGTGCACATTCTTCTTCATGAGGTGAATTTTTAACCTCTTTATGGTGGTTTTCTCTGGCTTTTGATCCCCTTTTGCCTATTTTTGAAGGAATCTTTTTGAGATTTGCAGGCTGCATCTAGTGATATTTCTCTCATGCTGACTTATTCACGGTCTTGGAATTATTGGACTTTTCAACTGTGTGCCTATCACTAAAAATTCCATCACACTTTTATGGGGAGGTTAAAGAATCTTAAGCTTACTGCACCGTCTAACGTTCCTACGTGTTCAGACTCAGACTCTAATTCCAACAGTGCAGAAATGGAGGAGCCCTCCTCTCAGAAACCTGATATTTCCTCAGGCACCATACCAAAAACGCAGTTCTCAAGTAAACTGCCTGCAATTTCTACTAAACGACACAAAAAAGACCCTCCTTCTCCGGAAAAACCCTCTTCATCTGCCATGGATGTTATTCTTGAGGAGATTCGAGCTCTGAAACCCTTTATAGAGGAAACTAATAAAACTCTACAATTTTTAAATGATAAATGGTCCTCTTTGGAATCAAGAGTCCTCATCGTGGAGCAGCGAACAGAGTCTCTCGAAAATTCGTGCTCTCGTATTTCATCTTTGGAATCTGAAGTATCTCTCCTTAAAAGACAGGCAGAGGACTTGGAAAACAGAAATCGCAGGAACAATCTTAGACTTTATGGTCTTCCTGAAAATATTGAAGGCTGTCAGACATCGGCATTGATTGCATGCACCTTGCGGGCTGGTTAAAGCACCCCCCGAACGGTGGTATTATCCATATGCCTACATCTCCCATAATGCCCTGAGATACGCGTCAGTGGGCCTTTAACCGGACACTATATAAGCTCCACCCAAACCGCGTTCAGGTGCTTGTCAATCCGGATCAGCCCTGTGAACCAACGAGACGCTAAGGAGGAACACAGCAGTCTACAAACGAACTCCTAAACACCGAGACCCTCACGCGCCGCGTTGGTGCGCGGCCCGTGGTACCTAGAAAAGCGCCGGAGTGCGCATTCTGAATCTGGGGTAAGTCAACCACGGAATTTCCTGATAAAAGCAGAAGCTCTGCTTCTTTACAAGTTCGTGCCAGAGTACGGCATCTTTATGTACTATAACACCAGCGCTGGTGTGCGCGTTAGAGCCGTTGGGAAGGCCATTGCGGCATTACTTACTTTTATGGTTTTGTTTCCTTGCCAAAAAAACCCTACAAGAACAAGAAGAGCAGTTTTGAGCTCCAACTTACTTTTCCAATTTTCCCGATGATTTTTGACCTGAACCTCCTTGCGCTTGGAGCCGTTGAAAGGCTCGGAGAGCGACGTTCTCTTTATCCCGTGATTGTAGCGAACCATTCCTAGCAAGAGTGCGCTTGGAGCCGTTGAAAGGCTCGGAGAGCGACGCTAGTCTAGAGGGGTGTGGCGGTCACCAGCCAGGACTTGGTAATGAATAACAAAGATACTTACCTGTAAGTGTTAGAACTGGTAGATACCAACCAGACCTATACTTCTCTGTGCTGCTGGATTCCTAGTTTTCCCTTACAGTATGTTTGTCTTTTGTTTTCAGAGCACACGGGTTAGGCAGCTGGAGTGAAGCTCCCAACTCTGAGCCAGCTCTCCCGAGGGTGTTTGCAGCCACATTGCTACCTGTTTCTTTTTCTCCTTATTTACTTTTCCCTTTTTCCCCTGAGGTGGTGTTACTTGTTGAGCGGTTTTGTTGCTCGCAGGGAATTCCATTTGTGGGGATAGGGTTACTAAGCATCATCCATCGCTCCTGCTGTATCCGGTATATAAGGTTAGTGGTTAACCTGTCTGTGTTCTGACAGATTGACAAGCCCACGGATACCTACAGCCTGAGCGATGGATACGAACACTATTCTTACCACAGTGTTAGAAACCTTAACCGTTTTGAGGATGGAGGTGGAGGCCTTCAGAGGTGAGAGCCTAGAACTTAAAAACGAGATGGGCACCATGAGGCGGGAAGTAGCGGGCCTCTCTCGCCAGGCCCCTGCTGGGACCAAGGGGAGTTCCTACATCAAAGATTGGACTCTACCACCCCCACCTTCGTCACAAGACCCTGTATCAAGATGGGGAGCCCTGGCAGTAAAAGGGGGTCAACCAGACACCGGGTTCTTCTCTCATCCGTCTGTTTCCACTCCTTCTCAGACAGGCCCTTCCTCCATACAAGTCATACAACCCTTACAGATACCCCTTGCCCCTCCTGAGCGATTCTTTGGGGATCCAAAGAAATTTGGGGTCTTTTTGGGTCAGTGCAAACTGCATTTCCTATGTAAACCTACTGTGTTCTCTAATGACCAAGGCAAGACGGCTTTTGTCATGTCGTACTTGGGAGGCAACGCTGCTAGCTGGTCTTTTCCTCTGATAGAAAGAGACGACCCCGTTCTATATAACTTTTCGGACTTCTGTGGGGCCATGCGCATGTTGTTTGATCGAAAGGCACATCAATTATCGCTGGACAAAGAGCTTCTTTCCCTTAAACAAGGCACACAGGACCTGCTTAGCTATATAACCGCCTTTAACAGACTAGTTGTGGAAACGGAATGGCCGCTGGAGAAAAGAACCTCTTTGTTCTACCAAGGGTTAAGAGGTGAGCTTAAGGACGTATTGGCCCAAGTAGTACAGATGCCCGCTACCTGTGACGAATTGATTGACTTAACCGTACAGTTGGACCACAGACTTCAGGAAAGGAAAGGAGACAAACAACGTGCTGACACCCGGTTCCTTCCCTTTCGCCCAAAACCTGTACCAGATGAACGGCCGACCCCGATGGAAGGGTCCGAACCCATGCAAATCGGCGGAACAAGGGGGCCCCTTAGTCAAGCCGAAAGAGAGAAAAGACGGAGACAAAAACTATGTCTGTATTGCGGAAAACCAGGCCACTTTATCAGAGACTGCAAGGCCCGAACACAGACGGTGATTAAGGGAAACGCAGGAACCAAGAGCCAATATGTAGTGGAACATACCTTTGAGAACCTGGGAAACTGACATGCCCGAACAAGAATGAGACCCCTTGTTTGAGGCCTAGTGAGAAAGAGGTCTTTCCTGCAGTGGCCAACACCATACAAACCTCAGTAGCCCATATGAACGTCTGCGTTTTGTTGGACTTGCCCATTGGGTCATCAATTGTGGTTCATGCACTGTTGGATTCGGGGGCTACAGGCAATTTCATAGATCAACGGTATGCCCAAGAACTTGGTATTCCGTGTGATCGAAAAGAGACACCTGAAAAAGTAAAAGCGGTGGATGGCACAGCCCTGACGTCAGGCCCGGTACGTTTTCACACACGACCTATACTGATGCAAATTGGAGCCAGACATGTTGAGTATATACAGTTTGATTTAATCGATGCCCCCCATTTTAAGCTCATATTGAGGATGCCGTGGCTAACGCTTCATGACCCCTTGGTTCAATGGGCAGCTCGTACCGTCACAATGAACTCTGCCTTTTGCCGAGAACACTGCACAAAAGACACTGCTAAAATCACCCAAATGGAAACCAGTCCAGCGGGTCAGCTTGCTTGTGCTTGTAAGGAGCAGTTTGTGTGTTGTGCCACTACCTTACCGGAAGAGTACGAAAGATTCCATGCCATCTTTGATAAACAAGAAGCGAGAAGACTACCCCCACATAGGGACTATGATTGTGTAATAGACCTGGAGGCAGGAGCCAGCATACCCTGTAGTAGGATATACGCTTTGACGGAGGCTGAAACTACTTACCTGAAGCAGTACCTAGACGAAATGTTATCATCTGGGTTCATACGTCCTTCTTCGTCTCCAGCCTCCTCCCCGATCTTTTTCATACCAAAGAAGGAGGGTGGCTTAAGGGCTTGCATCGACTATAGGGCGATCAATAGCGCTACCATAAAGAACCCGATGATAAAGAACAGGTATCCTCTACCATTAATCCCCGTACTGTTGGATCAGTTAAAAACAGCGAAAATATTCACCAAACTAGACCTTCGGGGTGCCTACCACCTGGTGAGAGTGAGACGAGGAGACGAGTGGAAGACCGCCTTCAGGACAAAGTTTGGGTTGTATGAGTACCGGGTTATGCCCTTCGGTCTCTGCAACGCCCCCGCCGCATTCCAATTCTTCATGGATGAAGTGTTGAGGGGTCTCCTGGACGTATCGTGCATCGTTTATATAGACGATATTCTGGTTTACTCAACTTCCATGGAGGAGCATGTTGGTCACGTTACTGCAGTGTTGGAACGTTTGCAAAAATATGCACTCTACGCCAAGCTGGAGAAAAGCTTGTTCCACACCTCTGAGGTGGAGTTCTTGGGCTATATCATAGGGCCTGGTGGACTATGCATGGACGACAAGAAAACACAGGCTATCATCCGATGGGAATCTCCTTCCAGCGTAAAAGCCTTGCAGAGCTTTTTAGGCTTCGCAAACTTTTACCGGCGCTTTATCAGAGGGTTCTCTAGTATAATTCAACCCCTAACACATCTACTGCGGAAGGGAGCATCCTTTCTCTGGACTGAGCCTGCTGAAGCAGCCTTTCAAACGTTAAAAAGCTGCTTTACGAAAGCCCCTGTCTTGCGCCATCCCGATGCGAGTCGTCCTTTCGTGGTGGAAACAGATGCGTCCCACTACGCGATAGGGGGCGTTCTTTCCCAAAGACACCCTGAGACAGGTCAGCTGCATCCCGTTGCCTTCTTCTCCAAGAAGTTATCCTCCTGTGAGGTTAACTATAGCATTACGGACAAAGAGCTCTTGGCTATAAAGAGGGCGTGTGAGGAGTGGAGGCATTACCTGTTGGGGGCTAGACACACCGTCGAGATCTACACCGATCATAGGAACCTATTGTTCCTGAAAACTGCCAGAGCCTTGACTCCCAGACAACTTCGATGGACTTTATTCTTCTCTGATTACGACTTCGTGATCAAGTATCGACCAGGGCCGCAAAGCGGGAAAGCAGACGCTCTGTCACGACCACGTCTCCCCTCGACACTTGCCAAGTACCAGCTGAGGAAAACCCTGTTATATTGCAGAACGCCTCCTTTCCGGTGGATCAACAAGCGTCGTCCACGACGCATGCCTTTATAGAGGAAGTAAGAAAACAAACTACTGGGACAGAAGAGCTAGCGTGGGTAGCTGAAGACCCACTACACCGTTCATCTCGGCATCGCCTACTGTATCAAGACAAAAGGCTGTATCTACCAACAGCGCCGTTACAGCAACAGGCCTTGCGATGGGTTCATGATTCCACTCTGGGGGGCCATTTAGGAACTTTCAAAACCACACAAGCAATGAACAGACACTTCTGGTGGGCGTCCTTACGAGCTGACACAGCAGCGTACGTATCGGAATGTGCCGTTTGTGTTCAAGGAAAGGCTCAACACAAAAAACCAAGCGGACTGCTTCAGCCCATCCCTATTCCTCCGGCACCTTGGCACACGCTGTCTATGGACTTCATAGTAGACATGCCTCCTAGTTTAGGAAATAACACCATTTTGGTTCTTATAGACCATTTGACCAAGATGGGTCACTTCATCGCCATGAAGACGTTGCCCACAGCCGTGGTGTTGGCCCAAACGTTTCTGCAGCATGTGGTACGTTTACATGGGATCCCAGCGATTATCATTACCGACAGAGGAACGCAATTCACTTCAAGATTTTGGAAGGCGCTGTGTGACATAATGAAGGTGGAAGCCCGTCTGTCTACTAGTTATCATCTGCAGACAGACGGCAAAACGGAGAGGCTGAACCAAACCTTGGAGCAATATCTCAGGTGCTTCACGTTACTTCACGAGGAAGAATGGAGCACGCTTCTGTGGATGGCTGAGTTTGCGTATAATAACGCTGAGCACTCCTCTCTAGGTTGTTCCCCCTTCTTTTGTTTAACTGGTTACCATCCGAACGTGTTACCCTTTGAGTGGCCCGTACACACTAACCACCCTACCATCCAAGAACACCATGCACATTTGAGGGCAGTGTTGAGGTCGGCCAAGACACAGTTAGCTACAGCCCAATTGCGTGACAAACTTTACGCTGATAAGAAGCGATCCTCAGGGCCTTCCTATAAGATAGGTGATAAAGTATGGCTGAACACAAAACACCTGAGAATAAAAGGGAACACACGTCTGAAACCTAAGTTCGTGGGCCCCTATCCCATTGTGGGCATAGTGAATCCTGTGGCGATGAAACTGTTACTTCCCTCCTCCTGGCACATTCACCCTGTGTTCCATGTGTCCCTGTTAAGGCCCTGCAACCCTCACACTAGATTGGTCCCAAAACCACAGTCCCTAGATGTAGATGGTCAAGAGGAGTATGAGGTGAGGGAGGTGCTCGATTCCAAATGCATAAGGGGTAAGGTGCATTATCTCATTGATTGGAAGGGTTATGGTCCCGAGGATCGATCATGGGAACCGGTTTCTAATCTTCATTGCCCTGGCCTGTTAAGACGCTTTCATGCCAGGTATCCCACCAAACCTGGTGGACCGTCGAGACGCCGGGCGTTGAGAGGGGGTTCTGTCAGACATCGGCATTGATTGCATGCACCTTGCGGGCTGGTTAAAGCACCCCCCGAACGGTGGTATTATCTGTATGCCTACATCTCCCATAATGCCCTGAGATACGCGTCAGTGGGCCTTTAACCGGACACTATATAAGCTCCACCCAAACCGCGTTCAGGTGCTTGTCAATCCGGATCAGCCCTGTGAACCAACGAGACGCTAAGGAGGAACGCAGCAGTCTACAAACAAACTCCTAAACACCGAGACCCTCACGCGCCGCGTTGGTGTGCGGCCCGTGGTACCTAGAAAAGCGCCGGAGTGCGCATTCTGAATCTGGGGTAAGTCAACCACGGAATTTCCTGATAAAAGCAGAAGCTCTGCTTCTTTACAAGTTCGTGCCAGAGTACGGCATCTTTATGTACTATAACACCAGCGCTGGTGTGCGCGTTAGAGCCGTTGGGAAGGCCATCGCGGCATTACTTACTTTTATGGTTTTGTTTCCTTGCCAAAAAACCCTACAAGAACAAGAAGAGCAGTTTTGAGCTCCAACTTACTTTTCCAATTTTCCCCGATGATTTTTGACCTGAACCTCCTTGCGCTTGGAGCCGTTGAAAGGCTCGGAGAGCGACGTTCTCTTTATCCCGTGATTGTAGCGAACCATTCCTAGCAAGAGTGCGCTTGGAGCCGTTGAAAGGCTCGGAGAGCGACGCTAGTCTAGAGGGGTGTGGCGGTCACCAGCCAGGACTTGGTAATGAATAACAAAGATACTTACCTGTAAGTGTTAGAACTGGTAGATACCAACCAGACCTATACTTCTCTGTGCTGCTGGATTCCTAGTTTTCCCTTACAGTATGTTTGTCTTTTGTTTTCAGAGCACACGGGTTAGGCAGCTGGAGTGAAGCTCCCAACTCTGAGCCAGCTCTCCCGAGGGTGTTTGCAGCCACATTGCTACCTGTTTCTTTTTCTCCTTATTTACTTTTCCCTTTTTCCCCTGAGGTGGTGTTACTTGTTGAGCGGTTTTGTTGCTCGCAGGGAATTCCATTTGTGGGGATAGGGTTACTAAGCATCATCCATCGCTCCTGCTGTATCCGGTATATAAGGTTAGTGGTTAACCTGTCTGTGTTCTGACAAAGGCTCAAATCCAACAGCCTTTTTCCATTCTTTTTTGCCTAAGATCCTGGACTTACCTGTTACTTCTTCTCTCAACATTCAAAGGGCACATAGACTTGGACCGAAAATTTCTGTGAAACCTTGTGGTGTCATCATGCTGTTTCTGCAATACACTGACCTCCTTCAAGTCTTATCTGCTGTCAAAACCAAGAAACAGATTTTTTGGGAAGGTCATCGTCTCTTCTTTTCTCAAGATGTGGCCAAAATCACAGCAGATCGTCGGAAGAGGTTTCTTGATCTTCGTCCTCAGTTATGTGCTCTTAATGCAAGATATGGTCTTCTTCACCCATGTGTCTTCAAGGTCACATATAAAGACAAAACTACTACATTTGACAATCCAGAGGCGCTACAAGATTTCCTTCGTCTTCATGGAACTGATACTATGGACACTTCGAGACCTACATGAACATCTGTTGTGCCTCGTGATATGTTGATGTTTGTTTTTTTTTCTTGTTTTCCTTGCTCATCGTGTCTCAATGAATGATTGTTCTACGTATAGCTCTGTAGTGTTTATATAATGTTGTTTCTCTTTTCGTCCATATATTTTTCCTACATTCTCGCTTTGTGGTTATTACTTTTTGATTCTCCTGCTAATTTCTGTTATCTCATTTACAGGTGATTTGCCTCAATAATTTTGTTGTCTCCTGATTCTCCCGTAGCGTTGGAATTTCTTTTGATTGTGGTCTTTTTGGATTCAGTGGAGCTTCGATGCTGTCGTTGTCATCTTCTGGTGTAGTCACTCCCCAGTTGTGTTGTATTTGTAGGTATGATGTTCAGTCGTCTTTGTATGACATGTACTGTCTTCTCATTATTCATCTTCTCTCTTTTTCTTTTTTGTTTCCTTCTACTCACCTTCCTTGATCTTGTTTCTTTCTCTTCTTTTCTATCTTTTATTCATCTCTTTTTTTCCCCTGTTCTTTTCTCTAACATAAATCTTTTTACTTTTCTCACAACTTACATACTTGTAAACTTTTCCTTCTAATACAACTACTTTTTCTATCTCATCTTATTTCCTTCTGCATATTCAAAGTAAAATTAGCTTTGTTTTTTGTAAGCATACTGTTTATTCATACTTTTTTATTAAATTACATTTCGGGTTACTACCTGGAATATTAAAGGATTAAATAATCCTATTAAAAGGCAACGGGTGATATCCCATCTGGCTAAGTTGAAAACCGATATTGCTTTACTTCAAGAATCTCATATTTCTGAAAGTGAAGCTTCCAAGCTAAAGAGATGCTGGGTGGGGTATGTGTTTAACTCTCCGGCCCTAAGTAAGAAAAATTGTGTTTTGATTTTGTGCCACAAAAATTAAATGTTTCTGTTGTTCATCAAGAAGCTGATGTTGAAGGGCGGTGGGTTATTGTTAAGCTTCTTATTGATAACATTCCTGTAGTTATTTTTAATGTGTATGGGCCTACTTCAATTGATAACGTTTTCTGGTCTAATGTATCTGATAAGTTACTTACATTTGATGATGATTACGTCATACTTGGTGGTGATTGCAACCAAATCCTTGATCCCATTCTTGATAGGCATTCTAATGTTAAGTTCACTCCTTCTAAAATGCAAGCTCAATTTGCCTCCACAGTACGGTGTAAAGCACTGGTTGATATTTGGAGACTTTGCCATCCTGACCTTAGGGAGTACAGTTTCTACTCAGCTGCCCACCACTCCCAATCCCATATTGATTACCTTTTCTTAAGTAAACCCCTGACCCAACATGCCATTCACTCTGAAATCGGTTCGATCCTAATATCGGATCACGCTCCTGTTTTTGTTGACATTCATTTGGTCCCTTTTTCCCCTCACCCTGGAAGATAGCGCTTTAACAACTCCCTATTACTTGACCCTAATTTTTGTCAAAAATTTAACTCCTTTGCTTTGGAATTTTTCTCCATCAATAACTCCCCAGTATCTCCTTTTGTGATGGTATGGGATTCCTTTAAAGCAGCAGCTAGAGGTTTTATTATGAATTTTGTATGCCAAAAGAAGAAGTCTTTTGAAATCCAGTCATCTCAGTTACTTGATAAAATTAAACAATTGGAGTATGCATACTACCAGTCCAAGGATGAGCCGGCTCTGAAAAACCTCCTGGACGCCAAAATTACTTTTAATAAATTATCCACTGATGCAGCTTCCAATCACTTACTAAAAAGTAGTTCTCGTTATTACGGTGGCCAAAACAAGATGGGTAAAATTCTGGCTAACTATTTAAAAGTAAGAAAAGATAGAACTAAAATAGAATCCTTGCAAGGCTCCGCAGGCACTCCTATCTATAAAAATAAGGACATCTTAAATGAATTTGTCTCCTTTTATAAAAATCTTTATACTCCTGAATCGACACCAGATAAGTCCGACCTTCTTTCCTACTTCCGATCCATTCCCTCTCCTCCATCTAGCCACATTGACTTCGAAATTTTGGGAGCCGATATTTCCTTAGCAGACGTATCTCACTCAGTCTCAGTGCTACGCCGTGGGAAAGCACCTGGACCAGATGGTTTTACCATTGAATTCTACTCTCACTTTGCAAATATTCTTCTACCCAACCTTTTACTTTTATTCCAATCTTTTACAGAAAATGGCGCTTCTAGTGGCACATTTCAAGAAGCACTGATTTGCTTAATCCCCAAAGACGATAAGGATCACAGTCTGCAAGAACTATCGACCTATTTCATTAGTTAACACAGATTATAAGATCTTCGCGAAAATTCTGGCACTTTGTATTGATGCTATTTTACCTGATCTCATTGGTTCTGAACAAGCAGGTTTTGTTAAAGGAAGACTTGCGTCTGACAATTCTCGAGTTTTTTTTAATATCCTTAGCAAAGCCTCTTCTTTAGATCAGCCGATAGCAGCGATTTCCCTAGATGCTAAGAAAGCTTTCGATAGGATTGGTTGGGATTTTATGTTCCAAGCTCTGAAATGGGCTGGTTTTTCCCCTCAATTAATAGCTTTAATTTCCTTACTGTATTCAGATCCCCGAGCTTCAATTTTTGCTAACGGTCAGGCTTCCGACTACTTCTCATTGCGTAGGGGTGTAAGGCAGGGATGCCCTTTGTCTCCCTTATTATTTGTCATAGCCCTAGAACCTTTTTTATCTTGAATTAGACAAGACGACCGTATTACAGGCTTCCAATTTGGCCCTCGTCAAGTTAAGATGTCAGTTTATGCTGACGATATTCTTTTATATTGCTCTAATCCTGAAACCTCTCTTACTCCCTTTCTTCAACAGGTATCTTTGTTTTCTAAACTCTCCTGATATCGTCTAAATGCTGATAAGTGCGAAATTTTGCCTTTGAATTTTCTTTGCCAAAAACATCTCTTTGATTCTTCTGCCTTTGCCTGGCAACACACTAAAATAAAATATCTAGGTTTATGGTTTGCACCCTTATTATCTGACACACTAAAATTGAACTTTGATTATATTACTAAGAAATTAAATGATTCCATCAGTCGCTGGCATCCCCTTTTTCTCTCTTGGTGGGGTCGGTTAGACTCTATCAAGATGATGCTCTCCCCTCTTGTGCTATATATTATCTCTATGATTCCTATTCATATCCCTCAATAATATTTCAAAAAATTGATTCCACCCTGATAAAATTTTTATGGAAAGGTAAATCGACACGTATTGCTTTATCCTCTCTTAAAAAAGACAGACCTAACGGAGGCCTCAAGTTCCCAGACTTCAAGACTTATCATTCTGCTTTCTCACTAAAGCAAACTGCTAAGTGGATCTCTACAGATCCTTCCTTACATCCACCTCTCTGGTTACAAATAGAAGAATTTCTAATTACTCCCTTTAATTTTCAAGAGATTTTAACCTTCACTGCCAATATTACTTTCTTACGTTCCCCTGTCATTTCTCACTCTCGCAAACTCTTATCTCCCCTTTTACGTCTATCTCCTTCCATTAACTCTCTTCACAAACAGCCTATATGGCATAATAAGTCTGTACGGATTCGTGGTCGACCTATCTACTGGAAGATGTGGCATTCTAAAGGTCTTCGCTGGCTTTCCCAACTCATGTCTGACGATACTCCCCATACTTTTCCTGACCTTCAATCTAAATTTTCTTTACCTTCATCCTCTAAATTGCAGTATAATCATCTCCAGCTTTCCCTCACTCAGTTTATTCAGAATCTTCCAGCTACTTCTGCTCCTCCTGTAGCCTGCGAATCTTTACTCTCAATTCTAGAAGGATCTCCCTCAGCATCAAATATTTACAAATCTTTATTATTTGCATCGGAAAGACTTAAATCAAAAACTGAGAGGACATGGGAAAAGGATCTTTCTCAAGAATGGCCAACTGCTACATGGGATACAATTTGGTCTAAACTTCATAAGACCTCCCGGGTTGCCAATACCACACAAACCCTTTTCTTCATCTACCATAGAATATTATTCTCCCCAATGTCCTTAGCTTCTTTCTCATCCGATTTTTCCCCTACTTGTTGGTCTTGTCCTTGTCCCGCCGCTGATTTGAAACATATGTTGTTTGAGTGCCCTCAATCCACCAATTTTGGCAATTAGTCTGGTCCCAAATTAGGCTAATTTTTAAGGTCCAAATCCCCTTTTCTATTACAAATATATTTTTAGGCACTCTTTCTCCCCAATGGCCTCATTCTCCGTTGAGTTTTAAACTTTTAGATTTATTATTAGCTATTGCATTTCATTTAATAACTTCAAATTGAAAACAAGCTGATAAGGTCACCTTCAGAGCATGGTGGAATGCTGTCTGTTTTCACCATCGGCTAGATACTAACTATGCTTCCCCCATATCCCTAGCAATTAAAAGGAATCTTTTATGGCTCCCTTTGACAAATTATCTATCCCAATCTGCCTCCTTCTCTGTTGCCTCTAAAAATGTATCTGATGATGTAAGGAAACCACCTTAGTTCTCTCCCTTTGCCTTTTTCCGCATGGGTATCTAGTTGGTTCTTCATTACCGAATGTTTATTACAATGCGTTCTTTGACTTTTTATTGATTGTTATACTTACAATACTACATCATTTGTATAAAATGTATAATGCTTTAGTTGCTTTATATTAATTACTTTTGTTCTCTTCCCTCCTGACCCCTCCCTTCTCTTTCCTTTCCTTTATTAGCTCTTTTCATATTGTACTCTTTCTCCTTACATACAGTTTACAAAGTTTGTTCCCTATATCTTCTTTTATTTTACTTACTCACTTATTGTCAAATAGGATTAATTTTATCTATTTTACTGCTGTTTATTTCTGTTGTTTTCTCTCAATAAATCATACAAAAAAAAAAAGAGTTAAGTAAATAAATAAATGAATAAAACGAATTACATTGCGCGCGCTGCATCGCCGATTTGGCGTTGCAGCGCGCAATGTAATTCGTTTTATTTATTTATTTATTTACTTAACTCCGTCCGGCCGTATGCCGGAGTTTACTACCCCCCACCCAGCCCATCCCCCGCCTCACCGCCCCGCAGCACTACCTCGAGGAGCCGCCACTGATAACAAGTAATTACACAGAGCAACTGGGTTACCCTTTTTTAAAAGATGGTGCAAACTTGATCCTTGCTATGAACAAGGAGTTATTGATGTGCTCAAAAGGGTGAAAAGATAGGGAACAGCCACATCATCCAGTATGAGATATGAGATTTAAAGTGTTTTGCCTGGACAGCTAATGATCTTCATTTTTTTAACTATGACAGCACTAACCAGGATAGTACCTTTGTCCTCAGTGTGTGTATATGGGGTGCCTGGGACACCTTTGCCAAACCTTGCTAAAACTCCACGTTTGCCTTCAACTATAATCCCATTTCCCAAATTCACTGTTTATATTATACCTTTACCTAATACATTTCTATCAATATAGTATTTTGTTGAACTCAGGCTTCTGCATTCAATGCTTCAGTATGAACTAAGGGTGCTAATTTTGATGTGAAGAACTAAAGTTCCAATGATGTGTAATGCTTGATGATAACTATGACAAGTGGGGGAAATGCCATGTAGCAGTGCATATTTATTTGATGGCATGGAAGTGCAAAATAAACAAAAAACAAAAGGTATTCGATAGAGCCTTCCATGTTCACAAAAGTAACAGCTGTTAACCCACACAAGAAAGGGAAGGGGCTATATTAGAAGAATACCTGTTCAGGATAATGGCAACTTACAATTCTTGGATCAATTAAAGTTAAAATAGTGCTGAAAAAAAGGCAAAGAAACAAATGTATAGTCTAAAACTGTGTTTCTTCATTTTGAATATTAAGTGCATCAAGTTTGAATGACTGACTTTAATGACCATTCAAGGAAAAAAGATTTAGGGCCTTATTTCGATGTCGGTCACAGGCAACACCGTGTCTTTGTGAGAACCGACTGACCATAGGTTGGCGGTTCTGCACAACTCATTAGGATGTGATTGCACATGGTGAGGTCGCAAACTCCCATTTCTCTATGGCAGATTGTGCGGCGGGCAGAAACCACCCGTCGCACAAGCTCCAATTGAGAAAAGGGAGTTTGTGTAAATCCCTGCACCGTGTAGCAGGCACCTCACTGGGCCTGCCACATGGTGCAGGGATTTTCAGAGGCTGCGGAAGGATGGGGGCCCTGCTAGGGGCCCCCAAAGATACGTTCCGAAAGCAGTTCCATGTATGAAAGCCTGACATGGAACTGCTCTCGGTAACTGCCATCATAATCCCGACGGCGGAAACACCGTCCATTGGGGATTATAAGGCCCTTCAGACTGGAGCCTGTCAGAACCGAGTCGGATTCCCCGACCGGTTTGGACTACGACTGCTGTCATTGAAATACAGCGGTCAGAGTTCAAACCTACGATGTCGGTCGGAAAGCCTCCGAACAGAGGTTGGGGGCTTTCCGATAGACATTGAAATGAGGCCCTTAATGTTTATTACGTGATATTAGCAACAATGTCTCCAGAGGATTAGATACTTTGACCAAAGGTGAAAAAGCTAAAAAACACCAAAAAATTCCTTGAGCTTCCACCAACTCATCTAACTAAATACTAACACTGACATTTGAATAAAAAACCCTAATCAGGATTATATTAGATTAGTCACAGGCATCCACCAAGGATCATACCCACTCTATAAGATTTTGATCAATGGTTTCCTTCTTTTGATAACTTACGAAAATGATGCCCATATGGGGCATTGAAGAGATCAAGCCACTGATCTTAAAAACTTGAAAAAATTCTGTAATATATTTTAAGCATGAGATTTTAAGATGCAAATTAACCCTTTAATCTGTGGATAAACCAAAGGTAGCCATCAGCTGTTCCTTTTGCATTTCTAGTGAGATTTGAATAGCAATAACACCCTTGCAAGTTTACCAGGATTCCTGCATGTAAACAATATCAAACGTATCAAAATAGTATGATGATCCCTCTGAAGGTGTTCTAGTGCCATCCACATTCCAGGATACAATTTTTGTCACTGAAGATAGACTATATCAACTCTATGATTGGCAGCATGTAGTAGGAGGTCTGCACACTGTTCAGAATTAACCTTGAGCTATCCAGTGCTTAGCCCTCTTTTTAGTAGTAGGAAATTGACTATCTTTGTTATAATACTTAGCACCCTTATGGTACTATGAGTAATAAACAACTTCACAGATCGAATTATATTATGTGAATTTGTTCACTGAGTGTGTTTAAGAATTAGGTTTACTGTTGGCTTTTCTTTTTATCAGTCCTAGCAATATGCATATTACCCAAGCTGTCTTTGCTACCTCATGATTCGTCTCAGGCTTGGAATTAACCATAATAAAACCTGATTTTACATGTATATTTTGTTGACAGTGTGAAATTTAATGAATGCCACATTTAATACTCTTGAATGTCCTTGACACAATTTTTGTTGTAAATACTCTGATGCACAAATTCCACAATAACTTTCACATGGGCCTTCAAATAAAATTTCAAATCGCTGTGAGTGAAGATTTTCTTCAACACTGGGAAAGTGTCTATTTTATCTGCATTTGCTTGTATGGAACTTTCTTAATCCTTTCATTTTAAGCTTGTGTCACTTCCATTTCTTCCCTTGTGATAGGTTGAAGTTATCTGTGAGAAACTATTGACTATTCCTCTATGTGTCTTTTATACCTTACATTAAATGAATTCATTAACATACAATGTAGTAAATTTTCTAAATGGGAACTGGAGCATATGTTTCCACATTGGATATTATCTGTAATGTTGTTGAAAGGCTAGGGATCATTTAGAAGATAGCATTACAAGTATTTGTGAAGAAAGCAGATGCCTCAAGCACCCACCTCTGCTTTCTTCAATCTTTTTTTACATTTTGGGAAAAGTCAATGTTCATGATGACTAAGCGTTGGGCAGGAGTTTTGCAAATCAATTCCTTCCTTGTCTGGCATTCCACCATTTCTTAATCCTAAACACAGGATGGTCACGAAAAATGGTGGCAAAAGCTAATAAGACTTTGAAGCACATAGACAGGCATGCTGAACCACCTTGTAAAGTCACTGAACATCCTCCACAGCTGATTTGATGACTTTTTTGGCGTTTTCTCCTAATTGACAATAACATAAGATATTATTTACCTCTAAATAAAATTACAGTTGAACAGACACAACTTTCACTAACATTTGTAGCAGCTGAGGCATACTAGAAGTAGCCCAGGAGAAACTTCAAATTAATAGATGCAGGGTAAACCATTCCATGAATGACGTTTTTATAAAGATGGATTTCACAAACTTTGCATTTCAGTACAAATATGGTGTGCTGGACTATAACCCCACTGTGTCCCTGCATGTGCTGTCCTGAGTATGTGTTCTTACATTTGCCAATTATTTGATCTATTGACCCTGTTGTTATGCATTTTTTCAATTGTCTTCTGCAATCTGTATCTGTATTGTGGGGAGTCCAACTAGAGAGTGCTGCAGTTTTTTTTTACCCGGTGCTTAACTTGTAAAAGAAAGAGTACCAGAGCCCAGGGGCTTTGCTCAGAAGCCCACCGCTGGGGCAACTAAATGTGTGCCGAATTCCAAGTCTGCGCAGTCCTCAATCCAGGTCTCTTTAATCCACTACCAGACACTACCGTTCCATTTATGTCATTCTTGCGAGTTTATGCTTCCTATCGTTGTGATGGTTTTTCTGTCTTTCTCTTCCTCCGTCTTTCCACTTTGTATGTTTTCCCTCTCTTCCTCTCGGATTATATCCAATGTGGATAAAAAAGCTCCAGCCCCCAAAAAATAGGTGCTGGTGGCCCCACCGGCAACCTCTTGCTCAAATTAAGCACTGTTTTTACCCTCCTGTCAAACACAGGCATGTTCAAGATTGACAATCGCTGTAAATGCATAGGTTATAATGCTATTTTTTGGTCCTGGTGTGAGCTCCTTTGAAGATAGTGAGAAGGTCGAGCCTTGTAACCAATCCGATGTCTATGTACCGGTGGTTGTGTAAGGACTACCTTGTGTCTCTGTCTATGGGGACGATTACGATGTCGTTCGGAACGTTTTGGTCTCAGAATCGTTTTTGAATGAATCGGGTTCTGCGAGTCCGAACGACCGATTACGATGCTTCCCAACATTGTTCGGTCGGACTCACATTGACTTTAATGGGAGCCTGGGTTCCGAACGAGAACACAGGCTCCTACTGAAAAAGGGGTGGTTGGGGAAAACCTTGCACCCTGTGGCGGGTACCCAATGGTGCCTGCCACATTGTGCATGGTTGGGAAGAGGAGTCCCTTGGGTACCTCTATGGGCCCCAATCGAATGCCACCGGGTGAAGGGGGACACGCAACGGGGCCCCAAAACACAGATTCCAACAGCCGTTTCGTGTCAGGCAGACCAAATCGGAACAGCTATCCGAATTGGTCATCGTAATCGCTTGTTCGGAAAACATATCCGAAAGACTCGGGCTGTCCGAATGCCTTTCGGAACCGATTCGGACTGCCCGAATGGTTTCCGGGGATCATAATCTGTCGTTGGGAAATGTGTACGATCGTTCGGAAACAAGGGATCCGAATCAGATTCTGCAATACCGAATCCCATTCGGAGCCTTTCCGAACGACACCGTAATCGGCCCCTATATATGCATATGTGTTAAGATGTTCCAACGATGACAGAACACATGCAGTAAGTGTCTTGGAGAACTTTATTGTATATACCAGCACCAACCGAGAATGACAGCCTCACCGTTCAGCTACCAGCTCCAACACTGGAATTTGTGACATGTATTCATTCGAAAATTACACGTACTAGTAAGGATATGTGACATCAGTACATTCCAAGTCCAACACAGCATATATCCCTCCCCACAATGACAAAAAAAAATATTTATAAAGAACTACAATATAAATGTAAAACAATACTTGAAGTACTAAAAATATAATACTAATTTACAGGTACCCCATTCATGAACATTTCCACCTGCAAGTGATGACAAATAAAGGAAAAGATAAAATATACATGAGAATGTGAAATAACATACATTTAACCACAAAGCTAAACATATGCTCACTGCACACCACAGCAGCAAGGGCTGGCACTAGACACTGCAATATAAATATACTTTCGTATGCTATACTATAGTGTAATTTAAAACATAGTTGCTATTTTTTGATACCAGATAATCTCTCCATCATTTGGGTCTGCAATGTGATCTCATGGTATGTCTGGGAGTTGATTCAAGAACCTCTCCATCATGGTGAACGGATCACTGACAGAATATCGACAACACTAAGGGCCCCGTTACGATGCCCGCCACCGTAACGGAAAATGGGACTGACCACCAGAGGTGCGGCGGTCCCGCCAGGCCAATTAGGATGCGCCCGCCACACTGGCGGGCGCATCCTCGACTTTAACATTGCGGCGGGCGGTGCTGTAAGCAGCACCCACCGCAATGTTAAAGTCCATGTTGTGCGTTGCCATGCACAACGTGACAGGCACCACACGGTGCCTGCCACCTTGTGCATGGCAATGAAGGGGGGTACCATAGGTACCCCCCAGTGCAGCCACCCACCCCCCCACCCCCTCCGGGGGCCCGCAATGGGCCCCCAAAGTAACTTCCTGCATGCCTTTCCATGTCGGAGTCTCCGCCATGGAAAGGTATTCCCACCGCAGGCATCATAATATGGATGGTGGTGCCTGCAAGGCACCGCCACCATATTATGGGCTTTTTCTGCCCGGTCGGCATATCGAAAAAAAATATCGTTAATAATTACGAAGTACAAAATATTGTTTTTTTTATATGTATTATAAATAATGTAAAATAAATTAAATAATACATTTTACTTAAAAAAATATTTAGATTTATCTGTAAATTTTAACAATTATAAGTAATAAATGTAATCTAAAAATAAATTAAACATACATATATAAAATGTAATAGATATATATATTTACTTAAAAATAATTAATAAATAATCATTTTAATTAATTATAAATTGTTAGAAATATATTAAAAAATAAAGATAAATGTATATATACATCCACCTGTAACATAAAATTTTTTAAAAAAATTATATAAATTAAAATATTAAAATATGTAATATTTTTTAAACCTACATTTTAAACTACATTTAGTGCAACAGTAGGGAAAGTGTTGGATAGCGGAGGGTAAAATTTACTAGTCCCACTCCAGCGAGTGCAACAGTTGGGAAAGTGTTGGATAGCGGAGGGGAATAATTTACTATTCCCACTCTAATGAGTGCAATAGTAGGGAAAGTGTTGGATAGCGGAGGTAAAAAATTACTATTCCCACTCCAGCGAGTGCAACAGTAGGGAAAGTGCTGGATAGCGGAGGGGAATAATTTACTTTTCCCACTCCAGCGAGTGCAACAGTAGGGAAAGTGTTGGATAGCGAAGGGATAAAAATTACTATTCCCACTCCAGCAAGTGCAACTGTAGGGAAAGTGTTGGATAGCATAGGGGTAAAAATTACTTTTCCCACTCCAGTGAGTGCAACAGTAGGAAAAGTGGTGGATAGCAGAGGGAAATAATTTACTATTCCCACACCAGCAAGTGCAACAGTAGGGAAAGTGTTGGATAGTGGAGGGATAAAAATTACTATTCCCACTCCAGCAAGTGCAACAGTAGGGAAAGTGTTGGCTAGCATAGGGGTAAAAATTACTATTCCCACTCCAGTGAGTGCAACAGTAGGGAAAGTGTTGAATAGAGGAGGGAAATAATTTACTATTCCCACTCCAGCAAGTGCAACAGTAGGGAACGTGTTGGATAGCGGAGTGATAAAAATTACTATTCCCACTCCAGCGAGTGCAACAGTAGGGAAAGTGTTGGATAGTGGAGGGGAATCATTTACTATTCCCACTCCAATGAATGCAACAGTAGGGAAAGTGTTGGATAGTGGAGGGGAATAATTTACTATTCCCACTCCAATGAGTGCAACAGTAGGGAGAGTGTTGGATAGCAAAGGGGATAAAATTACTATTACCACTCCAGGGAGTGCAACAGTAGGGACAGTGTTGGATAGCGGAGGGGTACAAATTACTATTCCCACCCCAATGAGTGCAACAGTAGGGAAACTGTTGGATAGCGGAGGGTATTAATTTACTATTCCCACTCCAATGAGTGCAACAGTAGGGAAAGTGTTGGATAGCGGAGGGGAGAAAAATACTATTCCCACTCCTGCAAGTGCAACAGTAGGGAAAGTGTTGGATAGCGGAGGGGAAAAATTTACTATTCCCACTCCAGCAAGTGCAACAGTAGGGAAAGTGTTGGATAGCGTAGGGGAATACATTATTATTCCCACTCCTGCGAATGCAACAGTAGGGAAAGTGTTGGATAGCAAAGGGGTAAAAATTACTATTCCCACAGAACAAAATTCAAATTTAAAAACAAACAAAATATCAACTACAATACAAAATATAATAAAAAACCCAAAAACAAAACATATATAAAAATTAACAAAACATATACAAATATTTTAATGTAGCAAAAATCTAAAATTGACATAAAAATATAAAAATTTTAAATTTAACAAACAATTTACAAACAAATAAATATTTTGTAATAGAAATTTATCTTAATCAAAAAATAAAAAATTACATAAATGTAATATTTATTTTCCTACCCTATAACACCACACAATTTACAACACACATCTAAATTAAACAAAAAAGTGTACCTCTATAATTAAGACAATTAATTATCAATTTAACAAATATTAGTAATTATAAAACACATTTAAAAATGTAAAAATTAATGTACAAACTAAACGTTACAGCTATTGCACCTAAATCCCCAAACAAAATAAAAACTAAACAATTACCAAAAATATTTATCAATTAATAAATTATTAATGATCAAGTAATGATTAATTAATTTAAACTAAATTACTTTCCACCCTCTACCCCAAAAAACACCAAAACACACACCTAAAAATATTTACACAATTTCCATAACTAATTTTACATTAATCAATTAATATCAATTAACAACAAATCATTAATTAGTTTTTAAAAAATGACTTCCCACCATTTACCACTATAAACCCCACAACTCAGAACTCAAAATTATTACACAATTGGCATATTTAAAATGTAATTAATTAATTAGCATTAATTAACAAATAATTAATTAATTTTAAATAAATTACCTCCCACCATATTCCCCTATAAATACCACCACCAATTTGGTAAAACATGACACAATTAACATAATTAATTAACAATTAATTAATTAATTGATAACAATTAAGCAAAATATAAATAATTATTAATACTTTAATTCACACAATTAACACTATAAAATAAAATTAATCAAATATTATATTAAAAATATTAATAAATGTATTAACATTAAATTACTTCCCACCCTACTCCCCTATCAACCCACGACCTACTCCTAAAAAAATGACACAATTAACATAATTACCAATCAATTAATAATAATTAACAACCAATTATTAAATAATTAATAATAAATTAATTCCCACAGTCAACAATATAAAATATAAAATAAATGAATATTAATTAATAAAAAATATTAATAAATTAATTATAATTAAATTACTTCCCACCTTATTCCCCTATAAACCCACAACCCGCTCCTAAAAAAATGACACAATTAACATATTTACCAATTAATTAATCAATAAAAATTAACAGCCAATTATTAATTAATTAATTATAAATTAATTCCCACAATTAACACTATAAAATCAAAAATAAATAAATACTAATAAATAAAAAATTATATTCAATTTATTATAATTGAATTACTTCCCACCCTATTCCCCTATAAACCCACAACCTGCTACGGAACTAAAACGCAAACTTTTATTAAAATAAAATTAATAACTTCTAAAAATGTAACACATATATTAAAAAACAAATGCAATACTTAGACAAAAAAATAGTGCACATACATTTAAAATACATACTAAAATACATAACACTAACTAAAAAACGATATTTTTTACAACTATATTTTTGCAAACAATATTAATTACTTCGATATTTTAGAAAACGATATTTCTTACCTGAAACTCGATATTCTTGACCACGATATTCTTGCAGTCCATATTTATGTATCTCAATATTTTGCACTCGACATTAGTGCAAGTTGACATTTCCTACTCCATATTCTGACTCTTTACCATGGTGAACATCCTGCATCCACAGGTACTCAGAATGACCCTTCAAATAGATTTGACATTGGTGCTTCCAAACTTTGTTTCATGCAATTTCACCAGCCTGGACATACTCCACACATCACCATTAGCCAGTTTTACCACATTCTTTAAACCCTCTCAATCCTGAAAGGGCCCTTGTACCCTGACTCACCCTTCTTTATGAATTACGGCTTCTTCACTAGTACTTCTTCTGCCACTAATCACTGCCGAGCCTTGGAGCAGTTACCCGGATCATATTTCTGCTTGTAATTTTCCTGATACTTCTATCTCAACCACTTGCCATCTCTTTTAAGCTCACTCATCTCTACCTTTCCATTCAACTTCTTCATCCTTTGCTCTCTTCCACTCAACCACCCAAGATTAAATTAAGTATTACCTACCCTACCCCTCACCCAGAAAAATGGTGATTTGAATGTCACTAGACTAGGAGCATTGTAATGCGCCCACCACAGTTCATTCAATACTTCAGACAATGACCTTCTAGACACTACTGCTTTTATGCACACGTTCAAACCACCCTGTTCATATTTTCAGCAAGACTATTCACCTGTGGTGAATACAGAGCAGTTTTAAGGTGAAATATGAACGTATCCCCTAAGAATTCATGCATCACATGGGAAGTCAACTGGACACTATTGTCTGTTATAAATTCCTGGGGAACTCCTTCATGAATGAAGTCCTCTTTTGAGAAATTGATCACTACTTTAGTGTCAATTGAACTTACACAGTTAGTCACTACCCACTTGGACATTTAGGGGCTGATTACGATGGCGAAAGGACCGCCACCGCCAGCCCGGCGGTGGCGATCCTTCCGCCATCTGACAGCAATTTTCCCACCGCCAAATTACGATGGCGGTGGGAATCACTTTCGGGCCGCGGCAGTCGCAAAGACCGTCCACCACGGAACCGCCTGGTGGAGCGGTCAGCATGCCTAAAATGGTGGCAGTGCCTAGCAGGCACCCTCCGCCAAATTACGATGCTGGCGGAAGCCAGCTTTTCCGTGGCGGGTAAACCGCCATTGAAAGGCTGGTGGAGATTGGTTTCGAGGGCCCGTTGCGGGGAGGTGTGGGTGCAACATTTCACTGCACCAAGTGGCAGGCACCATGTGCTGCCTGCCACGTAGTGCAGTGTAATGCGCAACATGCCATTTTAACTTCGCGGCGAGTGCTGCTGTCAGCAGCACCCGCCGCAATGTTAAAATGCACAATGCGACCGCCTTGGTGGCGGTCACATCCTAATTTGGTGTGCGGGACTGCCGCATGTATTGCGGACGGTCCCGGTCTCCACCACGATGGCGGACGGACTCCAGTCCATCCGCCATCGTAATCAGCCCCTAAGTCTACTAACAATGTTACATATCATTCATTAGAAGGTAGGAGGTGGAAAAGACCAGCAAAATCCAGACCCAAGTTATTTCATAGTTATAATGGAATCTCTACAGGAGACAGTGGAGCTTTATATACCATTTAGCTCATGTCACTCCTGGCACACGAATCACAATCCTTAACAACACCCTTCACATGTTGATCTAACCCAGGCCACCAGCACTATTCCCTTGATCTGGATTTAGTGAGGTTCTTCCTTAGATGGCCTTCATGCGCTAAGTTCACAATTTTTCTCTCATAGACCTAGGTGGAATTATCTTGGTGCCCCTGAACAATTCACTTCCATTCCAACTCAATTAACTCCTTACATTCAAGAACACTTTCACTTCTTCTGTGAGGGTCTTAAACTCCGGTCAGCTTCCCACTATGAACTCCTTGAGCTCTTTAGTTTCTTCCTTTGTCTCTCTTGTTGATCACCACTCATTCTCCTGCATCGCACTCTCACAGACCCAGTTGACATGGTCAACATCCATTGACACCATCTCTCTATCCAGCAGTAATTGGGATAAAGAATCTGCCACCACAGTCTTTGAGCAGGTAATATACTCCACCTGGAAATCAAA
The DNA here is from genome assembly GCA_963921515.1 of Calotriton arnoldi. Classification (NCBI taxonomy): domain Eukaryota; kingdom Metazoa; phylum Chordata; class Amphibia; order Caudata; family Salamandridae; genus Calotriton; species Calotriton arnoldi. Next base: position 342,808 of record CAWUFW010007498.1, on the reverse strand, counting down.
ATCACTAAACACTTTTACCCATCTTTAGATCCTGAGAGTAAGTTCATGATCTCCTCGTGGAAAAAAAACTTGGACTAATGGTCTGGGATCTGCTCTAACCACAAATGGCATAACCCACAGATAAAATTTAAAATACCTGATCAGCTCAGCACACGCCAGAGCCTCTTTCTCGACCACAGAATACCTTTCTTTTGCACCTCTGAGTGAATGGGATGCAAATGCAACTACTCTTTCTTCACTTCCATCCAACTGTGAGAGTACTGCTCCTCTTAAGCCTAGCATCAGTGGTCAGTATAGCCTTTATAGACACATCAGTGTACTCAAGTAGGCATCACTCCAATGCAATCCTTAATAGCTCTAAATGCTTGTCCACACTCATCAGACTGCTCAAATCTTGAAAACAATTTAAACACAGCCCTAATCAGTTGGGCAAACCAGAGAAATCAGGTATACATTTGAAGTAAAACTTGGCCAGCCCAAGGAAACAACTTTGTCCCATGGTGCTGGTGCCTTTACAATTGAATCAGCCAGTTCTAACTTGGGTTTAATCCCCTCTGCGGATATGGTGTGGCCCAAATACAAAACAGCACCAACCCTGAGTCTACACTTCTCCTTCTTGAGTGTCAACCCTTCTTGAGCCAACCTCTCCAACACCCTCATCAATGTACCATCATGCCCCTCAAGACCATTAAGATAAATTAGAATGTCATTGTGGAAGAAAAGCATATTCAGCACCCCCATTTAACACTTTTTTCATAATCCTCTAGAAACATGCCGCTGCGGATGCTAACACAAAAGGCATCCTTATAAAGCGGTATGCTCCCAACGGTGTGACGAATAACGTCAAATGTCTGGACTCTTCATGTAGTTTAACCTGATTGTACACTGATAAGAGAGCTACTATGCTGAAAACCCTGGCATCTCCAAGCATGGTTAAAGCCTCAGAGATGTTAGGGAGAGGTTGCCGGTCAACCCAAATGTGCTTGTTTTGGTTTCGGAAGTCAATGCACATCCTGATCTTTTTGCCCCATCCTTAGGTGCCAACACAATTGTGGCGAACCTCTCCGAGGATTCTGTTTTTTCAATTACTTTATCCTTAAGTAATATCTCAATTTTATTCCATACGGTTAGGAACCTTTCTGACCCTGAGAATACATGAAGAGGCATTCTTCTTCAAGATGATCTTGTGCTCAAAGTTCTTAAGGAGGCCCAATTTGCCACTAAACACATTAGGAATTTTCAGTAAAATGTCTTCATGTTCTTGTTCAGGTGATATAGACATGACAGGTTGCACAGCATTAGGATTCATCATAAACCCTGTGTCTTGCTGGTGACGCCAGCCCAACAAATTATTTCCTTGTTTTGCAAGGCACCTTCCCTACTGTCTCCTTGTCAATGAAAGTGATCCTCATAACTGCATAGCCCAAAACATCAATTTTTGAACATCCATAACTCACAGGGTTTATGTCAGGAGTAAACAGAGTTACCTGCTCCCTACCAAACTCTTTCTCACAATTTATTTTGCCTACCATTGTGTGATGTAGACCTGAATCAGCTAAGACAACAACAAATTTATCATCCAGTTTAACATGACATTCTGGCATGGTTAAAGGACACACATCCACTTCCCTCCAATTAGATTTCATGGTTACAAGCATTTTGCTCACATCTTCACAAAAAAGTGTAAACAGTTTTATTCTTATCACCTTTACAGACTCGGGCATAGTTACCCATTTTACCACACATCCTACAAACAGAATTCCTGGCGTAACATTGGGTACCATTTGCTGAATTACTGGGATTGCCACAGTGAAAGTATTTCATTTTATTACTCTTAGGGGGATATTCACAAGAACGTGTGCTAAACAACACAAAAAAATGTTAACGCAACTTTACACATCGCAGCCTATCGCGGGAAAATAACCCTGTGTCAACGTGGAATTCACAACACGGCGGTACCATGCGATACTCCACCGAAAACGCGGCCAATGTCCGCGATACAACCACCTCGACGGAGATAAAAACACAAACCACAACACAACAAAACGTGCGATGAGCCCATTCGCGATGAGGCAAGCAGCAATAAGCACCGCCAGGCCCGCGACACACACACGGCAGGCGGGAATAAGCACAACAAAAGCCTGAAAAAGAAAGACAAACCAAACAGAAAACAACAGCCAAGCACAATGGAGGCAACCGGAGCCAGTATACAACCCCACAAGCCCCATTGGCAACAAAACATTGTAAATGGCAGGCCATCGTGGACAAGGTGAATGCAGCCGGAGAGCGGAGGAGGACAATGGCAGAAAACCAGAACAGCCTGAATAATGCGAAACGCACAAACAGGCAGAAACACGCCAACAACAAGAAGGCAGCAATGCACACCGGAGGTGGGAGTCCAACGCCACACCAGGAGCTGGATGACATGGAGGAAATGGTGTCCACCACATCAGTCTGGAGATGGTGGCAGGACTCGGGGACCGGAAACTGCCCAAAATCAACAGACACAACAGCAACAGGGAGAGGAACGACCAGGGACTGGGGGGACAGGGGGAGATGGGCACAATGGCACACATGCACAATTAAGCACAGCACAACTGCAGACAAACCATGCCCAAGAGTAACAACACCAACCAAGAGCACAAGTCACACAACCCGGCAATATCACACCACTGAACAGGCACAGAAGTGAAAACCACACTGCCTGAAAGGGAGAAGGGTGAGCCAAATCAGAGCTGAAGGGACATCTCACACACAATGCAGCACACACACATAGGAAGCAGAGCACCCCAACATCCAACACAATGTGGTACAAACACCAACATTTGCACAACCAAAAAACAGGACACAAGTGCACCCGCTTGTGGCCGTTAAACGGCCATACGCATCTGGCAAAGCACAAAATAGGGACATGATAATGCACAAGGACAAACCCACAGCCCTGATGGGGTAGCAATTCACGTATGGCAGGGAGCCAGAGAGTCTGTGACACACACATTGGCATAAAATCAAGACACAACACAGTTGGAGACAAGTGAAAGTGCGGAAACTTTATCAACAAGTGCGTGTCAGTACGGCCAAGAGAAGTGCCAAGATATGCAGACCAATGCAGCAGCACGTCTGAATGAGGAACGTAGGAAATCACCCATGTCCACCGCGGGGGAGTCCATCACCAACACAAGTCAGTGCCAACCCGCATTGGTTGTCCGCGCATGGATCAGGAGTCCAGGCCAATGCAGCCATGTCCACTGTCGTCTTGGGACTTGTGACCAGATTCCCAACATGCAACCAGGCATCGGGACACGTGCAATGAGTCACATCCAGTTGTGGCTGCAGATACCTTGTCACTCGTCCATGAACGCGAGTGCAGCAGCTTAGGCCAACATCTCCAATGAGAGATCGTTGTCCACCACATCTCGCATGTCGTCGACGTAATCCATCAGCTGACCCGGACAGATGTGCTGACTCCAACCCCTGGCCCCAATGTGCACCAAAGCCCAATCGGGTAGCGGCTCAATGTGCTCACTGCACACGACGACTCGTGCAATCTCCCAGGTCCAGTTGCCAGCATGCATGCCAAACATCCGAGCATGCCATAAACGGGCATCACGGTGACACTCCTGGTCGTGGGCCAACAGGGGGCGCACACACACGTCGAAATCCAGGTCAGCTACAGTCACATTGGAGAGGCAGACATCTATGGTCCACTCGAATATGCACGAGCGACAATGCAACACAGGCTGAACGCAGGTGACGTTCGCAAGGCAGAAGCTCAGCCGGTAACTGATCCGCAGCACTGCCAACGGCAGTGCCCCCAGTACCTGCAGCAGACGTGCACGGTACAGGTCCACGTGACTGGAGTCCAGCATGTGTCCGGGATGGTCTGCCATTGCATCAGTGGCTCTGCTTGAAGCGGCACAGGCTTGCCCTGCGCCAGTCCTGTGGATGAAATGGCACAGCTCAGAGCAATGAGCAGTGTCTGTGTGCAACGGGTGCAGGCCTGGGGTGGGGTGGGAGTACGTGTGAAGGCCATCTCATGCACGCTAACTACGACCAAGGACTTCTGCGTGTGGGATGTGTACACGTTGGTCTCACGTCGGGCAGTGCGTAGTGTGGGAGTCACAAGTAAATGCTATCATATCTGTCAGGGGGTGCTGGCCACATGCAAGTCCCAGCTCGGAGCTGCAGATGTGCCACCGCCTGATAGTACAGACAAAGGACCCTTCATCCCTACAGTAACTTCACCATCTGCATGCATTCAGCAGATGTACAGAGGCCTGTCGTGGGTGTGGTGGGATGTCTGTGACCCTGGGAATCATGGATGATATGCCCAGCACGTGGCACATGAACGGCCTCACTGTGTGTTACGTTGCCTCACAGCTGCTCCATCCTCCCATGAGCCCCCACACTTGTGTGCGCTGCGCGGTTGTATCACGTGCACTCCTACAGCACATCATTGTAACGCCTGTCCGCGCATGTCCAGCGGCATGCTAACAACACCGTGACGCTGGCCTTTAAAGGTGTGCGGCCAAGTGAGTGTAGGCCAATGGTCCGGACAGGGCGGACACAAGTGTACAGTCCATGGCTGGCTGTGATCGCGCTGCGAATGAGGCTAGGCAACTGACTCATGCAGCCGCAGGACTGATACACATAACACTTGGCATGCATGTGCCAAGACCCCGAGCGGTCTTGCACTCCTACATTTCCCCGTCCATGCGGGCCTGCCCTCCTGGTGCATGCTACATTGCGACATCGACTACTGTGGCCCTGGTGGTGACAACACCCCAACACACTTACCGCACATCCTGCCCAAGGCCAGGTCCGAGCCACGCCCTGCTCCCCCTGCCGAATCAGCACACCCCTGTGCTGACCTGACGTACGCCGGACCAGCACACGGCGCTTGTGCCTGCAGGGAGGGGCAGGCAAAGCTACATGTCCAAGGTCACTGCCAACGCTGAGGTGACATGGTATCGTCTGCTGAAGACAGCACACTGTAATGTTGCAGTGCCCGTGCCCATCATGCTGACACAATGACCACACAGACACACTTGCTCAGATGGTGTGAATGGCTACGGGCACGTGCGCCCAGCCACATTTATTAGCAGGCACACATATCGAGTGACACCTGTGTTGGATGTGTGTGGGGTGTGTGCACAACAGCCAGCAATGGCTGCCTGGTGCAGTCAGAAATCGACTACAGTGTACATCGTAAAGGACACAACCATTCAACCATAAAGGCCCCATGACTTGTGCTGCACAGAGTTAGTGGCACCAGTGCTGTTAGGGGATGCCGCCTGCAACATCTTACACAAGACACAGTTCCACATGTGTGACTTACTGGACCGCAGTGTAGGCCTGAGGCAGCGGTCAGCATGGGCCATTCACCGAGTGTCGCCGGCTTAGGTTGGATGGTCCCACCGGCCTGCGTAGTTCAGGTTCAGTGGCACCACGGGACGCAGACTTGCGGTAAACAGGGTTGATGGCACCAGGTCAGTTGTTGATAGTGTTCGATCACCTCTGTGACTCTGATCCACTTTCGTCCGGACTGGGCCGCATCTTCCTCTTACTCCTCTCCGTGCGTTCACTGGTTTGGACTCTGCCAATCATGATTCACGACTAAGTGCTGGACGTGGGACCTATTGGTCCGCAGGGTAGGCCTGAGCCCTCATCCACGTGTCGCCGGCTTGCGTTCAACAGGGTTAGTGGCACCACGTGTCGCCGGCTTGCGTTGAACAGGGTTAGTGGCACCACGTGTCGCCGGCTTGCGTTGAACAGGGTTAGTGGCACCACGTGTCACCGGCTTGCGTTGCACAGGGTTAGTGGCGCCACGTGTCGCAGGCTTGCGATACGGAATTATGCTTCACTGATCGAAGGGAGTCTGGTGCTGTGGCTGCTGCCACGGACTTGGGGTCACTGCCATTCAAGACTCAGGACACAGTTCCACATGTGGGACCTACTGGGCCGAAGAGGACGCTGGTGGAGTATGTCAATGAGAAAGGAGTAATGTGGGCCAGCGTCGTGGGGGCCAGCGATGGTCTGCGGAGGCTGCAGAGGTCGCGGGACTGGGGCTTGGAGCTTGCACCGGCACGTGGTGGGCCCTCTTTGACACACGCCGGTGTAGGCAGGTGAGCGGAGCCTCGTTGGTGCGCTGGGGCAGGCATGATGGGTCTGGGGACCAGTGGCCCGGGGTGCAGCAGGCGCACAGGGACGCAGGCCCCGCCGCGCTCGGCGCAGGACTCGTGGCAAGCTGAGAGGCACTGCCCTGGCAGACGCGTTGTCCATTCTGAATGAGAACCACACCCAGTGCAACAGGCTTTTTGTTCACACCCCTACGCAGGCCTGGCGTACGCAGGTCCAACCCACTCCGCCTGCCCATGCAGGGGGGGACGTAACGTGCGACATTTCCGCGTTCTGCCCCACAGCCTGTGGGGACATGGTAGCGTCCACTGGCCACTACACTCCATGCACCAGCAGTTGATCTCCACATGGCCATTTCCGTGGTTTGCACACTGTGGTCTGTCCGGAACATCCACGCCACACCTGGCATTGGGTAGGTTCTCATTCCTTAGTCATTTACCGCTCTCGCGCATGCCTGCTCCAAGCCTCTCCTCACAGTCTGCCGTTGTGTGTCTAGGGTGCCATGCTGTGGCTGGGTTGTGGGCAAGGCCAAGTTCCCAATGGAGTTGTGTTGTCGTGTCTGGTCGGTTGGCATGTTGTGTGGCATGTTGAATGTAGTTGTGCTGCGTGCCCATTGCCAGTGTCATGAGTTGCATGACTGTGTGCTGGAGGTGTGTGGTGTGTTCATTTTGGACTTACCAACGAGCACTGCATTGCCATGGGTGCCATCCTGGGAGTGCTGGGTGATGATGGACTGTCGGGAGATGTGAGAATCATGCACTCTGCCTGGGGAGTTGGCCACGACATTGTTGAGGAGTCCCGGGCGGTCCACTATTGCCTGCACATTCATGGTATGCGTGTGCTGTCTGTTGTGGTAGTTGTGTGCAGTGTCGGCAGGGGGCACGAGGGGTACATGTGTGCAATTGATTGGCCCTGACACATGAGGGAATCCAGCTATGGCGTAGGGGCCTTGCTTGGTCTCCAGCTGCTCCTGCGCAGTGTGGGTGAAGTGGAGGTGCTGGGGTACCAGGCTGATGTTGGCATCCAGGACAGGTGTGATGACCTTGGATGCGGCTGGCTGTGTGACTCCTCCGACTCTGGCAGTTGTGGGTTGGATGGTACCAGAGGCCGACATGTGCTGCCGGCATCATTGTCTGCGGAGGGATGTTGGTTGTCCGCTGGGTTGGTACCGTCAGCAGGTGGGGGATGTGGGTCAGGATGCGGGAGATGGTTGTCCTTTTGGGCCTGTAGTGGCCAATGTCCTCCTCTGGCGTTGGGTCTGGGCGGCAGGTGCGTTTCAGGTGGGTCCGCTGTCTTTGTGTCCGCTGCCTCTGTGGTGTTCCTGGGGGGACGGGACGGGTCCTGGGGGTGGTAGCGGGCCTGGGGTGGGTGGCAGTGGGTGTTGTGGCCCTCATGGGTCTCGGCGCTGCATGATCATTGTCTCCATGGCATCTGTGGGTCTTCAGATGTGGCTCTTGGCTGGCCTCCCTTTCATGCTGCAGGTAGTCATCCTGCTTAACACCAGCAAAAGGCAGGTGTTAAATCCCTGGTGCTACCGTGGCTTATCACCTGTTTTTGGTTCGCATCGCAGATCTGGCAGTTTGTTGTGAAAGTGGTGTTGTGGTTTTTTCGTGTGTTTTTGCACGGGAACGCCTACTCTGCATCTCATTAGGGTTAGTTAGTGGTGTCCGCCGTGGGGATACATTTTGGGGCAGTTATCGTGGGATTACTGGCGATGTCTGCAGTTTGCACCCGGTTGTGAATGGGGTGTTAAATCTATCTCCACTTTTGATGGGTTAAGGTGGAGATAAATCGGCGGTAGGTCCTTGTGAATATGCCCAGTAGTGTCTTTGTTGGGGCTACTTTGCTTCCCATCTTGTTTGATCTTATCCAAAACCTCTCCCACTATTTCATTCACCACAGGATTTTTTAATCACCGTGCGATGAAGAAGGCACAGCTCGCAACTCAGGCACCCATGTGTTTGTACTTTCTACACCTTCCACAATAGCAATAGCCTCCCTGAGTTCAAGGTTCTTCAGCAGTAACTTCTCTTGAACCCTTACATTATTGGTACACCGCACAAATTTGTCCCTAATGAGTGAGTCAGTTAATGGACCAAACTCACAAGTGCGTGCTAGTGGACATAAACAGAATATGCAATTTCCTACACGCTCTCCCTTGCGGCGCTCCAATACCAAATTGATTCTTGCTTCAAAATGTTTCTCCAACATTAATACAGACATGTCAAAACATCTCTTGCATCTCCCTCTGCATTACCTATAGGAATGGTTTTAAGACTGTCATAAATATTACGACCTTCTACACTTCAATTGTGGAGTAGAACTCCTTGCTTCCTAACTGCGGAAAGGTTTTCACCATCAAAAGCTACAAAGTAGGGATCAAATAGGTTCTTCCATCTTTTCCATGGTATAATTGGTTCACCCTTGTGTGAAAGAAATATGAGAGGTGAAGGCATATTGGCAGTCGCCACAGTGATAGTAAAACAATTACTAATGACACAGTAAACAACAAAAAAAGGAACAACACCACCCGCCCAGGAGGAGGAATCGCCATCGTCCACAAATCCAGCCTCCGCCTGAGCACACTCCCTGACGAGCCCACAGAACTGATGGAACACCTTCACTTCAAGATACTGGCCAGCCCCACCGCCACCCTCCGAGGAACCCTCATCTACCGACCCCCTGGACCCCGCGGACCCTTCGCCAACTCCATCACAGACATTATCTCCCCGCAGGCCATCGCATCCACCAACTACACCCTGCTGGGAGACCTCAACTTCCACCTCGACAACCAACTGGACCCCAACACCACATCCCTCCTGGACAACCTCCACAACATTGGACTGCGCCAGATCGTGACCGAGCCCACGCACTCAGCAGGACACACCTCGACCCCCTCTTCACTACAGGAAACTCCATCACCTTCAGCCACACCACCAAACTCCCATGGACCGACCATCGTTGCGTCCACTTCACCTTCAGAACACCCACCATCCACAGACACCAGCACCTGCTTCCACGAAGAAACTGGACCAAAATCACCGACGACCAGCTCCGCTCCTCACTCAACAACTCCACCCCAACCATCGCGGAAAACGACGAACCCAACACCGCAACCCGAACCCTGCATAGATGGATCTCGGACAGCACCAACACCATAGCCCCCCTCAAGAAAAACAACAATACCCGCGCCAAGAAAGCCAGATGGTTTACCACCGAACTTCGAGAGTACAGAAGCACATGCCGCCGCCTCGAAAAGGCCTGGAGGAACACCAAATCCACAGAAGCCCACAACAACTTCAGAGCCGCCACCAACGCCCACCATCAACTCATCAGAGAAACAAGGAAAAAAGCGATTGAAGACAGAATCTCCACCCACGCGCACAACAGCAAGGAACTCTTCAGCATCATCAAGGAGTTCGCCCAACCCACTAGCGAGTCTACCGACATCCCTCCCTCACAAGACCTCTGCGACAAACTCAGCACCTTTTTCCACCACAAAATCAAGAGCATCTACGACAACTTCGACGAAGACAACCAACACACTGAACCCTCACCAACCACCCCCGACACCCGGAAACCAGCGATTGACGACTGGACAGCCCTCACCACCGAAGACACACTGAAGACAATGAAGTCAATCCACTCAGGGGCCCCCACGGACCCCTGCCCCCACCACATCTTCAACAGAGCCGCCGACACCATCGCACCCATGCTCCGCCACACCATCAACCGCTCCCTGGCGACCGCCTGCGTCCCCGACGACTGGAAACACGCCGAGGTCAACCCCCTCCTAAAGAAACCCTCAGCGGACCCCACCGACCTCAAAAACTACAGAGCCATCTCCCTGCTCCCGTTCCCAGCGAAAGTCATCGAGAAAGCCATCAACAGCCAACTCGCCACATTCATTGAAGAACACAACATCCTCGACTCCTCCCAATCCGGCTTCAGAAAAAACCACAGTACTGAAACCGCCCTCCTCGCTGCAACAGACGACATCCGCACCCTACTGGACAAAGGAGAAACAGTAGCCCTCATCCTCTTCGACCTATCAGCGGCGTTCGACACAGTCTCCCACCGCACCCTAATATGCAGACTCTACGACGCAGGAATCCAGGACAAGGCCCTCGACTGGATCCGCTCCTTCCTCTCCGGCAGGACGCAGCGGGTCAGACTCACCCATTTCCTCTCGGACCCCACACCTACTACCTGCGGAGTCCCCCAGGGCTCCTCCCTCAGCCCGACGCTCTTCAACGTCTACATGGCTCCACTCGCCCCCATCGTCAGAACCTATGGACTCAACATCGTGTCATACGCAGACGACACCCAGCTCATCCTCTCCCTATCCAACGAGCCCAACACCGCCAGACGCAACTTTCGAGAAGGCATGGAAGCCGTCGCCAAATGGATGAAAAACAGATGCCTACAACTAAACACCAACAAAACAGAAGTACTCATCATGGGCCCAAACCCCGATGCCTGGAGCGACACCTGGTGGCCCCCCGCCCTCGGAAACCCGCCAACCCCCACGGACCACGCACGCAACCTGGGAATCATCCTGGACTCCGAGCTCAAAATGGACCGCCAGATCAACTCTGTCTCGTCTTCCTGCTTCCACACCCTCTGCCTCCTTCGTAAGACCTTCAAATGGATCCCCTCGAACACCGAAAGACCGTCACTCACGCCCTGGTCACCAGCAGACTCGACTACGGCAACGCACTCTATGCCGGAATAAACAAAAACCTCACTTGCAAGCTACAGAACATCCAGAACGCCGCCGCAAGACTGGTCCTCAACCTGCCAAAACACTGCCACATCTCCCAGCACCTGCGCACACTCCACTGGCTCCCTGTCGAGGCGAGAATCACCTTCAAGATGCTCACCCACGCACACAAGGCCCTCCACGGCACCGGACCAGCATACCTGAACAGCCGACTCAAATTCCACACACCCCAAAGGACCCTACGATCAGCCCAGCTCTCCTACGCCGTGGTCCCCCGCACCAGAAAGACCAGATCGGGAGGCCGCTCCTTCTCCTTCCTCGCGGCCAAAGCATGGAACGCCCTTCCGCTCCACCTCAGACAGACAACATCGCTCCCCATCTTCGCAAGAAACCTCAAAACCTGGCTCTTCGACAGACCCCCTCCTTGATGGATGGAACCTGCACCCCCCCCCACCCCTAGCGCCTTGAGACCCTTACGGGTGAGTAGTCGCGCTTTAACAAACCCCTGATTGATTGATTGAAACAAAGCAATAGATGCAGGTTCACTGAACTAAAATTTCAAAGTTAAAAATGAATTATGACTCCCAGATTGAGAATCTGAAAATTGTTATCTTCATGGCCACTAGTTGTTCTGTGATGACTATACTGCATTTAGTCTTTTGAAAAGGAAAGAGAAAATAAACAGGAATCACAGTACAAATGCTAGTAACCTGCCTAAATATGGGTTACTCTTAATCCAAATGTTGCTAATACTATAACTTCTTGAATGCTTTAAATGATGTGATTACTGCCATTTACTGAACAGATGCTGCACTCAACTGCCTTTTGTGAGAACTGATTACTCCCATCAGTGAAGAATGTCAGGTGATAATGTTCACAATAGGCTGTGTGACAAATCAGCATTTGTGTGCTATTTAGGCCCATCCCATGTATGTTGCACACATATACTTTCTTTACAGCATCCACAAACAAGCAGTTAATAATTAAAAAAATATATATATAGTTCATTCACCGACGCTGCTGAAATTAACACAACCACTGGGCTCCTTTTCCAAACCAGAAGAATCAGCTGTTCGAGGAGTAATATTTCTCTGGAAAGTATTGTACATTGTAAGTGACTACCAGTCAATACTGATAGCTGTACGTGTTGTAGGGTTTCCAAAATGGCGTCAGGGTGGATGTACAGGCTGGTCAGCGTGAGATGTGCTATTACTGTGAAGAAATGAACTCCAGATTTTTCTCAAAATGGCGTCACGTTGGATGTCGCATTACTACACTGATGCTGACACCTATTTGTTAGTTCGATGGCCCATGCAGAATTGTGCTCCCTTTTATGCGCTCTGTTCTGCTCATGCACTTTTGTTCGCTCTGAGGCGCCTCTGGGTTTGTGAGGCCATTGAGCAGGTTTACATGCTACCATGCATTATTTTACTGCAAAGATTGGATTTGTAATAAGCACAAGTCTATTTCAGAAGAGAGTTATGTCGGTATGCACTTATTACCTTCCTAAGACGGCCGTATGCAGAGTTTTGTCCCAAATTCCGATGTGAGTTTCTGACCGCAAAGGATGAGGATCTTTGCTCTCAGGATGTCAGAGACAAAGCCTGTTCGGGAAGAGGGTGTTCACACCCCTTCCCCCAGAATGACCTGCTGATAAACATTTTAAGGCAGGGGAGCTTCAAAGAAGTCACCACCTTTGTAATGCGGATCTGGCTCCTCTCACAGGAGAGAAAGCCAACACTCTTTGTCCAGAGCCCTTTGGCACCTTAACAGATGGGAAAACTAGCTAGTCAGGGAGGTGTGCTCACCCTCAAGCTAGTACCACCCCAAGGTTGGATACCTGAAGTGGACACGACTTTTCAGAGTTGACCATCTTGAAGATGGCAAACTTTAAAATTCTGGGACAGGGTTATGCCCACTTCCCACAGGACGTGGTTACATAGGGGTGTAGTGACCCCAATGGTAGGTAGCCCATTGGCTACTACCCTACACTCCCCTAACATCCCTAAATTTGGTATTTTGGGAAGCCCCTGGCACCAGAGAAGCAGATCCCGCTGACCTGAAAGAAGACTTACATAAAAAGTTGCAAAGAGGAAGAACAGAAGATTCAGCAACTGACTTGGTGCCAACCCTGCTGGCATGCCTGCTGACTTTGACAATTGCACCAGAAGCTGACTTTCCCTGAAGCTGCTGTGTCTCCAAAGTCTGGCAGACCCAGCAGTACTTCACCCAGTAACCAAGAAAACCTTGTTGGATGGCGGACCTGTCCCCCTGCATCCTGCAGGCACCAAAGACTGAGCTGTGAGGCTCAAAGTCAGCAGAAACCCGACACCGGAAAGCACCACTGCACCCAAGCTGCCTAGCCTGAGCTGAAGTGGTCCAACGGTGCCAACATGGTCCTCATGCCCTCCAGATTCGAAGCCCGCCTTGGGTTTCCCCACTGTGGACTTCTGAACAATGCCTGCAGCTTCTATTCATAGGCCCCCTCTACCACAACTTCTCCCATTAAGAAAACCTGAAGCCTAAGGACACCTCTGCACCCGTCACCCCTGGCCCTTGGAGAAGAAGATCAAAGGTGTCCCTACATCCCAGAGCAGTTGTGAGTCCTGATCCCCCCTGTTGGTTCAACCCAACTGACTTCCCAGTCAAACTCTGCAGCCTCCTTTTACGAAGACAGATCCCCGTTGTCTTCTATTGGGCACCCAAAACTGTTTTGCTCCCCTACACCCGGCCGCTCTAGTGCCACTGGTGGTGTCTGGCTAGTGTTGCCATGAATCTTGCCCTCCGCTCACCTTAAGTCCCAGAGATTGGTTTTGTAAGATTCTGAACTGTCCCCGAATTATGTTCTTGTGTTTCCTCCCATAGGATCACAAAGCAGCTTCTAAAAAATGCATTGTCAACTTTTTAAATGCAAAAGAATTTCTATTGAAATACATACTTACCTGATTGTATTGATTCCGCTGCTAAAATATATAAAGATACTTATTATTTTTAAACATAGGCGTGAGTCTCCCTACTGAGTCGCTTGCATCATTTATTGATTATTATGTGTTATTGCAGATGTCTAATACTCCTCTGATAAGCCTAAGGCTGCTCGACCACACTACCCCCTAGAAGAGCACCTTGGGATTTCTAGAGTAAGCCCCTGTCCACTCTTAAGGGAACCAGTGGACTCCTTGCACAATATATCTCATTTTGATATATCACAGAAGGTGACAGATTCCTATACCTTATCACAGGTGTCTTTAGTGAAGACCCATTGGATTTTGGTAGATGTAGACATTATATTTTTCATTTTGTTTGCAATCATCATGTAACAGTAAAATATTGACCAATTATCAATGAAGCTAGCTCCTTTCATTTAAACCTTTCAATTTCGACTAAGGTACTTTTCCAGATATCATGATGTTTTGTTTCTTTTACAGCTCATCAGAGAAGCCGTGGCCTGTGCAGGTAAGAGTGGTAGGGCGGTGGGGCCGGGTGGGGTGGGATTTTGACAGACAACGGCGAGGGAAAATTAATTATTTATTTAATTTTCCCTCGTCGTCATTTGGCAAAATCCCCCCCAACCCCCCACCCGGCCCCACCGCCCCACCGATCTTACCTGCACGTTCCGTGGCTGCATCAGAGGAACTCAGCCTTGTTAGAAGGTGCTGACTTTGAATGCTGCAGAACAAATCAAATTGCAAAATACCCAGATACCTTTTCCGGGAAGGGAGCAACCGTTTGCAGCAGATCACTGGCCTGGGATACCACAACATTTAAAAACACAAACACAGATTCTGGTAGCACACTAATGCATCAGCACATAGCGTTTCACAGGTGTTTGCAGTACTTGCAACTTTTATTTAATTTTCGAATCTTTATTCAAAATAGAAACTGACCACTGTTCAATTATATAATTCCATTTTTTTCAAAATTTCAGTTTACTCTAAGTTTACTCTTAGGCATTATTATGGAAATATGTTGGAGCCAACACCAAAAATGCTGGAGAATTTCATTTATCCATTAACTTTTGCTTGTTCTGGACAGGTGTTGATTTCAGTACAGGGGTGTGGGAGACCAACTGCTATCGTAAGAGACACAAATTACTCTTTGTTGGTGGTAGCCACTAAGCTAGAGCTTTTTCACCGTATCCCTTTTTATTAGGTCGAGCCTATAGCAACAACGCACATGCGCTGCTCGCTCTGCGAGGCATGCAGTAATGGAGTGGAAGCTCCGCCCACTCCCCGCCCATATTTTTCATTGGCTTGTGTCTTTGGCTTTTTTAAATGCTGCTTTCCGATTGGTTTATAGGCTGTTAGTCCCTCCTTATGATGGCCATGTCGTCATTTGTATCCTTCCATGGCTACTGGCCCCTTTACTTCGAGTGTTGCATGGTATGTGTTATTTAGATTGTGAGCACTATTTTCCTCCCATGCCTTCCCCCCCACCCACCTGCACTCCCGTTGTTCGTGCCTTCTCGCCCTCCTGCCCCCCGCCCGCCCCCACTCCCGTTTGCAATGCAATAGGTCTCGCCTAAATGCGAGTCCTATTGCATTGCAAATGCTTGTTAAAATGTATTTTCAGCGCTGCACACCACTCGCGGGACGCCCAGGAATCTGCACGGCTGAGTTGACTTTACTGTTATTTTGGGGACGTGGAGGAGGCCGGGCGCTGGGACTGCTCTGGTGCCAACGCTGCTGCTGTCCCAGTGACCTGGTGTCACGTGACTGCAACATTGTGTCCATTAGTTGCGGAGAGCCAGGGCGTGACTGGTGGGCGGCAGTTATGCTAATAAGTTAAGTTTGGCACAAGCAGCCTGCCGTTCCTCGCGGCGCTGCCTGTGCCTTTCATCATGCAGATGATGCCCCGCGACCGGACGGCTGCTGGAGACTCGTCGTTGCTTAGGTCACAATCACTGACACTCAGGTCTGTAATATCCCACCTTTTTAAGCATAACTAATTTCGAGCGCCTGCCTGAGTTTAGCTCACTGCTCTCCTCAGGGTCGGGCTGAGCAGAGCTGACACAGGATGCGACGGTACCACTTATCGCAGGCTGGCGGTGAGCGTCGACCATGAGGAACAGGCTGAGAATATAGCCTTCATTTGTTTGTTTATCTCACCAAGGGCCCTGGCCGCTGAGGCTCAGTGCCATTGGAGTTCTTTAAGTTATCAGCGGTGGGGGTAGCATTGGGGGCCCAGAGCTGAGGGCATTGCTCAAGAAGCCAAGACAAGGGACTGCAGCCAGTTGCCGTTGCTCCTTCATGTTTTATCGTCAAAGTAACTCCTGCTCTCTGAGCTGCGGGTGGGTTTACGTGAACTTAAGTGACAACAAAAAGATAATAAAAGTGTGGCTGTAACTCTAACTAAAATGATTTATCACTGCTGTCCTCTGTGCAGCGCTCTGCTCAGCTGCCACTGAGACCAGCTGCCGGAGACTCGTTGTGACCGTGGCTCACATTCACTCAGGTCTCATTCTCAATACATTTAATTTAAAGCTAAACATGCGTAATTCTTAGCCTATAGCTCACTGCTTGTCTCCTCGGGTTGCACTGGAATGGTGCCTCGGCAGGCTGGGCAGCGGAGCTCAGCTACAGTGTAGGCTGACCAGACGTCCCGGTTTCCCCCGGACGGTCCCGGTTTTTGGAGCAGTGTCCCGACACTTTGCCCCAAATTAAAGAAATGTCCCGGTTTTTGCGCAGTGCCCGGGTTAAACAAATGAATGTCCTGGTTTTTAAATAGTGTCTCAGTGCGCCTGCTGTACTTCTGAAGTCAGAGTGAGCAGTCATTGTGAGCCAGGCGCAGCGAGAAGGTGCAGCCGCCCAGGAGGCGTCACAATGGGGAGTGGAAAGCCAGCCAGTCGAGCAGCTCAGTGCGTTAATGCACTGACCGCGGGGATCTGCATCAAACCTGAAGGCCACCTGTTCACAGGCCAGCAGGATGGGGTTACTTCTGGGACCGGGCAAATGCGACAGGTCTCTATTGGGCTCTCCATTTTTGCCCTCACGGTGACAAAATAAATGTTACTGCTGCAGCAGTACCACGCTTCAGTGCCTTCTAAGAGACCCGTTATAGTTCTTTCACAGTCTCATCATTCCAGAACTGAAGCATTTTCAATGTTATGTATAGCGAAGCCAATTTTAGCTTATGCAGCTAACAACAATTGACAAAGTTAATATCCAGGCTTGTTGTATATGTGTTGTTACTCGTTGTATTATTTATCTGGATACAATGACAGAAGCAGCACATTTTTCTGGCGGTACGCTATGCTAGGTACAGATTTATTTAGCCTATGTGTTTTAAGCCACATCCTTAATTACATCGGCCACGCCCCTTGAGAGACCCCCTCCCCCCGTTTTTTCATCACACTTAAAGTCCGGGTACTTCTGTCAGTCCTACTTCTATGTCTATGACCTGTCCCGGTTTTTTGTTTTGAGAATCTGGTCACCCTACTACAGTGACTCTGTATAATTGATTTATTCTATAGCAGCTGAGATCCGCGCTGGCATCTCTCAACCGCAGCCACCATTCGACAAGAACTCTCCGCCCCAAGGAAGGTCTTTCGGTGTGAAATATATTGCCTACCCCAATCCCCTGAACACTTAATCAAATGTTGAGATCTCACACACCCTAACGCAGGGGGACAATCTACACAGCCCCAGTAGTGGCGCTGAAAGTAGGGGTGACGGCAGTACCCTCATAAATCTTTAAGTGACAAAATGCTGATAATTCTGTTAACATGAAGTACTATTCCTTTCACTGAGTGCAGGTTAAAAATATATCATTTTAGCTCGTGAAGCTTTGGCTCGGGCACATGTGAAAAGAGAAAGCCACACAGTCCCAAATAAAAGCATGCTTTCTTTACTAAGCAAACCTCATATCTCAAAATATGGAATACTGATTACTTTTACCGCATAATATGCTGACTTTTGGGAGCGAAGCTAAAGTCCTGCTTGAGATGGCGGCTACACTAAGTTAACACCCTTCCGTTTTTGCTCCTTTGCAGCACTTTAAAGACTTTTTTTTAGAGTTTTTTGTTGCTCAAATTGGTGTAATGGCTCATATGTATGTTTCCCTCATCTTCATTGATTGATTTTGCTCACTAGAAAGTGTCACTGATAGTCGTTGAAATATCCCTCATAATTACACTGAAATTATGAAAATGTCACATATAGCAATCTGAAACCTTGGCAGCTATGCAACAAGTTTATTAAAGATCTGCTGAAAGATGGCAACAATCTGATCTCTTCAACCAAAAGTAAGTTTAGACCAGTTCTGCTGGAGCAGTAGCAGGGGAGCACAGCTGAAAGCGCCTGGCTCCAGAATAAGGCGCTTGTTCACTAAGCCGTGCAACAGAGCAATTTAGCTAGATTTATGTCGCCATTAAAATGAGTATACCAACGCTTTGTTTATGCTTCTGGTTTTTCTTTTCTATTGCAGGCAGCTCAGCTGGGACAGTTACACACTGCTTACTATCCTCCGCATAATATACAAGACTACATAGTAACAAGGAATGTGTCAGTGCCTGTAGGTGTAACATGCTGGTTCAGTAATAGTGAGTAATTGTACGGGTGCACATGTCACATTTGGAAAGTCGATGCCAGGTAGATAATTGTAGGAATTTGGTATGGCCTAATTTACCTAATGAATCCATATCTGTTTCTCAGACAATGTTTTAAGAGAGATTTCTGCGTATTAAACCACTTTTTGTGAGATCTTGAAACTAGGTCCAGTTGTGGGTGTTTCCTTGTGTTTGCATGCTAGTGCAGTGCAGGAAGCCTAACGCAGATACAAGCACCTTGGTTGGTGGTTGTTGGGGAATCTAATCTCTCAGACGTTCTCGGCACACTAAGGGGGAGATTTTTTTAAAAGTCACGCAACGCAGCGCAGCCCCCCTCGAGGCTGCACTGCGTTTCGCGACAGGGAGGTAGCAGGAGAGCATCATATCTTCAGAGATATGGCTCTCTCCTCCCCTTTCCCTTGCGCCGGTGCTGATTTCAGCTGCCGTGCGCCATGCACACACCTTAGCGCCGCAGCGCTAGGGTGTGTGCATGAGTGTAGCATAGGTTTTGTACAGGAAGGGTATCCTTCCTGTACAAAATACTATGCTAGGAACGATGCAAAGCATTTCCCACTTTGCATACGTGCTGCACAGTACAGCACACATGGGAAGTGGGAAAAGCACGGAGAAATGAATGCATTTCTCCGGTTAGTGCCTCCTTTGAAGGGGCGTTAACTTTTGGCGCAAAACCATGTTTACAACTCTTTGCAAATATGGTTTTGCGTCAAAAGGCATGGGTGGTTGCATGGGAACGCCCATGTACCACCCATGTAACGCCCCCTCGGTACAAAGTAACGCAAAGCAGTGCTTCGCGCTGCTTTGCGCTGCTTTGCGCTACTTACATGGTACTTTCCAGCACCAAACAACTTTTGCGCTGGAAAGGAAAAAGGAAAAAAATAATTTTTCGCAGGTTTGCGTCACTTTTGTGGCGCTAAACCAGCGCAAAAGGTATGAAATTCTCCTGCTAGGAGTGTTTTCATTGCCGAGACGACAGCTGTAGTCTGTTAGGTCACAAGCTTCCACTCACAATGTAAGCATGAGGGGTTCAAAATAAAACATTTATTTTGTTTTGTGCTTGTGTGAACGTATACATCGAAGAAGTGTGGCATTGCCATTCGCTGCACAACAAAGTAAAGCGAAGCAGAAAACAGGTGGCACTACAACTCACATCTGTCATCGTAACCATTTGCTGAAATGATTGTGGCTAGCTGCATTTTGCCTGCAATACTGTTTTTACTGTCAGTGACGTTTTATGTACATGCTATGACTTCTTACTAGGTTGGACATTTATGACCCCCTCTTTCTGTGTGACTTTACTTGAATACCTTTTACCTAGCAGTAATGAATCGACCCATTTATGATCAGTTTTTTTGCTAGAGTACACCCAGTCATGCTACTTCACCTATAAGTTTCCAAGTGAACGAAGGGCGAGATTTACTAAGATTTTATGCTGTGTTTGTGTCACAAAAGTGACGCAAATCGGTGCAAGATCTTTCTTTTCCAATTTACTTTACAGCGCTAAACTTTTTTTAGAGCTGGAAATAACGGAAAAGTAATGCAAATCAGCGCGTAGCACTACTTTGCATTACTTTGTGCCATGGGAGCGTACCAAGGGTGGAGCATGAGCATTCCCATGCAACCACCCAAGGGTTCTGACGCTAAACCCAATTTACTAAAATAAGTAGATAGGGTTTAGCCTCAGAAAACTGCACCCTTTTGAAGCAGGAGCAAGGAAGGAGAAATGCTTTCATTTCTCCTTCCTTTTCTGGCTTTGCTTGTGTGCTGCACTGTACAGTACAGTACACATACAAAGTTGGAAAAGGCTTCAAGTTAGTTTAAGCATAGTATTTTGTACTGCAAAGGGTTCCCTTCCAGGACAAAACCTATGCTAAACTCAGACACGCACCACGCTCCACAACGCAAAAGAGTCTCTGTGGAGCACAGCAGCTGATTTCAGCACCAATGCTAGGGAAAGGGGAGGAGAGTGCTGTATTTTAATAAATTTGGCACTCTCCTCCTCTCTCCTTTTCGCACAGCATTTGCGGCTGCTGAAGTGCGCTGCGTGAAAAAATAGTAAATCTCCCCCTTAGTGTATTGTCTGTTTGTACAAAGAGTTCTAAGTGGGTTAGGTCAGACTTTGTTGGGTTTGCCAATGTCTTAAGACAGGGCCTTTTCTGTTTTTGAAGGCACTCTTTGTTCCTAAGAAGAGAACTGCACATTTCCAGCACTACAATTAAAATATTCATGGCATATCACTTATGTCATATTGGATACAATATTCACAATTTTGCAGTGCCATGAAAAATGTATTTATCATTTTTTAAAACAGACATTTGCACCTCCCTTGTAGTTTTCCTTAATAGATGCACTTTTCCTGTTTATAAAAGAATGATAACAACAAATAGTTGATATTCTGCCCAAAGAGGGTCTATTGTTTTAATAAATGCTGTAACAATTTACTGCCTATTCTATTATAAATGTTTCTCTCTTCAAGGCAGATCACATTTAGCAGCAAACAAAAACGTGTGCTCCTTCACAAGGTAAACACTGCTACTTTTTAAAACAGAAAATTAACACAATGTAGCTGACTGTACACCATATCTTTAGTGCAATTCTGTTAGGAGGTAAAATAGCTTACGTTTCCCATTCATCCTACTTCACACAATAGCAATACACTCAATACCACACAATTACTATCCACATATTTCCACTACACATCACGCCACATAATTCCACTACACAAATCCACACCACCCCACACAATTCCACAGCTAACAATTCCAAACCAACCTACATCATTCCACTCCAAACACATCCACTCCACTCCAATCCAAAACACATGGGTAAAAGACATTATCATTTACAACGCCAATACATCTAACTCTCACAAATGCGAGACCAATTTGCATTGCAAATGCTTGTTAGAATCCCCATGCCATTATTTTTAATTTCACGAATCTTTATTTATTTAGTTCTCCTTTAAGAATGAGGTTGTGTGATTAAAGGGTTTTTAGGGCATTTACTTTCTCCACAAACAGTACTGAGTGGTCAGTATACAATAGACCTCATACACATTTTCCTGGCTGTTTTTGCTGATGGCGCTGGCAAAGTTATTGAAGCTGTCAAGTGGGTTACTCACACAGGCAGCTTGGTTTCACTTCTTTTCCTTGTTATACATTTCTTTCTCAGCAAGCCCCAAATACTATGTCTATCTTGGATGGTAGAACTTGAGCAAAACTGTTGGACGAATAGATATAATGGCAAATTTACAGAGGTGCTTGGCAGTTTTCTCTTCAGTTTGTGCTGATTGAAGTGATCAAATGCTGCAGTGTAGTCTAAGAAAGCGACAAAGAGCTTGCATTTCTTTATTACAGCATCTTGTGTAAATTAATAATTTAGGCTCGGTCTATAGTCAACAGTACTGGACAAAAGATTTACTGAAAGCAGGTTATGATCACTTCACCTCGAAGCTAGTCTTGTAGATTATGCATTATAAATTATAATACATAATCTACAAGTCTAGCTTTTTTCATATAAGTGCATTGATTTATCTTCTGCGGGGCTTCATATCACTTAAACCTGGCAGGCATTCAAGCATGGCTGAATATATTTATTGGTTAAATAAATGTGGGAATATACCAGTTTCAGCTTTATTTTTTTCACAAACCCCATAATAAATATGGATAAATACAGATAAAGTAGACGAAAAATAAATATGTATAAATACAGACGGAAATGTCGAAAAAATAAATACCATTAAGCCGGAGCCCTAATTATAATGCAGCTATATGTTGACTACAGCCTTCATAAGCCGTTGACGCTGGTATGAACCTGGGACCATTTGTGGCAATGCCAGGTTGTGGCCTGTAAGATGGAAGCATTGTCTGGCACCCTGGTTCTTGAGAGAGTGAACCAGGCTAAGTTGTGCCTCTGCACACAGATCATGCCCTTCTCCAGTCATGGTTTTTACCAGGTGCAGTTCTGTTCCTGGTAAAATGGGGTCCGGTGTTCTCCGTAGCAAACAATTCTGAAACACCCTTAAAGCTTCCCCATGGGGATGCTGCTCCAGGTAACTTGTGATGGAGCCTTAGAAAAAATATATACAAAGTCTGCTTGAAGATGCTTAGGTCGTAACCAGTTGCTGCTATCTGCCATCCCAAGTTTGGACATTAAAAGAGGAGTCCAGTACACTATATGGAACATGTTAACTTGAGTGAATGAAAGGTCTGAACTAACTTTCATTTACTTTGAAAAAGATTTCCATTGTAATGGAAGCTGCCACCCAAGTCTGCAGTGATTTTGTCGTGCCCAGAGAAGAACTTCTTTAGAGATTTGCATATGATTTATATTTTAACATTTGTTGTTGGAGGGTTTCGATTGGGAAGAAACAGTTTCTTTCAATCGCCTTTATCAGTGCAAGGCCTAGTCATAGATAATTTTCAATCTCTTTTGGTCTATTTTATGGAGGTATTTGTTCTGCTGACAGGAAACCATAGATTCCTTTGACAATAAATCTTCTAATTAGTACCACAAGTTGTTTCCACTTGAACCACACAATATCTTTGCTACATATAATGGATATATGCAGTGAAGACATGCTTGTTAACAGTTGGCCAGTAGCTGCCTCCGGTGGACTTAAAGGTATTTATTTATGACTAGCAGCACTTTGATGTTTCCATGTCACATTTATAGAAATGTTAATATTATGTCCAAAGGTGTCACCTAAGTTGGTGTGAAACAGGCTTTTGTTTCGTACTCTAGAGTGTTGCCTTGTGCATCACTTTGACAGCGCTGCTCTTCTAGCCCTGATGGGGGGGAGCAGTAAGCACAAGGAGCATGTATGATCAGGCAATGTGCATATAGTGGGAGCAAATTGTGCACCAACGTTTTGTGACCTGACTGTCATTTTGGGATGCGACCTACATTTTAATTGGTTGCGTTGCACATGCCCATTTACATGGAGTCGCAGAACTCCCTGCCTCATGAATATTGATTTTGTGGGTCACTATTTGCAATCCCTTGGAAATGGTTACAAATGCAGAGATGTTGGCCTGCAAGAGATAGGAATATTTCATCCCTCCATTCCCATTCCCTAATGGGGAATCTATATTTTTAAAAGGCACCCATGTTCCTCAAAGGAAGGGCTGTTACTCTAAAAAAAGCTTCCCTTTTGGGATGACATTGAAGGTAGCACGCAGAAGTCACCTGAACCCCTGCCTGATCCCCCGAGGCCGCCTGACCTGATTTCCAAAGATGAAGCGGTAACACCCCAGTGGCCTTAATTAATCAATGGTTTCCTACACAATTGCAGCCATATAACCATTAATACATCCCTCTGGTAATTGAAAATTGGAGGGGGTGTCCCTTTCATACTCCCTCCTATTTGCAATTCGGAAAGGGCTGCAAGAGCACTTTCACAAGTCAGAAGGCGTCAGTACATTGTAAATAGCTCCTTTCCCATCACAAACCCTTAGAGTCTGGAAATCGCAGGGTTTGGACTGCAAATGGGCTTTGTTGTACATCAGACGCAAGATGAAAACTAGTGGCCTCTCTGCTGCAGTGCACTGACACCACTCAAAGAGTAGCTGACAAACCCTCCAAACAATTATTCACTTTTCCACTAATCAGGAAAAGTACGGGCTAGGGTTTCACGACATCCACACTTAACCTGCTTTAAATGTTGTTTTGCTTCTGATTTTTGTATATTTTGTTTAACTTGTACCTGATTTTCTTTGAAAATGTTGTATACATTGTGCTTTACTCGTGTTTCTACCCCTGTCATGGTTTACATTAGTTTGTTTCAAGCTGTCTAATTGTGATTTTACTGTACTATTTGCCATTCTGTTCTGAATTTTATTGGTACTGCCACTTTATGTCTTCGCATTTTGTCTTTTTGCCTCTTGCTGTCATTTTGTTCAGCTATTCATTTTTATTCTGCAGAGATTGTGCTAAGTGACTAGCTGAGTGAGATTGATTTTTGTGTGTCAGAACTTAAGGTGCAGTTCTTGGCTTCTTTAATACATATTTCATACTTTTAGTAACTTTGCTTTTTGTTTTTGCTTTCACTGCATTCCAGACACTAGGAGAAATAAATTGGTAGACATCTGTGGTTCTGCATTTGTTGTTATCAGTTTCCATGGAGATGTGTGGTGAGATGCAGGAACATCTCTGTGCTGCTAAATAATTCTATTTATAATGCGTGTAGATCACCTGCAGTTGTTAGATCTGTAACAATTTAATACCCTGCCTCTTTGAAATTAATTTCTCAACATGTCTTTAGTTTAATTGCTCTTACATACCCAATGTAAATAGTGTAAGTGTGACGGAGAAATATATAAAACACAGGGCTATTTGAGCACGTATGCCGCATACAAGTGTATTACTTGCGGTTAACCTTTGTTGACTTAATAGCATTAATCATATGAAAATCTGCTCGAGATTTACGGAGGCTATTGGGGTGACATTTTCAGACATCAATTGGGTAACAATCAACAACACAATTGCTTCAATTGAGGAAAAGTTCAGTATTTTTCCATACATCAAATTTATCATACACTAGTTGCTTGCATAAATGTTCAGATACCTATTCAGATAGGTGCATTGGATGCTTTATGGAAAAATGAGAATGACCACTTTCTCATTGGTCCTTTACAGAGCTGGATCATTTCTGGAAATCATTTTTTTCAGAAACGACCAAAATTTGTGGATATGAGATATTAAGTATAGCCTGATTCCTACACTGTCATGTTGGGGCACCTCTGAGTCTTGACTAAGTCATTCTGTGAACAGTGAGAGCATACTGTGGGGTTCCTAATATCATGATGCAGGTGCAAAATGGAGGCATCCATCTCTGCATCTTGGCTTGCTGAATTGAAATAAATGATGGGAAATAAGGTGTTTTCTACAAAGGGAGGAATCGATTCACGAAGTCTGTCAACATTTGGGGGCATATTATCAAGGGCTCATCGCCACTTTAGTGGCACTTTTTTTACGCTAAAGTGGCGATATTTTCATCGCCCTATTAGCAAGCTGTCGCTAACAGGCGTTAGCGACAGCTTTCCGGCGATAGCACCCGGTTTTACTATCGCCTTGCATGCCAGTGATATTTATCGCTAATGACATGCAAGGTAGGCGTTCCTTCTCTAAATTTAGCAAAAACTCCCGCTAACTGCACTTCGCCCTATTAGCAAGGATAGGCCAGACCCGCGAAGCGATAAAAAAAGTCGCGCTAAGGCCCGTTAGCTGCAGGAACTTAAGACCAGAAAATAGCTGGTCTTAAAAATGGGGACAAGTCTTGGGCCCACATCTATGCATGTTTTTGGTGCTGGACAGCGCTGCAAACAATGTTGCAGCGCTGCCCTTCGACAAAAATACAGTGCAGGAATGTGCACCATCAATAAAATAGTGCGCATTCCTGGGCCCCAGTCATGAAAAGTGTTGCTGCGCTGCGACAAGACAGCGTTGCAACACTTCTCATTATGCCCTTCTTGCAACAGCATGGATGTGCTGTACTCACTGGACAGCGCTCCATGACGCAAGTAATGACAGATACGTCAGGAATCCTGACGTATCTGTCTGCGCTAAAGTCACGCATTGCTGCAGTCGTGTCACAACCATGACGCAACTCCAGAAATGCATGGGGCCAGCCTATCCCTGTGGCACTGCCTCACCCTCACGCCTGCCATCAGGCAGGCGGAAGGTACTGACGCAGTGCTGTTCATGAGGGGTGCCCGAATGTCGGTGCAGTTGGAGATACATCAGTGGTGGTTGGGCGCTGCGGTGTCATCGTTTGGAAGCATTGGTGGAGTGTTGGTGCAGAGGGAGTTGACGAGATGTCCTATGGTGGCCTTGATCCAGCTGCGAGGGGGTGCGATGATGGCGGTGGCATCCGGTGGGCAAGGTGAAGACGTGATGTTAACAATGATGGTCGGTCCAGGAAAGTCCGGTGTTGTGGCAGCACTTGAAGTCCACGCTGGCGGAGGTGACGTGCTCGACCATGTGTCCTGCTATGTGGCTTGTTGCGGTGACTTGCTGCTTGCGTCTGATGTAAGGGACCTTCCCCATGAGGGGGTGGTGTCCTGGTCACTGGAGTGCTCCAGGTGGAACTTGAGGTCACCGAGTAGGATGTCGTCGGTGGATGGGAGATCCTGGGGTGCAATGAGGTCTAAAATGGTATTGGAGAATGGGGGGGCATTGCCTGGGGGGCCTGCACATGAGGGTGCCACAGAGGATGCACCTGTGCCTGGTCCGGATCTTGGAGTTGAGGTAGGCCATGATCACCCTTGGGTCATTAGAGTGCGTGGTCAGTCGGGGTGTGCTTCTGTAGGTGATGGCAATGCCTCCTCCCTGACGGTTGGGGTGCTCCTTGCGGGTGATACTGCAGCCGTCAGTGATGGTGATGGCGATGTCCGGTCGGGAGCAGAGGTTGGTCCTGGCAGGCGAGGTGGTGTCCAGGGTTGATGGCGAGGAGGCTGCTGGCGTCGTATCGGTGGAGTGTCCAAGAGGAATGCTCCTTGTTGCTAAACGCGGTCCAGGGGCAGACGGACGCAAACGGCGTAGCCTATGGGTTGCCTTTGGCACGGGAGATGACCATTACAACGCAGGCAGTACATCGTTAACAACGCAACTCTGACAACGCAGGTGCCTTAACATCGCATCTGAATACAACGCATTGTGAGGTCAGTAATGGGGTAATTTCAACTTTTCCAGGTGTGCATGGGTATTGGATGTAAAATATGGAAAATGGGGTGTTTTATGGGGTAAAATATGAAAAATGGGGTGTTTTATGGGGTAAAATATGAAAAATGGGGTGTTTTATGGGGTAAATGTTTGAATTTTTGTGTGTTTTTTTGGGGTCAAAATTCTAAATCCTGGGTGTGTTTTGTGCCAAAATAAAGAGAAATTTGGGGGGTGCATTTGTCTCAAATGTGATCTTGTGGGTGTCTTTTGGGGGTTCAGAAATGAATTCCAGGGTTCACAGTTGGGTCTGTTGTGCAAAGGTTATTCTTGGGTCGCACACACTGTATTGGGAACAGTGATCGTCATGTCCCAGCTATGCAACACCTACTCTACTGTTGCAATGTGCCTAGTATTAGTATGTATTAGAATGGAATGCGATGTCATGGCATGCATTGCAACTACGTATGTGCCTTTGGCACACGAGTGGTACGCCCGCTGTGCATGGGCGCACAGCGGCCACCATTGAGAAGTGCGGGGGGTGTCTGGACAGCTGTGAGGTGGTAAACCCATAATGAACACTGGATGGTGCGTGGCCACGGGGATGTGTGTGTGAGCGTGTGTAGTTAAAAATGTATTGAGGGAAGTCTCACCTCTAAGCCGTGTCCCGTGTCTACGTAGCTCCTGCTCTCCTGCGTCTGCTTCCAGGAAAAGGAAGTAGGGAGCCAGGCTCCCTCGCATGAGTCATGCACAATGCTGCGATGCGGCGGTGGTATTGTTATTTGGCAACGGGACAAGTCATGCAGCCAGGGGCCGGAGGGGTGGTCATGTTCTCCATGCAGGCTGCAATGCAGCCTGCATTGCGAACACAGAAGTGCGCATGTCTGCATTGGGCGGCCTGAGTGGACCGACCAAACAGTCATTGCGCACTTGAGTGTGCATGCCAATCCGCACATTCCCTGCTCCGTGTTTGGAGCAGTCCTACCCACCCGCCCAACCCCTGAGGATACATAGCATGATTACATCCGTTATTTATCCCTTGTTTGTCCCTTTTTTAACTGTTTCATTGGCTTCTCTGAGCCCGCACTACACGCTTCCCGCCACTGTGGTGCCTGCGGCCCCGGGCCCCTGTCCTCGCACATTCCCGCCTCCCAGCTGATCGTTCCTCCACCCTCCCCTACTTAATGGCGGACACTGAGCAATTGCGCAGCGGACAGGCGCTGCTGGCGCACAGAAGGCGCACATAAGACAAGCCCATCTGCGTACGTCTGCAACCCAACCGCGACCAGCGCCAGTAAGCCTGGATCATGGGCCACCCACTGCTACTGCACAGCCACCCTCCACTCACTCAAACCCGGGAAAGTCAGAGACTGACAACAGGCCTCGGCAAACACGACCAGTTCTCCTGCCTCCACTGCCGCCAGAGTTTAACCACCACCCCAGACTCCAACACAGCTGACACCAGCACCTGCAACACCTTAGGATGCATCCCCCTCAACGGGCGCTCCGTGCACATACACGCCGTGGAAATCTGGAACCTACTCGACTCTCTCTCGCCTGACATTGCCTTCTTCATGGAGACCTGGACCAACACCTCCTCCGCCCCCGACATCAAGACCGCCATCCTGGACGGATGCAAGATCCAGAGGAAGGACCACACAAACCACCCGGGAGGGTGCCTCACCATTGCTCACAAGAGCACCCTCCGCCTCACCACCCCCAGCGGAACCTTCCCCTCCGCCACACACCTGCACTTCCAGATCCAGACCAGCCACAACTCCACATTCCGAGGAACCCTCTTCTACAGACACCCCGGGCCCCGGACACACCAGCCAGCCCAACATCTCCACCTGGACGCCAGTCACAGCCGAAGAAACAGCCTCAACCATGAAAGGCATGCACTCGTGGGCCCCCACCAACCCATGCCCTCCCACATCTGCCACAGAGCCGCGGCCGCCATCACTCACGAACTGCAATGCACCATCAACACCACCTTCAAGACAGGCACCTACCCAGATGACTGAAAGTGTGCAGAAGTCTTGCCCCTTCTCAAGAAGACCACAGCTGACCCCACCGTCCTCAAGAACTACCGGACCATCTCGCTCCTCCCCTTCGCAGCCAAAGTTGCAAAGTTGCAGAGTAAACAGTCAACAGGGAAGTGACACGATTCATTGATGACAACACCATCCTCGACCCATCCCAATCCGGATTGCAAACCAACCACAGCAACGAGGCCGTCCTACTGGCCACCACAGACGACATCCGCACACTCCTGGACCAAGGCCACTGCGCAGCACTCATCATACTCGTCCTTTCAGCGGCCTTCAACACCTTCTCCCACCACACACTAGTCGCCAGACTACACAGCACCGGCATACAAGGAACAGGACTCGACTGGATCCGATCATTCCTCCCCGGAAGAAGCCAAAGGATCAGACTGCCAACCTTCCTCTCCAATCCCACGTAAATCACCTGCGGAGTCCCAGAGGGTTCATCTCTGAGCCCGACCATCTTCAACATCTGAATGGCACCCTCGACGCCAACGTCCAGCAACACGGCCTCAACATCGTATCCTACGCTGATGACACCCAGCTCATCCTCTCCCTCACCAAAAATACCACCACCGCCAGACTCAACTTCCAGAACGGAATGCAGGACATCGCAGTCTGGATGACCAACAGCTGCCTGGAGTTCAACGCCGGGAAGACAGGAGTCCTTGTCCTTGGAACCACACCTTCAGCATGGGACAACACCTGTTGGCCTTCGCTCTTGGAAGCCCACCTACCCCCTCGGACCACGCCAGAATCCTCGGCATCGTACTCGACCCATCCCTCACCATGAACAGACAGGTCTACGCCGTCACGTCCAGCTGCTTCAACACCCTCCGCATCCTCCGCAAGACCTTCAAATGGATACCCCCAGAGTCAAGGAAGACAGTCACCCATGCACTCATCACCAGCAGACTGGCCATTGGAAACGCACTCTATGCCGCCATTTACAAGTCCCTACTTCGCAAACTACCGACATTACAGTCACCGCTACCAGACTCGTCCTCGGCATCCCCTGGCATTAACACATCAGCCAACACCTATGTAGACTCCAGTGTCTCCCCGTGGTGATAAGAGTCACCTTCAAAATCATCACTCACGCCTATGAATGCCTACACACCAACGTGACCAAATACCTCAACAACAGAATCAACTTCCACGTACACAAATGAGACATCCGATCTTCCAACCTCGCACTGTCCGAAACACAGCGCATACACAGAGCCAGAGCAGGCGGGAGGTCCTTCTCCCACATTGCATCCAATACCTGGAACGAACTACCGGCAGACATCAGAGGTGCCCCCTCCCTGAACACCTTCAGGAAGAACCTCAAGACCTGGCTCTTCGGCTTACAGGTCTGTGGACCCCCACCCCTTAGTGCCTTGCGACCCTCACGGTTGTGTGGCGCGCTTACAATTCCCCTGAGTGATTGATTGATTGAGTTATCATCATGTGATGATTGTTCCTCTTCTGCACTGCTTGAGGTGTTGGGGCAACGCTCTTCCAACATAGCGGTAGACCCGCCACTGGGGGTGCGTCATCTACGTGTGATAGGTATGAGCGACTTCCCCCCGGCCCTCCTGCGCTACACGTCCCACCTTCTCCTTACCTGGACATTGACCCCGTGGCGCAATCCACTGCACTCTCTCCACATCTGTGACTCAGCCAGCAGGAGCCTGAGCCAGGTGTGCTTTCACTGGGCTGGGTACAGCAGTCACCGCGTAGTCGGTTGGTGGACCGCCCGATGCAGTTGATGCAGCAGGGCTCCCTTAGGCTCCCTTAGGCATGTAGTTGAAGCATCAAAATAAGGTATGAGTCATCCCCAATGCATTTCAGGCATATTCGATGCCCTTCATCAGGGGGTGTGTTCTTTGACTGTAAACTCACTGTGCAAAGCTCCGGGATGTTACAACGGGTTCCGCGTTCGTCTCCGTGCAGAGAAGTGGCGATGAAGGGCATCCAATATGCCCGAAATGCATTGGGGATGACTCATACCGTATTTTGATGCTTCACCATTGATGAACATATATGTTTCTACATGAATGATGTTGAGAATTCATGAACTGCAAAGACATTCATATTGAATAATGAAAAATAAACAATTTCAACTGAAATACCATGGTTGATTTTTGATTAAAGCGATTAAAAGGATTCCAATTGCATACTGGCAGTGCACCTGAGGGACGCTTCCAAGAGGGGCAGTGCAACAGTTTATTGTCATTTTACATGAGAAATTCTAGGATAGTTTACAATAAACTAAGACAAGAAGGGCTGAAGACAGAGGTCAAAGTTCCATTAGCAAGTTGCCAGGATTGAGTGTAGGGAATTCACCTGTCACTTACTAGTACACACCTTAAGACTAGAATCTAAAAACGAATTCTTTAGAAACTTTCTTTATATGGGAATAAATATCTGAAAGAAAGGAAGATTCTGCCTGACTGCTAGGGAAGAAGGCTGAAGTGCTTCTAAGTCATGCTCCTTTACTTCCACACACCCCACAGCCTCATTCATCTGTGGAGCTAATCCCAACTAAAACCTGCAAATCATCATGTACCATGTCTACGGGCAAAATACCAAACCTTGGGCCTCTCCTTCAAATGTATTTACCACCTACCTTCTTTATTCAATCATCCCCTCCTCTCTCATTCTTTTACTGCATGCTTCCAATCAGGTATTAAACATACAAATGCATTTCCTGCAAACCCAGTGGTTCTTACCCTTTTGACTTCTAGTGACCCCAAAAGTCACAACTGGAGGCCAGGAACCCCCAATGATTTGTACCTGAACAATATTTCACAAAGATATACAGAAAACACACACTATATAAATAATATAATTTCAGACCTCTCATGAAGAGCGTTGGGACAGATGTAGTAACTGGATTGACATTAGATGGCAGGCACCTGACAGCAATCTAGCTTTGTGTGGACAAACCTGGAGACAATGCAGGTCTTTGTGTCAAAAGGTGACAAAGATAGTGGTTGCATAAAAGCGAGTGTCTGAAGGAGAACAGTGACTATGAGCATTTACACATTGTTAGAAATTGGGTTTCTGGTTGGAAGAGATATGTACCCTGTCCAACAGGAACCAAAATCCTAGTCAGGGTAAGTCACAAACACAACCAAAATTAACATGTGGTCACACCCTAGCAGCTTGGCACAGAGCAGTCAGGCTTAACTTAAGAGACAATGTATAAAGTATTTGTGCTACACTTCAAACTGTAAAACTGTGATAACACCAAACAAAAAAATAACACACCTGGTTAGGAAAATAGAGTGTCACTTATTGAACAAAACAAGACCTAAATGACAAAACTCCAATAAGTGGAACCATAGTTATGAATGTGTAAACAATAAATTGAAATATAGTCTTTAAAAGCATACAGCACCAACTGGGGCTATCTGAGCACTGTAGACTGGGCCAAATCCAAAAGTTCAGGCTGACTGCAATAGAGCATGTGTTGTACATAGGGACCAGCCTTGACCCACTGCAAAGTACCTGAGTTGTGTCATCTTCAAAGATGAGATGTGGGGTGCAGGTGAGGCGATGTGTCATTGTCGAATCACACAGGTAGGTGATGCATCGGTTCAAAGCAGCTCAGCGGCAATGATGCGTTGAGAATGAAGTCAATGCAGTGCACAGTCGATGATTGTTGGACTTGGCCCTTTTTCAGCGTCATCCCTGAACTTTTTGCCTTCCTCCTGTACTTTTTCTGACCTGTTTTTGTTGGTTTTATGGCTCTGGGCACTTTACCACTGCTGATCAGTGCTAAAGTGCATATGCTCTCTGTGTAAATTGTTGTAATGGATTAGTGACTCCATGATTGGCTTATTTGATTTACTTGTCAGACCCTAGTACAGTGCACCATGTGTGCCTGGGGCCTGTAAATCAAATGCTGCTAGTGGGCTTGCAGCACTGGTTGTGCCACCCACAGAAGCAGCCTGTAAAGTGTGACACAGGCCTGCCATTGCAGAGCCTGTGTGCAGTCTGAGACTGCCATGCTGACGTGGCAAGTGCACCCACTTGCCAGTCCCTAAACCTTCCCTTTTCTGCATATTAGTCACCCCTAAGGTAGGCCCAAGGGCAGGGTGCATTGTATGAACAAGGTAGGACATGCCCTGATGTGTGTGGCATGTCCTAATAGTGAATTACAGCCAATTTCGTTTTTCACTATTGCAAGGCTATCTGTTCCCATAGGCCAGAATGGGCAGTTTGGTCATAACATCTTATAATCCTTAACTGACCCTAGGAACAAGATAGAAAAACGAATTTAGTATGCCTGAACTCATAATGTTAAAATATATCTTTTAGTGTGGGTGATTTTTACATTCTGTGTTTGAAAATACCACTTTTAGAAAGTAGGTATTTTCTTGCCTAACCTTCCAGTGTGCCTCTGCTACGGTTGTGTATTCACTGTCTGGTTTGTGAGTGACAGGGGACTGGAGAGGGTCTTGGCTCCAGCAGTCTGATGGGTCAGGGCTGGGCTGAATTGGACCCACATAGAATAGAGAGTAGGGGGGAGGAGACTTCCTTTCACTGACCTGAGCCCTCATAGAATAGAGAGTAGGGGGCAGGGATTTCCTTTCACTCCCCTGAGACCTCATAGAATAGAGAGTAGGGGGAGGAGATTTTCTTTCAGCTACTTGGGCCAGGTCTTCTCTCAAACAATGCTGTCTCCACCTCCTGCCAGGAAGCTGCACAGAACTGGTTTTGGTCAGGCACAGATACTCTCTGCCTCCAGAGAACAAAGACTTTCTGAGTATAAATATTGGGGCCCAGACCCCAGAACTTTAGATCACTTCTGGGAATCAAGACAAGCCTTTGCTGAGGAGAAGAATCAGGAAACTGAAGGAGGAGACTACCCCTGTGCTGTGTGCTGTTTTGGGGTTGGCCTGCAGTGGTTGCTTCATTGCCAAAGAAAGGAGAAAAGGACTAAGTGTGCTTTCATCATCTTGAAGAAGATCTCCAAGGGCTTGCACATTGAGCTTGCCTCCTGCCTGAAGTCTCAGGGATACAAGACTTCACCCACCAGCTCCCCTGAATTCCCTTGCTGGGAATTTTACCTGCAAAGAGGTGCCTGCTGTGGTGTTGGGCCCTCTTGAAGACTGCGTGTCGCTGGGAGCTGGAAGCGCGACGCAGCGAGGAGAAGCGTGTCGCCACCGCAGCAGTTGCCGTTGCATTGCCGAAGAAGCGTGTCGCATCACCGGAGAAGCGTGTCGCAGGGCCTGTTGCGGCTCAGAAGTTCACTGAGTCACCGCACGGCCGTCGGGCGTGCACGCATCGCCTCAACATTGTTGCATCGTAACCAAGACGCCATTTTGTCGCATCGCACCGGATCGTCATCGCATCGAGGCGCCATCTTGTCGCATCGCACCGGATCACAGTAAGAAACCAACGCATCAACTCCCCACACAGTACAGAAGCGAGCCTCAACTCCCCTGCGCAGCAGTAAGGAACCGACACATCCACTCCCCTGAGTGTAAGGAACCGACGCATCACCTTCCCTGCGACCCTTTTGTTTGTTTTGCGTTTCACATCCAAGGTACATTGAGAGTAAAGTGTCGCATTTACAATCTAAAGTGAACTAAGCTATTTCTACCATTCTAAAGACTCATTTTTTATTACAGTATTGTGGATTTTTGTCGTTTGATCTTGTGTTAAGTCTAGTAAAGATTACTTATTTTTCTAAACTGGTGTAGTGTCCATTTGTAGTGTTTTCACTATATTACTGTATGTGTTCACAAATGCTTTACACACTGCCTCTGAGATAAGCCTGTCTGCTCATGCCAAGCTACCAAGGGTGTGAGCAGGGTTTATTTTAGGAGTGCAGCTCCTTACCCTGACTAGACGCAGGGGTCCCTATTTGGACAAAGGTGCAAACCATTGCCAACTAGAGACCCCCAAATCTAACATTGGTGGTCAGCGGTGAGGATTTGGACTTGCATTTGTGATTCATATACAGTGATTGGTGTACACTACTAGTGAGTGCAGATCAAATGCAACCACATACTATTTTTCCCTGTTTCCCTTTGGAATTTGGTTATTGGAACTCTGGTTAGTTGTTGCACCTGTTGGGCCTTGTCAAAATG
This sequence comes from Calotriton arnoldi, assembly GCA_963921515.1. Lineage (NCBI taxonomy): Eukaryota > Metazoa > Chordata > Amphibia > Caudata > Salamandridae > Calotriton > Calotriton arnoldi. The sequence goes on along the minus strand of CAWUFW010007498.1, from coordinate 307,591 downwards.
GAAGTCAACTTTTGGAACCTGCACATCTACAAGATAAGGGAACTGAAAGTATTTTGCAAGGAGAGGGAGCTACCTGTGAAGAGGAGATCCACAAGGCGGGATCTTGAGGCAGCCCTACATAGCTATGAAGTGCTACGCTGGGAAGCAACACTAGCAGATGACTCTGAGGAGGAATCTGAGGGGGAGGATCCCCAGCCAGAATACCAAGAGGGCAGTGGCCCTGAGGAGGAAACATTTTGGGAAAGATTGGCTCGTGAAAAGAGGAATCGGATTCGTGCTCGTGACCGGAGGCTGAGGCAGCTAGACCGGGAGTGCGAGGAGATAGAGCGAGCCTTAGCTGAAAAAGAAATGAATGAAGCTCAGGAAGGGAGCTTGGCTGAGTTGGAGGTGGAGTCCAGCTCAGATGGTGGCAGCAAAATTGAGTTATCTATTGCTGAGGGAGCAGTACACACACCCAGAGATGTGGCGCCTGACTTGAAGGAGGGGGTTAACATACACCAGGGTGTTCAAGGGCATGAGGTAGCTCCAGTGGTGCGCAGTGTCCCTGAGGTGGATTGGGGAACTGGCACAGGGGTTCATAGTCCTAGTGGTGGGAGGGACACTCTACTGACTCTAGATGAGAGGTGCAGGGAGAGGGGTTCCCCCATGGTTGAAGTCCTGTTGTGTGAGTGTGAAGACCGCCCAGAAGAGTGTGGGTTGAGTGACAGAGACAGTCAGATACTGTCTTGCCAGTCTCAGGAGAGTGGTGTGGGGTACGTGTGCGAGGCACTGGATGGTGAGGTGAAGGATAGTTGGGTGGGACTGTGTGATCCAATTGAGGGAGAGCATATTGTAAGTCCCTGTTTTCCAGAGCTATGCCAACACCTGGTGGAGTGTGAGTTCTCTGACCCCAGGGAGCTCACAATGGAGGCAGACCTTTTGGTGGATTCCAGAGGGTCTGAAGAGGCATTGAGGAGTGACCCTAAGAGGAGTGGCTCAGGTGTCTTCCAACCCATAGTGGTGGGAGAGGTTCAGAGTAGCCCAGCTAGGTCCCGTGGTAGTGGGAGGGGTGTAGGGGCTCACGTCCTGTCTCAGTGGAGAAGGAGTGAGTGTGCGTGTTCCAAGGTGCCCAAAACCCCGTCTCAGGGCCTGGAGGGTTCCTTAAGGAATCACCAGGTCGGTGGCCTAGGCTGTACTGGCAGGCCATTTGAGGAGGATCTCCTAGTGTCAGGAGAACCTGTAGCATCTGTAAATGGAGCTCCAGTGGTTCTGGTGTCTGGCGGTGCCGCTCCAGTTGGGAGGGTGCAGAAGTCCAGATTGAGGGGTGAGAGGGGGATGTGTTCCCCAGTGGAAGAGCCAGTGGGTCAGGGACCAGCCAGAAGGGCTGAGTCTCCTAGAAGTGACCATGGTGACACCACTTCTGTCCTGGGGGATCTTCGCACACTGTCAGATGGACAGGGGTCGGGAGATCTGCGCCAGGCAGACTGTCACACGACACATGAGTCATGTGTTACCCTCGGGGGGATACTGTGTGAGTCCCCAGAAGTCCTGGTGTGCCAGGCAAGTGTTCAACCGCAGGGTTTAGCCCCAAGGTTGGGAGGCCAGGTTCAGGATCTACCTGACCTGGAGGGAAGGACATCTGTAACCAGTGTCCTGACTGGTTTGGCTTCTAGAGGTACCACTCCAGTTGGGAGGGTGCAGAACTCTGGAAGGGGGTGCAGAGGGAGGGAGTCCTCGCCTCTGACCCCGGTGCAACCTGAGGGTTTAGATACCAGGTTGGTAGATCAGTTGCAGGGTCAAGGCCCTGAACTGGTGGGTGGGTTGTGTTCTGAGGTTGCCTCTCATAGGAGGAGAGTGCGGAACCCCAGAAGGAGAGGCGGGGAGAGGGCAGCCTCACCCCTGACCTCTGCCCAGTCTATGGGTACAGACCCTAAGCTGGGATCCCAGTTGCAGGATAGCACCCCTGAACTGGTGGGCGAATTGTGCAGGACACCTGCCACAGGTGCCCTAACAATTCTGGAAGGGGGTACCGCACCAGGTAGGAGGGTACCGAGCCCCGAGGAGGAGGAGGACCGGGTGTGGGAAAGCCCACCTCAGTCTCCTGTCCAGCCACCGGGTACAGGCCCGGGGTTGGTGGGTCATTGTCAGGATATCATACCTCACCTGACAGGAGGGAGAGTGGACCAAGGGCGCCAGGCACCTGGGGCTAATGACCCCCGCTCTCTGATGCTGCAGAGGTTGGAGAACCATGAAAGGCCTGGGGCCTGGCTCTCATCACTGACAGCTGTCATTGGCCACTGTGGCTTGCTGTCCTGGTGGACAAAGTTGCCCCTGAGAGGGGGACAGAAGTCACACCCCGAGGGTGGACTGGGCCACACATCTGTGTTGGCCATGTGGGTACTGTCTGTCTGTTGGGACACACCTGTGAGCAAGCTAAGGTTAGGTGCTGCACAGATGGTGTCCACAGGTGAGGAGAAGGGTTCCCCATGGGTTAACTTAGTGGGCCCTGAGAGTATGGACAGAGGGATCCAAATAGGTTCAGATTGGCGTAGAACTGGAATATGCCCCTGCAGTTGCGGGCCAGGGTCCACGTTCTATCACCCAAAGCATGGAAGACCATCCAGGTAGTGATTGGTCTACCCTGCGTTTTGGCTGGAAGGGGGTTGTGTTGGACTTGGCCCTTTTTGCAGGGTCATCCCTGAACTTTTTGCCTTCCTCCTGTACTTTTTCTGGCCTGTTTGTGTTGGTTTTATGACTCTGGGCACTTTACCCCTGCTGATCAGTGCTAAAGTGCATATGCTCTCTGTGTAAATTGTTGTAATGGATTAGTGACTCCATGATTGGCTTATTTGATTTACTTGTCAGACCCTAGTACAGTGCACCATGTGTGCCCAAGGCCTGTAAATCAAATGCTGCTAGTGGGCTTGCAGCACTGGTTGTGCCACCCACAGAAGCAGCCTGTAAAGTGTGACACAGGCCTGCCATTGCAGAGCCTGTGTGCAGTCTGGGGCTGCCATGCTGACGTGGCAAGTGCACCCACTTGCCAGTCCCTAAACCTTCCCTTTTCTGCATATTAGTCACCCCTAAGGTAGGCCCAATGGCAGGGTGCATTGTATGAAAAAGGTAGGACATGCCCTGATGTGTGTGGCATGTAATAATAGTGAATTACAGCCAATTTTGTTTTTCACTATTGCAAGGCTATCTGTTGCTATAGGCCAGAATGGGCAGTTTGGTTATAACATCTTATAATCCTTAACTGACCCTAGGAACAAGATAGAAAAACGAATTTAGTATGCCTGAACTCAGAATGTTAAAATATATCTTTTAGTGTGGGTGATTTTTACATTCTGTGTTTGAAAATACCACTTTTAGAAAGTAGGTATTTTCTTGCCTAACCTTCCAGTGTGCCTCTGCTAAGGTTGTGTATTCACTGTCTGGTTTGTGAGTGACAGCGGACTGGAGAGGGCCTTGGCTCCAGCAATCTGATGGGTCAGGGCTGAGCTGAATAGGACCCACATAGAATAGAGAGTAGGGGGGAGGAGACTTCCTTTCACTGACCTGAGCCCTCATAGAATAGAGAGTAGGGGGCGGGGATTTCCTTTCACTCCCCTGAGACCTCATAGAATAGAGAGTAGGGGGAGGAGATTTCCTTTCAGCTACCTGGGCAAGGTCTGCTCTCAAACAATGCTGTCTCCACCTCCTGCCAGGAAGCTGCACAGAACTGGTTTTGGTCAGGCACAGACACTCTCTGCCTCCAGAGAACAAAGACTTTCTGAGTATAAATATTGGGGCCCAGACCCCAGAACTTTAGATCACTTCTGGGAATCAAGACGAACCTTTGCTGAGGAGAAGAACCAGGAAACTGAAGGAGGAGACTTCCCCTGTGCTGTGTGCTGTTTGGGGGTTGGCCTGCAGTGGTTGCTTCATTGCCAAAGAAAGGAGAAAAGGACTGAGTGTGCTTTTATCATCTTGAAGAAGATCTCCAAGGGCTTGAACATTGAGCTTGCCTCCTGCCTGAAGTCTCAGGGATACAAGACTTCACCCACCAGCTCCCCTGAATTCCCTTGCTGGGAATTCTACCTGCAAAGAGGTGCCTGCTGTGGTATTGGGCCCTCTTGAAGACTGCATGTCGCTGGGAGCTGGAAGCGCGATGCAATGAGGAGAAGCGTGTCGCCGCCGCAGCAGTTGCCATCGATTTGCCGAAGAAGCATGCCGCCGCCGCCACTGTTCGCCGTCGCATCACCGACGAAGCGGGTCGCATCACCGGAGAAGCGTGTCGCAGGGCCTGTCGCGGCTCAGAAGTTCACCGAGTCGCCGCACGGCCGTCGGGCGTGCAAGCATCGCCTCAACGTTATTGCATCGTAACCAAGACGCCATTTTGTCGCATCGCACCGGATCGTCATCGCATCGAGGCGCCATCTTGTCGCATCGCACCGGATCACAGTAAGAAACTGACGCATCAACTCCCCACACAGTAAGGAAGCGAGCCTCAACTCCCCTGCGCAGCAGTAAGGAACCGACGCATCCACTCCCCTGAGTGTAAGGAACCGATGCATCACCTTCCCTGCGACCCTTTTGTTTGTTTTACGTTTCATATCCAAGGTACATTGAGAGTAAAGTGTTGCATTTACAATCTAAAGTGAACTAAGCTATTTCTACCATTCTAAAGACTCATTTTTGATTACAGTATTGTGGATTTTTGTCGTTTGATCTTGTGTTAAGTCTAGTAAAGAATAAAGATTACTTATTTTTCTAAACTGGTGTACTGTATTGTCCATTTGTAGTGTTTTCACTATATTACTGTATGTGTTCACAAATGCTTTACACACTGCCTCTGAGATAAGCCTGTCTGCTCATGCCAAGCTACCAAGGGGGTGAGCAGGGGTTATTTTAGGAGTGTAGCCCCTTAACCTGACTAGACGCAAGGGTCCCTATTTGGTCAAAGGTGCAAACCATTGCCAACTAGAGACCCCCAAATCTAACAATGATGCATTGGAGTTGATCCACACAATGGTGGTGATGCATCCACCGTGGAGGAGATGCACCGGTTCTGAGTCCTTGCGTCAACGGCGATGCGTGCATTCTGCTGGAACAGCACTTCAGACCCATTTACAGGGGTCCAAGACTGGGTTGGCACCACTTGGGAGGGCAGGCTCACAGATACAACTGTCCAGGTGCTGTAGCAAGTGAGTTGAAAGTCTTTTATGTCCCTGAGACTTGAATTAGAAGGCAAGCCAGCAAGCCCTTGGAGTCACTCTGGGTTCAAGTGATGTGGGTCCAGTCTTTATCAGTCAGGCCAGAAGGGCAGCAGGCAGCAGGTAAGCACAGCAAGAAAGCAGTTCTCCCAGAGCAGCAGAGTGGCAGTCCTTCAGCAGCACAGAATTCCTTCTTTTTTGCTGAGTCTTCGCAGGTTCAGAAGTGTACTGATGTGGTAGGGTCTGAAGTCCAGTTCTTATACCCTCTGGTGCCTTTGAAGTGGGGGAGACTTCAAAGAAGGGCTTTGATGTGCACAGAGGTCCTCCCTTCCTGCCCTGGCTCCTAGATTACTACAGGGGGGCATGCAGTTCTTTGTGTAGGAACTGGACACAGCCTATCCAGGTGTAAGTCTGAGGCTGTGTCCAGCTCCTCCCTCCTAACCTGCCCAGTATGGCCCATCAGGTTGTGGTTGGCCCAACAAGTCACACCTGAGCTCCCTTTATGTATGGCTATCTAGAGGGAATGCACAAAGCCCAGCTGTCACCCACCCGAGATGCAGTCACACAGAGCTAAGAGCAGAAAAATGCCATATTTCTAAAAGTGGCATTTTTAAAACTGTAATGATAAATTCTACTTTACCATTAAAAAAGATTTATCATTACAATTCCATAAGTACTTAACATGACAATTCTATCTACTTCCGAACGGGAATTACAGCTTATTAGATGTAACAAGGAATCTCCAATGTTAACCTATGGAATGCCAAGTCGCTATGGCAGTGTAAACTGCACAGATAGGCTCTGTAGTGGCTGACCTGAAACATGTTTTAAAGGGCTACTTAAGTGGGTGACATAAACTGTGCTGCAGGCCTACTAGTAGCATTTAATTCACAGGACCTGGGGACAGGAAGTGCACTTTACTAGGGACTTATAGGTAATTTGAATGTGCCAATCGTGGATTAGTCAATCAAACCATGTTTAGGGGAATGAGCACAAGCACTTGTTAGAAGGGGTAACGTATACAGAGTCCTAAGGCCTACAAAAACAAGACCAGCAATATTGGAGGAAAGTAGGCAAAAGGTTTGGGGTAAGACCACCCTAAGGCTGACAGGTCTAACACAAATACTCTATCTTGAAATAGCAATCAGATTCTGAACAAAAGCTTTTTTTAAAATGCTTATGATTCTTTTTTAAAGCATATCTTTATTGATTTTATTACTGCATACATCACATAAATTGAGGATGCAATATGGTAATACGTATTATTGTTACTTGCTGAAAATATAATTCTAGAAGAAATCATCTTTATGCAATCATTTAGCTCAAAATGCTTATTGTTATTGACAAAAATAATGTTTAGATGTCCTATGAGTCTGTGAACCCCTGAAGAAATGCTGTGGACCACCAACAGTCCACAGACCACATGTTAAGAACTGCTGCTCTAACCATGTCATACCATTAAAGCATTAATCATCTCTCTTGTGCTCAGGTGCAATTGTTGCAACAGCCATCATATGTGCCTCCCTCAAAATCCCTTTCCCCCACTGACATCCTTCGCAACTTAGCTAACAGAATCCTATTTAACCTTTCCTGTCCCACTTCCACCTCATTCTTTCCAGAAAAATGTGAGTGGCACTCAGCTAAACATAGGGGCTCTCTGCAAGTCATTAAAACTATAAAGTCAATAGCAAAGTAAATGTATATCTTGCTGATATTTTAACACCGTTTACATTCTTTCCATGGATTAGAGATCTACAAGTCAATACCTTTTGGTCATGAGCATATCACCCTGCAAAGCATCCAACGTTGTTCTATTTTTGTCTTATTTGACACATCATTTAAACTCTCAGGGGCATATTCTCAAGGACTTATCGCCGAGTTATCAGCACTTTAGCTCAGCAAAAGTGGCAAAAGAATCATCGCCCCATTCCCAAGCTGGTGCAAACTGACCACATCGCTAGTTTTCCAGCGATAGCTGCCGCAAAAAACATCGCCACGGATGAGAGAGACAACTAACGCTAATGATATGCAGAGTAGGCGTTCCCGTGCAAAAACACACGGAAACACCACTTCGCGACATTCACAACGACCAGCCAGATCTGCGATGCGATCCAAAAACAGGCGATAAGGCGCGTTAGCAGCAGGGATTTAACACCTGCCTTTTACTGGTGTTAAGCAGGACGACAAACTGCAGTAGAAAGGGAGCCCAGCCCAGAGCCACATCTGAAGACCAACAGATGCCATGGAGACAATGACATGCAGCCTGGAGACCCAAGAGGGCCACAACACCCACCACAACCACCCCCAGGCCCCCCGACTACCACAGAGGCAGCGCAGAACAGGACAGCAGACGTTCCCAAAACCCACCAGCCTCAGAGACTCAACGCCAGAGGAAGTCATTGCCCACTACAGGCACAAAAGGACAACCATCCTCCGCATCCTGACCTACATTGCCCACAGGCTGACGGTACCAACACGGCGGACAACCACCATCCCTCCGCAGACTAAGCTGCTGGCTGTGCTGCACCTGTTGGCCCCTGGTACCTCCCAAACAACAACTGCCAGAGTTGTAGGAGTCTCACGACCAGCCCTATCATACGTCCTCACCCATGTCATGGATGCATGTCCACAATAGCAACGGCGGGCCCCTGTCACCGCACCACACGACAGTACCAATTCGTAGTGTTCCTGCGCAACCAACCCCAATGCCAGCCGTTGCCAGACGCCACTGTGCCCCAGATCCAAAACTGTAGTAACTGAAATGGGGGTGCGCACGGTCATGAAGTCCAGTAGTCAACAGTAGTGTAAAAACAGTCCTATATTACAAATACAACAATAAACAATACGAAAAGCACAGCCAACGCCCAACGGGGAACTTCATCAGGGCAACGTGTGGATTCAAGTAACTGCATATGCTGCGGGAACTCCCCAATACCATTCCATACTCCGGAAGTCAGTATCCAGAAACCTGTTGGACAAATGGTGACAATGGTCAAGCGTCTGTATAGTCACAAACCTAATCTGGTACAGTGTATAGCACTTGGACAAACCGGAATGCTCACAGGAAAGACAAATCCTGCACAAAAAGACCGCAACAGAAGTACATGTGGTCGTAACCTTCATAGGAAAGAAAAGGAAGGTTACGTTCACACTAACTTCTGTTATGGTCTCATGATGCAGGATTACTCATACCTGTAAGCATCACGGTTAGTATCAGCTTGATACCCCTGCACCTTCACTCCCCCCACCCAGCCACGAGGGCGCCGCCATGACCGGTGGTGCCTACGCGATCCTGTGCGCCTGCTGCACCCCAGCCCTGGTCCCCAGACCAGTCCGCCAACCAGCGATGAGTGCCCGCCCCCACGCACCCAGGCCTCAATGCTCACCTGCCGCCACCGGCGTTTCTCCAAGAGGGCCCACCACGTGCCGGTGCAACCTCCTCAGCCGATCGCTGGATTCCGCGCCACAGGCCCCCAGCGCACCCTGCAGCACCGCGCCGCGGAGTCATGTCTGTGCAGCCTGCTGCCCTCGGCGTACACTGCGGTCCAGCTGGGCTCACAATTCAAATCGAATCTTGATTGGCAGGATGGCGTATCGAGGCCTACGCATCATCGCAGCCTGCACACCCGCTCAGCTCTGGTGCCACTAACTCAGTGCACCTCAAGTCATCGCCACGTGGCGGTAGGCACATGCTGGCCTAAGTGCCTCGGATGCCACCAACTCTGTGCACCTCAAGTCATGGGCCCTTTATGATTGAGTCTCATCGTGCGGACGCCATCATGTCACCTCCGGCAGTGGGGAATGTGATGTGGTAAGGCCCTAGGCCCTCATGCATAAATAATGACCACACGGACACACTCGGCTAGATAGTGGAAATGGCCTCGGGCACGTGCGCCCGGCCCCTTTTATTGGCAGGGTTACATGTCCTGTGACACATGTGCTGGATGTGGTGTGGGTGTGGTGTGGGTGTGAACCAACCCTCAGGGAGTGGCTGTGGCATGCTGACAACTAGACCTGTGATCAGCAGATCACTACAGGGAAGACCTGGAACATGTAGTGTTGTCGTCCCCCCCTGTAAGCGTAAGCAGAGTGGGCTGGCCTGGCGTATGCCAGTCCAGCGTAGGAGTGTGAACGATGACCCCGGCGCTCTGGGCGTGGTTCCGTTCTGGGCTGGACAAGAAGGTGACTAATGCGTGTCTCTCTGATGTGGTGTCGATGCCACCCGGACTGCAATCGGTAATGTTGCACCCTGTGACTCAAGTCCCACAACATGTGCAACATGGACGTAAGGGGGAATCACTGACCCGACATTCAGCCATACTTCCGTACTTGAATGATCATAGACATCACACATCTGTGTGAATTTGATTGTTTAATGCACATTCAGTGGAGTCTTGTAGCTGGAGCAGTACAGGGCAATGCAAACTCCACTTTACATTGTTGGCCCGTGGAGGGCCAGCCAGAGTCCTTCAGGGAATGACAAGTACATCGGAAGAGGAAGAGTTCAGTCCACAGTCTGATAGCTGTGTCATTGGTGACCAAACAGAATATGGCAGTCCATGTCGAGGTCCAAGGTGAGTGTCACAGAGTGCATCGGGGGACAGTGGAAGGTGATGATGCAGAGGGCAGAACCAAGCAGAAACAGGCCATATGGCGGAGAAGAATGCTACCACTTCCTTACTACCAGTAAGGCAGATTCATCCGCATCTTCGTCCTCTGGTGTCTCATGTGCCTCACGTGGGTGGTGGTGTTTTCTCTGCAGCACTGTGTGGCACTGACACATCAGGGGCCGGAGGTGGATTGGCTGCCGCACTGTGAGGCACTGACACATCAGGGGGCGGAGATGTGGATGTCGAAGCAGCAGCAGCATTCATCTGCGCCAGGCCTTGTGGCAGCAATGCCATGATGAGGGTCTGCAGGGCATGGAAGATCCCAGCTACATCTCGCTGGTGTGCAGCCGTGGCAGCCATTCTTTCCGCCTGCATCCGCTCCCTGTTCTCCATGATCCTCCACATGTGTTCCAACTCCCGGCTGACATCGCTGGAGCCACTCTGACTAGACAGTTGTTCTTGTCTCAGAGTCAGGACTCCAGCGATGTTAGCCATGGACCGTTGGAGAGCATGGAGCGGACTGTGGGTGTCCGTTAGGGTCTGTAAGTGGTCCCTGATGGGACTTAGACACCCACGTATGGCATCTAGTTTGGCTGCCATGAGGTCGAACCCCACCCGCACCTGATCAGCCATCTTCTCCTGGCACCCTAACACATGGCGTTGGAAGGCCATGTGTTGTTCGTGGGGGTCCTGGGAGACAGCCGTGGTGGTGGGTGCTTCCTGCTGTGTGGTCTGTGCAGGGGGTGGGGTTTCGTCGATGCAGCTGGGCTGCCCTGCTCCTGGAGGTGGGGTGCCAAAGCTGTCCATGAGCCGTTGGAGGGCATCGGTGTCGATGGAGGGGAGGTCCTCTTCATCATCAGTGAAGAGGTGTACCGTCTGCTCTGCAGGAGGTGTTGATTCACCCTCTGCAATGTAAAGGGGAGATGCAGTTTAACATTGTTTTCACATGTATGTTAACGCATTGTACAGGTTTACATGCAAACTGCATGACAATGTACATTGGGACTGTTTGGGAGGAGCTGCCTATTTGATGCGGGACAGTGGACATTTCGACAACATCACAGATGTGTGTTTGTACTTGTGCATGGGTTTGTTGTGAGATTAGTGATGTGTGTGGAGGGCCAACTCTGGTCACATAGTCGACGGGGGCCTACTTGCAGTTTCTAGGTGTGATGCAGTGTGCCAAGGGGATCAGGGACATGCTCCAGAGTCATTGTGGGTGTGCACTGTGCTATGCTTAATTGTGCATGTGTGCCATTGTGCCCATCTCCCCCCATCCCCCCAGTCCCTGGTCATTACTCACCCTCTTGCTGTTGTGTCGGCTCCTGTCGAGCAGTGTCCGGTCCCCCAACTCCTGCCACCGTATCCACACTGATGACTGTGGAGACCATTTCCTCCATCTCGTCCAGCTCCTCCTGTGGCGCTGGACTCCCACCTCCAGTCTGCATTGCTGCCTTCTGGTTGTTGGCGAGCTTCTGCTTGGTTTTGCGCTTCACATCATTCCAGCGCCTCTTGACCTCTTCCATTGTCCTCCTCAGCACTCCGATTGCATTCACCTTGTCCACGATGGACTGCCATATTCCATTTTTTGTCGCCAATGACACATTGGAGGTGACAAACAGTTGTTGATGGTATTTCATCACCTCCGTTATCAGGATCCTGTTTTCCTGCGGACTGAACCGCGTCTTCCTCTTCTTCCTGTCCTTGCCCTTCCCTGACCCCGAGGTCCCGCCCTGGTCCTCCGGGGGGCTTGTGGGGTTCTGCTCGTCCTCTGTTCCTGCTCCGGCTACCTCCATTGTTCTTCGCGGTTGTTTTGCTTTTGTTTGTGTTTTTTTTTTCTGCTTTTGTAGTGATTTTTCCCGCCTGCCGTGGGAATTGCAAGCCTGGCGCTGCTTGTAGCCGATTTTTCTATCGCGGTTGGGCGCATCGCAACTTTTTTCACGTTCGGATTTCCTTTTTTATCGCCGTTGCGGTAGTTGTATCGTGGACATTTGACGCGTTATCGGGAGACTATCGCATGTTACCGCTGTGTTGAGAATACAACGTTGACACAGAGTTATTTTCCCACGATAGACGGCGATATGAAAACGTGCGTTAGCCTTTTTTGGCGATGATTATCGCACGTTCTTGAGAATATGCCCCAGAGTCTCTTGATGTTCAGGTTTGCCTCTCACTCTGTGTGTGCAATGCTACCTTGAAGTTTGATATCAAGTAAACAAATAACTAATTCTGCTCAATGTACCAAATGTATAATATGTCTTATTTTAATAATCCGTGGAGTATCCGGTTCAGTCATGTTTTTGCTCTCAATTTGACAGAAGACTTCACTTTTGTACAATACCTCATTTGCCTGATTTGATTCATGGTAGTCTTGAAAGATGCCTACCATGTAACTCACCTCTATTGTTCTCCTGCACAGCATTTCAGTGAGAACATGTAAATGTTATTTTTAAATAAATTTTAAAAAATCGTGTGTCGATCAGAGTGTTGTGTCACACATTTTATTAATCACATTATTTGCCGCCTCCTGAAATGTATTGTTTCGAGGAAGGTATTCGACGTTTTAATTATTTTAGAGTACATATTAAATGGAAGGCACTCTTTGGTGTTAATGAAGTCTGTGTGTCTCAATAATATGTTATAAAAAATGTATCAATTGTCATTGCATCAGGCCGTTAGTGTGGAATAGTGGGGTATTTATGTATTTTAAGAAAAGCGTAGAGAGCCATAATTGTGTTCATGCTAGCGCCCAGGACGAGTGTGAAAATGATTTAAGAAACAAAAACAAAAAAATGTCTTCAAAACTGAACACATCATTCTCACTTGCAATATAGAAGACTGGTATAGGTCTTAAACATTTGCTGACATATGAGCATGGGTCTAAACATGAAATAACGCATTTATTACTTTGGCCAAAGTAAGTCCATGAAGGGTTAGAAGCAAAACATCGCAGACCGTTTAAATAAAAAACAAATGTTCAATATTTCCTTATGTTTCTAGTAGAAATATTGTTAATAAAAAACAAAATTTACATGCAGCCAATCTCTCCAGGTGGGTCTAAAAACGTACGTTTTGAGGTTATTAATAACACACAAAATAAGTTGCATAATACAGTCTATACTTTTAGCCACTCTATTGCTTTGTTTGATTCAGACCAGATAATATTGAATAACTTCATCAAGAAACGCTAATACCTATCAGGATTTAGCTCGTGGCAATATTTCAATATGTTGCAAACTATTTCCTGATTGCTCCTCTCTCGCAACATTTTCGTACACTCCAATGACATTTCTGCAGTGTGATAATTTAGCATTGTTCAATATTTCTGAAAGATTTCGGCCAGATTTTAATCTCGGCCCAAAGGCAGCTCAGACGCAGATAACAATGATATTCAGCTACATTTGGATGGGCCAAGTTATAAACACATCTTGCTTGGATAGGAGTGTGATGCATGACATCTTTGTTCATGACATTTTAAGATCACAGCTTGAGATCTTAAATCTGTGTATGGTTACTGCTATCTTTCCTAGAAATGTCACTACTGCATATGTAACATTGAAACGTTCTATTCGTAATCCATACCGCTCTTTCTTTCAATTAATTCCGACCTGTGTATGTGCATGTTCACTCTAGGGGAAAAAAGCCAACTTGTGGTGGTGGGTTTACATTCTGAAGCCATTATAGGCTTTGTAAACACAACTTCCTTTTATTCAACTATAGGTCATTTGAAAAGCAGAATGTCAAAATATGGAACAATTTACAATTTACAGACGCGCGCCACATATTTTTTTAATAGAGAAGTATACATTATTCAGTAACGAACACAATCTCCATTCCTTTAGTTTTTCATGTATGAACTACTATTCAGCAAGGTACTTACCAAAGGACTCCTAAAGCTGTCATAGGGCCTGTCATAAGGCCTGTTTAATATGAATCTGACCCAGTGGCCAGTACAGGTAAGAGCAGTGAGGCGGGGCAGGGGGGAAGTTGACAGATGACGGGATAGAGAAAATAAAATAAAAAAAATAGAATAAAACCACTTACCTTGCACTCGCCGCATCACCGATGCGGCGAGCGCAAAGTAAGTGTTTTTTTAAAAAAATGTTTTTTATTTTCCCTATCCTGTTGTCTGTCAACTTCCCCTCAGCACTGCCCTGCCCCGCCTCACCTCTCTAATCTCTACCGGCCGTGCCTCATCTGACCAAAATGTTGCCATATTTCCTCCATCGGAAATCATTGGTGGAAGGTTAATGACTCTGTAGGTTTGTGTAGACCAGGGTTCTCCCACCTTTTCTGTAATACAAGTAGGCTTGGATGGGATGTTTAATTCTGCCGGCACAATTAGAGGAAACTGATAATTCAGCATTATTCTTGTAACCCAGAAATACGCTGTTGCACCTGTGGAATGAATCTGCAGTGGAAGAGGAGCAGTCTCTCCTTATTTAAAAATCACTGCAGAAACGTTTAAAATGCATTGGTTTTAAACATAGAGGGACTGCCCCCTCTTGCAGCCCTCTTTAGAAGCCACTGCAGTGCTTTTATACTATGCAGTAATTACTGCAGAGTATGTATGGACGCCGAGAGGTATGCACTGCAGTGATTTTTAAACAGGACGGAAAGAGGGAGCAATCGCTCTATGTTTAGAAAACACTGCAGATTAAACTTTAATCTGCATTGATTTTTAAATACAAAGAGACTGCTCCCTCTTCCAGCCCTGTTTAAAAATCACTGCACAGCACAGCATTGCTTACCCCTTGGCAACTTTACATAATCTGCAGTAATTACTGCAGAGTATTTAAGGGCACTGCGGGCTATTAGCGCAAAATGCATCCTTGTATTTGGAGAAAATAGCGCCAAATACCCACTCTACCCCGCCACGGACTTCTACGGAATCTCATTGAATTTAAAGTAATTCTGCGGAATCCTTAGAATCAAATTCCCCCAATGCCGCACAGCAGTAAATAAGAGCTACTTAAAGTTCAGTGAAAATCATTTCAAGCTACTAATATTATGAGTGTTGCATTAGTGATCAGATCAGACAAGGTCGCATTTTTCGCCACACATCAGTTTATAAATTCTGAAAATAGTCACCTCAAATATAGACTTTTTAATTTTCTATACATTTATTAATTTAGCCAATCAAAAACTTCTAATTTATTAGACTGGACTGCAAACAGGGGAGCTACTTACAGGAAGCTGGAGAGCTACCAGTACCTCACCAGCTACTCGTTGGAGAAGCCTGGTGTAGGAAATAGGTCAAAACAGGCTGAAAAAGGTGCCATTCAATTAAGGTTCTTCACTGTCATTGGCTCATCTGTCATAGAGGTTAACAAATCATATTGTGTATACAGATTCTCACTGCTCTCTGTATATGAGATATTGACAGTCTGCAATGAGAATGGCACTATACCTTTACCCTTCTTGTTTATGTGTTGCATAGCTAGGGGCCTTGATTTACAGTTTGACTGATGTCACAAACTTGACAGATATCTCGTCCTCCTTATTACAAGTGCATTATATGCTATGGAACTTGTAATAAGGCAGATGTGTTATCGGTCATGCTTATGACATAGTACGAGTTTGACAAACTCTAAATCAGGCTGTAGGTGTTAAGAATTGAAAAATAATTCATTAATGAACAGTATAAAGTAGGATGTGGTCAGAGAACACTTAACTGCTTTGCATTAAATGAGATAATCAACATAGAAATATCGATGATTGTGAAGAAATTTGTGCCACTATTTTGGATTCACACTTCAATTGTGAACTTTTATGACCAAAGAAGAGCAACATTCTCCATAGTAAGAGAGGTGGATCCTGTACAAAATACAGGTTCATAAAAGAGGTTAGAAATTCAAGGAGCAGGAACATGAGAAGTGCTATTCACTTTAACTTTAACGCAGAGCTGTGCCATCGATAACACCATCACTACCAATACCACACTAACAGCACAGCAGTAGTAGCCAGTCAATATAGTCATCACTAGACAGCACAGCTAGACAACTTTATTGGGATCCTTTCATCCACAGGTGGCAACACCAGGACCTTTTGATAAAGCTTTATTAAAACTGGAACTCTTTAAGGATTTCAAAATTTGGACTATTAAGAAACTCCATCATACTAGATAAGCATGTATATCAAGAAATCCAACAACAGATTTTATAAAGCTGTAAATGGCTCAAGTGTATAGTTGGCTGAGTATTAACCCTTTCCCTAATGGCCTGTTTGCATACCTCTGAGCCGCAGCCCAAAAAAATTGTGTAATATGTTTAAACGCATACCTCTTTGGTCTCTTTTTCACCCAAGCAGACAATTGCGGTTATTCAGAAAGATTGCATACAATTGGCAGTAATTTTCCTGTGTAGTTTACTCTTACACTTTTGAGTAACTTTTCGCAAAGTCTGAATGTAAAATTACTCAAAGGTATAGACTTACAAATTTCCACCCTCTGAAAAAGGGGTTGGAGCCAAATTTACAAGTGAAAGTTACTACTTCCAAAAAAGGAAACAGTAGTAAGTCTAGCACCACACACCGGGACAACCATTGGTACTGCAACACCTTCCCAAATCAAATTCCCATTGTTTTATATGGGAAGGTGTTGCAGTACCAGTGGTTGGCCGTGTGTGTGGTTGCAACAGTGACTATGAGCATTTACACATTGTTAGAAATTGGGTTTCTGGTTGGCAGAGGTATGTACCCTGTCCAACAGGAACCAAAATCCTAGTCAGGGTAAGTCACAAACACAACCTAAATTAACATGTGGTCACACCCTAGCAGCTTGGCACAGAGCAGTCAGGCTTAACTTAAGAGACAATGTATAAAGTATTTGTGCTACACTTCAAACTGTAAAACTGGGATAACACCAAACAAAAAGATAACACACCTGGTTAGGAAAATAGAGTGTCACTTATTGAACAAAACAAGACCTAAATGACAAAACTCCAATAAGTAGAACCACAGTTATGAATTTTTAAACAATACATTGAAATATAGGGGCATATTAGCAAGACCCATGTTAAAATTATCGCCATTTTAGCGGCAGGAAACTGCCGCTAAAATGGTGATAATGAGCTTGCTAATATGCGTTATGAATTCCAATAGAAGCCCAGGTTAGATGTGTAGGACATCTAACCTGGGCTCTATTGAATTCTATAACGCATATTAGCAAGCCCATTATCGCCGTTTTAGCGGCAGTTTCCTGCCACTAAAACGGCGATAATTTTAACGTGGGTCTTGCTAATATGCCCCATAGACTTTAAAAGCATAAAGCACCAACTGGGGCTATCTGAGCACTCTAGACTGGGCCAAATCCAAAAGTTCAGGCTGACTGCAATAGAGCATGTGTTGGACATAGGGACCAGCCTTGACCCACTGCAAAGAACCTGGGTTGTGTCATCTTCAAAGACGAGATGTGGGGTGAAGGTGAGGCGATGTGTCATTGTCGAATCACACAGGTAGGTGATGCATCGGTTCAAAGCAGCTCAGCGGCGATGATGCGCCTAGAATGAAGTCAATGCACCGCACAGTCGATGATGCATTGGAGTTGATCCCCACTATGGTGGTGATGCGTCCACCGTGGAGGAGATGCACCGGTTCTGAGTCATTGTGTCAACGGCGATGCGTGCATTCTGCTGGAACAGCACTTCAGACCCATTTACAGGGGTCCAAAACTGGGTTGGCACCACTTGGGAGGGCAGACTCACAGATGCAACTGTCCAGGTGCTGTGGCAAGTGAGTTGAAAGTCTTTTATGTCCCTGAGACTTGAATTAGAAGGCAAGCCAGCAAGCCCTTGGAGTCCCTCTGGGTTCAAGTGATGTGGGTCCAGTCTTTCTCAGTCAGGCTAGAAGGGCAGCAGGCAGCAGGTAAGCACAGCAAGAAAGCAGTTCTTCCAGAGCAGCAGAGTGGCAGTCCTTCAGCAGCACAGAATTCCTTCTTTCTTGCTGAGTCTTTGCAGGTTCAGAAGTGTACTGATGTGGTAGGGTCTAAAGTCCAGTTCTTATACCCACTGGTGCCTTTGAAGTGGGGGAGACTTCAAAGAAGGGCTTTGATGTGCACAGAGGTCCTCCCTTCCTGCCCTGGCTCCCAACTTACTACAGGGGGGTATGCAGTTCTTTGTGTGGCAACTGGGCACATCCTATTCAGGTGGAAGTGTGAGGCTGTGTCCAGCTCCTCCCTCCTAACCTGCCCATGATGGCCCATCAGGATGTGGTTGGCCCACTAGTCACACCTGAGCTCCCTTTATGTATGGCTATCTAGAGGGAATGCACAAAGCCCAGCTGTCACCCACCCAAGATGCAGGCACACAGAGCTAAGAGCAGAAAAATGCCATATTTCTAAAAGTGGCATTTTTAAAACTGTAATGATAAATTCTACTTTGCCATTAAAGAATATTTATCATTAAAATTCTATAAGTACTTAACATGACAATTCTGTCTACTTCCGAATGGGAATTACAGCTTATTAGATGTAACAAGGAATCTCCAATGTTAACCTATGGAATGCCAAGTCGCTCTGGCAGTGTAAACTGCACACATAGGCTCTACAGTGGCTGACCTGAAACATGTTTTAAAGGGCTACTTAAGTGGGTGACATAAACTGTGCTGCAGGCCTACTAGTAGCATTTAATTCACAGGACCTGGAGACAGGAAGTGCACTTTACTAGGGACTTATAGGTAATTTGAATGTGCCAATCGTGGATTAGTCAATCAAACCATGTTTTGGGGAATGAGCACAAGCACTTGTTAGAAGGGGTAACGTATACAGAGTCCTAAGGCCAACAAAAACAAGACCAGCAATATTGGAGGCAAGTAGGGAAAAGGTTTGGGGTAAGACCACCCTAAGGCTGACAGGTCTAACACAAATACTCTATCTTGAAATAGCAATCAGATTCTGAACAAAATCGTTTTTTAAATGCTTATGATTATTTTATAAAGCATATCTTTATTGATTTTATTACTGCATACATCACATAAATTGAGGATGCAATATGGTAATAAGTATTATTGTTACTTGCTGAAAATATCATTCTAGAAGGAATCATCTTTATGCAATCATTTAGCTCAAAATGCTTATTGTTATTGACAAAAATAATGTTTAGATGTCCTTTGAGCCTGTGAACCCCTGAAGAAAAGCTGTGGACCACCAACAGTCCACAGACCACATGTTAAGAACTGCTGCTCTAACCATGTCATACCATTAAAGCGTTAATCATCTCTCTTGTGCTCAGGTGCAATTGTTGCAACAGCCATCGTATGTGCCTCCCTCAAAATCCCTTTCCCCCACTGACATCCTTCGCAACTTAGCTAACAGAATCCTATTTAACCTTTCCTGTCCCACTTCCACCTCATTCTTTCCAGAAAAATGTGAGTGGCACTCAGCTAAACATAGGGGCTCTCTACAAGTCATTAAAACTATAAAGTCAATAGCAAAGTAAATGTATATCTTGCTGATATTTTAACACTGTTTACATTCTTTCCATGGATCAGAGATCTACAAGACAATACCTTTTCGTCATGAGCATATCACCCTGTAAAGCATCCAACGTTGTTCTATTTTTGTCTTATTTGACACATCATTTAAACTCTCAGGGGGAGATTTACAAAAAAATTGTGCAACGCAGCGCAGCCCCCCGCGAGGCTGTGCTGCGTTGCGCGACAGGGATGGAGCAGGAGAGCACCATATTTTTAAGGATATGGCTCTCTCCTCCCCTTTCCCTTGCGCCGGCGCTGATTTCAGCTGCCGTGCATCATGCACACACCTTAGCGCTGCAGCGCTAGGGTGTGTGCATGAGTGTAGCATAGGTTTTGTACATGAAGGGTACCCATCCTGTACAAAATACTGTGCTAGGCACAATGCAAAGCTATTCCCACTTTGCATACGTGCTGCACAGTGCAGCACACATGCAAAGTCGGAAAAGGCAGGAGAAATGAAAGCATTTCTCCTTCCTTGAGCCTAGTTGCAAAGGGCACAGTTTTCTCACGCTAAACTCAATCTACTGTTTTCAGTAAATTGGATTTAGCGTGAGAAACCTTGGGTGCTTGCATGGGAACGCCCATGCACCACCCTTGGTACGCTCCCATGGTGCAAAGTAATGCGAAGCAGCGCAATGTGCTGCTTCCCATTACTTTTACGTTATTTCCAGTGCTAAACAAGTTTAGCGCTAGAAAGTTGATTAGGAAAAAAAGATTTTGCGCCGATTTGCGTCACTTTTATGACGCAAACACGGCGCAAACTCTTAGTAAATCTCCTCCCATATCTCTTGATGTTCAGGTTTGCCTCTCACTCTGTGTGTGCAATACTACCTTGAAGTGTGATATCAAGTAAACAAATAACTAATTCTGCTCAATATACCAAATGTATAATATGTCTTATTTTAATAATCCATGGAGTGTCCGGTTCAGTCATGATTATGCTCTCAATTTAACACAAGACATCACTTTTTTACAATACCTCATTTGCCTGATTTGATTCATGGTAGTCTTGAAAGATGCCTACCATATAACGCACCTCTATTGTTCTCCTGCACAGCATTTCAGTGAGAACATGTAAATGTTGTTTTTAACCGCTTCGGTGCTCGGGGCGGCCCCCGGCCATCCGACGTCACAGTGGGCGTGTGCGGAGGACGGCCGGGGGCCGTCCTAAACACGCCCACTCAATAAATCACCTGCACCGCAGCGGAATTCGCGCCGCGGTCAATGGGTTAAATACATTTTAAAAAACGTGTGTCGATCAGAGTGTTGTGTCACACATTTTATTAATCACATTATTTGCCGCCTCCTGAAATGTATTGTTTCGAGGAAGGTATTCGACATTTTAATTATTTTAGAGTACATATTAAATGGAAGGCACTCTTTGGTGTTAATGAAGTCTGTGTGTCTCAATAATATGTTATAAAAAATGTATCAATTGTCATTGCATCAGGCCGTTAGTGTGGAATAGTGGGGTATTTATGTATTTTAAGAAAAGCGTAGAGAGCCATAATTGTGTTCATGCTAGCGCCCAGGACGAGTGAGAAAATGATTTAGAAAACAACAAAAAAATGTCTTCAAAACTGAACACATCATTCTCACTTGCAAAATAGAAGACTGGTATAGGTCTTAAACATTTGCTGACATATGAGCATGGGTCTAAACATGAAATAACGCATTTATTACTTTTGGCCAAGGTAAGTCCATGAAGGGTTAGAAGCAAAACATCGCAGACCGTTTAAATAAAAAACAAATGTTCAATATTTCCTTATGTTTCTAGTAGAAATATTGTTAATAAAAATCTAAATTTAAATGCGCCCAATCTCTCCAGGTGGGCCTAAAAGCGTACGTTTTGAGGTGATTAATAACACACAAAATAAGTTGCATAATACAGTCTATACTTTTAGCCACTCTGTTGTTTTGTTTCTTTCAGACCAGATAATATTGAATAACTTCATCAAGAAACGCTAATACCTATCAGGATTTAGCTCGTGGCAATATTTCAATATGTTGCAAACTATTTCCTGATTGCTCCTCTCTCGCAACATTTTCGTACACTCCAATGACATTTCTGCAGTGTGATAATTTAACATTGGTCAATATTTCTGAAAGATTTCGGCCAGATTTTAATCTCGGCCCAAAGGCAGCTCAGACGCAGATAACAATGATATTCAGCTACATTTGGATGGGCCAAGTTATAAACACATCTTGCTTGGATAGGAGTGTGATGCATGACATCTTTGTTCATGACATTTTAAGATCACAGCTTGAGATCTTAAATCTGTGTATGGTTACTGCTATCTTTCCTAGAAATGTCACTACTGCATATGTAACATTGAAACGTTCTATTCGTAATCCATACCGCTCTTTCTTTCAATTAATTCCGACCTGTGTATGTGCATGTTCACTCTAGGGGAAAAAAGCCAACTTGTGGTGGTGGGTTTACATTCTGAAGCCATTATAGGCTTTGTAAACACAACTTCCTTTTATTCAACTATAGGTCATTTGAAAAGCAGAATGTCAAAATATGGAACAATTTACAATTTACAGACGCGCGCCACATATTTTTTTAATAGAGAAGTATACATTATTCAGTAACGAACACAATCTCCATTCCTTTAGTTTTTCATGTATGAACTACTATTCAGCAAGGTACTTACCAAAGGACTCCTACAGCTGTCATAGGGCCTGTCATAAGGCCTGTTTAATATGAATCTGACCCAGTGGCCAGTACAGGTAAGAGCAGAGAGGCGGGGCAGGGGGGAAGTCAACAGATGACGGGATAGAGAAAATAAAATAAAAAAAATAAAATAAAACCACTTACCTTGCACTCGCCGCATCACCGATGCGGCGAGCGCAAAGTAAGTGTTTTTTAAAATGTATTTATTTTATTTTCCCTATCCTGTTGTCTGTCAACTTCCCCTCAGCACTGCCCTGCCCCCGCCTCACCTCTCTAATCTCTACCGGCCATGCCTGATCTGACCAAAATGTTGCCATATTTCCTCCATCGGAAATCATTGGTGGAAGGTGAAGGACTCTGTAGGTTTGTGTAGACCAGGGTTCTCCCACCTTTTCTGTAATACAAGTAGGCTTGGATGGGATGTTTAATTCTGCCGGCACAATCAGAGGAAACTGATAATTCAGCATTATTCTTGTTACCCAGAAATACGCTGATGCACCTGTGGAATTAATCTGCAGTGGAAGAGGAGCAGTCTCTCCTTGTTTAAAAATCACTGCAGAAACGTTTAATCTGCATTGGTTTTAAACATAGAGGGACTGCCCCTCTTGCAGCCCTCTTTAGAAACCACTGCAGTGCTTTTATACTATGCAGTAATTACTGCAGAGTATGTATGGACGCCGAAAGGCAGGGCCGTTTCTAGGTGTTTTGCCGCCCTAGGCGAGAATTGAAAAATGCCGCCCCCTCCCTTTTACTATCATCACTCTCTCCCCCAGTCATCCAGGCTAGAAGAATTAATGCATTAGATCACAAAATGTGCCTCGTTATGCCGCATAATTTGCCTTTTTTTGACGCATAATTTAGCCAACTTTCTGCATAATTTGGTTCCCACTGCGGCTTAATTTCAAGTGGCCCTGAGTATAAATAACACCAACGATCAAAGAGCACATGGCAAAACAGCTGAGTAGGTTAACCGCTTGCTGCAGAGATCTGCAGTGTTAGCTGGTCACAAATTAAAATATTTGCACAGTCTACTCAGCCTTTTATCTTTCCAAGTTAAAAAGGAGTGCCTTTGTGCTGAGTAATATTGACCTATTATCTAAGCCCGAGGCACAATTTAATTAGTGATGTATGTTTTGTAAGTGGGCGTATAGAGCGCAAACGTAGCCGTAGAACATCACAGCGAGGTACAATAGTTGCCTGGGTACATTTGAGTGGTAAATCATATAGAGCTGCAAAACTGACTCTTGAACCAGGTGGATTGGAGAGTCTCGCTCGATGATTTTATTCACGCAGGTCAGACATCACACGCTTCATATCTATCCGCCGCTGATATGTCTCGCCGTATAAATCGTGACAAACAACCCCAAAAGCTAAAGCGCAAGAGGCAGAGCACAATGTGAACTTGTTTTTATTGCAGGTTAGAAAATACATTATGGCTATTCGTCTTTTTTTCACTATTTCCAGACCATAATAAGACCGGAACCTGTATTTTGGGGTGAAAAAACAAAAAACGAATTTTAGATTGACGTGACGGAAAAAATAAGCCTCCTGGCACCATATATTTTTTTATGTGTGGCATGCTATTAGCCACCTGTTTGCACTGCTTAAAAACAAATGAAATTCGTGAATTATAAACCAATTACCTGACACAGTTATTTTATTTCCTAGGCACCAGAGCAGCCGACACAAGCAGTCCGTCCCCGCGCGCAGAGAGAGAGGGTGGTGCGACGTGCGAGACGTAGTCACCGTCACTGGCTGCTGCATAAAGCACCGCTCGGGGACTGGCCAAAAATTATGCCCCGGGCCGTCATTGGTAGCGCTTTCCCGCGCTACAAGATTGACGGCCCTGGGGACCCACACACTGGTACCGCCGGCCCGCTCCACACACCACTATGCTAGGGTGCGCTGCGCAGCATGTGCAAGCAGGTGCACTTGCACTCACATACAGGTGCTGCTGCCAGACCATGAGGCAAAAAATTGCATAGTGCAGTACAACTTTTTATGATGCAGCCCATCTCTGAATGACTTTTTGTGAATCTAGGCCCTGATTCCTTACTGCTCATACAGATTGAGTCTCCCAATAAGTTGCAGTGATCTACGACATGGATTCTGGGAAGAAATTCTGTTTGACACTTTAAGAAAGAGCTTGTTGTGCTGTATGTTGTGCTCCTTTCCGCTTTGTTATCTCTGACGACCCCCTTTATCTCCACTTCTCCACGTTTTTCTTTCTATTTTACTTTCCCATTTGTCACTTGGAGCACTGCAAAGTGTTCCTTGCAAACTTAGTGATGTTATTTAAAATACAATATATTTGTAGCTTTTCTTACTTTTTTTACGTTCACTTACATGTGTACTCTTTTCCATGTGTCTGCACGAGAATGGTGACATTATTTATACTGCTTTTAAAGGTTATGAAATGGGTTCCCTGTGGTTTCTTTACAATACTGAAATTATAAAAATGAAAAGAAGGATAACATATGTAAAGAACTTCACCTGCTACTTCTGTGAAATGAAAGCAGACTGTTCCAGTGGGCATTATATGCATTGCACAAATTTTTAAAAAAATCCCCCTTTTGCCGCCCTAGCCCTTTTGCCGCCCTAGGCAGCCGCCTAGTCTTGCCTAATGGTAGAAACGGCCCTGCCGAGAGGTATGCACTGCAGTGATTTTTAAACAGGACGGAAAGAGGGAGCAATCGCTCTATGTTTAGAAAACACTGCAGATTAAATTAAACTTTAATCTGCAGTGATTTTTAAATACAAAGGGACTGCTCCCTCTTCCAGCCCTGTTTAAAAATCACTACATAGCTAACATTGCATACCCCTTGGCAACCTTACATAAACTGCAGTAATTACTGCAGAGTATTTAAGGGCACCGAGGGCTATTAGCGCAAAATGCATCCTCGTATTTGGAGAAAATAGCGCCAAATACCCACTCCACCCCGCCACGGACTTCCACGGAATCTCATGGAATTTAAAGTAATTCTGCGGAATTCCTTCGAATCAAATTCCGCCAATGCCGCACAGCCCTAAACAAGAGCTACTTAAAGTTCAGTGAAAATCATATGGTATATCCAGATTCTCACTGCTCTCTGTATATGAGATATTGACAGTCTGCAATGAGAATGGCACTATACCATTACCCTTCTTGTTTATGTGTTGCATAGCTAGGGGTCTTGATTTACAGTTTGACTGATGTCACAAACTTGGCAGATATCTCGTCCTCCTTATTCCAAGTGCATTATATGCTATGGAACATGTAATAAGGCAGATGTGATATCGGTCATGCTTATGACATAGTACGAGTTTGACAAACTCTAAATCAGGATGTAGGTGTTAAGAATTGAAAAATAATTCATTAATGAACAGTATAAAGTAGGATGTGGTCAGAGAACACTTAACTGCTTTGCATTAAATGAGATAATCAACATAGAAATATTGATGATTGTGAAGAAATTTGTGCCACTATTTTGGATCCACACTTCATATGTGAACTTTTATGACCAAAGAAGAGCAACATTCTCCATAGTAAGAGAGGTGGATCCTGTACAAAATACAGGTTCATAAAAGAGGTTAGAAATTCAAGGAGCAGGAACACGAGAAGTGCTATTCACTTTAACTTTAACGCAGAGGTGTGCCACCGATAACACCATCACTACCAATACCACACTAACAGCACAGCAGTAGTAGCCAGTCAATATAGTCATCACTAGACAGCACAGCTAGACAACTTTATTGGGATCCTTTCATCCACAGGTGGCAACACAAGGACCTTTTGATAAAGCTTTATTAAAACTGGAACTCTTTAAGGATTTCAAAATTTGGACTATTAAGATACTCCATCACACTAGATAAGCATGTATATCAAGAAATCCAACAACTGATTTTATAAAGCTGTAAATGGCTCAAAGTGTATAGTTGGCTGAGGATTAACCCTTTCCCTAATGGCGTGTTTGCATACCTCTGAGCCGCAGCCCTTTTAAAAAAAGGGTGTAATTTGTTTAAACGCATACCTCTTTGGTCTCTTTTTCACCCAAGCAGACAATTGCAGTTATTCAGAAAGATTGCATACAATTGGGAGTAATTTTCCTGTGTAGTTTACTCTTACACTTTTGAGTAACTTTTCGCAAAGTCTGAATGTAAAATTACTCAAAGGTATAGACTTACAAATTTCCACCCTCTGAAAAAGGGGTTGGAGCCAGATTTACAAGTGAAAGTTACTACTTCCAAAAAAGAAACAGTAGTAAGTCTAGCACCACACACCGGGACAACTATTGGTATTGCAACACCTTCCCAAATCAAATTCCCATTGTTTTATATGGGAAGGTGTTGCAGTACCAGTGGTTGGCCGTGTGTGGTGCTGTTTTTACTACAGCGCTGAGCTGGAGTAATTTTCTACTGTTGCAGGTCCCTTTTTGGTTGTAGTAAATTTAAAAGTGCAGTGTGTGAAAAGCAATGGACTTACTCTTTTTTAAGTGGATGCATGCATCTCCCTAAACTCTTCCCTAATTTTCCCTAAACCACTCCATACTCCTCCCTAAACCCCTCCCATTTATTAGTAAGTATGCACCTTTTTCTAGGTATTCCACCTGGTCTCTCCCACATTTAATACCAAGAAGTAAACGTACATGTGTGAGGCTATCCCCATAGAAAAGATAGGAGAAGTGGAGATTTACACTCGTAGAGTTGTGAATAGCATTTAGCAGTACTTTAGTAATACTTATGTAGTACTACTGAACATAATACTAAATGGAGTTTGAGAATAGGCCCTACATGTATATTTTGGCACAGTCATGGTTAATTAATTGTGCAAACACTACATCAGTATCTCACTGTAGACTGAAAATGATAAATGTGGGGATATTTTCACTTTTTTAATTTGCTCATTATTTTCTTGCATTTCTCAAATGTATATACTTAAATCCTGGAAAACTAATGAATGCAATGTTGCCCTTAATGTCTGGTGTCAGATAATACTAAACATGTGTGGGTTTTCCCGGGGAATGTAGTCTGCAAAATGAATTATGAAATAATAATGCTGATCACTAACTTGGGCAGAATAACTGTTTATGGTGGACTGATCATTTGATGACAGCTATCAAACTCAGAATTACAGATAAAGTATAAAAACTATACATTTCCTAAATATATATGGCATAATAAATCTATTTATGAAGTCAGGCATTCCTTGCCCTTGCTGGCTGACCAGTTCAAAATGCTGAAAATTATGCTTGACAGATTATTGCAAATGTTTTGTACTTCTCTCCAGTACCCATAATGCGGGAGCATACCCGCAGTCAATTGTTGGACCCCCTCATTTGTCCCGATCAATCTCCAAATGCAAGGTATAGGAAACGTATATGATTTCTATGTGTTCAGAATGCCCATAGGTGAAAAACTGAGTGCAGTGCATTTTGGAAATGCAGAAAACAACTGCAAGATAAATGCAGTTCATGCTACATGCCCGTTTGGTCGCCGATACTACCACTTCGCTGTATGGAAACATACCACAACCATATATTGTTAACATCTGCAGAGCTAAAGGTTTTGATCACTAGGTGTTAGGCCTCCATCACGCTGCCCAGCTGGTTGGGAGATCACTCTGAACATGACATTTGTAAGATTTTCAGCAATGTTTTTCTATAAAAGATAGTAATTACCTTCAGTTTACATCACAAAGATATTTCTCCCAAGGCATTCACCATATTTGTGTTAGCCCGGTTTCTTGTGTGTGAAGGTACCAGTTATGTGTGGGCTTTCAAGTGGTTTGAGTAGGGATCCACACAAAAGGCAGCAGGGAATGTTTTGTTGGGAGAACTTCCAAACAGAATGTCTGTGGTTATTTGATCCGTGGGATTGTCATCACCCTAACAATCCCAGACATTTGTGAAGAGTAGGGAGACAGGAAAAACCAGGGTTATGTGGCTTGTATAAATATCAGCACGTTTGATCACCCACAATGTCCTGAAAATTTCAAAATAATTTGTAAAAATCATAATTTTCTCAACTTTCTTTTACACATCTCCAGAACATTTGTCAAAAGTCCCACCATCCAATATTCCCAGACTTCTCCTGAAATGAACAGTACTTTACATGCTTTGGTGTGCCTATTGTATTGCAAAACTGTGATGATGTGAGACCACATTGACTTCACATGGTCACAGGTTTGGCCTTTTAAAGTCCAGACCTCTGTGTCTCTGCCCCAGCAAAAAGCTAGACACTGTCTCAATTCTTCTTAGGCTAAGAAAAAAATCCAAAGAGCATCTGGCTCTTTGCTTGAACACAGAACTGTGTGTATGCGCCACAACAAGCAGCTAAATACTGTTTTAATTCTTTCTTGTGAAAAAACCCACACAGCAGATGGCTATTTTCAGTGATTTAGGCACACCACTTCTTCATCTCAAAATGCTTCTCATTGAGAGAGGAAAAAAAGTTACAAGGGAACCCTACTCACAGAGGAAACAGGGTTTATGTGTTATATGCAGAAACAACGGTTCCTGTGGCGACCAAGAGTATATAAAGGAATATGATACTATTATGCGCAATCGCTATGAATTACAGGGTTAAAGTGATGTCAGAAGGAGAAAAACCAGACACAACTCAATATAGGGTGAAGATAACAATAGTTTATGTAATCATAGTAAAAACAGTTATTCAATTGAATGGTGCATTGTGTCCCCAGTAAACATGGAACCTATCAAAATTCATGACAATTTTGTGACAAATGCATAAAACGGTTTCCAATAAAGTTTTAAAGTCGACCCTCCAGAAAAATGTATGGTGGGAGTGGTTCGCTTTATTTTTCGTCGACGGCGTTTCGACCCCTATATGGATGGGGGGTCTCTTCAGGACCTAACGATATGGGACACGGACGGAAGCGGTCTCCCCAGCGCGTAGCGGCTGCACGTGCGGCTAACTAATTTAGCCTTTGTCAAGTTGTGGACAGGTGCACAGATTGACGTAACGCTTGGATAACTAATCTTGAATCCATATAAATAAATAAGGCCAATAAGTCTGGCAACTACCACACGCGCCTTGTAGCGTGGGTCAACTGTCACACAAGCTGCTGCACTTGGTGCAGTTCAGCCCCTCTGTCATCTCTTCCCTCCCCTCGCTGGGTACCCGGCTGGGTCCCATTTGAGTAACCCACAATTCTTATTTTTCACATTGGGTGTCATACACTTCTCACGATGACAGAGAATCCTGCCTAACCAGATGTCCCTATATTGTTAGGTCCTGAAGAGACCCCCCATCCATATAGGGGTCGAAACGCCGTTGACGAAAATAAAGCGAACCACTCCCACCATACATTTTTCTGGAGGGTCGACTTTAAAACTTTATTGGAAACCGTTTTATGTATTTGTCACAAAATTGTCATGAATTTTGATAGGTTCCATGTTCACTGGGGACACAATGCACCATTCAATTGAATAACTGTTTTTACTATGATTACATAAACTATTGTTATCTTCTCCCTATATATTGAGTTGTGTCTGGTTTTTCTCCTTCTGACATCACTTTAACCCTCTAATTCATAGCAATTGCGCATAATAGTATCATATTCCTTTATATACTCTTGGTCGCCACAGGAACCATTGCATCTCATTGAGAGAGGAGCATTGGGAGAGACATCATTTGTGTGTCTGTAGACTAGCAAGAGTGAGATGTTGTTTGTATTTTTTCTTAGGTAAAGATAAAATACAAACAGTGACTGGCTATTTTCTGGGGCAAAGAGTTTTGTATCTGTTCCCCAGAAAGTATTCACACGAGGATTGGATTTTTTCATTGAAATAATCCAAAAATAATTTTGTTCTTTTCTTTGGCATGGGTACACAGATTCTTCCATGAGAAAGCTCCTTATGGGCAGACAGAGTTCCCAGATTAAGGCGATGTGTGCAATAAACCTAGAAGTGGCGATGGGAAAGGAATGGTCTATAACAATCCTAGCCCCCATTCCAGTACCCACTTAATTGTTTATTTCTTAAGCTTGTTTGATGGTATGGTTTGTGGAAGGCAGGTTGGAGTAGCTCTTTCCCAACTGCATCCCCCCCTTCATCCAGAAAAAGTGATTTGAGCCAGTTAGCACAGTTAGGGAGGTGCTGAACTGGTAACAGCTTCCTCTAGTCTCTGCTGTAGCCCATCCACCAGGACAAGTCTTTGAAGGACCTGGAGGGTTTGGGAAATATCTCCCATATATGTGTGTAATCACTCATAACATCACATGTGTATTAATAAAACAACACGTAAGTGAGCATGTTCAAACTCCTTTCGAACACCATCAGCACCAGCAGGAGCTTTTTCTCCATCGAGTTGGGGGGCATATTTTTATTAAATGTCCACTGGGTCCTTTTTCATAATAACGTATGTTAAAATCCTAAGGATGCACTGGAAACACACTTTCACGGAGTGTAAACAAATAACAATTTGGCAGCCAAAGGGTTGCTGTATTAGCTTGGAGAAATCAAACAGTAACCCACACTAGTAGTCATGCCAGGGGAACATTTCCTGAACAAGATGCTAGTGTAGCTGAGGCTGTTATTGGTGAGTGAGTGAGTTTGTCAACTCCACATGTTGATTGATAGCAAAATGTATGTCCAAAGTGTTCAAATTTTAATGACATTTTCAAGGAAATGTTGGTTACTAGCTTTGCTCTGAAGACTCACACTCCATTAGGTGAGACATTTGGCAGCAGAAAATTACCAGTATGTGGCAGCCATGCAGTGAGGATAAATCAATACCTTTCAGGGAAACAGCAGGTTGTCGGGATAGCAGATTGTAGCAATGTTTCTTGGTTGAAGGAGTTAGCTTCAAATTGACCAATTTCCCACGCCCGAAATTCTCCTCTGCATGCATATCCATCTGCAGGAAACCAACCAACCTTTAGTGGTCAGACTGCTGCAAGCTTTGTCTTTGACATGGATGACTTTACAATTCTTCATATGCCTTTGAAAGAAACAAAATGTCTTTATTTTTCAAGCCCTTTTACACGTTTAAACTTCATACATCACTAATATACAATATTCTAAGAGAGGTATCAAAAGATATAGAGGCACTACATCTGTAAGCCATCAATCGCCAGCTTATAGATGTAGGTAGCAATTTTCACCTAATGCTTTTCCACCTTTGCTAGCCCACTTTTTCTGTTCTTCGTGTATGTTAGGAACACTTATTTGCCCCATATGTGATCAGTATGTGAACAATTTAAAAACAGCATTTAGTGTTCTTCCGTTTAAATACATGGATTTTTGTAACATTGCTTCCACTTTAAATATGATCTTTAGTGATGTAGTTTGTTTCAAATGAACTTTTCCTCATAATGCACTTTGATGACAGAATGTTGATAAGCTGCAGGATTTACATTCAATGACCTTCCCAGATTAAGTGTGTACGCCACTGTCACATTGAGACCTTATCTGTGACATGAATGTGTTTGCTAATCTTAAACCCACATGCACGTTTTCTGTCAGAAGATGAAACATTAGTGAATGAATTGGTTTGAAATGAAGGAGTATAAAAATAAAATAGGTAAACCATATGAGAGCAGAGGTACATCAGGTAAGTAAATATGTAAATGTACAATAATTTTGTACTGTTTTCCAATAATCACATTAGTTTGAAGCAAGAGAACTATTACCTGCACCAACACAAAATTAAGGGCCTACATTGATTCAATTATGTTATAATTAGAGATCAACAGTACAGAGGTCACAGTTACATGTATTTAGATCGTTAAAAACAATAATATTAAGTATTTTAAACAAGAAGATGAGTTATTTAAAAAAATATACAGACGCTCAGATAAACTTAATTTAAATACATGTACATTCGTTAATGATTAGTGTAAGCAATACAATTAAGTTAATGATATTTGTTAAGGTAAATATAATAATTTAATTAAAAGGCATGCCATGTATATTATATTAAATGAGGATTTCAGTTTGTTTGAAGGTGAGGATAATCAAGTTATTTCAAATCAATTTTTGGTTAACTTAATATAACTTAAAATAATTAAGGGTTAGGCTGTGTATTAATTACATTAGCTTATTTTTTCAAGAATCAGGGATAATGTTTATATTAGTGTGATCTTAAGTAAAATTGACAAATTCAATTGAAAGTATTTATGCAAAACAGTCAGGGTGCGAATTAGGTGTTCCTAACTTAACCTGAACATTGCTGAGATGTTGACACACCTCAGTGATGGAGCTTTTCACAAACAATTAGTCGATTCTTCAGTCATGTGAAGCTCTTTGGAATCTTTGAATCCTCATTGAAATGACATCACTTTCATTCGTACATTCAGGGTATTTATTAGTGCAAATCTGATATGAATGGATCATTGCAGAAGATCTAACAAAACCAAAGCTATATTTTCATTTTTTAACAAACTTGGTCAATATTTTATTACATTTCCAAAACTGAAAAAAACAAAATCCCCAAAGTTAACAAACAGTCACTCTGAATTGTCTGCAGTATGGTAATACCAAATATTTGTGCTTTTTCTGAGAGAATATGTGGGATTGTTTTAAGTCTACATTTTGTGCAGTAATAATAACATGCAATATGAAATTTTAGACATAATGCTGCTAAACGGACTGGATTAAAATAGTTGCAATTATAAAGAATTTCGTATGATATATATAAGTGAGGGTAATAATGTGTTTTAGTTAGGCCACATGTCTATATAAATCTCCACTTTGAACAAGATGGATGACATCTCTGACATTCACTCCTGCTTCCCCCTCTGCACACATTATTTCCCCACAGGGTCCACTAACAGCAGTCAAGCTCACATGTAGTAGTTTATTTCCACTGTTAAGATTACATGGCTTTCAATAAAATGTTCCCAGTTCCCTATGACTTGTAATGATTGTCAAGGATCTTCCGCTGCCTTCTGCTGAGATCACTAGTCCATTCAATCACTGAAGGTTTTTATGTTCAGTGTTTCATATTTGCTTGAGCATCTCTGAATGACTTTAGCATAGAGGGTGTTGATAAGTTTTTTAGAAATGGGATGGTGCGTGTGTGGTAAGGTAATGACATATGTTATTCCTGTGTTCTAATTTGATAAAGAAATGATACTTGTGCTCACACTACAATGATTCTGTAGGTTTTCTCATTTACTATGCAATACTTGTCTATAAGAATCACAAACATTCTGGGGGTGAGCTAAAGATTTTCCTGCGCTTTTTAATGTTGCTAGGGATGCTGCCTGATTTACTTATGATTTTGCTGCTTTGTGAGACCTAAAATATTTTCAGATTTTGTGGAGTCTGCATGGCTTTGAGTCTGAGAGCCTTCATGGCATTGACTCTGTACTGCTCATTTCCTAAATTTTATAATAAACCGTGTTAACCTTTCATT
Source organism: Calotriton arnoldi (assembly GCA_963921515.1). Classification (NCBI taxonomy): domain Eukaryota; kingdom Metazoa; phylum Chordata; class Amphibia; order Caudata; family Salamandridae; genus Calotriton; species Calotriton arnoldi. The sequence goes on along the minus strand of CAWUFW010007498.1, from coordinate 274,301 downwards.
GATCTAGAACTCAATTATTGAGTGGGCCCCATTAGTTTCATAACTGGTATACTTTGCTAATATGATGTTTGAAGAGGTGTCTTGATTGGCAAACTAAATTGTGAGAGAACCGAATGAGCTAAATTTTGGGGTGTCCACATTTTGGAGTATGGTTTTGCTCCCAAAAATGTAGTCTGTACAATCACGTAGGGAACATAAGCACAGAAAACTAAACTGCGGATTAATCACTGTTTATGATATCAATTGCAGGAGTATATGGAAAGTATGAAAGTGATATATTTTCTAATTTTGTACAACCTAAGGAATCAACTGGTGCAAACCAGGCCTCCTTTCCCCTGACTTACTGGCCAAGAATATGTTCTGAATGTGATATTTGCCGGATTTTCAGCATTTCATTTACATAGATACTATTTCTATCCAGTCTCTCTTAGGTATTACCATACCCTTGTCACAGCTTTGCCCATATCTCTGTTCCCCTAGTGTTCCACGACATCAGGTTAACAAAGATGTATTGTTTTAATGGGTTTGAGGTACCTAAAGTCTATAAACTGGAAATGTGCATCAGGAAAAACTGGAAAGCAACTGAAAGTGAGATACAGATTAGGTTATCTATCTTTTGGTTCATGTGTATACCTCAACCATATATTCTGAACAACTAAACATGCAAAGATTTCTGTTATAATGCTATTGAATGTCACCAGTTGGTTTCACCTGTGTTTCTCACCCCCTTCATATCTTCCCTGATGGTATCTACCTTAGAACCTTCAGGTAGAGCTCATTTAGTATGTTGGGTTCCTGTCAGTGGTGATGCACTGCATTAGTTGGCAAGACTGGAGACGTTGTTTACTGGTATCTTAATAAAGATATGGGAAAGACCCTGTCTTGCAGCTATTGTTGTCTTTCTGCATGCATGAGGTGGGGTGCGAGGAAAAAGGAGAAAGACTGTTATGTGCCGGGGAATACTCTCACATGCTTTTGGTTTATTCCAGTCTTATTTAAGCTGCAGCGCATCATTAACACCTCCCTTCTGCCACATCGCAATCATGATCTGCTCTTCACTGCTTTCTGTGAAAAACGCTACCTTAGTGTTGACTACTAGTGGCGGAGAGCTTTTAACAGGCCTCTGCTCATCACAGTCAAATGTTAGCTGCAAACATAGCTTTTTATCAACACCTCATACCGCCACAGTCACATTTACCATCTGTTCATCTGAGTTTGCCTAAATGTGCATTTTAAGCTGGCCAATGCATTTCAGCAGCTGAAATAACTAAGGTCTAGACCACAATCTTCTGTTGCCGCTCACCGCTATTGCCTGCTGCTGCTCACTGAATAGCATTGAGGGAGTTTCTTTTCTGGCAGTGTTTTTCTATTTGAGTCTGGCCGTGTGGCGCTTTACTGTGCCTGTGGCTTCTGCTTAGCAGGCGCCTGTTAGTAGTCGGTGCTGTGCAGCATTCTACAGTCCTGGCAGTTGCTGCTCTGCCCTCTACCCTCCTGATCTTCTCTGAAAGGATCACAGCATTTCATGCTCGGAGAGGCATGAAGAGCGCATTAGTGCCAACATTTTTCCAGCGGGGGAATCAGATGCTGCAGGAGCTTAAAAAGTACCTTACCTGTGAAATTCTGGTGACACACCATGATCTCATCTGCAGTTTTCCCACAAGCCATGCAGCTTCATTAATTTCATCTTAAGGAAGCAAGCTTTCACTCCCAAGTATGGATATAGAAAGAGGACTAACTGTATGATTTACACATTCCAAGCAGTAATCATAGAGAATGGATAGGTAGAAGTATTGCATGTGAGAAAGTGTACTTGCTGCATATACAGTGGCAACTATGTTTAGATTGCATTTTGAGAAAGTGTATTTACTGTATTTACAGTGGAAGGTTTATGTAAATCTGTTGAAAAGGGTGATTTGCGTCATTTACTGCACAAGGCGGAGAGCATATTTATTTTGCTTTGTGTACTACATATAAGGTGGAGAGCATATCATCCTATTGTATTCTGTTTTTTACTTTTATCCAGAGATGTTTTAAGGCATGGGCAAAGTGGGCTCTGGCCGAGGGCCCCAACCTTTCTGGGGGGCCCCTGATCGAGCCAGCTATGTTCTGCAGAGTCTTGCCCTGATGACCTTGAATAATTTTTAAACAGATTGTTGTAAATAGCGTTTTTCCGTCATTTATTTTTAATGTATGAATGTCTATTACAGACATTTTGCAGATAAAATGTGTTTATATGTTTCATGCAACATCCATATAAAAAGTTTCTTTTAGATCAATACTGGACCTCACATTTGAGAAATGGGGGGGGTGTGACAGAGATTATTTGCAGTAATATTCTTGAGCTGCTGCTGTGTTACAATACTGAAAACATACATCACTATCACTGAATATCAGATGTACACACATTTAGAATTTGACCAAAGGGGGCATGAAAGAGCTGAAACTGGATCATAAAATCAAAGCTGTTCCGAACAGGCACCCCAAAATACATTTGGCCCAGGGCCCTCAAAATCCTTAAAATGTCACTGCTTTTATCTGATAGTAACATGGACCAGAATAGTGTACAAAGTTCTACTCATATTCTATACCCCTTTGCTACTCTAACATTTAACATGGCAGCGGCCAACATGAAACAACCCCCTCCCTTCCTAAATGACTCTGGTGAACCTGGCATATCATGAGACAGGTGGATAAAATGTTTCAATTCATATTTAATAGCTATAGTGGGTGAGAAATCTTCATCTATACGCTAACAACACATATTATTACATAATCTAGGTTTGCAAGGAAGAAAGGTGTATGAAGATATTTCAGAACAAGAATCTATTGAAGCCAATGGGGAGGGCACACTAAGAAAGTTAGAAACTCACTTTAAAAAAAGAATCACTGTAGTTCTTGAAAGACATAAATGCTTAATAGATCTCAAAGAAAAGGAGAAAAATGGTCCGCTTATGTGGCTGTCCTTAGAGCTTTATCTACCTGGTGCTATTTTGGGGCGTTCACGGATTCTTTGTCTGATCAGCTGGTTAGATACACCAATGACCACTAAGTTCAAGAAAAACTTCTCACACAAAACACAGATCTATCAGAGCCATAAACATAGCAAAGGGTATTGAGCACACTGCAGTATGTATTAAGGAAATGAAATTGTCCAATGGGACACTTAATGAAAATGCAGAAGTAAGAACTCTCACTGATGATGAAATGGCATTTACAAATAATGACAAAACTAATGCAAAACCCAAAATAAAGAATGGGATTTTCAGATGTTTTAGATGTGGTAACCACAATCACTTAGCCAATAGTACAAAGTGTCCCGCATGGGGTGTTATATGTAGAAAATGCAACAAAAGGGAGCATTTTGCCAAAGTATGTAAATCCCCTGGTGAAAATATACACATGATTACTGTTGCAGAAAGCAACCTAGAAAAAAAGAATTCATATTCCAGATTGACAAATCAGTAGAAGGAGATAAGATGCCTTATCCCACTTGTAATTTTCAATTAGATGGATATACATCAAACCCTACACACTGATTGTTAAGATGTATTTCAAACAAATTTTCCCACAGATGAATACAAACTGGATGTCCCTGATATCTATCCAGGAGAGTATAACAAGGAACCTATTCTGCGGGCGGAATGGTAAAGATGCAGATTTCATTCAAAGACAAGCATACTGTAGGGAAAATATACATAGCCAAACAAGGGCCAAACTTATTGGGATGGAAACACCATAAGGATTTAGGGATAACTCTTGATCCTAATGGTGAAGAGCAAGTACTTCTACTCGACCAATCCTTAGTGGGGAAGAACATATTTGAAAAATATCCTGAGGTTTTCTCAGACAATTTGGGTTTACTAAATAATTCCATACATAAAATAACACTGAAAAGCAATGCAATTCCCGTAGTGCATACAAGGTCAGTACGATTATTGATGAGAGAACCATTGAAACTGGAGTTACAGAAGTTAGTAAAGCAAGGGGTCATTAAAGAAATAGAAAGTTCAAAATGGTTGGTTCCAATAGTTACCACAGTAAAAGATGGTGGGAAAAATATTTAAAAGTGAACATATGGGTAGATAGGCATCTCCTGCCCAAGATACACGTAATGTTAAGTACCATGCAGGAAGCTAAGTATTTCAGTGTCCTATATCTATACTCAGCATGTCACCAGATTGCTCTCCATCCCAATTCACAAGTACTAACTGCCTTTACTTCACAGTTCGTAAATTTAAATTTCTCAGAATGCCTTTTGGTTTAGCTTTGGCAGCGGTGGCAATTCAAAGGATAATGTAACACATCCTGAAATATTCCCAAGAAAGATTTATGTTTTCAAGATAACATTCTAATCTATGGAGTTACAGAAGTTAGTAAAGCAAGGGGTCAATGAAGAAATACGAAATTCAAAATGGTTGGTTCCAATAGTTACCACAGTAAAAGATGGTGGGAAAAATATTTACTTTTGTGTGGATTTAAGAGATTTCAAAGTGAACATATGGGTAGATAGGCATCTCCTGCCCAAGATACACGAAATGTTAAGTACCATGCAGGAAGCTAAGTATTTCAGTGTCCTATATCTATACTCAGCATGTCACCAGATTGCTCTCCATCCCAATTCACAAGTACTAACTGCCTTTACTTCACAGTTCGTAAATTTAAATTTCTCAGAATGCCTTTTGGTTTAGCTTCGGCAGCGGTGGCATTTCAAAGGATAATGCAACACATCCTGAAATATTCCAAGAAAGATTTATGTTTTCAAGATAACATTCTAATCTATGGTTCTAATGAGGAAGAACAAAATAAAAATGTCAGTCTAGTCCTGGGTAAACTGACAAAAGCAGGTTTCACCCTAATGGAAAGTAAATGCAAAATTAGAGTCTTGTCAGTGGACAAACTTGGGCACACTATTTCAAATGAAGGTATCAAACCCAAGATTGATCTAGTAGAAAGAGTTTGGAAGGCCCCCACTCTAACCAATAAAGATGAAGTGAAATCATTTTTGGGTTTGGCCAAGTACATGTCTATGTTTATAAGAAATTTTGCAGATTTAGTTCAACCCATCAGGGACTTGTTAAAAAAATGTGCACTCTTTATTTGGAAGGAGGAACATACTATTACTTTCACAAAAATAAAAAAGAGCCATTGTCAATGACCCACACATAGGGAATTTCAATGTGATCCTCAAAACCATGTTGACCACAGACGCAAGTAGCAAAGAGTAGGTGCCACATTTTCACAGATGGTTGAGGGAAAAGAAAGAATAGTGGCATTTGCATCTAGAACTTTGGTCAGCTCAGAGGTAAATTATTCTATGGCTGAGAAAGAAGCTCTGGCTTGCCTTTTTGTTATCAATTACTTCAAATGTTACCTCTGGGGACTACCTTTTGTATTAAGAGCAGACAACAAACCATTTGTGTAAATATTATCTAAGAAGGATATGGAGAAAACCACACCCAGGATCTCTAAATAGGTCTTAGGCCTTCAAGGATATAACTATAGGGTGGAATATGTTCCTGGACTAAAAAATAGCATAGAAGATTGTTTATCAAGGTTACCTTTAAAAAATAGAAAAGGCAACATAGATCCTGAAAGGCCTCTTCGTGGTATATTTGTTCCTGCTATTTTATAGTCTGAATGTGGAGATTACATGCAAAAAGATCACACTCTTGATTCAGTGAAACACAGAATAGTAAAAGGGTGGCCTAAAAAATGCAATGAGCTTCCCTAAGATTTGCAAACATTTTGAAATGTAAGGGATACATTATCCATAGAGGGGAATTTAATCGTAAAATCAGGTAAAATCCTACGCCAGGTTTAAGGGACGGTATTTCCAATTGCACATGTAAGCCGTTTAGGGAGAAATCTCACCAAAGCTAAAGTGAGAGTGGACTACTGATTCCTCTACATGTATTCCATAGTAGAAGAAATTATGAAAGATTGGCATGTTTGTAGCCTAGGTGGCAAATCAAGAACACTCATAAGACACATCTGATCCCCATCAAAGTGCCCTCCATCCCATGGGACAAGCTAGGGTTAGTCATTGATGGTCCCATCTATGTGCGAGGCTTCCAAGACAAAAACATCGCGGTTCTCATTTATAATTTTTCACATAGGATAACCACAAAATTTGTAAATACCATCAATACTAAAACTCTCATAAATTTCCTTACAGATGTTTTCTGTTCTAAAGCTATCCCTACTACTTTAATTTTAAACAATGGGGTACAATTTGTCTTGGAAAATATGAAAAATGTCCTGTCCCCCAAACAAATAAAAACTCCTTTGTACTGCCCCAAAGCAATGGAATGGGGGAAGGGCCAACAGGATGATCATAAAGATGATACAGTTAGCCACAGCCTCATCCAAACCCATTGTCCAAACAGTTAAGGGTGTGTTTTGGGCCTACCATACCACTCCCAACAGTGTCACTGGTTTATTTCCATTTGAGATGCTTAGAGGAAGAAAATCAGGAAATAAAATATCTCCTAACTGGCTATTTGATAACAAAGAAGTTTCGATGAATAAAGAGGTGCTGAAGGAGAAGGTGGCTAAACATCAATTCAAGTACAAAGAGTGGTATGACAAAAAATAGGGTGTGAGAAAACATGAATGGCTCAGGAACATCCTCTCAGTTTTCATCACTAGGTGCTAGACATCCTTCAACCTGATTGGCTGGTGAGCAGAAATCCCTGCCAAAGCATGACCAATGCCTTGGTCTCATGAGTGTGGGAAAACCAGACATGTATTGGTTTTCTTTTGGTTCTCAGCGCCCATGAACAACAAACAGGGTGCAATAAATTTAGAAAATTTAAAAACTGAAATAAAAGTGAAATGTCGGGTTAGGATCTTTTAGTTGCAGATATCACACCTGAGCTGGTAGGAAACCTAACCCATTGATTATTTTCAATATCTACATTAACCTGAGCCAGTGGTTGCAAAGGGGCCCACTGGCACTAATTTTTGGGGACTGACACTTAATTTTGTTATTCAGAGTTTGACCCAGAGCAAAAGGGAGAAAAACAAAAAAGGAGGAAAGGAGGAGAAAGAGAAAGATGGGAAATCAGTGGCAAAGGGAGAAAGCAGGGAAGAATAGGAACTGGCAAAAGTGAAATAAAGGGACATAGAGTGTATGTTGCTGGAAAAAGAGGCATGAGGTGGAATCAAGACTGTGCAACCTTGGCATTTGGCAGTGCCACCTGTGGGTAGCAAAGAAAAACCTTTAACACTAGCAATGAATATTTGGTAACATAGGCACTGACCCAAAGGTTTCCATCAGTTGTTGTTAGACTTTCCTTGCCCTCTTTGGTTGTCTAGGAAAATGATCTGAAATTAAACTTTTCAGATCTTCAGCAATTGTTCCCCAAAACATGGTAATTTCCTTTAGTCTTCATCACACAGATACATATCCCTGTCAAGGCTTAACTGATACCTTTGTTTTCCGGGCACACCCAGTATGAGCATATCAGACATGTGTGAGTTTTCGATGGGGTTGAATTGGGACACTGGGGGATCTTTTCATTGAGCAGCTTTTATCAGGGATGTCTGCACCATTTGTGCCCAGTGTTGGCTGGCACCCAAAGAAACACTAATACCATGAAAAAGGCCCTTAGTACTCATCACACCACCCCCCCCAAAAACAAAAAATATATATATGTATATATATATATATTCACTGAAAAAACCATAGGTTTCAGACACGTTATAGTTAGAAATTAGCATTTAAAAAACCTTTGAAATTCACTTAAAAAACCATAGGTTTTAGGGACAGTTATAGTTAGTTGGACATTTCACTCGTACAAAACCATAGAAATTCCCCCGTTATAGTTAGTTCAGCTAACTATAACTCGCGCCCCCGCAATGCACTGCTGATGACGTCACATATTACATCACTCATGACATGGTCAGTGACATCACTGATGACATCTCAAATGACATCACTGATGACATCATCCAGTGACTGTGTGTTTCTTTAAAGTTTAAATATGTTTAATATATATAGGGAAAGGCGTATTGAAGAATGAGTGGGTGTATAAGTGTCTGTATGGATGATTTAGTAGGTGCGTGACTAACTCTATAAGTGAGTGATTAAACGTATCTTACTGAATGCATGGGTTAGTGACTAAACTGGGTGAATTTCTGTATCCGTCTGTCTATTGCTGTGTAAGTGGCTGCATGGGTTTGTGAATAGCTACATGAGTGTCTATATGAGTTATTGATTAGTTGTCTGAGTATCTGTATGGGTGCCTGAGTGTTTGTGTGGGTGGGGTGTGTGCGACTCTGTGCATAGATGTGTGAGTGGGTGATTCACTGGGTGGATGGTTTCAAGAGTGCATCTGTGATAGACTGTATGGATGGGTAAGTGTGTGTAAGAGTGTGTTTGTGAGTGAATGTATGTCCCAGTGGTACATGTGTGAGTAACTACATATGTGAAAGGCAGTATATATGTGTGTTGGAGTATATAAATAGCTATAAGCAAGAGTGTGTGATTGTGAGAGTGACTGTATGGATGAGTGTGTGCTTGTATCAGTGATTGTATAAGAGCGTAAGAATGTGCTAGTATTTGTATGAGTAAGTGAGCTGGTGTGTGTATAACTGTATAGGTGAGTAAATGGCAGTGTGTTTAATTATTTGCATGACTGACTAGGTGTGTGAGTACCTCTATGGATGAGTGGCGGTGTTTGAGTGTCTATTTAGGAGTATGAGTGCATATGATAGTCCTGTACTGAGTGACCGTAAGTATGAGTGACTGTACGGGTGAGTGAGTGGATGTGTGTGTAGACCTAAGAATCAGTGAGTGGGTATGTAGTTATTGGTGTTGGAGTGTCTATGGTTTTGCGAATGGCAGTCTGTAATTTAGAGTGGGTGTATCAAAGGTTATATCAGGGTGTGAGAAGGTGCATCAGATTATCACGTGGATGATGTCATCAGTGATGTCATTTGAGATGTCATCAGTGATGTCATCAGTGATGTCACTGACCATGTCATGAGTGATGTAATATGTGACGTCATCAGCAGTGCATTGTGGGGGAGCGAGTTATAGTTAGCTGAACTAACTATAACGGGGGAATTTCTATGGTTTTGTACGAGTGAAATGTCCAACTAACTATAACTGTTCCTAAAACCTATGGTTTTTTAAGTGAATTTCAAAGGTTTTTTAAATGCTAATTTCTAACTATAACGTGTCTGAAACATATGGTTTTTTCAGTGAATTTCAAAAGTTTTTTAAATGCTAATTCCTAACTATAACATGTCTGAAACCTATGGTTTTTTTCAGTGAATTTCAAAGGTTTTGTAAATGACAATTTTTAAATGTATTAATTGTTATATTTATTTTTTTGATACTGATTTACTACATTTTTTTAAACTATTTATTTTTACATATTTTATTTTTTAAATTACATTGTAATTACATTATACATTACATTACAAAATATACTTTCTCAGAATGAATTACTTTAGTTTAAATACTTTGCAAATAGGCAATAGACTTTTAAGTATAGTAGTTACAGTTGTTGCAATGGGCAACACAATTTCAAACACAATGCAACATTGAGCTCAATGTGAATTTCTAGTTAAATGCAATTAGTTACTTTATGGATTACTTTTCTAACCACAGGACTGGATCCTAGATTCAGTCCTGGGACATCTCCTGTAAACAGTTGAGTAAAAGCGTTTTGGTTACAGTAGTGATTTTTAAGGAATATTATTGTATTTTAAAAGTTGACACTTAGAAACTTTTTCACATAGAATCACCAATGTTATCATATGGGAGGAAATTCACTTAGCAGGTAAGTAGTGTTATCGTTACTTTTTCTTACTCAGTGGTGGATCCTGTATCCAGCACTGGTGCATCTCCTGTAAACAGTTGAAAGAATGCGTTTAAGTCATACAGGCGATTTTTAAGGAATATTTGTAGTTTGTGAAAATCAACACTTTGAAACTTTTCTGCTGAAAACCAGACAATGGATTCCTATGGAAGGAAATATAAGTTACTGGTAAGTACGGTTAAAATTACTTTTCAGGATCAGTACTGGGCTGAAAGATGCAGCACTGAGGTCTCTCCTGATAACAGGTGAGTAAATCGGAATTCGTATTTTGGCTGATTTTAGAGGAATACTTGTATGTTTCAAAAATCGACACTTAGAAACTTTTTCAGCAAAAAGCAGGCAATGATATCCTATGGAAGGAAATTCAAGTTACTGGTAAGTACGGTTAAAATTACTTTTCAGGATCAGTACTGGGCTGAAAGATGCAGCACTGAGGTCTCTCCTGATAACAGGTGAGTAAATCGGAATTCGTATTTCGGCTGATTTTAGAGGAATATTATAAAGTTCCAAAACTCCACACTTAGAAGAATTTCCAAGTGAAACCAGTCAATGATATCCTATGGAAGGAAATTCAAGTTACTGGTAAGTATGGTTAAAATTACTTTTCAGGATCAGTACTGGGCTGAAAGATGCAGCACTGAGGACTCTCCTGATAACAGGTGAGTAAATCGGAATTCGTATTTCGGCTGATTTTAGAGGAATATTTTAAAGTTCCAAAACTCCACACTTAGAAGAATTTCCAAGTGAAACCAGTCAATGTTAGCCTATGGAAGGAAATTCAAGTTACTGGTAAGTACGGTTAAAATTACTTTTCAGGATCAGTACTGGGCTGAAAGATGCAGCACCGAGGTCTCTCCTGATAACAGGTGAGTAAATAGGAATTCGTAGTTCGGCTGATTTTAGAGGAATATTTGCACAATGGTGAAGGGAGGGGGCGGGGCCTGAGGTGACATCTGTGCAAACGGGCACGTGGCGCGTTTTAAGTTGGGGGATTAAGTCCCCTTGAATCATGAGGGTCCCTGGTGTCCAACTAGCCCACCCTGTACCTCCAGTATGCGCCAGGGAGCTGCGTTGCAGAGAGGTGTTCAGAGGCCACGCCCCTTTTTGCACCTCTCTGCAATGCAGCTCTGTGGCGCTTTCTGGACGTACCTGTTGGGCTAGTTGGCCCCCAGGGACCCTCAGGATTGAAGGGGATTTAATTCCCCATCTTAAAACGCGCCACGGTGCCTGTTTGCACACATGTCACCTGAAGCCCCGCCCCTCCCTTCACCACTGTGCAAACGCGCCCGTGGCGCGTTTTAAGTTGGGGGATTAAGTCCCCTTGAATCCTGAGGGTCCCTGGAGTCCAACTAGCCCACCATGTACTTCTAAAAGCGCCACAGAGCTGCATTGCAGAGAGGTGTAAAAGGGCGTGGCCTCTGTACACCTCTCTGCAACGGAGCCCCTGGCGCATACTGGAGGTTCCTGGTGGGCTAGTTGGCTCCAGGGACCCCAGTATTCAAGGGGAATTACTTCCCTTCTTAAACGCGCCAGGGGGCGCGTTTGCAGAGTATTGCAGGGAGGGGGGCGGGGCCTCCGGCACGATGCCGGTCGTTTTTTTTTTTTTTTTTTAATGGGAGGCCCCCCTTCCCTTGGCCACTTTTAGTCCCGGGGACCCCATCCCCCGGGGCCTGTGCATTTTTTTTTTTTTTAAATTCCCCAAAAAACGGGAAGGGGGCCGCGTGGCCCCCCTTCCCTGGGCCTGTATTGGCCCCGGGGACCCCATCCCCCGGGGCATGCCCTCGATGTTTTTTTTGTATTATTTTGGAGGGGGGCTGCGTGGCCCCCCTCCTCAGGCCATTTAAGGCCCCGGGGACCGCATCCCCCGGGGCCGGCCTTGCCCTTTTTTTTTACTTTTTTTTTTATTTGGGGAGGGGGCTGCGTGGCCCCCTCCCGAGCCACTTATGACCCCGGGGACCCCATCCCCCGGGGCCTGGCCTCTGGTTGGAGACTGTGGGGGTCCCCAATCCCCCCACAGTCCCAGCCGGCTCCCCGCCTCCTGCGCGAGCCGGCTATTGCTTTTCCACATGGGGAGCAGCTAACATGCTGCTCCCCATGTGGAAAAGCAATTGGGTTTGCATTTTGAAAGAGAGAGCAGGTTTCCTGCTCTCTCTTTCAAAATGCAAACCAAGTTTGCTATGACAGGACGGGAGCCGCGAGGCTCCCGTCCTGTCATAGCAAACTACAGTGTTCCGGGGGTAGGCACCCAGGGACACTGCAAGAGCCTGCCCTGGGGGGTGGCGGTCCCCAGGGCCATCAAGGGCTCCAGGAGGGGGGCCACGCGGCCCCCCTCCCAACCATTTCACAGCCCCGGGGAGGTGGTGGTCCCCGGGGCGTGTGGGGGGGGCTGGAGCCCCCCCACACAGGTTAAACATTTTTTTTTTTTTAAAAAGAAGCCCCGGGGGGTGGCGGTCCCCGCACCATTATTTTCTAAAGCCCCGGGGGTGGTACCCCACATTAAATCTAAACCCCCCCCACCATGCCCCCGGGACTTGGCGCACCCTGAGCGCATCTCGCAGATTTTTTTTTTTTAAAAATGCTTTTTCTGCGCAGGGGTCCTTGTGGGACCCCTGAGCAGACCTAGGGGTCAGGGTGTTTCTACCCTGCCCCCTTTTGCGCTTGCGCACTTGTTTCTGTCCCTCGGTTCTACCGAGGACAAAATGGCTGCCAACACTTCCTGATTTGGAGTGTTGACAGCCAATTAGCATGCAGCTCGTGATCGGGAGGGTGTGCGAATCCGACGCGGCCATAGATATATATGTGATTTTCATTTTGATTTTCACAGGAACTACTGAACGGTTTATACCATTTAACAAAAGGGTTCTTTCTGAACCAAGAACTACCTCTTTGCCAAATTTGGTGTAATTCCGTTCAGCAGTTCAAGCTGTAGCCGTGTCTAAAGTTTCCTATGGGAAAATGAATGGGGAAAACACGTTTTGGGACCCCCTTTTTTCTCGGCCCCCGCTTGATGAATCACCCTGAGACTTTCAGGGTAGGAGCGGACCTCTACCCCCCATTCATTTTCCCATAGGAAACTTTAGCCACGGCTACAGCCCGAACTGCTGAACGGAATTACACCAAATTTGGCAAAGAGGTAGTTCTTGGTTCAGAAAGAACCCTTTTTGTTAAATGGTGTAAATCCATTCAGTAGTTCCTGAGAAAATCAAAAGAAAAATCACATATATATCTATGGCCGCGTCGGATTCGCGCACCCTGAGCGCACCCTGCGCGCACCGTCCCGATCACGAGCTGCATGCTAATTGACTGTCAACACTCCAAATCAGGAAGTGTTGGCAGCCATTTTATGCCTCGGTAGAACTGAGGCACAGAAACAAGTGCGCAAAACGCATAAAGGGGGCAGGGTAGAAACACCCTGACCCCTAGGTCTGCTCAGGGGTCCCACAAGGACCCCTGGGCAGAAAAAGCATTTTTATTTTTAAACGGCGGGATGCGCTTAGGGTGCGCGGATCCCGCCGATTAAAAAAAAAACCCACAAGAAACAAGTGTGCAAAATGCACAAACGGGGCAGGGTAGAAACACCCTGACCCCCTAGGTTTGCTCAGGGGTCCCACAAGGACCCCCTGGGCAGAAAAAAGCATTTAAAAAAAAATAATAAAAAAAAATGATCGTGCCGCAGGCCCCCCCCTTCCTTTACCACTCTGCAAACGCGCCCCTGGCGCGTTTGCAGAGGGGAACAATTCCCCTTGAATACTGGGGGTCCCTGGGGGCCAACTAGCCCACCAGGAACCTCCAGTATGCGCCAGGGGGCTGCGTTGCAGAGAGGTGTACAGAGGCCACGCCCCTTTTTACACCTCTCTGCAACGCAGCTCTGTGGCGCTTTTTGGAGGTACTTGGTGGGCTACTTGGCCCCTAGGGACACTCGGGATTGAGGAGGATTTAATTCCCCATCTTAAAACGCGCCACGGGGCCTGTTTGCAGACATGTCACCTGAAGCCCCGCCCCCTCACTTCACCACTGTGCAAATATTCCTCTAAAATCAGCCAAACTACGAATTCCGATTTACTCACCTGTTATCAGGAGAGACCTCAGTGCTGCATCTTTGAGCCCAGTACTGATCCTGAAAAGTAATTTTAACCGTACTTACCAGTAACTTGAATTTCCTTCCATAGGATATCATTGCCTGCTTTTTGCTGAAAAAGTTTCCAAGTGTCGATTTTTGAAACATACAAATATTCCTCTAAAATCAGCCGAACTACGAATTCCGATTTACTCACCGGTTATCAGGAGAGACCTCAGTGCTGCATCTTTGAGCCCAGTACTGATCCTGAAAAGTAATTTTAACCGTAGTTACCAGTAACTTGAATTTCCTTCCATAGGATATCATTGCCTGCTTTTTGTTGAAAAAGTTTCTAAGTGTCGATTTTTGAAACATACAAATATTCCTCTAAAATCAGCCGAACTACGAATTCCGATTTACTCACCGGTTATCAGGAGAGACCTCAGTGCTGCATCTTTGAGCCCAGTACTGATCCTCAAAAGTAATTTTAACCGTACTTACCAGTAACTTGAATTTCCTTCCATAGGCTAACATTGACTGGTTTAATTTGGAAATTCTTCTAAGTGTGGAGTTTTGGAACTTTATAATATTCCTCTAAAATCAGCCGAACTACGAATTCCGATTTACTCACCTGTTATTAGGAGAGAACACAGTGCTGCATCTTTTAGCCCAGCACTGACCCTGAAAAGTAATTCTAACCGTACTTACCAGTATCTTGTATTTCCTTCCATTGGAATCCATTGTCTGGTTTTCAGCAGAAAAGTTTCAAAGTGTCGATTTTCACAAACTACAAATATTCCTTAAAAATCGCCTGTATGACTTAAACGCATTCTTTCAACTGTTTACAGGAGATGCACCAGTGCTGGATCCAGGATCCACCACTGAGTAAAAAAAGTAACGATAACACTACTTACCTGCTAAGTGAATTTCCTCCCATAGGATAACATTGGTGATTCTATGTGAAAAAGTTTCTAAGTGTCAACTTTTAAAATACAATAATATTCCTTAAAAATCACTACTGTAACCAAAACGCTTTTACTCAACTGTTTACAGGAGATGTCCCAGGATTGAATCTAGGATCCAGTCCTGTGGTTAGAAAAGTAATCCATAAAGTAACTAATTGCATTTAACTAGAAATTCACATTGATCTCAATGTTGTATTGTGTTTGAAATTGTGTTGCCCATTGCAACAACTGTAACTACTGTACTTAAAAGTCTATTGCCTATTTGCAAAGTATTTAAACTAAAGTAATTCATTCTGAGAAAGTATATTTTGTAATGTAATGTATAATGTAATTACAATGTAATTTAAAAAATAAAATATGTAAAAATAAATAGTTTAAAAAAATGTAGTAAATCAGTATCAAAAAAATAAATATAACAATTAATACATTTAAAAATTGTCATTTACAAAACCTTTGAAATTCACTGAAAAAAACCATAGGTTTCAGACATGTTATAGTTAGGAATTAGCATTTAAAAAACCTTTGATGTCATCAGTGATGTCACTGACCATGTCATGAGTGATGTAATATGTGACGTCATCAGCAGTGCATTGCGGGGGCGCGAGTTATAGTTAGCTGAACTACTATAAATGGGGAATTTCCCGGGTTTTGTACGAGTGGAATGTCCAACTAACTATAACTGTCCCTAAAACCTATGGTTTTTTCAGTGAATTTGTAAGGTTTTTTAAATGCTAATTTCTAACTATAACGTGCCTGAAACCTATGGTTTTTTCAGTGAATATATATATATATTATCTACTGGCGGTCGCCAGTAGATAGCTATAGTTAGGACCTATTTTCCATAGGAAATTAGCAACATTCTATTTCCAATACCTTTGGCGCCGGTTAACGAATCTTCACGAAATTTTCAAAACTTATGGCCCGCTCCGGTCCGCTCCTATCCTGTAAGTTTCGAGGTGATTCGGCAAGCGGGGGCCGAAAAAAAAGGGGGGTCCCAAAACATGTTTTCCCCATGCAATTTTCCATAGGAAACTTTAGACACGGCTACAGCCCGAACTGCTGAACGGAATTACACCAAATTTGGCAAAGAGGTAGTTTTTGGTTCAGAAAGAACCCTTTTTGTTAAATGGTGTAAATCCGTTCAGTAGTTGCTGAGAAAATCAAAAGTAAAAACACATATATATCTATGGCCGCGGAGGATCCGCGCACCCTGCGCGCACCCTCCCGATCACGAGCTGTATGCTAATTGGCTGTCAACACTCCAAACCAGGAAGTGTTGGCAGCCATCTTGTTCCTCGGTAGAACCGAGGCACAAGAAATCAGAAAAACAATAGCGAAAAATGCAAAAAGGGGGCAGGGTAGAAACACCCTGACCCCCTAGGCCTGCTCAGGACCAAAAAAAGCATTTAAAAAAAAAAAAACATCGGCGGCAAGCGCGCAGGGTGCGCGGATCCCGCCGTGAAAAGAAAAAAACGAAGCGCGGGCTCCCGCTCTTCGTTGTTATTTGGCCCACGGGTGGGCCAAGTCCCGGGGGCATGCGGGGGTTTATTAATAATTTTGGGGGGCCTCTAAGGCCCCCCCAAGCCCCGGGGACCGCCACCCCCCGGGGCTTTGATTTTAAAATGGTGCAGGAGGGCACACGGCCCTCCCGCAGCCCCGGGGACCGCCACCCCCCGGGGCTTCTTTTTTTTCAATATAGATACCTGTGTGGGGGGCTCGAGCCCCCCCACACGCCCCGGGGACCACCACCTCCCCGGGGCTTTGAACATGTTGGGAGGTGGGCCGTGTGGCCCCTCTCCTGGAGCCTGTGATGGCCCTGGGGACCACCACCCCCAGGGCCGGCTCATGCAGTGTCCCGGGGTGCCCACCCCCGGGACACTGCTGTTTGCTATGACAAGGTCTGTGACAAAAGTCGATACCGACACACTGGCAGCCATGGCGGCTACCAGAGACGGGACGTAATACCCACAGGGCTTTCTGTCCAGATATGAATACCAATTGTCCCCGGAACAAGTTCCAACAGTAACAATTCCTTCCGTTGGGGATCCGCTGATTCCCAACGAGGACCGCAGACATGCGTTGATCACAGCTGCACATGAGGGCAAGGCTTCAGCGCACACCGGTGTATTGGCAATGGTGTCCCTCTTGCAGCAACGTCCTGTTTCTGCCCCACATGGCATTGCTGATAGCTCTCTGTGGCCTTCTGTTCCCACTATGAAAGCAGGCTTCAACAAATTAAGGAGGCTCGAAGCCCTGTTATTCCAACATGAGGTTGCCTTGACCTCGGGCCGTGAAACATTCGACCTCAGGTGGCTCGGACATCAAGTGAAATACAACCCCAATTAATTAGCAATCGCCTCCCACATTTTGGGGAGTTGATACACCAATTACACAATGTATCTGACACAGGAGGCCTTGCACCTTTTTTTAAATTGTTGGGCTCAGGTCTTGTGTCCTCGTTTCGAAGGATATTTGGTGTGATTCCGGCTTTTATTAATTCCATTCTTTTCCAGCGCTTTTGCCTGGGTTGCCGTTGATCCTGTTGCTCGCTGGTGCTGTCCTGGTACTTGTATTACTACTTCGTAATGGCTGCCCTTCATGTGCTACTCGATCATCCGGTTCAGCTGGAGCTGTACCGTAGCCGATTGCAGGAATTCCTTGGTTGCCTGCCTACGGCTGTTGTGGGTGCTGCCTACAATGTGCGTTACAGATACACATTCTTTACATGCGTTCATCCAGTTTTTTGGTGCCGCGACTGTCCTTTCTCCTGGGCTTTGGATTTGTGCCTCTCAAACGCCATACGGCCTTGCCCTGATTACGACCGGTTGCTGTGGCCCCTATTGCAACATGATCAATCATGTGCAACTGGTACCCGCATGCTGATGACGGCCGTGAATGGAGTGCTGGCACAATGGGACATCTGTGAAGGGGCATCTCGCCTGCTGCACCACAGCTACATTGAGTACGATACAGGTTGTCCGACCATGCTTTTTGAAGCTATGGATTATGATGAGCACGTATGCTCCTTCGAGTTGTTGAATTGGGTGTTGTCCCTCCTTGTCTATGAGGAGGGGGACCGTCTTTTGGAACACCTTGCCTTCCAAGGTTCAACGGATCTCATATGATTCCGATGATTAATGTTCAACAAGACATTTTCATTTTTTTCTACTTCTCGTATTTTACCACTAATCAACCTTGTTATGATTTTGATTTTATTGAACTTTGCCCCTGCTATGCTCAGTGCTTTGACTCTGCTTGCGACTTGGACATTGTTTTTTCTATTCTTCTGCAACCTGGCCAGGGGAAGGGTCTCATGTGGCTTTAAGGGAGCCCGTTGGCATCTTTAGGTAGAATGGGTCCGGAGGCCATGATGCTGCTTTGGCACACGACACTACAGGCTTCTTCTGATGCAAGTATGTGTTCGCTGGTCACATGCGAGCCGCTGGTGCGCTGGTTCCCTGCTTGTTCCTGGAGTTTTGTCTGTGCATCGTGAGCAAGGTCAAGCAACACCGTCCCCTGTGATTTTGATCTGGTCAGACCCTGGCAGGTTGGCAAGACATGCCCTGCAGCTGCTGTTTGTGGGACAAGCACCTTTTTCTTGATGTTAGGAGAATGCATGTTACACGCAGACACACTTGAGGAGTGACTTTTCAAGAATGAGGAGCTGTATGGAGCTGTGATGTAGAGACACGATCTATGTCTTAGGGGTATGGGGTCTGCTATACAGTCCCAGGGATCTGCTATGTTGTCATCCTGGTTTTCCCGTCCATGGGGAGGGAGTGTAGGTTTAATAGTCCTGTCTCCAGGATCAATGTACAATGATTACTCCTATTATTTGGTATGGACTTGCTACAATGCTGACAATGTGTGTATTATGCATTCTAATTTTAGTAGTGGCTCGTATGCTGCATTACAGAGCACGTTAGTTGATACAAACATTTTGGACTGACTCAGTGGCTCTGTCAATCTCTTGTTGTGGATGGGTACAAGAGTCTGAGCGATGGGGAATGACCTGTTGTCACGATCCCTGAGTGATTAGGGGAGTGTTGTGTTCTGGGTTGTCTAAACGACAATTTCTCAATCTCTGTATAGGAGGGCAGGTGGGACACCATGGCTAGCCGGTCGTGGGCTCGTGGGTACTAAGGCTGTAGGAGGCGTAGCCCCTATATCCCATAGTCCCGCATTGCTGTGCATAGTTCTGTGTATGTGCAGGGTCCCTACAACACTACATTGCAACATTGTCGATTGAGGGCGGAGTGGCGCCGACACCACAACAGAGACACACGCCATAGTTACTTTGGTGGCCATCCCGGAAGTGGAAAATGTGGGGGTAGGAGGAGCACTCGCTAGTAATGTCTCAAAAAAGGTTGTTTAAACAATTATAACCCTGGTGCTACACCACTGCTTGTGTTGACAGCACAAGCGGATAAAGAGGAAAAAACTAACAGGAAACAAGTCCTGGTTGTGGTGCGCACACTTCACTATGAACCAGTGGTTCTAAACAAAATATTCAATTTATACCAAGAAGTTTATATAGACCAAAAGACAATGAACTCAAGAATCATAGTATACATTACATTTGCTGTATTGATCACACAGATTAATAAACTTCAATAAACAAATTCACATTTAGTGTCAGCTTAATAGCAATACATATTATACATCAAACAAAAATGGCATTTCAAAAATTGTCCACAATGCGTGATTATCAAAATCCAAGAACAAATGAAATTTGCTGTTAATTTCCCTTAGATGACAAGACCAGATGGCAAGCCCAATGCATTTCGGGACTTGTTGTTCCCTTCTTCAGGGGCGGGTCTGAAATCAAGTAGAATGTGTACACATGCTTTCAAACACAAGTGTACACGAAACCTACTGACAGAAACAGTACGTTACATTTCACCAGTTTTCATCCCAAAAGTCTTATCATCAATTTACCATTTTCCCAGTTTACCAGAATTAAAAGAATATGCTCCAATCCGACACGGCAAAATCCAAACTGGTCGAATTCAAACAAAGATTCATTTACAGAGGGTACCCTGAAGATACCCTACAGGCCAGCATTTTCAGACTTGAAGGTAAAGATCGAACTTCACTGTTTTCTAAATCCAAGGTCACTAAATCTACAACACCTACTTTTGTATCAAATTATTCGACATGCTCGAATCAAATAAAACGGATCATCAATAACAGATGGGAATTACTTTGCAATGAATCAGACTTTAACGGTATTTTCAATGACAAACCGACATTTGCTTACACGAGAGGCAAGAATCTTCAAGAATTGGTTTCTAGGCCATCAACTAGAACAGACCATACTCAGTACAAGGGCACGTTGAAATGTTTCAATTGCATCCATTGCAATAATATCATAGTAGGGGATAGTCTAACTCACCCTAGCTCTGGCAAGAATATCAAGCTAAAACATTCTTGTGATTGTAATGCTACAAATGTTATCTATTGTTTAAAATGCCCATGTGGCAAAGCATATGTTGGTAAAACTCAACGTAAACTCAAAGTAAGACTTACTGAACATAAAAGCACAATACGCACACTAAGTAAAACATCTAGTGTAGCCGTACATTGGCATGAGGCCAAACACACTATTTCCCAATTACGATGTCAAATTATTGAACTTGTTCAGTTAGTGGAAGGGCTTGACAATCGAAAAGACTCCTGCAACGTGAAGTTTTTGGGATAAATTTTTTAGACACTCAAATTCCGAAAGGACTTAATGACAGGGTGGATATGAGTTGTTTTCTATAAAGCTTTTGTACACTAGCATTATTTTAAGCATTCCTTAACCACATGTTATACTGCAAAGAGTGTGCTCCTGTGTTTACTTCAGCATAGGTATTTCTTATGGAACTTTAATTTTTACTAACAATTCTTTTATTTATTTTCATTACACATTAATCTTTTGGTTTCCACTTCGCATTTTCTAATGTTATTTTGACATATAAGTTAATATAATATCCATTTTGGATGTTTGCCTGTCCTTGTAGCACTTGTTATTCTGGTTTATCATTCAGTATTAGTTTGAATATTACATTTATGTTCCGTTTTGCTGTTGTTATGGAGACAGCGTTTTAGTAATCATTTTTTCCATGTTGGTTTTGCTATGTATTTGCGTCACAGTCATTTTTTGGATACGCAGCTTGTTGTTCTTTCAATTTCTGTTCTTTTATTTTTTTCTCTCACCGGGATCACGTTTCGCCAGTACTAGCTTAGTTGTCCTTTTTTAGTTTTAGTTTGATTAACATGACTTTAATGTCCTTTTATACCGTTATATAGTTTGCGATTTATTCAATATTATTTCACTCATCGTGCATGGTGTTGTGCTTTATTTTATTATTTTTTACATCTTCGTTTCATTCAGTTTTAAACGTGGATTTAATATTTCATGCTACCGCTTCCTCACTTCCAGTCCGCTTTCTATGCGCCTTGTCTATTTAAGTCACGGATTCATTCTGCGCTGTATTCAGATCTCGCGTACCCGTGTGAAGGAGACCATGTTTGCTGTTTACCGGTAAGAGCTGGGTCAGTTCGACTTTAACCGTGGTTGTTCTGTGTCAGGTCAGCTTGTCGTAATCGGTATTCCATTTCATTTTACAGCGTACATTTTGGTGCTTTTTGACGGTAGTTGGTACATCCCGTCTTAGAAATCCTGTTTCTACACGTTCTGAAGTTTCTTTGGAGTACATCATTAAGAATATAGGTGAGGGTTTTCTACCTTCATATCTGCTCTTTTTTAATCGATCGCTACGGCATTAGATTCCTTATTTCATTTTTCTATGTCTCCTTTACAGACAGGACATCATTTACGTAACCTACAGGGTTTTCTAGAAATATTTCAAGGTGAGCCACGAGTTTTCGTGGTGTCACGATTTCTTATTCTTGGTATTTTTCACTTTTTCTTATTAATATTTATTTTTAACCATTGACATCCACTAACAGACATTACAGGCACTTTCTCCAATTTTATGGTGCTGGGTTTTTCTTCCTTTTTTCTTGTCTTTTGTTCAATTTATTCTATCACCACTGGTTCCAGATTTTTTACTATACTATCTATTGTTATTTTGTATAAACGATTTTTCACAATATCACCTTTATAATCCCATTCTAAGTGTTAATAGCACACTGCTTTGATCGTCACTAGGTATATGTTGTGGACTGCAATTCTCCATGTATCGATAGTCTCAGTTTACTGTGTACACATTCTACTTGATTTCAGACCCGCCCCTGAGGAAGGGAACATCAAGTCCCGAAATGCATTGGGCTTACCATCTGGTCTTGTCATCTAAGGGAAATTAACAGCAAATTTCATTTGTTCTTGGATTTTGATAATCACGCATTGTGGACAATTTTTGAAATGCCATTTTTGTTTGATGTATAATATGTATTGCTATTAAGCTGACACTAAATGTGAATTTGTTTATTGAAGTTTATTAATCTGTGTGATCAATACAGCAAATGTAATGTATACTATGATTCTTGAGTTCATTGTCTTTTGGTCTATATAAACTTCTTGGTATAAATTGAATATTTTGTTTAGAACCACTGGTTCATAGTGAAGTGTGCGCACCACAACCAGGACTTGTTTCCTGTTAGTTTTTTCATCCCGGAAGTGGGCCACGCCCAGGGCCCCGGGCTGCTGATTCACACTCCTGGGCTGGACTGGTGTACGCCTGACCAGCCCACTATGCTTACGCTTACAGGGGTGTCGACATGGCTACATGTCCAAGGTCTTCCCTACTGCCTGAGGTGACATGGTTGCTTCCACTGTCCACATCACTACAGGCACCAGCAGTATTTGTCCACATGGACATGTCTGTGCTCTGCATACTCAAGACTGTCCGGTACATCACCGCCACACTTGGCATTGTGTGCATTCTCATTCATGGGTCCATTGCCTCCTTCGCACATTCTTGGTTCCCACCTCTCCCCACCTTCTGCAGTTGTGTGGCAGAGGGGCTATGCCTTTGTGGATGGTTTGCCTACATGTCTGGCCCCTGTTGCCACAGTTACTTGTGTTGTCGTGTCTGGTAGGTGGGCATGTTTGTTAGCATGTTGTATGTGATTTTGTTATGTGTGCATTCCCACAGTTGTGAGTTGTATGATTGTGGAGTTGAGGTGTGTGGTGTGTTCCGTTGGTGCTTGGCAACGAGCAGTGCATTTCCATAGGTGCCATCCTGGAAGCGCTGGTTGATGATGGACTGTCGGAGGATGTGGGAGTCATGCACACTGCCTGGGAAGTTGGCGACGGCATTGGTGTACAGTCCCGAGTGGTCCCCTTTTGCCTGCACATTGATGGGATGCGTGTGCTTTCTGTAGCGGTAATTGTGTGCAGTGTCGGCAGGGGGCAGGAGTAGGACATGTGTGTAGTGAATTGCCCCCAACATGTGCGGGAAGCCAGCTATGGCGTAGATGCCTTGCTTGGTCTCCAGCTGTTCCTGTGCAGTGTGGGGGTAGTGACGGTGGCGGGGTAACAAGCTGATGATGGCATCCAAGACAGGTGTGAGGAACTTTGATAGGGCTGGCTGTGTGACTCCTCCGACTCTGGCAGTTGTTGTTTGGGAGGTACCAGGGGCCAACAGGTGCAGCACCGCCAGCAGCTCTGTCTGCGGAGGGATGTTGGTTGTCCGCTCTGTTGGTGCCGTCAGCCTGTGGGCAATGTGGGTCAGGATGCGGTGGATGGTTGTCCTTTTGGGCCTGTGGTGGGCAATGACATCCTCTGGCATTGAGTCTCTGGGGCTGGTGCGTTTTCGGAAGGTCTGCTGTCTTGTTCTGCGCTGCCTCGGTGGCAGTCCGGGGGGTGTGGTGGTCCTGGAGGTGGGGGTGGTCCTGGGGGTGGTGGCGGTGGGTGTTGTGGCCCTCTTGGGTCTCCGGGCTGCATGATTGGTGGCTCCATGGCATCTGTTGGTCTTCAGATGTGGCTCTGGGCTGGGCTACCTTTGTGCTGCAGGTTTTCGTCCTACTTAAGACCAGGTGAAAGCAGGTCTTGAGTCCCTGCTGCTAACGTGCTTTATCTCCTGTTTTTGGACCGCATCGCCGATCTGGCTGGTCGTTGGGAATATCGCGGAGTGGTGTTATCGTGGGTTTTGGCACGGGAACGCCTACTCTGCATATGATTAGCGTTAGTTGTCGCTGTCAACCTTGGCTATGTTTTTGGCGGCAGCTATTGCAGGAAAACTGACGATGTGGGCTGTTAGCGCAGGCTTGTGAATGGGGCGATGGGTCTATCGCAACTTTCGTGGCGGTTAAGTGCCGCTAATTCGGCGATGGGTCCTTGAGAATATGCCCCTTAGAGTCTGGAAATCGCAGGGTTTGGACTGCAAATGGGCTTTGTTGTACATCAGACGCAAGATGAAAACTAGTGGCCTCTCTGCTGCAGTGCACTGACACCACTCAAAGAGTGGCTGTTTTGACAAACCCTCCAAACAATTATTCACTTTTCCACTAATCAGGAAAAGTACGGGCTAGGGTTTCACGACATCCACACTTAACCTGCTTTTAATGTTGTTTCGTTTCTGATTTTTGTACATTTTGTTTAACTTGTACCTGATTTCCTTTGAAAATGTTGTATACATTGTGCTTTACTCGTGTTTCTACC
Organism: Calotriton arnoldi; assembly: GCA_963921515.1. Taxonomy (NCBI): domain Eukaryota; kingdom Metazoa; phylum Chordata; class Amphibia; order Caudata; family Salamandridae; genus Calotriton; species Calotriton arnoldi. The sequence goes on along the minus strand of CAWUFW010007498.1, from coordinate 249,836 downwards.
GCTGTCATGGTTTACATTAGTTTGTTTCAAGCTGTCTAATTGTGATTTTACTGTACTATTTGCCATTTTGTTCTGAATTTTATTGGTACTGCCACTTTGTCTTCGCATTTTGTCTTTTTGCCTCTTGCTGTCATTTTGTTCAGCTATTCATTTTTATTCTGCAGAGATTGTGCTAAGTGACTAGCTAAGTGAGATTGATTTTTGTGTTTCAGAACTGACAAGGTGCAGTTCTTGGCATCTTTAATACATATTTCATACTTTTAGTAACTTTGCTTTTTGTTTTTGCTTTCACTGCATTCCAGACACTAGGAGAAATAAATTGGTAGACATCTGTGGTTCTGCATTTGTTGTTATCAGTTTCCATGGTGATGTGTGGTGAGATGCAGGAACATCTCTGTGCTGCTAAATAATTCTATTTATAATGTGTGTAGATCACCTGCAGTTGTTAGATCTGTAACAATTTAATGCCCTGCCTCTTTTCATTTAATTTCTCAATATGTCTTTAGTTTAATTGCTCTTCCATAGCCAATGTAAATAGTGTAAGTGTGAAGGAGAAATATGTAAAACACAGGGCTAATTGAGCACGTATGCCGCATATAAGAGTATTACTTGCGGGTAACCTTTGTTGACATAATAGCATTAATCATATGAAAATCTGTTCGAGATTTACGGAGGATATTGGGGTGACATTTTCAGACACCAATTGGGTAAAAATTACCAATACAATTTTCACATTGCCCATCAGCTCCAATTGAGGAAGAGTTCACTATTTTTCCATACATCAAATGTATCATACACTAGTTGCTTGCATAAATGTTCAGATACCTATTCAGATAGGTGCATTGGATGCCTTATGGAAAAATGAGAATGACCACTTTCTCATTGGTCCTTTCCAGAGCAGGGTCATTTCTGGAAATGACCAAAACTTGTGGATATGAGATATTAAGTATAGCCTGATTCCTGCATTGTCATGCTGGGGCACCTCTGAGTCTTGACTAAGCCATTCTGTGAACAGTGAGAGCATACTGTGGGGTTCCTAATTTCATGATGCAGGTGCAAAATGGAGGCATCCATCTCTGCATCTTGGCTTGCTGAATTGAAATAAATGATGGGAAATAAGGTGTTTTCTACACAGGGAGGAATCGATTTACGAAGTCTGTCAACATTTGGAGTCTTCTGAAGAAGGCTACTCAGAACAGATAATATTGTAGTGAGTTAGGGAAGACGCCCATCCATGAAGCAGAAAAGCAGTGTTTCTATTGGTGATGACTATTATTTTGTGATGGTTCCCATTTTCTAGATATATTTAGTCTTGACTTGGTTTTGCTTATCAAATTATGCTCAAGTTTATTTTGATTTCTTTTTGTCTGTGGTTTGCTTCACTACTAACTTGCACAAAAAATGATTTGACTCAAAGTAAGAGAAGGGGATCACTTTCACCATTTATGGATAAATGTATTTAATGTCTACAAGCAAAACAAGAGGATTAGCCATCCTTGTTCAGTATCTGACTAAGGAAGTATTAAAATTAGGTTGTATCATGTGCCAAAAACAGATGGTTCATCACACTTTCACAACAAAAGCAAATTCCAAGGTACATTCATAAGGTAGGAAATGGTGCATTACAAAAACCAAGGGCTGTGCATCATGTATTCACATGTTATTATCTGGGTCCTAATCTTAATGCGAAACATATCTAGACACATATCATGTTGATGTCAATGTAAGGGCAAATTCTTTCTTTCAACATAGTTGGCAAGCATTTTTTCTTAGTCAGTTGTTAAATAAAGGGCATACAGCTCACTCCAATTATTCTTCATAGGAAACATATTGCAATTTATTTTGCCCCTACTGTAGTAAATGTGTTTTTTCTACGTGCTCTTCCCTGATTTTTCACCATTTCTTCAGCATATTTTTGCTGCCATTTAATGACTATCTGAACTGAGACACTGCCATTGGATGCCACAGCTGGCATGAAAGTTAAATGTCCTACATGGGCTACCAGGTGTATTTACACGACCAACATATATGAGAAAGTGTATGGTTCCTGAGAACACCAGTATACTCTAGCTAGACTGCAGTTTAAAGGGACTGAAGCATCAATTTACATGCAGTAGAAGTAGAACAATGTATCTTCATATAATTGCTAAGTCACCCCCGTAATGAGCCTTGTAAGGCCACAGGGCTGTTTTATATTTTATATAGAGTTTTATATAGCGCGACCTAGACCCGAGACATCGGGTATCAGAGCGCTTTACATGAGCACCAGTTTCGTTACAGATGGACACATTCATTTTTGTTAGGCAAGGGGAGATTAAGTGATTTGCCCAGAATCACAGGATGTTGAGCGTCGTTGCCGAGACTCGAACCCGGTTCCCCATATTCCATGTCGACCGCTCTAGCCGTAAGGGTACATCCGTATTGTATATTGAATTGGTAAATGCTAAATATCAGGGAAAACTATGTCCCCACTGAAAACCGTTGCAAGTGGCGGTTAGTCACTATGTAGGTAGATAATATTATTATGATGTTATTTTTTAAAATCCTATTTTATATATTTTCACCAAAGAAAACAGCCGAGTTTTCAAAGTAATTTTCCACTTGTCATGAAAATCAAATTTATTGGTGGAAGTAGATTGCTGATATATTTTTGGGAAATGTAATTATTTAAATGTTACTTTGTGCTGCCTAAGAGTAAATTGGTTTAGAATTGGTTCATAAAGGAGCCAATCTCCAGAGGCTGAATGAGCACCACAAGGTGGCTGATTACAACTCACTTCATGAACGACCAAGGCTTAATCATCTAGTAGGGGGCAGAAACAGTGAGCAACAACATTGTGTACTTCACCACTATTCCTTTTGATGTGGAGAGTCCAATTGGAGATCTCAAAAACTGAAACTATACATGCCAAAGACACCCTAACCTGTCTATGTGTGTCCCCCAGCAGGAAGAACAGTGAATTCCAGCACATGTAGAGGGAGGAAACCTCATATCCATAGGGAAGTGACTAGAAGGAGGGATACAAGTTTGGAAAGTGTGGTCATTTTACATGAAAAATTCTAGGAAAGTTTACAATAAACTAAGACAAGAAGGGCTGAAGACAGAGGTCAAAGTTCCATTAGCAAGTTGCCAGGATTGAGTGTAGGGAATTCACCTGTCACTTACAAGTACACACCATAAGACTACAATCTGAAAACGAATTCTTTAGAAACTTTCTTTATATGGGAATAAATATCTGAAAGAAAGGAAGATTCTGCCTGACTGCTAGGGAAGAAGGCTGAAGTACTTCTAAGTCATGCTCCTTTACTTCCACCCACCCCACAGCCTCATTCATCTGTGGAGCTAATCCCAACTAAAACCTGCAAATCATCATGTACCATGTCTATGGGCAAAATACCAAACCTTGGGCCTCTCCTTTAAATTTATTTACCACCTACCTTCTTTATTCAATCATCCCCTCCTCTCTCATTCTTATACTGCATGCTTTCAATCCGGTATTAAACATACAAAGGCATTTCCTGCAAACCCAGTGGTTCTTACCCTTTTGACTTCTAGTGACCCCAAAAGTCACAACTGGAGGCCAGGAACCCCCAATGATTTGTACCTGAACAATATTTCACAAAGATATACAGAAAACACACACTATATAAATAATATAATTTCAGACCTCTCATGAGAAGCATTGGGACAGATGTAGTAACTGGAGTGACATTGGATCCAGCAGGCACCTGACAGCAATATAGCTTTGTATGGACAAACCTGGAGACAATGCAGGTCTTTGTGTCAAAAGGTGACAAAGATAGTGGTTGCAACAGTGACTTTGAGCATTTACACATTGTTAGAAATTGGGTTTCTGGTTGGCAGAGGTATGTACCCTGTCCAACAGGAACCAAAATCCTAGTCAGGGTAAGTCACAGACACAACCTAAATTAACATGTGGCCGCACCCTAGCAGATTGGCACAGAGCAGTCAGGCTTAACTTAAGAGACAATGTATAAAGTATTTGTGCTACACTTCAAACTGTAAAACTGGGATAACACCAAACAAAAAGATAACACACCTGGTTAGGAAAATAGAGTGTCACTTATTGAACAAAACAAGACCTAAATGACAAAACTCCAATAAGTAGAAACATAGTTATGAATTTTTAAACAATAAATTTAAATATAGTCTTTAAAAGCATAAAGCACCAACTGGGGCTATCTGAGCACTCTAGACTGGGCAAAATCCAAAAGTTCAGGCTGACTGCAATAGAGCATGTGTTGGACATAGGGACCAGCCTTGACCCACTGCAAAGTACCTGGGTTGTGTCATCTTCAAAGACGAGATGTGGGGTGCAGGTGAGGTGATGTGTCATTGTCGAATCACACAGGTAGGTGATGCATCGGTTCAAAGAAGCTCAGCGGCGATGATGCATCGAGAATGAAGTCAATGCACCGCACAGTCGATGATGCATTGGAGTTGATCACTATGGTGGTGATGCGTCCACCGTGGAGGAGATGCACCGGTTCTGAGTCCTTGCGTCAACGTCGATGCATGCATTCTGCTGGAACAGCACTTCAGACCCATTTGCAGGGGTCCAAGACTGGGTTGGCACCACTTGGGAGGGCAGACTCACAGATGCAACTGTCCAGGTGCTGGAGCAAGTCGGTTGAAAGTCTTTTATGTCCCTGAGACTTGAATTAGAAGGCAAGCCAGCAAGCCCTTGGAGTCACTCTGGGTTCAAGTGATGTGGGTCCAGTCTTTCACAGTCAGGCCAGAAGGGCAGCAGGCAGCAGGTAAGCACAGCAAGAAAGCAGTTCTTCCAGAGCAGCAGAGTGGCAGTCCTTCAGCAGCACAGAATTCCTTCTTTCTTGCTGAGTCTTTGCAGGTTCAGAAGTGTACTGATGTGGTAGGGTCTGAAGTCCAGTTCTTATACCCACTGGTGCCTTTGAAGAGGGGGAGATTTCAAAGAAGGGCTTTGATGTGCACAGAGGTCCTCCCTTCCTGCCCTGGCTCCCAACTTACTACAGGGGGGTATGCAGTTATTTGTGTGAGAACTGGGAACAGCCTATTCAGTTGTAAGTGTGAGGCTGTTTCCAGCTCCTCCCTCCTAACCTGCCCAGGATGGCCCATCAGGATGTCGTTGGCCCAACAAGTCACACCTGAGCTCCCTTTATGTATGACTATCTAGAGGGAATGCACAAAGCCCAGCTGTCACCCACCCCAGATGCAGGCACACAGAGCTAAGAGCAGAAAAATGCCATATTTCTAAAAGTAAACACAAGGAGATGATGGACGGAGCGCTGAAACTTTTCAGACACTCACCCCCATCACAGATCTGGGTTGAATCCATCATCATTCTTTAGCTCACTTCGCCACCTCAGTTCAGACCCAGCTTTATGCAAATCAGTCTTGACCCTGTGCCTCATGGGAACAGTCCAGCCCGAACTGCCAAGCCAGGTCTTCCCTGAACCGGAAACAAGCATCCTGGGACCGGTTTCTGGGTAATACCCTTCATCAGCCAGGCTAGCTTGAATCTAGTGGCAAAGTGAGCAAGGGACCCACGTCTGGGAATACCCTGCCAACTTAGGGCGAACAAAGCAAACACAAGGAGATGATGGACGGAGCGCTGAAACTTTTCAGACACTCACCCCCGTCACAGATCTGGGTTGAATCCATCATCATTCTTTAGCTCACTTCGCCACCTCAGTTCAGACCCAGCTTTATGCAAATCAGTCTTGACCCTGTGCCTCATGGGAACAGTCCAGCCCGAACTGCCAAGCCAGGTCTTCCCTGAACCGGAAACAAGCATCCTGGGACCGGTTTCTGGGTAATACCCTTCATCAGCCAGGCTAGCTTGAATCCAGTGGCAAAGTGAGCAAGGGACCCACGTCTGGGAATACCCTGCCAACTTAGGGCGAACAAAGCAAACACAAGGAGATGATGGACGGAGCGCTGAAACTTTTCAGACACTCACCCCCGTCACAGATCTGGGTTGAATCCATCATCATTCTTTAGCTCACTTCGCCACCTCAGTTCAGACCCAGCTTTATGCAAATCAGTCTTGACCCTGTGCCTCATGGGAACAGTCCAGCCCGAACTGCCAAGCCAGGTCTTCCCTGAACCGGAAACAAGCATCCTGGGACCGGTTTCTGGGTAATACCCTTCATCAGCCAGGCTAGCTTGAATCCAGTGGCAAAGTGAGCAAGGGACCCACGTCTGGGAATACCCTGCCAACTTAGGGCGAACAAAGCAAACACAAGGAGATGATGGACGGAGCGCTGAAACTTTTCAGACACTCACCCCCGTCACAGATCTGGGTTGAATCCATCATCATTCTTTAGCTCACTTCGCCACCTCAGTTCAGACCCAGCTTTATGCAAATCAGTCTTGACCCTGTGCCTCATGGGAACAGTCCAGCCCGAACTGCCAAGCCAGGTCTTCCCTGAACCGGAAACAAGCATCCTGGGACCGGTTTCTGGGTAATACCCTTCATCAGCCAGGCTAGCTTGAATCCAGTGGCAAAGTGAGCAAGGGACCCACGTCTGGGAATACCCTGCCAACTTAGGGCGAACAAAGCAAACACAAGGAGATGATGGACGGAGCGCTGAAACTTTTCAGACACTCACCCCCGTCACAGATCTGGGTTGAATCCATCATCATTCTTTAGCTCACTTCGCCACCTCAGTTCAGACCCAGCTTTATGCAAATCAGTCTTGACCCTGTGCCTCATGGGAACAGTCCAGCCCGAACTGCCAAGCCAGGTCTTCCCTGAACCGGAAACAAGCATCCTGGGACCGGTTTCTGGGTAACACCCTTCATCAGCCAGGCTAGCTTGAATCCAGTGGCAAAGTGAGCAAGGGACCCACGTCTGGGAATACCCTGCCAACTTAGGGCGAACAAAGCAAACACAAGGAGATGATGGACGGAGCGCTGAAACTTTTCAGACACTCACCCCCGTCACAGATCTGGGTTGAATCCATCATCATTCTTTAGCTCACTTCGCCACCTCAGTTCAGACCCAGCTTTATGCAAATCAGTCTTGACCCTGTGCCTCATGGGAACAGTCCAGCCCGATCTGCCAAGCCAGGTCTTCCCTGAACCGGAAACAAGCATCCTGGGACCGGTTTCTGGGTAACACCCTTCATCAGCCAGGCTAGCTTGAATCCAGTGGCAAAGTGAGCAAGGGACCCACGTCTGGGAATACCCTGCCAACTTAGGGCGAACAAAGCAAACACAAGGAGATGATGGACGGAGCGCTGAAACTTTTCAGACACTCACCCCCGTCACAGATCTGGGTTGAATCCATCATCATTCTTTAGCTCACTTCGCCACCTCAGTTCAGACCCAGCTTTATGCAAATCAGTCTTGACCCTGTGCCTCATGGGAACAGTCCAGCCCGAACTGCCAAGCCAGGTCTTCCCTGAACCGGAAACAAGCATCCTGGGACCGGTTTCTGGGTAACACCCTTCATCAGCCAGGCTAGCTTGAATCCAGTGGCAAAGTGAGCAAGGGACCCACGTCTGGGAATACCCTGCCAACTTAGGGCGAACAAAGCAAACACAAGGAGATGATGGACGGAGCGCTGAAACTTTTCAGACACTCACCCCCGTCACAGATCTGGGTTGAATCCATCATCATTCTTTAGCTCACTTCGCCACCTCAGTTCAGACCCAGCTTTATGCAAATCAGTCTTGACCCTGTGCCTCATGGGAACAGTCCAGCCCGAACTGCCAAGCCAGGTCTTCCCTGAACCGGAAACAAGCATCCTGGGACCGGTTTCTGGGTAATACCCTTCATCAGCCAGGCTAGCTTGAATCCAGTGGCAAAGTGAGCAAGGGACCCACGTCTGGGAATACCCTGCCAACTTAGGGCGAACAAAGCAAACACAAGGAGATGATGGACGGAGCGCTGAAACTTTTCAGACACTCACCCCCGTCACAGATCTGGGTTGAATCCATCATCATTCTTTAGCTCACTTCGCCACCTCAGTTCAGACCCAGCTTTATGCAAATCAGTCTTGACCCTGTGCCTCATGGGAACAGTCCAGCCCGAACTGCCAAGCCAGGTCTTCCCTGAACCGGAAACAAGCATCCTGGGACCGGTTTCTGGGTAATACCCTTCATCAGCCAGGCTAGCTTGAATCCAGTGGCAAAGTGAGCAAGGGACCCACGTCTGGGAATACCCTGCCAACTTAGGGCGAACAAAGCAAACACAAGGAGTTGATGAACGGAGCGCTGAAACTTTTCAGACACTCACCCCCGTCACAGATCTGGGTTGAATCCATCATCATTCTTTAGCTCACTTCGCCACCTCAGTTCAGACCCAGCTTTATGCAAATCAGTCTTGACCCTGTGCCTCATGGGAACAGTCCAGCCCGAACTGCAGGTCTTCCCTGAACCGGAAACAAGCATCCTGGGACCGGTTTCTGGGTAATACCCTTCATCAGCCAGGCTAGCTTGAATCCAGTGGCAAAGTGAGCAAGGGACCCACGTCTGGGAATACCCTGCCAACTTAGGGCGAACAAAGCAAACACAAGGAGATGATGGACGGAGCGCTGAAACTTTTCAGACACTCACCCCGTCACAGATCTGGGTTGAATCCATCATCATTCTTTAGCTCACTTCGCCACCTCAGTTCAGACCCAGCTTTATGCAAATCAGTCTTGACCCTGTGCCTCATGGGAACAGTCCAGCCCGAACTGCCAAGCCAGGTCTTCCCTAAACCGGAAACAAGCATCCTGGGACCGGTTTCTGGGTAACACCCTTCAGCAGCCAGGCTAGCTTGAATCCAGTGGCAAAGTGAGCAAGGGACCCACGTCTGGGAATACCCTGCCAACTTAGGGCGAACAAAGCAAACACAAGGAGATGATGGACGGAGCGCTGAAACTTTTCAGACACTCACCCCCGTCACAGATCTGGGTTGAATCCATCATCATTCTTTAGCTCACTTCGCCACCTCAGTTCAGACCCAGCTTTATGCAAATCAGTCTTGACCCTGTGCCTCATGGGAACAGTCCAGCCCGAACTGCCAAGCCAGGTCTTCCCTGAACCGGAAACAAGCATCCTGGGACCGGTTTCTGGGTAATACCCTTCATCAGCCAGGCTAGCTTGAATCCAGTGGCAAAGTGAGCAAGGGACCCACGTCTGGGAATACCCTGCCAACTTAGGGCGAACAAAGCAAACACAAGGAGATGATGGACGGAGCGCTGAAACTTTTCAGACACTCACCCCCGTCACAGATCTGGGTTGAATCCATCATCATTCTTTAGCTCACTTCGCCACCTCAGTTCAGACCCAGCTTTATGCAAATCAGTCTTGACCCTGTGCCTCATGGGAACAGTCCAGCCCGAACTGCCAAGCCAGGTCTTCCCTGAACCGGAAACAAGCATCCTGGGACCGGTTTCTGGGTAATACCCTTCATCAGCCAGGCTAGCTTGAATCCAGTGGCAAAGTGAGCAAGGGACCCACGTCTGGGAATACCCTGCCAACTTAGGGCGAACAAAGCAAACACAAGGAGATGATGGACGGAGCGCTGAAACTTTTCAGACACTCACCCCCGTCACAGATCTGGGTTGAATCCATCATCATTCTTTAGCTCACTTCGCCACCTCAGTTCAGACCCAGCTTTATGCAAATCAGTCTTGACCCTGTGCCTCATGGGAACAGTCCAGCCCGAACTGCCAAGCCAGGTCTTCCCTGAACCGGAAACAAGCATCCTGGGACCGGTTTCTGGGTAACACCCTTCATCAGCCAGGCTAGCTTGAATCCAGTGGCAAAGTGAGCAAGGGACCCACGTCTGGGAATACCCTGCCAACTTAGGGCGAACAAAGCAAACACAAGGAGATGATGGACGGAGCGCTGAAACTTTTCAGACACTCACCCCCGTCACAGATCTGGGTTGAATCCATCATCATTCTTTAGCTCACTTCGCCACCTCAGTTCAGACCCAGCTTTATGCAAATCAGTCTTGACCCTGTGCCTCATGGGAACAGTCCAGCCCGAACTGCCAAGCCAGGTCTTCCCTGAACCGGAAACAAGCATCCTGGGACCGGTTTCTGGGTAATACCCTTCATCAGCCAGGCTAGCTTGAATCCAGTGGCAAAGTGAGCAAGGGACCCACGTCTGGGAATACCCTGCCAACTTAGGGCGAACAAAGCAAACACAAGGAGATGATGGACGGAGCGCTGAAACTTTTCAGACACTCACCCCCGTCACAGATCTGGGTTGAATCCATCATCATTCTTTAGCTCACTTCGCCACCTCAGTTCAGACCCAGCTTTATGCAAATCAGTCTTGACCCTGTGCCTCATGGGAACAGTCCAGCCCGAACTGCCAAGCCAGGTCTTCCCTGAACCGGAAACAAGCATCCTGGGACCGGTTTCTGGGTAATACCCTTCATCAGCCAGGCTAGCTTGAATCCAGTGGCAAAGTGAGCAAGGGACCCACGTCTGGGAATACCCTGCCAACTTAGGGCGAACAAAGCAAACACAAGGAGATGATGGACGGAGCGCTGAAACTTTTCAGACACTCACCCCCGTCACAGATCTGGGTTGAATCCATCATCATTCTTTAGCTCACTTCGCCACCTCAGTTCAGACCCAGCTTTATGCAAATCAGTCTTGACCCTGTGCCTCATGGGAACAGTCCAGCCCGAACTGCCAAGCCAGGTCTTCCCTGAACCGGAAACAAGCATCCTGGGACCGGTTTCTGGGTAATACCCTTCATCAGCCAGGCTAGCTTGAATCCAGTGGCAAAGTGAGCAAGGGACCCACGTCTGGGAATACCCTGCCAACTTAGGGCGAACAAAGCAAACACAAGGAGATGATGGACGGAGCGCTGAAACTTTTCAGACACTCACCCCCGTCACAGATCTGGGTTGAATCCATCATCATTCTTTAGCTCACTTCGCCACCTCAGTTCAGACCCAGCTTTATGCAAATCAGTCTTGACCCTGTGCCTCATGGGAACAGTCCAGCCCGAACTGCCAAGCCAGGTCTTCCCTGAACCGGAAACAAGCATCCTGGGACCGGTTTCTGGGTAATACCCTTCATCAGCCAGGCTAGCTTGAATCCAGTGGCAAAGTGAGCAAGGGACCCACGTCTGGGAATACCCTGCCAACTTAGGGCGAACAAAGCAAACACAAGGAGATGATGGACGGAGCGCTGAAACTTTTCAGACACTCACCCCCGTCACAGATCTGGGTTGAATCCATCATCATTCTTTAGCTCACTTCGCCACCTCAGTTCAGACCCAGCTTTATGCAAATCAGTCTTGACCCTGTGCCTCATGGGAACAGTCCAGCCCGAACTGCCAAGCCAGGTCTTCCCTGAACCGGAAACAAGCATCCTGGGACCGGTTTCTGGGTAATACCCTTCATCAGCCAGGCTAGCTTGAATCCAGTGGCAAAGTGAGCAAGGGACCCACGTCTGGGAATACCCTGCCAACTTAGGGCGAACAAAGCAAACACAAGGAGATGATGGACGGAGCGCTGAAACTTTTCAGACACTCACCCCCGTCACAGATCTGGGTTGAATCCATCATCATTCTTTAGCTCACTTCGCCACCTCAGTTCAGACCCAGCTTTATGCAAATCAGTCTTGACCCTGTGCCTCATGGGAACAGTCCAGCCCGAACTGCCAAGCCAGGTCTTCCCTGAACCGGAAACAAGCATCCTGGGACCGGTTTCTGGGTAATACCCTTCATCAGCCAGGCTAGCTTGAATCCAGTGGCAAAGTGAGCAAGGGACCCACGTCTGGGAATACCCTGCCAACTTAGGGCGAACAAAGCAAACACAAGGAGATGATGGACGGAGCGCTGAAACTTTTCAGACACTCACCCCCGTCACAGATCTGGGTTGAATCCATCATCATTCTTTAGCTCACTTCGCCACCTCAGTTCAGACCCAGCTTTATGCAAATCAGTCTTGACCCTGTGCCTCATGGGAACAGTCCAGCCCGAACTGCCAAGCCAGGTCTTCCCTGAACCGGAAACAAGCATCCTGGGACCGGTTTCTGGGTAATACCCTTCATCAGCCAGGCTAGCTTGAATCCAGTGGCCATGTCTGAACTGGGGTGGTGGAGTGAGCTAAAGAATGATGATGGATTAAACCCAGATCAGTTGACTGGGGGTGAGTGTTTGATTGGCTCAAACGTTCCGTCCATCATCCCCTTTTGTATCGCTTTGTTCGCCCTAAGTTGGCGGGGGTATGCCCAGACGTGGGTCCCTTGCTCACTTTGCCACTGGATTCAAGCAAGCCTGGCTGATGACGGCTGGAATGCCAGAAACCGGTCCTAGGATGCTTGTTTCCGGTCCAGGGAAGACATGGCTTGGCAGTTCGTGCTGGACTGTTCCCATGAGGCACAGGGTCAGACTGATTTGCATATGGCCATGTCTGAACTGGGGTGGTGGAGTGAGCTAAAGAATGATGATGGATTAAACCCAGATCAGTTGACTGGGGGTGAGTGTTTGATTGGCTCAAACGTTCCGTCCATCATCCCCTTTTGTATCGCTTTGTTCGCCCTAAGTTGGCGGGGGTATGCCCAGACGTGGGTCCCTTGCTCACTTTGCCACTGGATTCAAGCAAGCCTGGCTGATGACGGCTGGAATGCCAGAAACCGGTCCTAGGATGCTTGTTTCCGGTCCAGGAAGACATGGCTTGGCAGTTCGTGCTGGACTGTTCCCATGAGGCACAGGGTCAGACTGATTTGCATATGGCCATGTCTGAACTGGGGTGGTGGAGTGAGCTAAAGAATGATGATGGATTAAACCCAGATCAGTTTACTGGGGGTGAGTGTTTGATTGGCTCAAACGTTCCGTCCATCATCCCCTTTTGTATCGCTTTGTTCGCCCTAAGTTGGCGGGGGTATGCCCAGACGTGGGTCCCTTGCTCACTTTGCCACTGGATTCAAGCAAGCCTGGCTGATGACGGCTGGAATGCCAGAAACCAGTCCTAGGATGCTTGTTTCCGGTCCAGGGAAGACATGGCTTGGCAGTTCGTGCTGGACTGTTCCCATGAGGCACAGGGTCAGACTGATTTGCATATGGCCATGTCTGAACTGGGGTGGTGGAGTGAGCTAAAGAATGATGATGGATTAAACCCAGATCAGTTGACTGGGGGTGAGTGTTTGATTGGCTCAAACGTTCCGTCCATCATCCCCTTTTGTATCGCTTTGTTCGCCCTAAGTTGGCGGGGTATGCCCAGACGTGGGTCCCTTGCTCACTTTGCCACTGGATTCAAGCAAGCCTGGCTGATGACGGCTGGAATGCCAGAAACCGGTCCTAGGATGCTTGTTTCCGGTCCAGGGAAGACATGGCTTGGCAGTTCGTGCTGGACTGTTCCCATGAGGCACAGGGTCAGACTGATTTGCATATGGCCATGTCTGAACTGGGGTGGTGGAGTGAGCTAAAGAATGATGATGGATTAAACCCAGATCAGTTTACTGGGGGTGAGTGTTTGATTGGCTCAAACGTTCCGTCCATCATCCCCTTTTGTATCGCTATATTTCTAAAAGTGGCATTTTTAAAACTGTAATGATAAATTCTACTTTACCATTAAAGAAGATTTATCATTAAAATTCCATAAGTACTTAACATGACAATTCTGTCTACTTCCGAATGGGAATTACAGCTTATTAGATGTAGCAAGGAATCTCCAATGTTTGGGGAGGTTTTTTCGGGAAAGCAAGATGGCGGCGGCAGCGTAGTTCGCCACGGTAACTCCCCTTCCCCAGCCCTGAGTATGCCCCTAGACTAACCCTCCACAGAAAGACACGGCTCACCTCTTGCTCGCAGCGGCTGCCGTCGCGGGCCTGGGTCCGGCGGATGGATCGCGTTTCTCGAGCGGCCGCGGAGCTCCAGCTTGGCATCAGGACGTCTCACGAAGTGGCGGGTGGAATTCCCAGGCGAGGGAGGACGGAGGCGGGGCCGGGGCCGGGCTGCGAGCCGGCTGTTGCTGCAAGCTGGAGGCTTAACCCTTTGGCTGCCAGACCTCTGTCACTTCACGTTACCTGGAAGTTCTGGCTGGAATCTGCTTTGGCATTTGGCAGCAAACTATTGGAGAGGTTGGAGAGGGCTCAAAGAGCAGTGCTTGGCTTCAGAAGCACAGAGGAACCTGAAAATATGTCCCCAAAGTCCTCGAGAGCTGGAAAAGAAGCGGTGGGAAGAAATCCGGCGCAATCCCAGGGCTCTAAACCGGAGCCCTCACGTAGCCAGGTTGTTAAGCCTAACGAGCCGCATAGTCTAAAGAAACAAGTAGATAGTGGAGGAGTGGGGAGACGGAAGGTTCCAACTGAACGTCTACAAACTGGGGGACGGAAAACAACTGCTCCAAAGTTGATGGAAGAAGGAGGGACAGCCCTGGATGAGGATGATTTCGCCCCAAATTCTGCACTGCCCCAACTAACTATTACGAGCTTCTTCAAAACGAAGGAAGATATACAAAATTTAAGTACTTCTGGCCTTATGGAGAACATGGAACTAGAATCTCAGGCTCAGCCTCTTAGTGACCTTCCTTGTCAGAGGGCTTGACGATACAGCCCGGAGCTTTGGAAGAAGATGGGGTCAGTACATCATGCGTGATGGCGCAGGATCCCAGTGTGAACGGCTCTCGTATTATATCTGACCCTTCATCTGGCATATCTGTTACTATACAAGAAGATGCCTCTGGGGGTCCAGCACATATCAGAACTTTAGATGTTTCAGCGGCAGACGACATCATATCGGATAATACAGATATGTTTTTTTCACTTGCCGAGGAATCAATATCAGGTTTCTCTGACTCCGACCAAATTGAAAGCGGGGATAGCATCTTGTCCTCGGATTCTAGCACTCTTGAGGCACCAGAGACTGCCCTAAAACGCAAAAAACAACGAAGGAGCTCTAAGGGACACAAGGGATCCGCTGAGATGCAAAAAAATCAGGGAAGGCGGATCACTGGCACCGGTCTAAAATGGGACTACTCTCATACTAGTATTACTGGTCCTACAGAATCGGCGCTGGGTCAGGCTGCAGGTCCCTCGAAGGAGCAACATAAAGAGACAGCTGATATGAACTCAGTGTTAAGTATGATTCTTGAATCAATTAAAGAACATCGTGCAGAGACCAGGGCGGATGGCAAGAAAGCTAGATAAGCTACAAAGAAGCTGGAAGGCGCAGTTCGGAAAGTCGGCAAAGCCTGCGCAGAGATTGGGGAATGGATGAACAGCATTGAAGTAAGAACCGAAATTGTTGAAAGAGAACTGTCGGTGGTAAGGGAAGGCTCTACATCCCATGAAGCTCAATTAAAAGATGCAATGTGGAAGCTTGAAGATATGGAGAACCGCCAGAGGAGGAACAACCTCCGCTTTCTTGGGATCAAGGAAGGACTTGAGGGGGAGGACATCCGTGCTTTTATGTTGGACTTACTTAAGGAAGCTTTCCCAGAGCTAGGGGGCTGGGATTGGGACCAAGAAATTCAGCGGGTACACCGGTTCCCAGCTGTCCTCCGTAGATCCTCTGGCAGAGACTCTAACCAGCCCAGGGCGATTTTAGTTTTTTTTGGTAATTACCTGCTCAGACAGGCCATTTTTGAAAAAGCTCGTCCTGAAGCTAGAAGACAGTACAAGGACTCTTCCTTTTTCGTTCGCCCCGATTTCTGCCACATCACGGTGGAACGTAGATGGCGGCTGAGACAAATGATCAAACCATACCAAGATGCAGGTTTTGAGGCATTCTTGCTGGCTCCGGCTAGATTGAAGACTATTGTTAGAGGGTCCTTTAAGTTTTTTACCTCTGCAATTCAGGCAAAAGAGTACCTGGAACAAGTCAGTGGGAAATAAGCATTAGATGAGAACTAGATTGGGCCTTCCCTTTTTCTAATGGGCCTCAGGAACGACTTTCGGTTTAAAGATCAGAGGGGTGCACGGGGGCCTGGGGGGGGGGTTGTGCTGTTCTTGCTACCTCCATCACTCGGACCCTATGGGTCCGGCTGCTTTCAAAGGGAGGGCAGGGAGGGGGGTGGGTGAAGGGGAAAGTTGGGGTGGGGGCGGCGGGTGGCAAGGGGGGGTACAGGTTAAAATGGTGAAGGGTGAACAACAGCTGAAGGGTATCTCTATGGATTTGTGTGTTTGTTTGGAAGGTATCAAAGACCAGGGACTATTCTTGATGGATGTCAGGATTAGTGGATTGGACAGGCAATGTAATATTTTAGATAAAGAAATGAGGTGTTACAGCTTGGGAAGTTTTTCTTTTAAAAGGGTATAATGGCTAAAATACGAATCGCCACTATAAATATCTGTGGGCTCAACAACAGTGTTAAAAGGAGAAGGGTTCAGGAAGATTTCAAAGTCCTCAAGGCCGATCTATATTGCCTCCAGGAAACTCACATTGCACGGAAAGATTGTAATCTATATAAATCCTTAGGGCTGAAGGTCCTAGCATATACTTCACAAGATGTAAGGACCAAGGGGGTCGCTATCCTTGTGAAAAATAGCTCCTTTACCCTGGGAAAAAAGATGGTGGACAAGCTTGGCAGATGGGTTATAATGGAATGCAAGAACGGGCAGATTCTTTTACATTGTGTTCAGTATATGCTCCAGTGATAGATGATCCGGGTTTACTGCATTATCTAGCTAACGAACTACCTTCCTGGCCGGCACCATATGTGGTTTGTGGAGATTTAAACATCAACGGCTCCAGAGGAACCCCAGGTGATACAGGAGTTTCTAGTAAAGGGTATAAACCACATTCTATGAGGGCTTATAATAATTTATTAAAAGACATGGGCTTGGTAGATGCATGGGCTAAACTAAAACCTGATGACCCTGGCTATACTTATTACTCGGCCCCCCATAGCAAGTTTGCTCGGCTTGATTATTTCTTAGTCTCTCCATCTCTTTTGCGGAAGGCTAGGGTGGAGCTCTTTCCCAGAGTAATGTCAGACCACAACCCAATTGTCTTTGAGATACTATGTAGCGGGATTCGAAAGGAGCGCACAGGCTGGACATTTGAGAGGGCACTCTTATCAGATAACGAATATGTTGAACATATGAGGTGCTGGATTAGAGAGTTTTTTGAGAACAATATCGGTAGTGCCCCTCCAGGGATGATGTGGGATGCGTTCAAGGCAGCAACAAGAGGGGAGACACTGCAATATAGTTTGACCAAGCAGAAAAAAGGGGCTGCCCAGATTAAATTATTTTATCAGAAACTTGCCGGTCTGGAAACAGAACTGATACGCAAGGTGGCTAAGGGAGAAGATATTTCCGCATCTCTGAATTCTATCACGGTTATTAAAGCCTGTATGTCCGATTTCAATGCGGAAAAGACAGCAGGGTTGTACTTGGCCAAACGGCAAGACTGTTATGAATTTAGTGAGAATGTCGGTCGTTTATTGGCAGTAAGGACTAGGCAACAGGCCGCGTCCGGACACATTGAGCGGGTTAAGAATATGAGGGGGATGGTAGTTACAGACCCGGGGGATATCAGAGAGGCCTTTAGGGAGTTGTATGAGGATTTATACAGTACTTCTCCCTCTGCTACTCTTCCGGAAGACGTTGCATCGGAATTTCTACCGAGTGGAAAGATATCCCAAGAGGAGGGTATACAACTGGGGCGGGCTATCTCTCAGGAGGAGCTATATTGCGCAATCCAAGCCCTACCTGCGGGTAAGGCTACGGGTACTATTACATCCCTATGGAGTTTTATAAGGTCTTTTTTAGAGAGACTTGTCCAGCTTTGCTTGGTTTATTCAAGGAGATCAGGGAGGGAGCTCTACCACCTGGCTCTTGGGGCACAGCCAATATTGTGATTTTCTTAAACAAGGGTAAAGATCCTATTAGTTTGGGCTCATACAGGCCATTACGTTGCTTAATAGCGATGCCAAACTATATTCAAAGATTTTAGCCACCAGGTTGAATTCCGTGATGCATCAATTAATTTCAGTTTGGCAGCATGGTTTTATACAGGGAAGGGGGACTGAAGACCACGTTAGAAGGGTAATTTCACTCTTCGATGCTACTGAAGTCCTTGCCAAGCCTATGGGGGCTGCCTTCTTGGACGCCGAGAAGGCGTTTGATCGTGTGGCATGGCACTATTTATGGAAGGTTTTGGAGTCCAACGGCCTGGGGGTTTCATTCATTAATGCATTACGGGTCTTGTATATAAATCCTATTGCACGACTAAGAATAATGGGGAAGGAAACAGAGGCCTTTCCAATCAGCAGGGGGACCAGGCAGGGCTGCCCGTCCTCCCCTTGCTGTTCGCATTATATATAGACCCCTTTCTTAGGCGGCTGGAAGCCTCGCCACACATCACTCCGGTAAGCTTACACGGCTGGCATACTAAGCTCCTGGCGTATGCCGACGATGTGGCCATAATTACTTCTGACCCCGATGGTGCAATGCGAGCCGTAGAAAGCATAGCGAAAGATTTCGGGATCTATTCAGGCTTCTCGCTAAACAGAGCTAAAACTCAGATCCTGATAAATAGATTTGCCATAGCTTCGGACATTCATATTGTTGAGAAAGCGGTTTATTTAGGGGTCTGTATTACAGCTAAGGTTGAGGATATTGTAGAGTTAAATATGACTCCCATATTGGGGAAAATTTAAAATGACCTTCATCGTTGGGACAACTTGAAGCTGTCAATAATGGGGAGGTGTAATATTATTAAAATGATTGTCCTCCCAAAGCTGCTGTACATCTTCCGCACAATCCCTCTGGAGATACACAATTTTTGGTTTCGCTTAATTGATAGGGAGGTAGCGAGATTTATCTGGTCGTATGGCAGAACAAGGAGAGCTAATGCATTTCTATCCCTCACCCGGGAGAGAGGGGGCTGGGGGCTCCCACATTTTAAGCTATATTATCTGTCTGCAGCTCTGCAATATTATGGGCCTCTCTTTGGAGTCAAGGCCAGGGAGAGAAAAGATCCTAGCTATGTCCCCTCAATATTTGAAATCTTGATTAATACTCGGGCTAATGGCTGCTTATTAAAATTTTATGAAGCTAGCTATTTCAAAAAACCCGCTTTAAGGTTTTAATTGCTGCCTTTCGTAACTGGGCTGGTATAAGGAAAAAAGCAGGAGTGGGCAGGTTTAACAGGTATACCCCCCTGATCGGGAATGATCAGCTCCCAATCGTCCTACAAGATGAGTGTTTGGTAAGATGGGGCAGGAATGGCTTTTTCAGGATTGCGGATTTTTTAGAAGGTGATCACATAGCTTCCTTCGATATAATTCGGGAAAGGTTTAGTATAGGATCTTGAGATTTTTTTAAATATCTGCAGCTGAGGGATTTCCTTCTGAAAAAAGCAGGCGGGGCTGCAGGCTTCGGGCAGGTGGCATTAATCGAATTGCTGATTCGCAGATAGGGGTCCTCAATCTCACAACTTTATAGCTGCCTGTTGGAGGGGCTGCCATATGATCTAGACAAGCACAGGCAAAGATGGCAGGATAAATTGGGGGTTTTGGACTCCCGCTTCCTTAAGTCAGTTGAATTGGGGAACTCGGTGCTGTGTGCAGCTAATCTGAAATCACAACATTTCAAGACTTTGTTTGATCTATATATCACGCCTGCGAAGATCGCGAAATGGGGAGGTGTGGAAGGAACTCACTGTTTTAGGTGTAAGGCTTATGCTGTGGATATAATACACATCTTTTCTACCTGCCCAGGCATTGAGTCACTCGGACAAGAAATATCAGGCTTTTTGCAGTTTGTTTTAAAAGAGGAGGTTCCTTTGACACCACTTCTGATGTTATTGGGGGTAGACGAAACAATAGGGAAAAAGGGGGAAGAGTTGATTTTTATTGCAATGGCAGTTTTAAGACTCCGTGTCGCCTCTGCCTGGCTAAGCCCGCAACCTCCTACTTTTCAACAGTGGAAAAGCCGTTTTTTGCATATTTATAACTTAGAAAAAGCACTTTATGAGCGTAGAAGGAGAAAGGGCAGGATAAAAGGGAAAAAGATCTGGGGCCCGTTCACAGATTGGATTACTCCATTTATCCAGGAAGAATGAAATGCATGGCTATGAAAATCTTTCTTTTTTTTTTTTTCGCCGGTTTGGCTGCCTTTTATCCTTTTTATTGTATATAGCTCGGTCTCAAACGTAATGTCTTAGCTCTTTAAAACTAGTTATTGCCTGTATTTAGATTCTATGCTGCTTTGGGGTCTTTGTTATGGTCTTGCTGATAATGGTTTTTATTAGCTATTTATAGATTTATATTATTTGTACTATAAACATTGTGATTTTATTCTTCAGCTGTATTTTCTTCATGATGAAATCAATAAAAAATATATATTTAAATTAAAAAAAGGAAGGGTTGAGGGGAGGGCAATGCGATGCTTTAAGTTGGCAGTTTGAAGCATGGTCGAGTCCGGGTGGTGAGGTGGTCTCTCCTGGTCACGGGGATCCGGGACGGGCATTAGGTCTGATGATGCAAGGGTCGATTCACTAGGACCGGCCCTACTGGTTGCTACTTCGTAGTGCTGTGCACTATTGTAGCGTTTGTCTGTGGCGATGACGAGCACTCGGGGCGCAGCCAAAGCCAGGAAGACAACGGCGTCATCTCTCCAAGGCATATCTGTACTGGGGCTTTCTGCCCCTTCGCTTTCAAACTAGTGATTTAACAGGGGAGTCAACAAGTATTCTGTATGATTCGCTAAGGGGCTTCGATGTTCTTGTTCAATAAATTACATATGTTATTTAAAAAAAAAAAAAAAGGAATCTCCAATGTTAACCTATGGAATGCCAAGTCGCTATGGCAGTGTAAACTGCACACATAGGCTCTGCAGTGGCTGACCTGAAACATGTTTTAAAGGGCTACTTAAGTGGGTGACATAAACTTTGCTGCAGGCCTACTAGTAGCATTTAGTTCACAGGACCTGGGGACAGGAAGTGCACTTTACTAGGGACTTATAGGTAATTTGAATGTGCCAATCGTGGATTAGTCAATTAAACCATGTTTAGGGGAATGAGCACAAGCACTTGTTAGAAGGGGTAACGTATACAGAGTCCTAAGGCCAACAAAAACAAGACCAGCAATATTGGAGGCAAGTAGGCAAAAGGTTTGGGGTAAGACCACCCTAAGGCTGACAAGTCTAATACAAATACTCTATCTTGAAATAGCAATCATATTCTGAACAAAATCTTTTTTTAAATGCTTATGATTATTTTTTAAAGCATATCTTTATTGATTTTATTACTGCATACATCACATAAATTGAGGATGCAATATGGTAATAAGTATTATTGTTACTTGCTGAAAATATCATTCTTGAAGGAATCATCTTTATGCAATCATTTAGCTCAAAATGCGTATTGTTATTGACAAAAATAATGTTTAGATGTTCTTTGAGTCTGTGAACCCCTGAAGAAATGCTGTGGACCACCAACAGTCCACAGACCACATGTTAAGAACTGCTGCTCTAACCATGTCATACCATTAAAGCATTAATCATCTCTCTTGTGCTCAGGTGCAATTGTTGCAACAGCCATCATATGTGCCTCCCTCAAAATCCCTTTCCCCCACTGACATCCTTCGCAACTTAGCTAACAGAATCCTATTTAACCTTTCCTGTCCCACTTCCACCTCATTCTTTCCAGAAAAATGTGAGTGGCACTCAGCTAAACATAGGGGCTCTCTACAAGTCATTAAAACTATAAAGTCAATAGCAAAGTAAATGTATATCTTGCTGATATTTTAACACCGTTTACATTCTTTCCATGGATCAGAGATCTACAAGACAATACCTTTTGGTCATGAGCATACCACCCTGTAAAGCATCCAATGTTGTTCTATTTTTGTCTTATTTGACACATCATTTAAACTCTCAGGGGGAGATTTACAAAAAAGTCACGCAACGCAGCGCAGCCCCCCGCGAGGCTGTGCTGCGTTGCACGACAGCGAGGGAGCAGGAGAGCGCCATATTTTTAAGGATATGGCTCTCTCCTCCCCTTTCCCTTGCGCTGGCGTTGATTTCAGCTGCTGTGCGCCATGCACACACCTTAGCGCTGCAGCGCTAGGGTGTGTGCATGAGTGTAGCATAGGTTTTGTACAGGAAGGGTACCCTTCCTGTACAAAATACTATGCTAGGCACAATGCAAAGCTATTCCCACTTTGCATACGTGCTGCAAAGTGCAGCACGCATGCAAAGTCGGAAAAGGAAGGAGAAATGAAAGCATTTCTCCTTCCTTGCGCCTATTTGCAAAGGGCGCAGTTTTCGCACGCTAAACTCAATCTACTGTTTTCAGTAAATTGGATTTAGCGTGAGAAACCTTGGGTGCTTCCTTGGGAACGCCCATGCACCACCCTTGGTACGCCTGCGCAAAGTAATGCGAAGCAGCGCAATGTGCTGCTTCCCATTACTTTTACGTTATTTCCAGCGCTAAACAAGTTTAGCGCTGGAAAGTTGATTAGGAAAAAAGATTTTGCACAGATTTGCGTCACTTTTATGACGCCAACACGGCGCAAACTCTTAGTAAATCTCCCCCCATATCTCTTGATGTTCAGGTTTGCCTCTCACTCTGTGTGTGCAATGCTACCTTGAAGTGTGATATCAAGTAAACAAATAACTAATTCTGCTCAATGTACCAAATGTATAATATGTCTTATTTTAATAATTCATGGAGTATCCGGTTCAGTCATGTTTTTGCTCTCAATTTAACACAAGACATCACTTTTGTACAATACCTCATTTGCCTGATTTGATTCATGGTAGTCTTGAAAGATGCCTACCATGTAACGCACCTCTATTGTTCGCCTGCACAGCATTTCAGTGAGAACATGTAAATGTTGTTTTTAAATAAATTTAAAAAATCGTGTGTCGATCAGAGTGTTGTGTCACACATTTTATTAATCACATTATTTGCCGCCTCCTGAAATGTTTTGTTTCGAGGAAGGTATTCGACGTTTTAATTATTTTAGAGTACATATTAAATTGAAGGCACTCTTTGGTGTTAATGAAGTCTGTGTGTCTCAATAATATGATAGACCGTTATAAAAAATGTATCAATTGTCATATCTCAGGCCGTTAGTGTGGAATAGTGGGGTATTTATGTATTTTAAGAAAAGCGTAGAGAGCCATAATTGTGTTCATGCTAGCGCCCAGGACGAGTGTGAAAATGATTTAAAAAACAACAAAAAAAAGTCAAATCTGAACTCATCATTCTCACTTGCAAAATAGAAGACTGGTATAGGTCTTAAACATTTGCTGACATATGAGCATGGGTCTAAACATGAAATAACGCATTTATTACTTTTGGCCAAAGTAAGTCCATGAAGGGTTAGAAGCAAAACATCACAGACGGTTTAAATAAAAAACAAATGTTCAATATTTCCTTATGTTTCTAGTAGAAGTATTGTTAATAAAAATCTAAATTTAAATGCGCCCAATCTCTCCAGGTGGGCCTAAAAGCGTACGTTTTGAGGTTATTAATAACACACAAAATAAGTTGCATAATACAGTCTATACTTTTAGCCACTCTGTTGTTTTGTTTCTTTCAGACCAGATAATATTGAATAACTTCATCAAGAAACGCTAATACCTATCAGGATTTAGCTCGTGGCAATATTTCAATATGTTGCAAACTATTTCCTGATTGCTCCTCTCTCGCAACATTTTCGTACACTCCAATGACATTTCTGCAGTGTGATAATTTAACATTGTTCAATATTTCTGAAAGATTTCGGCCAGATTTTAATCTCGAGCCAAAGGCAGCTCAGACGCAGATAACAATGATATTCAGCTACATTTGGATGGGCCAAGTTATAAACACATCTTGCTTGGATAGGAGTGTGATGCATGACATCTTTGTTCATGACATTTTAAGATCACAGCTTGAGATCTTAAATCTGTGTATGGTTACTGCTATCTTTCCCAGAAATGTCACTACTGCATATGTAACATTGAAACGTTCTATTCGTAATCCATACCGCTCTTTCTTTCAATTAATTCCGACCTGTGTATGTGCATGTTCACTCTAGGGGAAAAAAGCCAACTTGTGGTGGTGGGTTTACATTCTGAAGCCATTATAGGCTGTGTAAACACAACTTCCTTTTATTCAACTATAGGTCATTTGAAAAGCAGAATGTCAAAATATGGAACAATTTACAATTTACAGACGCGCGCCACATATTCTTTTTAATAGAGAAGTATACATTATTCAGTAACGAACACAATCTCCATTCCTTTAGTTTTTCATGTATGAACTACTATTCAGCAAGGTACT
This sequence comes from Calotriton arnoldi, assembly GCA_963921515.1. Lineage (NCBI taxonomy): Eukaryota > Metazoa > Chordata > Amphibia > Caudata > Salamandridae > Calotriton > Calotriton arnoldi. The sequence goes on along the minus strand of CAWUFW010007498.1, from coordinate 225,647 downwards.
TACCAAAGGAATCCTACAGCTGTCATAGGGCCTGTCATAAGGCCTGTTTAATATGAATCTGACCCAGTGGCCAGTACAGGTAAGAGCAGAGAGGCGGGGCAGGGGGGAAGTCAACAGATGACGGGATAGAGAAAATAAAATAAAAAAAATAAAATAAAACCACTTACCTTGCACTCGCCGCATCACCGACTCGGCGATGCGGCAAGCGGCGCAAAGTAAGTGTTTTTTAAAATGTATTTATTTTATTTTCCCTATCCTGTTGTCTGTCAACTTCCCCTCAGCACTGCCCTGCCCCCGCCTCACCTCTCTAATCTGTACCGGCCATGCCTGATCTGACCAAAATGTTGCCATATTTCCTCCATCGGAAATCATTGGTGGAAGGTGAAGGACTCTGTAGCTTTGTGTAGACCAGGGTTCTCCCACCTTTTCTGTAATACAAGTAGGCTTGGATGGGATGTTTAATTCTGCCGGCACAATCAGAGGAAACTGATAATTCAGCATTATTCTTGTTACCCAGAAATACGCTGATGCACCTGTGGAATTAATCTGCAGTGGAAGAGGAGCAGTCTCTCCTTGTTTAAAAATCACTGCAGAAACGTTTAATCTGCATTGGTTTTAAACATAGAGGGACTGCCCCTCTTGCAGCCCTCTTTAGAAACCACTGCAGTGCTTTTATACTATGCAGTAATTACTGCAGAGTATGTATGGACGCCGAGAGGTATGCACTGCAGTGATTTTTAAACAGGACGGAAAGAGGGAGCAATCGCTCTATGTTTAGAAAACACTGCAGATTAAATTAAACTTTAATCTGCAGTGATTTTTAAATACAAAGGGACTGCTCCCTCTTCCAGCCCTGTTTAAAAATCACTGCACAGCACAGCATTGCATACCCCTTGGCAACCTTACATAAACTGCAGTAATTACTGCAGAGTATTTAAGGGCACCGAGGGCTATTAGCGCAAAATGCATCCTCGTATTTGGAGAAAATAGCGCCAAATACCCACTCCACCCCGCCACGGACTTCCACGGAATCTCATGGAATTTAAAGTAATTCTGCGGAATTCCTTCAAATCAAATTCCGCCAATGCTGCACAGCCCTAAATAAGAGCTACTTAAAGTTCAGTGAAAATCATTTCAAGCTACTAATATTATGAGTGTTGCATTAGTGATCAGATCAGACAAGGTCGCATTTTTCGCCACACATCAGTTTATAAATTCTGAAAATAGTCACCTCAAATATAGTCTTTTTAATTTTCTATACATTTATTAATTTAGCCAATCAAAAACCTCTAATTTATTAGACTGGACTGCAAACAGGGGAGCTACTTACAGGAAGCTGGAGAGCTACCAGTACCTCACCAGCTACTCGTTGGAGAAGCCTGGTGTAGGAAATAGGTCAAAACAGGCTGAAAAAGGAGCCATTCAATTAAGGTTCTTCACTGTCATTGGCTCATCTGTCATAGAGGTTTACAAATCATATTGTATATCCAGATTCTCACTGCTCTCTGTATATGAGATATTGACAGTCTGCAATGAGAATGGCACTATACCTTTACCCTTCTTGTTTATGTGTTGCATAGCTAGGGGCCTTGATTTACAGTTTGACTGATGTCACAAACTTGACAGATATCTCGTCCTCCTTATTACAAGCGCATTATATGCTATGGAACTTGTAATAAGGCAGATGTGATATCGGTCATGCTTATGACATAGTACGAGTTTGACAAACTCTAAATCAAGCTGTAGGTGTTAAGAATTGAAAAATAATTCATTAACCCCTTCGATGCGCGTGACGAGCTCAGCTCGTCATGCTGCGCGCTAGCGCTGTGCGCATGACGAGCTGAGCTCGTCACGACCGCACCCGCGATCGGAATGTCCAGCACACGAGCGGAATTCCGATCGCGGTCAAGGGGTTAATGAACAGTATAAAGTAGGATGTGGTCAGAGAACACTTAACTGCTTTGCATTAAATGAGATAATCAACATAGAAATATCGATGATTGTGAAGAAATTTGTGCCACTATTTTGGATCCACACTTCATATGTGAACTTTTATGACCAAAGAAGAGCAACATTCTCCATAGTAAGAGAGGTGGATCCTGTACAAAATACAGGTTCATAAAAGAGGTTAGAAATTCAAGGAGCAGGAACACGAGAAGTGCTATTCACTTTAACTTTAACGCAGAGCTGTGCCACCGATAACACCATCACTACCAATACCACACTAACAGCACAGCAGTAGTAGCCAGTCAATATAGTCATCACTAGACAGCACAGCTAGACAACTTTATTGGGATCCTTTCATCCACAGGTGGCAACACAAGGACCTTTTGATAAAGCTTTATTAAAACTGGAACTCTTTAAGGATTTCAAAATTTGGACTATTAAGATACTCCATCACACTAGATAAGCATGTATATCAAGAAATCCAACAACTGATTTTATAAAGCTGTAAATGGCTCAAAGTGTATAGTTGGCTGAGGATTAACCCTTTCCCTAATGGCGTGTTTGCATACCTCTGAGCCGCAGCCCTTTTAAAAAAATGGTGTAATTTGTTTAAACGCATACCTCTTTGGTCTCTTTTTCACCCAAGCAGACAATTGTGGTTATTCAGAAAGATTGCATACAATTGGGAGTAATTTACCTGTGTAGTTTACTCTTACACTTTTGAGTAACTTTTCGCAAAGTCTGAATATAAAATTACTCAAAGGTATAGACTTACAAATTTCCACCCTCTGAAAAAGGGGTTGGAGCCAGATTTACAAGTGAAAGTTACTACTTCCAAAAAAAGAAACAGTAGTAAGTGTAGCACCACACACCGGGACAACTATTGGTACTGCAACACCTTCCCAAATCAAATTCCCATTGTTTTATATGGGAAGGTGTTGCAGTACCAGTGGTTGGCCGTGTGTGGTGCTGTTTTTACTACAGCGCTGAGCTGGAGTAATTTTCTACTGTTGCAGGTCCCTTTTTGGTTGTAGTAAATTTAAAAGTGCAGTGTGTGAAAAGCAATGGGCTTACTCTTTTTTAAGTGGATGCATGCATCTCCCTAAACTGTTCCCTAATTTTCCCTAAACCACTCCATACTCCTCCCTAAACCCCTCCCATTTATTAGTAAGTATGCACCTTTTTCTAGGTATTCCACCTGGTCTCTCCCACATTTAATACCAAGAAGTAAACGTACATGTGAGGCTATCCCCATAGAAAAGATAGGAGAAGTGGAGATTTACACTCGTAGAGTTGTGAATAGCATTTAGCAGTACTTTAGTAATACTTATGTAGTACTACTGAACATAATACTAAATGGAGTTTGAGAATAGGCCCTACATGTATATTTTGGCACAGTCATGGTTAATTAATTGTGCAAACACTACATCAGTATCTCACTGTAGACTGAAAATGATAAATGTGGGGATATTTTCACTTTTTTAATTTGCTCATTATTTTCTTGCATTTCTCAAATGTATATACTTAAATCCTGGAAAACTAATGAATGCAATGTTGCCCTTAATGTCTGGTGTCAGATAATACTAAACATGTGTGGGTTTTCCCAGGGAATGTAGTCTGCAAAATGAATTATGAAATAATAATGCTGATCACTAACTTGGGCAGAATCACTGTTTATGGTGGACTGATCATTTGATGACAGCTATCAAACTCAGAATTACAGATAAAGTATAAAAACTATACATTTCCTAAATATATATGGCATAATAAATCTATTTATGAAGTCAGGCATTCCTTGCCCTTGCTGGCTGACCAGTTCAAAATGCTGAAAATTATGCTTGACAGATTATTGCAAATGTTTTGTACTTCTCTCCAGTATCCATAATGCGGGAGCATACCCGCAGTCAATAGTTGGACCCCCTCATTTGTCCCGCTCAATCTCCAAATGCAAGGTATAGGAAACGTATATGATTTCTATGTGTTCAGAATGCCCATAGGTGAAAAACTGAGTGCAGTGCATTTTGGAAATGCAGAAAACAACTGCAAGATAAATGCAGTTCATGCTACCTGCCCGTTTGGTCGCCGGTACTACCACTTCGCTGTATGGAAACATACCACAACCATATATTGTTAACATCTGCAGAGCTAAAGGTTTTGATCACTAGGTGTTAGGCCTCCATCACACTGGCCAGCTGGTTGGGAGATCACTCTGAACATGACATTTGTAAGATTTTCAGCAATGTTTTTCTACAAAAGATAGTAATTACCTTCAGTTTACATCACAAAGATATTTCTCCCAAGGCATTCGCCATATTTGTGTTAGCCCGGTTTCTTGTGTGTGAAGGTACCAGTTATGTGTGGGCTTTCAAATGGTTTGAGTAGGGATCCACACAAAAGGCAGCAGGGAATGTTTTGATGGGAGAACTTCCAAACAGAATGTCTGTGGTTATTTGATCCGTGGGATTGTCATCACCCTAACAATCCCAGACATTTGTGAAGAGTAGGGAGACAGGCAAAACCAGGGTTATGTGGCTTGTATAAATATCAGCACGTTTGATCACCCACAATGTCCTGAAAATTTCAAAATAATTTGTAAAAATCATAATTTTCTCAACTTTCTTTTACACATCTCCAGAACATTTGTCAAATGTCCCACCATCCAATATTCCCAGACTTCTCCTGAAATGAACAGTACTTTACATGCTTTGGTGTGCCTATTGTATTGCAAAACTGTGATGATGTGAGACCACATTGACTTCACATGGTCACAGGTTTGGCCTTTTAAGGTCCAGACCTCTGTGTCTCTGCCCCAGCAAAAAGCTAGACACTGTCTCAATTCTTCTTAGGCTAAGAAAAAAATCCAAAGAGCATCTGGCTCTTTGCTTGAACACAGAACTGTGTGTATGTGCCACAACAAGCAGCTAAATACTGTTTTAATTCTTTCTTGTGAAAAAACCCACACAGCAGATGGCTATTTTCAGGGATTTAGGCACACCACTTCTTCATCTCAAAATGCTTCTCATTGAGAGAGGAAAAAAAGTTACAAGGGAACCCTACTCACAGAGGAACCAGGGTATATGTGTTATATGCAGAAACAATGGTTCCTGTGGCGACCAAGAGTATATAAAGGAATATGATACTATTATGCGCAATCGCTATGAATTACAGGGTTAAAGTGATGTCAGAAGGAGAAAAACCAGACACAACTCAATATAGGGTGAAGATAACAATAGTTCTCTTCCAGGGGATACTCATCAAAGTCATAAGCACTGAATAGTCCCGCCCACGTGCGGGGACCCCGGAGCAATAGCCAATAATATGCATATACCTACATATATATCCATATACACATATAAGTAAATATATATATATATATATAGGTGATATGCATAAAACAAACATATATGCAGCCTGACCATATATACTAGGCTCAGAAAAACTGCCTCAATTGCAATGCAAAACCTTTTAAATTTGAACAATAAATAAACATACCCCATGATATAATCATGATTAAAAACAAGTAAACCACTTTAGTTTGCTTTGAAACAACAGAACCTTTATTTTCAAAGGTAAAAAGGGGTAAGACCATAGAGGCAGGTCAGCCTAGAGAGGCTGCATATAGAACAGTTAGGAAAAACTGGCGCCGTGCCTTTAAGACCGCTTGGAACCCTCAGGCTCCCATCATGCACTACATGTGACAGTTAGGTCAGTTCTTTTTTCCGGCTCCTTCTTTGAGGACCCTGGAGTTTGAGCTCCCCAGTTAGTGGTTTTTTTTATCACTAATTCTGGTTTTGTGTGGAATATTTTTGTTTCACTCGACGTCTTTACTGACTAGCTGTTAGATTCAGCAGTTTTTTTCCCCAAATTTTTCACTTTTTTCCCTCTCAAAATGCCGGCCTTATTTATTAAGTGCCCGGCCTGTGGAAAGAAGATGTCCAAATCGGACCCACACTCGGTCTGTATTGCTTGTCTCCCTTCATCACACAAGCCAGACCAGTGTTACCATTGCAGCAAGTTTTCCAGAAGAACCCTTAAGGAAAGGGAGAAGATTAGACTGCACTCTATGCTGGAGAGAGGAAGTAAGGTGGCAAGTGCTAAAGGAGAACTGTCTGCAAGAAAGCCCTCCTCTCACTCAAGAGAACGCAAAGAAAAAGGTGACAAAAGAAGACATTGGTCGCCGTCGAGGGACAGATCAACGTCCAAGGTACCGTTGTGTTCTGAGTCAGCGTCGAAGTCGACGTCGAAACGTCCTTCGCCGTCGAGGACTCCAAGTCATCAGGTAACGCGTAGGCGGTCCACATCTGGCTCGCCTACAGCGAGAGGCGGTGAGATATCGACGTTGCCACATCAACGTCGAAGCCCGCCGGCGAGAGCACCTCTAACAACGTCGAAGACACCACAGACGTCGAAGGTGCTGCAAGCTTCGTCGTCAAGCAGAGCGGCTTTGGTGTCGACGCCGGCAAGGCAGCCGTCGCGACATTCGACGTCGAAACAGGCGTCACCCAGGGGTTCAACGTCGAGAACGCCGCGTTCGGCGTCGAGAAGGCCGACCTCGAGAATGCCGCCGTCGACGGCGAGAAGGTCGACGTCGATAGAGAGATCGCCGTCTAGGACTTCGGCGTCGAGGAGGTCGACGTCGAGAGCGAGATCGCCGTCTAGGACTTTGGCGTCGAGGAGGTCGACGTCGAGATCGAGGTCCCGCAGATCGAGGTCCAGATCGCCGTCGAGGAGGTCGACGTCAAGGAGGTCGGAGTCAGCGCCGGAGAACATCCAAATGGCCTCCAGGAGTGCTTCTTCCTCCCCGGGGCTTCAGATCGTACAGATCTCGCCAGAACGTTCTCCAGCTCCGCCTGCACACCCTGTTACGAACATCTCTCCTAGATGGCTGGGAGATATAAGGGAGTGGAAGATACGGAAGGTTACCAGGGTGGTCCATTCACGTAGCAGATCCAGGTCTCCCTTGATTCAGTCGGTGCACTCCTCAGAGCGGCATGATCGACGAGCCCGGTCACGCAGATCTCCATCGGTGAGAAGGCATACACCCGCTCTCCCAGAAGTAGAGCGTCTAGACCTAGTCATCGCTCTCACAGGAGTAAGAGCCATAGGTCGTCTTCATGGTCTTCATCATCTAGACCATCTAAAGCGGACTACTCACCCACTCTTTCCTCAACACCTCCGAGTAGGGTATCCCCGATTGACGATCTCAACACCTTCAATGAGGTTTTGTGTAGGGGAGCGGCTAAACTTCAAATTGAGATGCCTGTTCATGTTCCAACAACCTCAGTCATCTTTGAAACGCTGCATCAGAGGGCGTCATCCAGACCTCTACTTCCCTTGGTGCCTGGTCTACTGGAGCCTGCGTTGCAAAAGTTCTTGACTCCAGCTTCAGTGGGTGCTGCTCCCTCAAGAATCCTAAAGAAATATAAAGCTCCTGACACAGACCCTCTATTTCTGAGATCCGATCCGCCTCCGGATTCAGTCATTGTTTCGGCCGTGCGGAAGAACCAGACAGGGGCAGCGTCGTCGACGGTACCCCCTGACAAAGACAGTAAGGCCATGGATTCAATAGGCAAGAGGATGTGCAACACCTCCGCATCCTACATGAAGGTAGCCAGCGCTTCGGCCTTGCTGGGTCGTTATGACCGCTCTCTTTGGGACTCCCTGTCACGTTTCACGGACAAACTCCCTAAGGAGGACAAGCAGGACTTCCTGGAGGTCCTTCAGGAAGGGGGTCTGGTGTCCAACCAGATCATCAGCGCGGCAGCGGATGCCTCAGACCTAGCATCACATGGGTACTCTCATGGAATCTGTGCCCATCGCTCTTCCTGGCTAAGGTTGACGGGGTTGAAGCCGGAGGCCCAGCATCGGATTCTGAACCTGCCGTTCAATGGATCCTCACTCTTCGGATCTCATGCCGATGATGAGATGTCGCGCATGAAGACAGAACTGGACACGGTCAAGTCAGTGGGGCTCGAAAAGAGGAAAGACTTTAGGCGGCACTACCGCCCCTATGATCGGCGCAACTACCAGCAGAGGGTTCAAACCCCTCATTGGTCAACACAGCAGCACCAAGGGAGATCCCAGGCCAATCAGCGACATCCAGGCAGAGGACGAGGAGGCTCCTCCAGGCAGTCTGCATCAGCTGCCAAGCAGCAGCAACAGCAGAAACAGTGAGTGCTTGCTTCCCCTGACCCCGTTACCCGCTCCGGTGGGGGGAAGCATTCGTATGTTTCTAGAAGAGTGGACCAAAATTACACTGGACAAGTGGGTTCTAAACATCGTAAGGAACGGATACTCCATCCGGGTCAAGTCTCCTCCACCTTCTAATCCTCCCCGGAAGACCACCTCCCATCGTGTAAGTCTTCTACAAGAAGAGGTGTCTGCCCTACTTTTAAAAGAGGCCATCGAAAAGGTTCCATGGCAGCAACGTCATCAAGGACTTTACTCTCGTTATTTCCTAGTCCCAAAGAAAGGTCTCAGCAAAGAGTTCAGGCCCATTCTAGACCTCAGGCGACTGAACAAATTTATTCTGAAGGAAAGGTTCAGAATGCTGGCGTTGCATCAGATAATTCCACACTTGCACCCACAAGACTGGATGTGCTCCATAGATCTTCAGGATGCCTATTTCCACATTCCCATCTCTCGGAAGCATCGGAAGTTTGTAAGGTTTCGCATTCAGGCCGACCATTACCAATTCACAGTCCTGCCGTTCGGTCTCAAGTCAGCCCCTCGCACTTTCTCAAAGTGCATGGCAGTAGTAGCGGCGTTCTTGAGGAGGAAACAAATATTCGTCTACCCCTATTTAGACGATTGGCTTCTCAAAAGTGCTTCTCCAGCACTTCTGCAACTACACCTCGCTTACTGCGTTCGACATCTGCATCGATTGGGTCTGCATGTCAATTTAAAAAAATCCATCCTCAACCCAACGCAGAGAATTCATTACTTGGGGGCAACTCTGGACACGGTAAACGCAAGAGCGTATCCTTCGGAGGAGAGACTGTCATCCATCCTCCTCAAGTGTCAGACCATTTTGCGGAACCCTTACCCAACGGCCAGACAAGTCTCGTCTCTTCTGGATTCTATGGCATCCTGCATCTTTCTAGTCCCGAATGCCAGGCTACACATGAGACCTCTTCAACAGGCTCTGGAAGATCAGTGGTCCCAGATCTCCAATCGCTGGGAGGACACGATAACGATACCTCTGTCTGTCAAACTCTCCATCGGCTGGTGGATGCGGAGGTCTCATCTTCTCGTGGGCAGCCCTTTTCACGAGGAACCTCCAAAGCTGACTCTTGTAACAGATGCGTCCCTTCAAGGATGGGGCGCCCACATGGGGTCCCTGCAGGTACAAGGCCTGTGGTCGGAAAGAGAACAGCTCTATCACATAAACATGCTGGAGCTCAGGGCGGTTCATCTGGCCCTCAAGGCGTTCTTTCCGTCCATCAGCTCCAATACCCTCCTTGTTCAGACGGACAACACCACAACAATGTTTTACCTGAACAAGCAGGGGGGCACCAGGTCCAGGCCTCTGTCACTGGAAGCACAGACGATCTGGAGGTGGCTTCTGGCTCAGGGCATGAAGATCTCAGAAGTCCACCTTCCGGGCGTTCTAAATGTTCAGGCAGATGGCTTAAGCAGGCATTTCGCAGAAGCGCACGACTGGGTGCTAAAGCAAGAAGTAGCACAGGACATTTTTCAAACCTGGGGGGAACCAGACATAGACCTGTTCGCAGATGCAGACAACGCAAAATGCCACATCTTCGCCTCCAGGTTCCCACAACAAGGCTCCAAGGGGAATGCTCTATGGATAGACTGGTCAGAGACATTACTCTATGCCTTTCCACCAGTTCCCCTCATTCCTCTAGTGATCAGGAAGCTGTACAGATCCAAAACGAGGATGATCTTGGTTGCGCCAGACTGGCCTCGCCAGTGGTGGTACCCGGACCTTCTTCGTCATTCGGCAGTACCGCGCAGGAGGCTACCCTGTCATCCAGATCTGCTGACCAGGGCGGGCGGCAAAGTGTTCCATCCCAATCTGCCGTCACTGAAGCTAGCAGCATGGCTCCTGAATTCATCCAATATGGGCATTTAGGTCTCTCTCAGGACTGCATGCAGATCTTGAAAGAGGCTCGACGGCCTTCCACAAGGAGAACATATGCTTTCAAATGGAGGCGATTCTACATGTGGTGTACTGCAGAGGGTCATGATCCTATTCATGGTCAGGAACAGGTACTGTTACCATATTTACTGTCTTTGGCAAGAGCAGGATTACAGTACTCCTCTATTAAGGTTCACTTGGCCACGATAACAGCTTATAGGAAGTCTCCCAATCAGGTTTCCTTTTCTTAGAATGCCAGTGGTTAAGGACTTCTTAGAGGGCTTAAAGAAAGTCTATCCTCCAGTGAGGGCTCCATCTCCCTCTTGGGAACTCAATATCGTTCTCTCCAAGTTAATGGGTCCGCCTTTTGAACCTATACACAAGGCCTCCCTGCAACATCTTTCTTGGAAGACTGCATTCCTTGTGGCGATCACGTCTGCTCGCAGGGTGAGCGAGATACAGGCTTTGTGCTCATCGGAGCCTTATCTCGTTTTTCATGCAAACAGAGTGGTACTAAGAACTCACCCGAAGTTCCTTCCGAAAGTGGTCTCGGAGTTCCACATCAACCATTCGATCACTCTTCCCACTTTCTTTGTGAACCCTGTCACACCTGCTGAGAAGACATTACATTCACTAGATCTCAAAAGGGTGTTGAAGTTTTACCTGGATAAGTCTAAGAGTGTACGCAACACGGACAGACTATTTGTTAATTACGGGCCATTGAACACTGGTTCTCTGGCCTCTAAAAGGTCCATTGCTAGATGGATTGTGTCATGCATTATGCTATCTTATCAGCTAGCACACATACAGCTCCCAGGCAGGCCGAGAGCGCATTCTACAAGAGGAAAAGCAGCTACAATAGCTATGCTGAGTAATGTACCTATTCAAGACATATGTAAAGCGGCCACATGGCGTTCGGTGCACACTTTTGCACGCCATTATTGTCTTGATTCTGACACTCAAGCTGATGCTAGGATTGGCCAGGCATCCTTGAGGAACTTATTTGGGTAATATAAGGTGAATTTGTTGGCATGATATGATGGTATTCGTCCGCAGAGTATGGGGATGGCTTGCTACTCTATTCAGTGCTTATGACTATTGATGAGTATCCCCTGGAAGAGAAGGATAAGTTACTTACCTGTAATCCTAGTTCTCTTCCAGGGGTATACTCATCAAAGTCATAAGCAACCCTCCCTCCTCCCCGGGCGAATACCATGTTCATGTGAGATGTAACTGTTACCCATACTGTGATCACACTGTTTACGCCGTCCAAAAGAACTGACCTAACTTTCACCTGTAGTGCATGATGGGAGCCTGAGGGTTCCAAGAGGTCTTAAAGGCACGGCGCCAGTTTTTCCTAACTGTTCTATATGCAGCCTCTCTAGGCTGACCTGCCTCTATGGTCTTACCCCTTTTTACCTTTGAAAATAAAGGTTCTGTTGTTTCAAAGCAAACTAAAGTGGTTTACTTGTTTTTAATCATGATTATATCATGGGGTATGTTTATTTATTGTTCAAATTTAAAAGGTTTTGCATTGCAATTGAGGCAGTTTTTCTGAGTCTAGTATATATGGTCAGACTGCATATATGTTTGTTTTATGCATATCACCTATATATATATATATATATTTACTTATATGTGTATATGGATATATATGTAGGTATATGCATATTATTGGCTATTGCTCCGGGGTCTCCGCACGTGGGCGGGACTATTCAGTGCTTATGACTTTGATGAGTATACCCCTGGAAGAGAACTAGGATTACAGGTAAGTAACTTATCCTTTATGTAATCATAGTAAAAACAGTTATTCAATTGAATGGTGCATTGTGTCGCCAGTGAACATGGAACCTATCAAAATTCGTGACAATTTTGCGACAAATGCATAAAACGGTTTCCAATAAAGTTTTAAAGTCGACCCTCCAGAAAAATGTATGGTGGGAGTGGTTCGCTTTATTTTCGTCGACGGCGTTTCGACCCCTATATGGATGGGGGGTCTCTTCAGGACCTAACGATATGGGACACGGACGGAAGCGGTCTCCCCAGCGCGTAGCGTCTGCACGCGCGGCTAACTAATTTAGCCTTTGTCAAGTTGTGGACAGGTGCACAGATTGACGTAACGCTTGGATGACTAATCTTGAATCCCTATAAATAAATAAGGCCAATAAGTCTGGCAACGTCCACACGCGCCTTGTATCGTGGGTCAACTATCACACAAGCTGCTGCACTTGGTGCAGTTCAGCCCCTCTGTCATCTCTTCCCTCCCCTCGCTGGGTACCCGGCTGGGTCCCATGTGAGTAACCCACAATTCTTATTTTTCACATTGGGTGTCATACACTTCTCACGATGACAGAGAATCCTGCCTAACCAGATGTCCCTATATCGTTAGGTCCTGAAGAGACCCCCATCCATATAGGGGTCGAAACGCCATCGACGAAAATAAAGCGAACCACTCCCACCATACATTTTTCTGGAGGGTCGACTTTAAAACTTTATTGGAAACCGTTTTATGTATTTGTCACAAAATTGTCACGAATTTTGATAGGTTCCATGTTCACTGGGGACACAATGCACCATTCAATTGAATAACTGTTTTTACTATGATTACATAAACTATTGTTATCTTCACCCTATATTGAGTTGTGTCTGGTTTTTCTCCTTCTGACATCACTTTAACCCTGTAATTCATAGCAATTGCGCATAATAGTATCATATTCCTTTATATACTCTTGGTCGCCACAGGAACCATTGCATCTCATTGAGAGAGGAGCATTGGGAGAGACATCATTTGTGTGTCTGTAGACTAGCAAGAGTGAGATGTTGTTTGGATTTTTTCTTAGGTAAAGAAAAAATACAAACAGTGACTGGCTATTTTCTGGGGCAAAGAGTTTTGTATCTGTTCCCCAGAAAGTATTCACACGAGGATTGGATTTTTTCATTGAAATAATCCAAAAATAATTTTGTTCATTTCTTTGGCATGGATACACAGATTCTTCCATGAGAAAGCTCCTTATGGGCAGACAGAGTTCCCAGATTAAGGAGATGTGTGCAATAAACCTAGAAGTGGCGATGGGAAAGGAATGGTCTATAACAATCCTAGCCCCCATTCCAGTACCCACTTAATTATTTATTTCTTAAGCGTGTTTGATGGTATGGTTTGTGGAAGGCAGGTTGGAGTAGCTCTTTCCCAACTGCATCCCCCCCCTTCATCCAGAAAAAGTGTATTGAGCCAGTTAGCACAGTTAGGAAGGTGCTGAACTGGTAACAGCTTCCTCTAGTCTCTGCTGTAGTCCATCCACCAGGACAAGTCTTTGAAGGACCTGGAGGGTTTGGGAAATATCTCCCATATATGTGTGTAATCACTCATAACATCACATGTGTATTAATAAAACAACACATAAGTGAGCATGTTCAAACTCCTTTCGAACACCATCAGCACCAGCAGGAGCTTTTTCTCCATCGAGTTGAGGGGCATATTTTTATTAAATGTCCACTGGGTCCTTTTTCATAATAACGTATGTTAAAATCCTAAGGATGCGCTGGAAACACACTTTCACGGAGTGTAAACAAATAACAATTTGGCAGCCAAAGGGTTGCTGTATTAGCTTGGAGAAATGAAACAGTAACCCACACTAGTAGTCATGCCAGGGGAACATTTCCTGAACAAGATGCTAGTGTAGCTGAGGCTGTTATTGGTGAGTGAGTGAGTTTGTCAACTCCACATGTTGATTGATAGCAAAATGTATGTCCAAAGTGTTCAAATTTTAATGACATTTTCAAGGAAATGTTGGTTACTAGCTTTGCTCTGAAGACTCACACTCCATTAGGTGAGACATTTGGCAGCAGAAAATTACCAGTATGTGGCAGCCATGCAGTGAGGATAAATCAATACCTTTCAGGGGAAACAGCAGGTTGTCGGGATAGCAGATTGTAGCAATGTTTCTTGGTTGAAGGAGTTAGCTTCAAATTGACCAATTTCCCACGCCCCAAAATTCTCCTCTGCATGCATATCCATCTGCAAGAAACCAACCAACCTTTAGTGGTCAGACTGCTGCAAGCTTTGTCTTTGACATGGATGACTTTACAATTCTTCATATGCCTTTGAAAGAAACAAAATGTCTTTATTTTTCAAGCCCTTTTACACGTTTAAACTTCAGACATCACTAATATACAATATTCTAAGAGAGGTATCAAAAGATATAGAGGCACTACATCTGTAAGTCATCAATCGCCAGCTTATAGATGTAGGTAGCAATTTTCACCTAATGCTTTTCCACCTTTGCTAGCCCACCTTTTCTGTTCTTCGTGTATGTTAGGATCACTTATTTGCCCCATATGTGATCAGTATGTGAACAAATTAAAAACAGCATTTAGTGTTCTTCCGTTTAAATACATGGATTTTTGTAACATTGCTTCCACTTTAAAGATGATCTTTAGTGATGTAGTTTGTTTCAAATGAACTTTTCCTCATAATGCACTTTGATGACAGAATGTTGATAAGCTGCAGAATTTACATTCAATGACCTTCCCAGATTAAGTGTGTACGCCACTGTCACATTGAGACCTTATCTGTGACATGAATGTGTTTGCTAATCTTAAACCCACATGCACGTTTTCTGTCAGAAGATGAAACATTAGTGAATGAATTGGTTTGAAATGAAGGAGTATAAAAATAAAATAGGTAAACCATATGAGAGCAGAGGTACATCAGGTAAGTAAATATGTAAATGTACAATAATTTTGTACTGTTTTCCAATAATCACATTAGTTTGAAGCAAGAGAACTATTACCTGCACCACCACAAAATTAAGGGCCTACATTGATTCAATTATGTTATAATTAGAGATCAACAGTACAGAGGTCACAGTTACATGTATTTAGTTCGTTAAAAACAATAATATTAATTATTTTAAACAAGAAGATGAGTTATTTAAAAAAATATACAGATGCTCAGATAAACTTAATTTAAATACATGTACATTCGTTAATGATTAGTGTAAGCAATACAATTAAGTTAATGATATTTGTTAAGGTAAATATAATAATTTAATTAAAAGGCATGCCATGCATATTATATTAAATGAGGATTTCAGTTTGTTTGAAGGTAAGGATAATCAAGTTATTTCAAATCAATTTTTGGTTAACTTAATATAACTTAAAATAATTAAGGGTTAGGCTGTGTATTAATTACATTAGCTTAGTTTTTCAAGAATCAGGGATAATGCTCATATTAGGGTGATTTTAAGTAAAATTGACAAATTCAATTGAAAGTATTTATGCAAAACAGGCAGGGTGCGAATTAGGTGTTCCTAACTTAACCTGAACATTGCTGAGATGTTGACACACCTCAGTGATGGAGCTTTTTACAAACAATTAGTCGATTCTTCAGTCATGTGAAGCTCTTTGGAATCTTTGAATCCTCATTGAAATTACATCACTTTCATTCGTACATTCAGGGTATTTATTAGTGCAAATCTGATATGAATGGATCATTGCAGAAGATCTAACAAAACCAAAGCTATATTTTCATTATTTAACAAACTTGGTCAATATTTTATTACATTTCCAAAACTGAAAAAAACAAAATCCCCAAAGTTAACAAACAGTCACTCTGAATTGTCTGCAGAATGGTAATACCAAATATTTGTGCTTTTTCTGAGAGAATATGTGGGATTGTTTTAAGTCTACATTTTGTGCAGTAATAATAACATGCAATATGAAATTTTAGACATAATGCTGCTAAACGGACTGGATTAAAATAGTTGCAATTATAAAGAATTTCATATGATATATATAAGTGAGGGTAATAATGTATTTTAGTTAGGCCACATGTCAATATAAATCTCCACTTTGAACAAGATGGATGACATCTCTGACATTCACTCCTGCTTCCCCTCTGCACACATTATTTCCCCACAGGGTCCACTAACAGCAGTCAAGCTCACATGTAGTAGTTTATTTCCACTGTTAAGATTACATGGCTTTCAATAAAATGTTCCCAGTTCCCTATGACTTGTAATGATTGTCAAGGATCTTCCGCTGCCTTCTGCTGAGATCACTAGTCCATTCAATCACTGAAGGTTTTTTATGTTCAGTGTTTCATATTTGCTTGAGCATCTCTGAATTACTTTAGCATAGAGGGTGTTGATACGTTTTTTAGAAATGGGATGGTGCGTGTGTGGTAAGGTAATGACATATATTATTCCTGTGTTCTAATTTGATAAAGAAATGATACTTGTGCTCACACTACAATGATTCTGTAGGTTTTCTCATTTACTATGCAATACTTGTCTATAAGAATCACAAACATTCTGGGGGTGAGCTAAAGATTTTCCTGCGCTTTTTTAATGTTGCTAGGGATGCTGCCTGATTTACTTATGATTTTGCTGCTTTGTGAGACCTAAAATATTTTCAGATTTTATGTAGTCTGCATGGCTTTTAGTCTGAGAGCCTTCATGGCATTGACTCTGTACTGCTCATTTCCTAAATTTTATAATAAACCGTTTTAACCTTTCATTGATCTAGAACTCAATTATTGAGTGGGCCCCATTAGTTTCATAACTGGTATACTTTGCTAATATGATGTTTGAAGAGGTGTCTTGATTGGCAAACTAAATTGTGAGAGAACCGAATGAGCTAAATTTTGGGGTGTCCAAATTTTGGAGTATGGTTTTGCTCCCAAAAATGTAGTCTGTACAATCAAGTAGGGAACATAAGCACAGAAAACTAAACTGCGGATTAATCACTGTTTATGATATCAATTGCAGGAGTATATGGAAAGTATGAAAGTGATATATTTTCTAATTTTGTACAACCTAAGGAATCAACTGGTGCAAACCAGGCCTCCTTTCCCCTGACTTACTGGCCAAGAATATGTTCTGAATGTGATATTTGCCGGATTTTCAGCATTTCATTTACATAGATACTATTTCCATCCAGTCTCTCTTAGGTATTACCATACCCTTGTCACAGCTTTGCCCATATCTCTGTTCCCCTAGTGTTCCACGACATCAGGTTAACAAAGATGTATTGTTTTAATGGGTTTGAGGTACCTAAAGTCTATAAACTGGAAATGTGCATCAGGAAAAACTGGAAAGCAACTGAAAGTGAGATACAGATTAGGTTATCTATCTTTTAGTTCATGTGTATACCTCAACCATATATTCTGAACAACTAAACATGCAAAGATTTCTGTTATAATGCTATTGAATGTCACCAGTTGGCTTCACCTGTGTTTCTCACCCCCTTCATATCTTCCCTGATGGTATCTACCTTAGAACCTTCAGGTAGAGCTCATTTAGTATGTTGGGTTCCTGTCAGTGGTGAGGCACTGCATTAGTTGGCAAGACTGGAGACGTTGTTTACTGGTATCTTAATAAAGATATGGGAAAGACCCTGTCTTGCAGCTATTGTTGTCTTTCTGCATGCATGAGGTGGGGTGTGAGGAAAAAGGAGAAAGACTGTTATGTGCCGGGGAACACTCTCACATGCTTTTGGTTTATTCCAGTCTTATTTAAGCTGCAGCGCATCATTAACACCTCCCTTCTGCCACATCGCAATCATGATCTGCTCTTCACTGCTTTCTGTGAAAAACGCTACCTTAGTGTTGACTACTAGTGGCGCAGTGCTTTTAACAGGCCTCTGCTCATCACAGTCAAATGTTAGCTGCAGCACTCAGGAAACATAGCTTTTTATCAACACCTCATACCGCCACAGTCACATTTACCATCTGTTCATCTGAGTGTGCCTAAATGTGCGTTTTAAGCTGGCCAATGCATTTCAGCAGCTGAAATAACTAAGGTCTAGACCACAATCGGCTGTTGCCGCTCACCGTTATTGCCTGCTGCTGCTCACTGAATAACATTGAGGGAGTTTCTTTTCTGGCAGTGTTTTTCTATTTGAGTCTGGCCGTGTGGCGCTTTACTGTGCCTGTGGCTTCTGCTTAGCAGGCGCCTGTTAGTGGTCGGTGCTGTGCAGCATTCTACAGTCCTGGCAGTTGCTGCTCTGCCCTCTACCCTCCTGATCTTCTCTGAAAGGATCACAGCATTTCATGCTCGGAGAGGCATGAAGAGCGCATTAGTGCCAACATTTTTCCAGCGGGGGAATCAGATGCTGCAGGAGCTTAAAACGTACCTTACCTGTGAAATTCTGGTGACACACCATCATCTCATCTGCAGTTTTCCCACAAGCCATGCAGCTTCATTAATTTCATCTTAAGGAAGCAAGCTTCCACTCCCAAGTATGGATATGGAAAGAGGACTAACTGTATGATTTACACATTCCAAGCAGTAATCATAGAGAATGGACAGGTAGAAGTATTGCATGTGAGAAAGTGTACTTGCTGCATATACAGTGGCAACTATGTTTAGATTGCATTTTGAGAAAGTGTATTTACTGTATTTACAGTGGAAGGTTTATGTAAATCTATTGAAAAGGGTGATTTGCGTCATTTACTGCACAAGGCGGAGAGCATATTTATTTTGCTTTGTGTACTACATATAAGGTGGAGAGCATATCATCCTATTGTATTCTATTTTTTACTTTTATCCAGAGATGTTTTAAGGCATGGGCAAAGTGGGCTCTGGCCGAGGGCCCCAACCTTTCTGGGGGGCCCCCTGATCGAGCCAGCTATGTTCTGCAGAGTCTTGCCCTGATGACCTTGAATAATTTTTAAACAGATTGTTGTAAATAGCGTTTTTCCGTCATTTATTTTTAATGTATGAATGTCTATTACAGACATTTTGCAGATAAAATGTGTTTATATGTTTCATGCAACATCCATATAAAAAGTTTCTTTTAGATCAATACTGGACCTCACATTTGAGAAATGGGGGGGGTGTGACAGAGATTATTTGCAGTAATATTCTTGAGCTGCTGCTGTGTTACAATACTGAAAACATACATCACTATCATTGAATATCAGATGTACACACATTTAGAATTTGACCAAAGGGGGCATGAAAGAGCTGAAACTGGATCATAAAATCAAAGCTGTTCCGAACAGGCACCCCAAAATACATTTGGCCCAGGGCCCTCAAAATCCTTAAAATGTCACTGCTTTTATCTAATAGTAACATGGACCAGAATAGTGTACAATGTTCTACTCATATTCTATACCGCTTTGCTACTCTAACATTTAACATGGCAGCGGCCAACATGAAACAACCCCTCCCTTCCTAAATGACTCTGGTGAACCTGGCATATCATGAGACAGGTGGATAACATTTTTCAATTCATATTTAATAGCTATAGTGGGTGAGAAATCTTCATCTATACGCTAACAACACATATTATTACATAATCTAGGTTTGCAAGGAAGAAAGGTGTATGAAGATATTTCAAAACAAGAATCTATTGAAGCCAATGGGGAGGGCACACTAAGAAAGTTAGAAACTCACTTTAAAAAAAGAATCAATGTAGTTCTTGAAAGACATAAATGCTTAATAGATCTCAAAGAAAAGGAGAAAAATGGTCCGCTTATGTGGCTGTCCTTAGAGCTTTATCTACCTTGTGCTATTTTGGGGCGTTCACGGATTCTTTGTCTGATCAGCTGTTTAGATACACCAATAACCACTAAGTTCAAGAAAAACTTCTCACACAAAACACAGATCTATCTGAGCCATAAACATAGCAAAGGGTATTGAGCACACTGCAGTATGTATTAAGGAAATGAAATTGTCCAATGGGACACTTAATGAAAATGCAGAAGTAAGAACTCTCACTGATGATGAAATGGCATTTACAAATAATGACAAAACTAATGCAAAACCCAAAATAAAGAATGGGATTTTGAGATGTTTTAGATGTGGTAACCACAATCACTTAGCCAATAGTACAAAGTGTCCCGCATGGGGTGTTATATGTAGAAAATGCAACAAAAGGGAGCATTTTGCCAAAGTATGTAAATCCCCTGGTGAAAATATACACATGATTACTGTTGCAGAAAGCAACCTAGAAAAAAAAGAATTCATATTCCAGATTGACAAATCAGTAGAAGGAGATAAGATGCCTTATCCCACTTGTAATTTTCAATTAGATGGATATACATCAAACCCTACACAGATTCATGTTCTCCCTACACACTGATTGTTAAGATGTATTTCAAATTTTTTTTTCCACAGATGAATACAAACTGGATGTCCCTGATATCTATCCAGGAGAGTATAACAAGGAACCTATTCTGCGGGCGGAATGGTAAAGAAGCAGATTTCATTCAAAGACAAGCATACTGTAGGGAAAATATACATAGCCATACAAGGGCCAAACTTATTGGGATGGAAACACCATAAGGATTTAGGGATAACTCTTGATCCCAATGGTGAAGAGCAAGTACTTCTACTCGACCAATCCTTAGTGGGGAAGAACATATTTGAAAAATATCCTGAGGTTTTCTCAGACAATTTGGGTTTACTAAATAATTCCATACATAAAATAACACTGAAAAGCAATGCAATTCCCGTAGTGCATACAAGGTCAGTACGATTATTGATGAGAGAACCATTGAAACTGGAGTTACAGAAGTTAGTAAAGCAAGGGGTCATTAAAGAAATAGAAAGTTCAAAATGGTTAGTTCCAATAGTTACCACAGTAAAAGATGGTGGGAAAAATATTTAAAAGTGAACATATGGGTAGATAGGCATCTCCTGCCCAAGATACACAAAATGTTAAGTACCATGCAGGAAGCTAAGTATTTCAGTGTCCTATATCTATATTCAGCATGTCACCAGATTGCTCTCCATCCCGATTCACAAGTACTAACTGCCTTTACTTCACAGTTCGTAAATTTAAATTTCTCAGAATGCCTTTTGGTTTAGCTTTGGCAGCGGTGGCAATTCAAAGGATAATGCAGCACATCCTGAAATATTCCCAAGAAAGATTTATGTTTTCAAGATAACATTCTAATCTATGGAGTTACAGAAGTTAGTAAAGCAAGGGGTCATTGAAGAAATACGAAATTCAAAATGGTTGGTTCCAATAGTTACCACAGTAAAAGATGGTGGGAAAAATATTTACTTTTGTGTGGATTTAAGAGATTTCAAAGTGAACATATGGGTAGATAGGCATCTCCTTCCCAAGATACAAGAAATGTTAAGTACCATGCAGGAAGCTAAGTATTTCAGTGTCCTATATCTATACTCAGCATGTCACCAGATTGCTCTCCATCCCAATTCACAAGTACTAACTGCCTTTACTTCACAGTTCGTGAATTTAAATTTCTCAGAATGCCTTTTGGTTTAGCTTCGGCAGCGGTGGCATTTCAAAGGATAATGCAACACATCCTGAAATATTCCAAGAAAGATTTATGTTTTCAAGATAACATTCTAATCTATGCTTCTAATGAGGAAGAACAAAATAAAAATGTCAGTCTAGTCTTGGGTAAACTGACAAAAGCAGGTTTCACCCTAAAGGAAAGTAAATGCAAAATTAGAGTCTTGTCAGTGGACAAACTTGGGCACACTATTTCAAATGAAGGTATCAAACCCAAGATTGATCTAGTAGAAAGAGTTTGGAAGCCCCCACTCTAACCAATAAAGATGAAGTGAAATCATTTTTGGGTTTGGCCAAGTACATGTCTATGTTTATAAGAAATTTTGCAGATTTAGTTCAACCCATCAGGGACTTGTTAAAAAAATGTGCACTCTTTATTTGGAAGGAGGAACATACTATTACTTTCACAAAAATAAAAAGAGCCATTGTCAATGACCCACACATAGGGAATTTCAATGTGATCCTCAAAACCATGTTGACCACAGACGCAAGTAGCAAAGAGTAGGTGCCACATTTTCACAGATGGTTGAGGGAAAAGAAAGAATAGTGGCATTTGCATCTAGAACTTTGGTCAGCTCAGAGGTAAATTGTTCTATGGCTGAGAAAGAAGCTCTGGCTTGCCTTTTTGTTATCAATTACTTCAAATTTTACCTCTGGGGACTACCTTTTGTATTAAGAGCAGACAACAAACCATTTGTGTAAATATTATCTAAGAAGGATATGGAGAAAACCACACCCAGGATCTCTAAATAGGTCTTAGGCCTTCAAGGATATAACTATAGGGTGGAATATGTTCCTGGACTAAAAAATAGCATAGAAGATTGTTTATCAAGGTTACCTTTAAAAAATAGAAAAGGCAACATAGATCCTGAAAGGCCTCTTCCTGGTATATTTGTTCCTGCCATTTTATAGTCTGAATGTGGAGATTACATGCAAAAAGATCACACTCTTGATTCAGTGAAACACAGAATAGTAAAAGGGTGGCCTAAAAAATGCAATGAGCTTCCCTAGGATTTGCAAACATTTTGAAATGTAAGGGATAAATTATCCATAGAGGGGAATTTAATCGTAAAATCAGGTAAAATCCTACCCCAGGTTTAAGGGACGGTATTTCCAATTGCACATGTAAGCCGTTTAGGGAGAAATCTCACCAAAGCTAAAGTGAGAGTGGACTACTGATTCCTCTACATGTATTCCATAGTAGAAGAAATTATGAAAGACTGGCATGTTTGTAGCCTAAGTGGCAAATCAAGTACACTCATAAGACACATCTGATCCCCATCAAAGTGCCCTCCATCCCATGGGACAAGCTAGGGTTAGTCATTGATGGTCCCATCTATGTGCGAGGCTTCCAAGACAAAAACATTGCGGTTCTCATTTATAATTTTTCACATAGGATAACCACAAAATTTGTAAATACCATCAACACTAAAACTCTCATAAATTTCCTTACAGATGTTTTCTGTTCTCAAGGTATCCCTACTACTTTAATTTTAAACAATGGGGTACAATTTGTCTAGGAAAATATGAAAAATGTCCTGTCCACCAAACAAATAAAAACTCCTTTGTACTGCCCCAAAGCAATGGAATGGGGGAAGGGCCAAAGGATGATCATAAAGATGATACAGTTAGCCACAGCCTCATCCAAACCCATTGTCCAAACAGTTAAGGGCGTGTTTTGGGCCTACCATACCACTCCCAACAGTGTCACTGGTTTATTTCCATTTGAGATGCTTAGAGGAAGGAAATCAGGAAATAAAATATCTCCTAACTGGCTATTTGATAACAAAGAAGTTTCGATGAATAAAGAGGTGCTGAAGGAGAAGGTGGCTAAACATCAATTCAAGTACAAAGAGTGGTATGACAAAAAATAGGGTGTGAGAAAACATGAATGGCTCAGGAACATCCTCTCAGTTTTCATCACTAGGTGCTAGACATCCTTCAACCTGATTGGCTGGTGAGCAGAAATCCCTGCCAAAGCATGACCAATGCCTTGGTCTCGTGAGTGTGGGAAAACCAGACATGTATTGGTTTTCTTTTGGTTCTCAGCGCCCATGAACAACAAACAGGGTGCAATAAATTTAGAAAATTTAAAAACTGAAATAAAAGTGAAATGTCGGGTTAGGATCTTTTAGTTGCAGATATCACACCTGAGCTGGTAGGAAACCTAACCCATTGATTATTTTCAATATCTACATTAACCTGAGCCAGTGGTTGCAAAGGGGCCCACTGGCACTAATTTTTGGGGACTGACACTTAATTTTGTTATTCAGAGTTTGACCCAGAGCAAAAGGGAGAAAAACAAAAAAGGAGGAAAGGAGGAGAAAGAGAAAGATGGGAAATCAGTGGCAAAGGGAGAAAGCAGGGAAGAATAGGAACTGGCAAAAGTGAAATAAAGGGACATAGAGTATATGTTGCTGGAAAAAGAGGCATGAGGTGGAATCAAGACTGTGCAACCTTGGCATTTGGCAGTGCCACCTGTGGGTGGCAAAGAAAAACCTTTAACACTAGCAATGAATATTTGGTAACATAGGCACTGACCCAAAGGTTTCCATCAGTTGTTGTTAGACTTTCCTTGCCCTCTTTGGTTGTCTAGGAAAATGATCTGAAATTAAACTTTTCAGATCTTCAGCAATTGTTCCCCAAAACATGGTAATTTCCTTTAGTCTTCATCACACAGATACATATCCCTGTCAAGGCTTAACTGATACCTTTGTTTTCCGGGCACACCCAGTATGAGCATATCAGACATGTGTGAGTTTTCGATGGGGTTGAATTGGGACACTGGGGGATCTCTTCATTGAGCAGCTTTTATCAGGGATGTCTGCACCATTTGTGCCCAGTGTTGGCTGGCACCCAAAGAAACACTAATACCATGAAAAAGGCCCTTAGTACTCATCACACCACCCCCCACCCAAAAATAAAATATATATATATATGTATATATATATATATATATATATATATATATATATATATATATATTATCTACTGGCGGTCGCCAGTAGATAGCTATAGTTAGGACCTATTTTCCATAGGAAATTAGCAACATTCTATTTCCAATACCTTTGGCGCCGGTTGACGAATCTTCACGAAATTTTCAAAACGTATGGCTCGCTCCGGTCCGCTCCTATCCTGAAAGTTTCGGGGTGATTCGGCAAGCGGGGGCCAAAAAAAAAGGGGGGTCCCAAAACGTGTTTTCCCCATGCAATTTTCCATAGGAAACTTTAGACACGGCTACAGCCCGAACTGCTGAACGGAATTACACCAAATTTGGCAAAGAGATAGTTTTTGGTTCAGAAAGAACCCTTTTTGTTAAATGGTGTAAATCCGTTCAGTAGTTGCTGAGAAAATCAAAAGTAAAAACACATATATATCTATGGCCGCGGAGGATCCGCGCACCCTGCGCGCACCCTCCCGATCACGAGCTGTATGCTAATTGGCTGTCAACACTCCAAACCAGGAAGTGTTGGCAGCCATCTTGTTCCTCGGTAGAACCGAGGCACAAGAAATCAGAAAAACAATCGCGAAAAATGCAAAAACGCAAAAAGGGGGCAGGGTAGAAACACCCGGACCCCCAGGGCCAAAAAAAGCATTTTTTTAAAACAAAATCGGCTGAATTCGCGCTGGAGGCATGCAGGGGTTTATTAATAATTTTGGGGGGCCTCTAAGGACCCCCCAAGCCCCGGGGACCGCCACCCCCCGGGGATTTGATTTTAAAATGGTGCAGGAGGGCACTCGGCCCTCCCGCAGCCCCGGGGACCGCCACCCCCCGGGGCTTCTTTTTTTTCAATTTAGATACCTGTGTGGGGGGCTTGAACCCCCCACACGCCCCGGGGACCACCACCTCCCCAGGGCTTTGAACATGTTGGGAGGGGGGCCATGTGGCCCCCTCCTGGAGCCTGTGATGGCCCTGGGGACCACCACCCCCCAGGGCCGGCTCATGCAGTGTCCCGGGGTGCCCACCCCCGGGACACTGCTGTTTGCTATGACAGGGCGGGAGCCTCGTGGCTCCCGTCCTGTCATAGCAAACTTGCTTTGAATTTTGGAAGAGAGAGCAGGGAACCTGCTCTCTCTTCCAAAATTCAAAGCAAATTGCTTTTCCACACGGGGAGCTGCATCTTAGCAGCTCCCCATGTGGAAAAGCAATGCCGGCTCCCGAGGGACGCAGGGAGCCGGCGGGACCGTGGGGGGATTGGGGACCCCCCCACGGTCCCCAACGGGGAGGGCCAGCCCCGGGGGATGGGGTCCCCAGGGCCATAAGTGGCCTGAGGAGGGGGGCAACGCAGCCCCCCTCCAAAACAATAAAAAAAAAAAATAAAGGCCATGCCCCGGGGGATGGGGTCCCCGGGGGCCAATTAAGGCCTCGGGAGGGGGGCCACGCGGCCCCCTTCCAAATTTAAAAAAAAAATAGCGGGCAGGCCCTGGGGGATGGGGTCCCCAGGGCAAATAAATTACAAACAGAAGGGGGGCCACCCTTCTTAAAAATAAAAATAAATAAAAGACCGGCATCGCGCCGGAGGCCACGCCCCCTCCTTGTGTCGTGTGGTTTGTGGCCTCCTGGTCTGCCTTGCTACATTGACTTAGGCCTGTCTGCCATGATGCCTTTTTGCGCACGTTACTTTGTGCCGTTGTTTTTCCAGCCTCTGCTTCTGCTCGGCACTGTCTGCATTTCTGTCTTTCACCTTTTCTCCTGTTCCCTTTTGGGCTACGTCTGCACACCATGTACAAGGTCGAAAAACAACGTTCCTTGTTCCTGCTGATTTGGCCAGTCCCTCGCACTTAGACATAACACTATGTACTGCTGCCCTGGAGAAATTTGTGTGCTTTTAATATTGTGATTTTCACTGTTAGACACACTTGGAGAGAAACTTTTCCAGAGAGAAGAGCTGTGCTTGTCTGATGATGTAAACCTTGCATCTAGAGATTGAGGTATGGGGGTTCGCTCGACAAAGCCCAGAGGTCTTCTGTTTTTATAATAAACTAGCAACTAGCACGGGGAGGGTGGTATTGTCATTTAGCCATATATCCACTGCTTTATGAAATGCTTTCCCCGTTTGTATTCTATGGAGTTGTAACTATGCTGCTTATATTATCCTTATGCATTATGCTGATAGTACTGGCACGTGTACTGTATCTTAGAGCACGGTAGTTGAAAGAAACATTTTAAACTATACAGTGTCTCTTCTTACGCGTTGTGGACAGGTATGAGTGAGTTATGAAAGGGTGTTCTTGCTACTGCGAGTCCTGAGAGAGAGATACCGTGTTCTGGGTTGTCTAATCATTGGTAGCATTGTTGCTAATGAGACGCTACAGCTAGTCGGGTTGGGGTTTTAGGTGCTAAGGTTTATGGTTGGCTCACCACTATATTCCGAGGTCCTATTATCCTGTGCATAGCTCTGTGTATGTGCAGAATCCTTACAACATGGCGCAACCAACGAGTGGGCTGCTTATCTGCGAGACGCTTGAGTAGTATTTGTGCTTGTCCACAACTCCCTTCACAGACGCTTCCGGAAGCGTGTGTGACGGTGATATCTCCTATATTGACATTTTTATAGGTTCTTTCAAGCTTGAAGTAGTTAAAAGGTTTTTAAATAATACCCTCTATTGTGCTGCCTCATATTAGGTTGTCAAAAACTTCTAGCCTAATATGGCTGTTCAAATTGCGGCACATAGCTGCGCAGCGCTTCAGGCTCACCTAACAGTGTATGGAGTGCCTGACGCGGGTGTCGATTTGATCTTTGTGGTACAAGCAGATCCAGCTTTCCACTTTGAGGTGTTTTACTCAAGGATCACTTTTCCTGCGGTGGATGGGGCTGATAATTTGTTCCATGAATATACGGCCACCGCAGTTCCTAATCACTATAGACCGTATAGGAATCTTGAAGTACCGCTCACGGCTTGGCAACACCGTGTTTGGTTTGATGGCGCCCTCCCCAACCGGTTACCGCGGTTCGTTTAGGCCCCTTATCAATTGAATGGGCCACTTGGCCTGTTTTGGCCGGGTATACCCCACATCCGCGTTATATGACGCTGCCGCTCGCTGACCTGCGTAATTTGCATTCGTCTTTAATACGAGTGCATAGAGCTTTAGTACAGTATGTTACAGGCAACATCCAGGGAGTCCCGCCTGGAGTTGCAGCCCAACCAGCTGGAGCAGGCGGTATAACCATAAGTCCTGTCATGGTTAATTCGGTGATGGGCAAGCGCCCACAAAATAAGGATGATTTTCCTTATTGGCTTGCAGAAAAATTTGACCAGCTGGAGGCGGTTTTTCCAAATACATCTCCCGTGGAAAAACACAGGATTTTGACGATTAGTTTGCCAAAAGACTTAGTCCCCGAGTTGGCAGAATGCAACAACTGGGGTAGGGTATTCGCCGCAGTATATGCGAAGTGTTTCGGCACTCCTTCCATGACGGTTCTCCCCTCTGTGATTAAACGAGTGCAGGATGAACATGGCCCTGAAGCGGCTGTGGAATTAGGGATGAGACTGGTGGGAGTGTTCGACATAGTAGCTGATTTGATCCTTGCGAATGTCAAGGGCGATGCAGTTAACTTTCAAGTATGCTTTCAAGTAATGCTTTGGCTTTAGTCCCAGATCTGGACAAGCCGCGCGAATTACCGAAAATTATTGCACAGGCTTACAAAACTATTGGCCGCAATAGCCTGGGAGTTAAGCCTTTTTCTAAATCGCAAACACAATCACAACAACAACCAAAAACTCAGTCTGAGAAAGATGAGAAACCAGAATTTACTAAAAAGAGCTGGAGGTTGAAAAAACAGGGTAAGCAACAGAAGAAGCCGGGGTCGCGAGGCGCATCCCCGGTTTCCGTCTCTTCTGAACGCACATATGATTTGCATGATAGGGCGAGAATTAAATCTCCAGAGAGATTTCAAGTCCCTGATTCGCGTTCTCCTCGTTCTTCACAGGCAACAACAACTTCGCAGGCTGGTGGAGGAGATCGCCAGGATAGAGGAAGGGGTCGAGAGGCTCCACAGGGACGAGACCAACCTCGACAACAGGTCAGAGGGAAAGCAGAAGAATTTCAACGTTCTCGCCCACAGTTTCAGAAGAAGAAAGTTGCCGCTGTAACAGCGAGATATGCCACAGACGGTGAGAACGAGACTCCTGAATTGGACGTGGGCAGTGACACTCCTAGACAGTGCAGCGGAAGTTACCATAGTGCGGGAGGCGCTACGTCCTCATGTGGAGGCGACAGCAACTGAAACATTCATTACTGTCGAGACAGCAGATACCAGAGTGGCACCCCCTGACAGACTATATAATATTGTCATTCAAATTTAAGGTGACATACAGCGTGTTATTAAAGGGATTTTTGGGGAAAATCTGACCTCTTCGTACAACATTTTGTTAGCGGAGGCGGATTGGCCGCCCCCATTCGTACTTACTGCGCGTAAAGGGGAGGAGGTAATCCTTCCGAGCTTTTCTCGCCATGTCCCCAAGGACAAAGCGGAGGCTCTTGCAGCTGAATGGGCTGTGTCCCTAGCTCCGGCGTTATACCGCAACCACGTGGGCTGGGATGAAGATTCACCACCCCATGAAATTCCTTTGCGGTCGCTGCCACAGCCACAACCCCAATATCCCATAAAACGGGAAGCAAAAGGCCCCGTTTCCGAAATTCTGACTCAGTTAGAATATCAGGGAGTAATTGAAACATGCGTATCACCAATGAATAATCCCCTATTCGCAGTTTCTAAACCCGATGGATCGTACCGCTTGGTTTTGGATTACCGACATTTGAACTCACATTGTCGGACCTTTGCGGTGCAAAACACACATAGTACTGCGCTAGTAGACAGTCTTGTTCGTAAAAAATATAAAACTACACTTGACCTATCCAATGGATTCTACACGCACAACTTGGCCCCGGAGAGTAGCCAATGGAGCGCTTTTACCTCCGGTGGTAAATTATTCAAATTCCGACGTTTACCTATGGACTACAAGAACAGTCCAGGTGTATTCGCTGCCCGTGTTGTCTCTTTGTTAGACGGCATAGACCCAGATGCGTGTTCGTACGTCGACGATATCTATCTGACAGACGACGAGTTATTCCCGCATCTTTCCCGAGTGGACCGCATTATTCTCGAATTTGCGGTTTTAGATTATAAGTTTAACTTTGCCAAATCACACATTGCTGAATTTACCGTGTTGTTTCTGGGCTATGAGCTCAACAATGAAGGTAAGGGCTTAGCCCCCCTTTCCTGGAGAAATGTGCACTTTTGTGCCCTCCGACCACTCTGAAGAAACTTCAGTCTTTACTGGGTTTTCTGAACTTCGGGCGTACTTACATTCCCGAATATGCCCAGCGTATCAAGCCACTGTATGCCTTGATACAACCTAGCTTTTCAAGTCATGCTGGCTTCCGGAGCATTCTTCCATTCTGCAGTCTTTGCAGACAGACCTACTAGAATCTAAATTCTTGTTGACTCGTGACAACCACACAAACCTGGTGATTAGAATCATTCCAGGGGCAGTGGGTTTCACGTACTTGACCTTTAACGAAGGTGACACAGTACCGATTGCATACAAGTCACATCTTTACACTTCTGCAGAAATGCGCTTTTCGTCTGTGGAGAAAGTTTTGACTGCAGTGCAGATGGCGATTCTGGAAGGAACGCGCACTGGCACAGGGAAAACGCATTTTGGTGGTAACACCCTATCCTGCCCTAGAGGCAGTGACGAAAGCAAGTG
This sequence comes from Calotriton arnoldi, assembly GCA_963921515.1. Lineage (NCBI taxonomy): Eukaryota > Metazoa > Chordata > Amphibia > Caudata > Salamandridae > Calotriton > Calotriton arnoldi. Next base: position 195,619 of record CAWUFW010007498.1, on the reverse strand, counting down.
TTCCGAACTCTAAAGCTTTGCACCCCCGTTGGATACAATGGGCAACATCTTTGACGTCTCCGGATGTCACTTTTATCTTTGATTCTTCTCTTCAGACTCAGGAGTTTTTGCAGTATGAATTCGTTCATCCTCCTCCTCTGTCTTTTCTACCGCTTGAGGAATACGAATGTGTTATCTATACCGATGGTTCGGCACAGCCAGCCACGGGTTCCAAGCATGCTTATTCAGCAGCATGTGCTATTGTTGCAGGTTCCTTTGTGAACGGAAAGTTCAAATCAACTGTAGTGCATACTCAGGCACTGGGAGACAGTACTGCACAATTGGCCGAGCTGCGCGCATTGGTGCTAGCACTTGAGTTCGCTAATACGGATGTGACCACTCTTGTTGTATGCAATTCTTACTACTGTGTCCAGTCTTACAATGACAATCTATTCTTTTGGTCACAAAATGACTATAGAGATGCAAAAGGCAGCACAATCAAGCATAAAATGCTTTGGGTTAGAGTGGCAGATCTACAACAACGTCTGCCTCTCACACAGGTGGTACACACGCTTGGCCACCAGCGTGTGGGTGCACACGCTGTCGGTAACGGTTTGGCAGACGAAGCTGCCAAATCAGCAGTAGCCACGTGCTCAGTCGCAGCAGTTACCAGATCCATGTCTAAAATAGATACTGATATTCTAGCAGCTATTGCTGCGACAAAGGAAGGTGCTAATTACCCTAGGGGGTTCCCTTCAAAATACTCTTATCAATTAGGTCCCGAACAGGCTCCTTACGTAAGAATTCCAGACGTTGGGGATCGGCTGATTCCCAACGCGGACCGCAGACTTTCCTTGATAACTGCAGCACATGAAGGTATGGCTTCGGCTCATGCTGGGGTGTCTGCGACTGTTTCCATCTTGCAGCAGCGTTACTGGTGGCGTGGTTTATACAAACAAACCTGTACTTATGTGCTTTCTTGTGACGTTTGTCAGCAGATTAAGCCTTCCACGGTTACACGGCCACCACAGACCCCGCTCTGCATTTCTAACAGACCTTTTGGGTGTGTTTACCTGGATCACTGCGGTCCATTCTCTTCAGACACTGCATATAAATATATCTTAGTTGCAGTGGATTCGTGCACACGTTTCATCTGGGTTTGGCCACAACGAAGTGCTGACGCTCGAAATGTCATAAGGGATTTGCGTGTCTTTGTGGGAATTTTCGCTGTGGCACCTTCCATTCTGACCAAGGTCCAGCGTTTGCCTCTAAGGCTTACAAGGACGCAATGGGTTCACTGGGGGTGCGGTTGAAATTTCCGTCACCATATCGGCCTGAGGGCAATTCGATTGTTGAACGAATGAACCGTGACTTAAAGCAATCCTTGACAGCTAGAGTCTTAGGTACTGGCAGGAACTGGCTGGCCCACTTGTATACCATACAACGTGCACTTAATAATCTCCCTAGAAGACCTCTGGGTGGGCGGACCCCATACGAAATGCTCTTTGGCATAAGAATGTTTGTGCCTGACCTTGATGGTCTAGACATGGCGGCGCAATCCGCCATCTTTGATGTAGATAACCATTCTACTATGTTACAGGACTTACAAGAAGCCCGAGACAAACTTGCAATCGCACATTTACCTTCAGCCACAGACGCTGCACTGCAGATTCCGGTTGCCGGCTGGCTTCCGAAGATTGGAGATCTGGTTCGAGAGAAGGTGGAGAACAAAAAAGAATTCGGCCCCTCTTATCGTGCACCGGTTCCAGTTCTTGGCCTGAAGGGAACTCGTACAGTCATCTTACCACCGCTTCCTGGTGGCAAAGAGAACAGATACGTCTCAGTGGAAAATGTCAAGCTACAACATCTGGCCGATCCTGAATAGTGTTACACCAGCGGTCTCTTGTCCTGTCATTTGCCGGACAAATGTTCGTGGCCCTCCTGCCCGAACGGTCACTGATGTTTCTCTCGAGATGGTTGATTTGCCTGATCACTTGCACGACTACCCGGATTCCCCCTGCAACGAGGAGACCGAGTATACCGACCCCGCAACTGAGTCTGTGGCTCATTTACCAACAATGCCACTGAACCCAACACGTTATTCTTTTGACTCGGATTCCACTACATCCCTTGTCCCATCCAAATTCAGTGTTCTTGTATCCTGGTTCAGAGACAATTTTTTGATCCCCCCATGGACATACATCTGGTTGGTACTTTTCCTGATTTTTTGGTTCATGTCTATTGGCTTTGTCACCGTGTTTTTTCTGCTCATCAATGGACACTATTTGCCAGAACGCTCTGCGGTGAACTCTGTCGCTGGAACTTTGGCTCCACATTCTTCGTCTCACTTCATGAAGCGAGACCACACATTTGTGAACATTTCGGCTTTTCCAGTCGCTGATGGCATCGTATGGGATGCAGTACACTTCCAAATTCATGGACCGACCGAAATTATTAATGTACCAAATGTCCTTCGTGTTTCAATGGGTGATGTCGTAAAAAGCAATATTCATTCTGACGATTGGGATGTGCATGCAGTTGAAGCATTATTTACTGATTTAAAATATTATGCTGCTTTTAATGCTGAAGATCTGTACATGAATTCTGCAAGTTATGCTGATTTGTATTGTTACCAGCATTGGGGCAACCACTTTCTCCATGAACCCAGTACCCTTCGGGGTCTTTTTAATTACACCCAATGGGAACATTGTCCGACTCCTTTGCCCGGTAGCTCCCAAACTCTTAGAAATAAGTTTACTTATTTTACAGATTTTAATAGATCGAACCCTGGGTCCTATTTCTTTAAATTAAACACTTCATCTACACAGAAAATCATGTTGACCCATACCAAATTGCTATATTCAGGCTCCTTTTTAAGCGCTTTAGCTGTGGGTGGGTATGAACATTGGCGTGACACCATTGATTTAAAATCTATTTGGGGCTCCAAAGCATGGCAGGTGCAGGGCACAGAAGCCTTGCACCGTGCTTGCCTCATCCCAGCCCAAATTCTATTTTTAAACCAGACCATTTATCAAACGACATGTTGGTGTTTGGCTATGTCCAAACAATTGAATGCCACATCTTTTCCTGTCTTGTCATCCACTCCCAACCAAAGCTTATATTTTAATATGTCCCTTGCCGAATTGCAGGTTTTGTTTCAGAACAATTCGTTTAATGTCTCTACGTTCGTTCAGTCACCCTGGTTGGCTTGGCACATTGCATCTAATGCCTGCCAGCTGCGTTTTCCTAACACGGATCCTGGCTACAAACAAGTTCGGCCAGATCCAAGGTTTTCTGACTCTCGTACTGTTACGACGTATTCTGTTGGTAAATTGTGTAAACAGTGGTTGCAGCACTCTTCTTTAGATTCTGTTAAACAACATTTATCCCTCCTATCAGGCAACATTGATCTGTCCGACTTTGTTCTGGGGCCTCGTGGTCCTCGACCGAAGAGATTCATTTATGAGACTTACAATGAACTCTGGAAGCTTTCGCAAATTGAAGCTGCTTCCCGTCTTCGGGAAATCGATCAAGCAAATTTAGAAAAAGTGCTTGCTGTTGTTGACAATAGTATTAATACCTTGTCTTCCCGCATTTACACATTAGATAATATTATTTCCTCTGTTGTTGATATTGTACAAGATGATGTTTCTGTGTTATATCATGGTCAAAATCAATTGCGTTCAGTAATGCAGTTTGCATGGACTTTGCAGACACTTAAAATGGGGAAGGTTCCTTGGCAATTTTTGAACACCTCTGCCATATTCTTACCTTTTAATTTAACTGAGAAACAGCGGTTCATGTCCATGAAAGATGCAGCATACACTCTGTTACATATCGAAAATATAGAGCCCTTACCATTCTCTGTTGCAGAATTGGATTCTGCTGTGTGGCTAGTACACGGGGTTATCGCTTTGCCTTTTTCATTGTTTGAATTTAGGGGCATATTAGCAAGACCGGCGATAAAATTATCGCCGTTTTAGCGGCAGGAAACTGCCGCTAAAGCGGCGATAATGGGCTTGGTAATATGCGTTATGGAATTCAATAGAAGCCCAGGTTAGATGTCCTGCACATCTAACCTGGGCTTCTATTGGAATTCCATAACGCATATTAGCAAGCCCATTATCGCTGTTTTAGCGGCAGTTTCCTGCCGCTAAAACGGCGATAATTTTATCGCCGGTCTTGCTAATATGCCCCACAGTTTGTGCATGAAGCATTATCCTGTAGGCCGTTTCCAGCCTTTGGGCAGTGCCTTTCTGCATGAACTTTGGTCCCTGCCTTTCATGTTTAAATGCCTTAGAGAAGGAAGGGAGGTTTTTCTCACGTGGGAGTCATGCGATTCAACTGTGGGTCATTCCCTTGTTTGCAAACACATTCAATTGCACGGGGCTTGTAAAGTTTGGGCTCCGAATCTTGCTTGTGTATTAAAGGGCATTCCTGCTCCTGCTATTTCTCCTACTTTCACTGTGCTTGCAAATGGTAGCTATCTGCTTTTGAATAACCAAGACTGCTGTGGCATGCTGGCCGGCATACCCTATATTGTTACAGTTTCACACAGGGTTGTCTGCTGCAAAAATGTGCTTTTTCCTCCCCGCACGACATCATAGATAGTTCCGTTTGGCCTTCCATTCCTACTCTGAGGGCGGATTTCAATAAATTGAGCAGAATAAAGGCACTATTATTGAATCAGGAGGTTATGCTCACGTCCGCCCGGGAGACATTCATTCTCCAGGAGGCGAGTACCCACAGTGAAATACAGGCCCTTTTGAACACTAACCTCCCACAGCATTTCGGTGAACTGATTCACTGAGGGGCATATTATCAAGGGCTTTATCGCCGATTTAGCGGCACTTTTTGCCGCTAAATCGGCGATATTTTTAACGCCCTATTAGCAAGCTGTCGCTAACAGGCGTTAGCGACAGCTTTCAGGCGTTAGAGGCCGGGAATTACATCGCCTTGCATGTCAGCGATATTTATCGCTAATGACATGCAAGGTAGGCGTTCCTCACTAAAAGCGACTGTAAACAGTCGCTAACACCACTAACCCCTATTATCAAGGCAGGCGAAGCGATAAAATAAATCGCGCTAAGCGCGTTTATCGCTATATTTTATCACCTGCTACTGACTATGACTTACCTGTTTGTAGTATAGGAGGTGGATTCTAATGCTGAATCCACCTTGGCGTTAATGCGAGAATATCGCAGGTTTTCCAGCGATATTCTCGCATTATGCCGCTATCGCTGGAATAATCATCGCCATAGCGCTAATTGTTGCTAATACAGCGTTAGCGTGGCGATATATTCCAGCGATAGCTGGCGATAAAATATTTATCGCATTTTGTTGCTAATATGGCCCTGTGTTTTTAATGTATCACGCACTGAAGGTCTGGTGCACTTTTTTAAAGTTGTGGGCTCTGGCCTTGTGACCGCTTTTCAGACTATTTTTGGTGTAATACCAGCTTTTATTCATTCTATTTTTTCCAGCGTCTTTGGTGGCTTTCCGTTGATCCTCGCCTTAGCGGCTGGTATACTGCTTTTGGTCTGTTTACTACGCAATGGCTGCACCTCCTTGGGCCCTTCTCGACCCAGGTCGTCTCCAGATGCTCCGTGAGCGCATACTCGCTGGTTTCGGCATCCTGCCATTGGCGACGCTCAGTGTGTCCTATAGACTTTCTTTTCGCTTTGCGTATTTCACTTGCATGCAACCTGTGATGTCTTGCATCAGATGTCCTTTCTCGTGGTCCTTGGATTATTGTCTCTCCAATACGTCTCTGTCTCGACCGGATTTTGTCCTGCTGGTGGGTCCCTTAGAGGCCCATGAACGGGACTGTTCCGGTGCTGGCTACATGGCGCGTGCGGCTGCACTGGGGATTTTGGCATCATGGGATATCTGGGCGGCTGCTCAGAATCTCCTACAGCAAAGTTATATTGAGTACCACGCAAGTTGTCCCGCAATGCTGTTCGCTGCTCCCTCTTGCGAGGAACATGACTGCAGCTTTGATTTACTGGACTGGATGGCGTCGCTTTTTTCCGACGATTCCAATGATGTCCTCTTGGAAGGTGTGGCGTTTTTCTGCACTTACACTCTGTTGGATTGACAGGGCCTTCGCTTTCTGCGACCTGCCTCGCTGGATTTTTTTTTTACCTCTGCCATTGTTTTTTCATCTTTCCTTCATTGTCCTTCCTGGGGACCGCTCCACAACGGACGTTTCTGTTCTGCTCCATCTATTTGAACTGTGTCATCTTCTTGGACGATGGACTGCCCAGGGGAGGGTGTTGTGTGGTTTGTGGCCTCCTGGTCTGCCTTGCTACATTGACTTAGGCCTGGCTGCCATGATGCCTTTTTGCGCACGTTACTTTGTGCCGTTGTTTTTCCAGCCTCTGCTTCTGCTCGGCTATTTTAGCACTGTCTGCATTTCTGTCTTTCACCTTTTCTCCTGTTCCCTTTTGGGCTACGTCTGCACACCATGTACAAGGTCGAAAAACAACGTCCCTTGTTCCTGCTGATTTGGCCAGTCCCTCGCACTTAGACATAACACTATGTACAGCTGCCCTGGAGAAATTTGTGTGCTTTTAATATTGTGATTTTCACTGTTAGACACACTTGGAGAGAAACCTTTCCAGAGAGAAGAGCTGTGCTTGTCTGATGATGTAAACCTTGCATCTAGAGATTGAGGTATGGGGGTTCGCTCGACAAAGCCCAGAGGTCTTCTGTTTTTATAATAAACTAGCAACTAGCACGGGAGGGTGGTATTGTCATTTAGCCATATATCCACTGCTTTATGAAATGCTTTCCCCGTTTGTATTCTATGGAGTTGTAACTATGCTGCTTATATTATCCTTATGCATTATGCTGATAGTACTGGCACGTGTACTGTATCTTAGAGCACGGTAGTTGAAATAAACATTTTAAACTATACAGTGTCTCTTCTTACGCGCGTTGTATCAGTCTGTCAGTTGGTGTGTAAGCGGCTCCATGGGTTGGTGAGTAGCTACATGAGTGTCTATATGGGTTATTAATTTGTTGTCTGAGTATCTGTATGGGTGTCTGAGTGTCTGTGTGGTTGGGTGGGGGGGTGACTCCATGCATAGATGTGTGAGTGCATGATTCACTGGGTGTATGGGTTCAAGAGTACTTCTGTGAAGGGCAGTATAGGTGGGTGAGTGTGTGTATAGGTGTATTGGTGAGTGTTTAGATGTCTCAGTGGTACATGTGTGAGTAACTACATATGTGAAAGGCAGTATATGTGAGTGTTGGACAATATAAATGACTATATGTGAGAGTGAGTGATTGTGAGAGTGACTGTATGGATGAGTGTGTGCTTGTGTCAGTGATTGTATAAGAGAGTAAGTATGTGTTAGTATCTGTATGAATAAGTGAGGTGGTGTGTGTATAACTGTATAGGTGAGTAAATGGTAGTGTGATTGATTCTTTGAATGACTGACTATGTGTGTGAGTAACTCTTTGGGTGAGTGGCAGTGTGTGAGTGTCTGTATAGCTGTATGAGTGTATATGATAGTGCTAGATTGATGAGTGACTGTATGGGTAAATGAGTGGATGTGTGTATAGATCTAGGAATCAGTGAGTGGGTATGTAGTAACTGGTATTGGTGTGTCTATGGTTTCAAAAATGGTAGTCTATATTTTAGAGTGGGTGTATCAAAGGTTATATTAGGGTGTGAGGAGGTTCATCAGATTATCACGTGTCATCAATGACTGAGTATTTCTGAAAAGTTTAAGAATGTTATCTATATATACGCCAAGGTGTATTTGAAGAATGAGTGGGTGTATGAGTGTCTGTACAGATGATTTTGTGGGTGCATGTCTGACTGTATAAGTGAGTGATTAAACGTGCCTCAGTGAATACATGGGTGAATGACTAATCTGTGTGAATGTCTGTATCAGTCTGTCAGTTGGTGTGTACGTGGCTGCATGGGTTGGTGACTAGCTACATGAGTGTCTATATTGCTTATTGATTGGTTGTCTGAGTACCTGTATGGATGCTTGAGTGTTTGAGTGGGTGGGTGGTGCGGGTGTTACTCCCTACATGGATGTGTGAGTTGGTGATTTAGTGGGTGTATGGGTTCATGAGTGCGACTACAAGGGGCTGTATGGGTGAGTGAGTGTGCGTATGGCTGTGTCGGTGAGTGAATGGATGTCTCAGTGGTTTATGTGTGAGTATCTACATATGTGAGTGTTGGAGTATATAACTAACTATATGTGAGAGTGAGTGATTGTGAGAGTGGCTGAATGCATGAGTGTGTGCTTGTGCCAGTGATTGTATAATAGAGTAAGTATGTGTTAGTATCTGTATCAATAAGTGAGGTGGTGTGTGTATAACTGTATAGGTGAGTAAATAGGAGTGTAATTGATTCTTTGCATGACTGACGCGGTGTGTGAGTGTCTGTATGGGTATATGACTGCATATGATAGTGGCTGTATTGATGAGTGACTGCATGTATGAGTGACTGTATGGGTGAGTGAGTAGATGTATGTGTAGATCTAGGAATTAGTGAGAGGGTATGTACTAACTGGTATTGGTGTGTCTATGGTTTTGAGTATGGCATTCTGTATTTTAGAGTAGGTATATCAAAGGTTATATTAGGGTGTGAGGAGGTGCATCAGATGATCACATGGATGATGTCATCAGTGATGTCATCAGTGATGTCACTGACCATGTCATGAGTGATGTAATATGTGACGTCATCAGCAGTGCATTGCGGGGGCACGAGTAATAGTTAGCTCAACTAACTATAAAGGCCGAATTTCTCTGGTTTTGTACGAGTGAAATGTCCAACTAACTATAACGTCCCTGAAACCGGTGGTTTTTTCAGTGAATTTCCATGGTTTTTTAAATGCTAATTTCTAACTATTACGTCCCTGAAACCTATGGTTTCTTCAGTGAATTTCTAAGGTTTCTTAAATGCTAATCCGTAACTATAGCGTCCCTGAAACAAGAAAGCAAGAGAAATGCAGAAAGAGGCAACAGAAGTCCAGAAAGAGGAAGAAAGGTGCAGAAAGAAGCAAGAGATATGCAGAAAGAACCAACAGAGGTGCAGAAAGAGGCCTTGTTGCAAAGTTATCCTGTGCCCAGGGCACCCCCCAACTTTTTGCTGACTGGTACTGTTATGTTATGTTAATTGGATTTGTAGAGCGCAACGGTTACCCTGAGGTGCCCTGGCGCTATGTACTGCCTGAAGGCAGTTACTGGTGGTAACTGACTCTGACTGACCGTGGGCTCTGCCTAACCAGGCCCGGAGCCAGTGCTATGCTGAAAGACACTTAGAATACAGTGAAAACACCTACATACACTATGGTACACTTTGGGTTGGAGTACCCCTGTGATTGGCATGACCTCCCCTGTAAGGCACTAGTACATAATAGGGCAGGTGGACTAAAACTACCTCTAAGTCCCTAGCATATAATAGGGCATGGCAGTTTAGAGGCCAGCAGCCCTTTTCTGCACTTGCATGTGTGCACTGCTGAGCCTGAGGTCAGTTTAAAAGTAGCCTTGTGTGTGCAGAAAGAGGCAAGAGAGGTGCAGAAAGAGGCACGAGAGGTGCAGAAAGAGGGAAGAAAGGTGCAGAAAGAGGCAAGAGAGGTGTAGAAAGAAGCAAGAGAGGTGCAGAAAGAAGCAACAGAAGTACAGAAAGAAGCAACAGAGGTGCAGAAAGAGGGAAGAGGGGTGCAGAAAGAGGCAAGAGAAGTGCAGAAAGAAGCAACAGAGGTGCAGAAAGAGGCAACAGAAGTTCAGAAAGAGGCAGCAGAGGTGTAGAAACAGGCAGAAGAGGTGCAGAAAGAGGGAACAGGGGTGCAGAAAGAGAGAAGAGGGGTGCCGAAAGAGGCAAGAGGGGAGCAGAAATTTGCAAGAGAGGTGCAGAAAGAAGCAAGAGCAGTGCAGTAAGAAACAACAGAGGTGCAGAAGGAGGCAAGAGGGGTACAGAAAGAGGCAAATGAGCAGAAACAAGCAAAATAGATGCGGAAAGAGGCTAGAGGGGTGCAGAAAGAGGCAAGAGAGGTGCAGAAAGAGGCAAGAGAGGTGCACAAAGAGGGAAGAAGGGTGCATAAAGAGGCAAGTGGGGTGCAGAAAGAGCAAGAGAGGTATAGAAAGAAGCAAGAGAAGTGCAGAAAGAAACAACAGAGGTGCAGAAAGAAGCAAGAGCAGTGCAGAAAGAAGCAACAGAAGTGCAGAAAGAGGCAACAGAAGTTCAGAAAGAGGCAGCAGAGGTGCAGAAACAGGCAGAAGAGGTGCAGAAAGAGGGTACAGGGGTGCAGAAAGAGAGAAGAGGGGTGCCGAAAGAGGCAAGAGGGGAGCAGAAATTTGCAAGAGAGGTGCAGAAAGAAGCAAGAGCAGTGCAGTAAGAAACAACAGAGGTGCAGAAGGAGGCAAGAGGGGTACAGAAAGAGGCAAATGAAGAGCAGAAACAAGCAAAATAGATGCAGAAAGAGGCTAGAGGGGTGCAGAAAGAGGCAAGAGAGGTGCAGAAAGAGGCAAGAGAGGTGCACAAAGAGGGAAGAAGGGTGCAGAAAGAGGCAAGTGGGGTGCAGAAAGAGCAAGAGAGGTATAGAAAGAAGCAAGAGAAGTGCAGAAAGAAACAACAGAGGTGCAGAAAGAAGCAAGAGCAGTGCAGAAAGATCCAACAGAGGTGCAGAAAGAGGCAAGAGGGGCACAGAAAGAGTCAAGAGAAGTGCAGAAAGAAGCAAAAGAGGTGCAGAAAGAGGAAAGAGGGGTGCAGAAAGAAGCTAGAGCAGTGCAGAAAAAACCAAGAGAAGTGCAGGAAAAGGGAAGAAGGGTGCAGAAAGAGGCACGAGGGGTGCAGAAAGAAACAAAAGAGGTGTAAAAAGTAGCAAGAGAAGTGCAGAAAGAAGCCACAGAGGTGCAGAAAGAGGCTAGAGGGGTGCAGAAAGAAGCAAGAGAAGTGTAGAAAGAAGAAACAGAGGCAGAAAGAGGCAAAAGGGGTGCAGAAAGAGGAAGAGAAGTGCAAAAAAGAAGCAACAGAGGTGCAGAAGGAGGCAAGAGAAGTGCAGAAAGAGGCAAGAGAGTTGTAGAAATGTGCAAGAGAGGTGCACAAAGAAGCAAGAGCAGTGCAGTAAGAAACAACAGAGGTACAGAAGGAGGCAAGAGGGGTGCAGAAAGAACCAAGAGACGTGCAGGAAAAGGGCAGAAGGGTGCAGAAAGAGGCACGAGGAGTGCAGAAAGAAGGAAGAGAAGTGCAGAAAGAAGCAACAGAGGTGCTGAAAGAGGCACAAATGGTGCAGAAAGAGGCAAGAGAAGTGCAGAAAGAAGCAACAGAGGTACAGAAAGAGGGAATAGATGTGTAGAAAGAGGCAAGAGAGTTGCACAGAGGGAAGAGGGGTGCAGAAAGAAGGAAGAGGGGTACAGAAAGAAGCAAGTGAGGTGCAGAAAGAGGCAATAGAGGTGCAGAAAGAGGCAAGAGAGGTACAGAAACAGGCAAGAGAAGTGCAGAAAGAGGCAAGAGAATTGCATAAAGAAGCAACAGAGGTGTACAAAGAAGCAAGAGAAGTACAGAAAGAGGCAAGTGAGATGCAGAAAGCGGAAAGAGAGGTGCAGAAGGAGGGAAGACGAGTGCAGAAAGAGACAACAGGGGTGCAGAAAGAAGCAAGACAGGTGCAGAAAGAAGCATGGGAAGTGCAGAATGAAGCAACAGAGGTGCAGAAAGAGGCAAGAGAACTGCAGAAAGAGGCAAGAGAGTTGCAGAAACAGGCAAAAGAGGTACAGAAAGAGGGAACAGGGGTGCTGACAGAGGCAAGAGAGGTGCAGAAAGAGGCAAGAGGGGTGCAGAAATTTGCAAGAGAGGTACAGAAAGAAGCAAGTGCAGTGCAAAAGAACCAACAGAGGTGCAAAATGAGGCAAGTGAGGTGCAGAAGGAGGCAAGAGAACTGCAGAAAGAGGCAAGAGAGTTGCAGAAACAGGGAAAAGGGGTACACAAAGAGGGAGCAGGTGGGCAGACTGAGGCAAGAGAGGTTCAGAAAGAGGGAAGAGGTGTGCAGAAAAAGGCAAAGGGATGCAGAAATTTGGAACAGAGGTACAGAAAGAAGCAAGAGCAGTGCAGAAAGAGCCAAGAGATGTGCAGAAAGAGGCATGAGAGGTGCAGAAAGAGGCAAGAGATGTGCAGAAAAAGGCAAGAGAGCTGCTGAAACAGGCAAAAGGAGTGCAGAAAGAGGGAACAGGTGTGCAGACAGAGGCAAGAGAGGTGCAGAAAGAGGCAAAAGAACTGCAGAAAGAAGTAACAGAGGTGCAGAAAGAAGCAAAAGAGGTGCAGAAAGAGGCAAGAAGGGTGCAGAAAGAGGCAAGAGCAGTGCATAAAGAACCAAGAGATGTGCAGAAAGAGGAAAGAGAGGTGCAGAAAGAGGCAAGAGATGTGCAGAAAGAGGCAAGTGAGGTGCAGAAGGAGGCAAGAGAACTGCAGAAAGAGGCAAGAGAGTTGCTGAAACAGGCAAAAGGAGTGCAGAAAGAGGGAACAGGTGTGCAGACAGAGGCAAGAGAGGTGCAGAAAGAGGCAAAAGAACTGCAGAAAGAAGTAACAGAGGTGCAGAAAGAAGCAAAAGAGGTGCAGAAAGAGGTAAGAAGGGTGCAGAAAGAGGCAAGAGCAGTGCATAAAGAACCAAGAGATGTGCAGAAAGAGGAAAGAGAGGTGCAGAAAGAGGCAAGAGATGTGCAGAAAAAGGAAAGAAGGGTGCAGAAAGAAGCAAGAGAAGTGCAGAAAGAGGGAAGTGAGGTGCAGAAGGAGGCAAGAGAACTGCAGAAAGAGGCAAGAGAGTTGCAGAAACAGGCAAAAGGGGTACAGAAAAAGGGAACAGGTGTGCAGACAGAGGCAAGAGAGGTGCAGAAAGACGGAAGAGGGCTAAATAAAGAGGCAAGAGGGAAGCAGACATTTGCAACAGAGGTGCAGAAAGAACCAACAGAGATGCAGAAAGAGGCAAGAGGGACACAGAAAGGGGCATGAAAAGTACAGAAAGAAGCAAAAGAGGTGCAGAAAGAGGCAAGAGAACTGCTGAAAAAGTCAAGAGAGGTGCAGAAAGAGGCAGGAGAGGTGCACAAAGAGGTAAAAGGGGTACAGAAAGAGGCAAGAGGGGTGCAGAAAGAAGCAAGAGAAGTGCAGAAAGAAGCAACAGAGGTGCTGAAAGAGGCAGGAGGGGTGCATAAAGAGGCAAGAGAAGTGCAGAAAGAAGCAACAGAGGTGCTGAAAGAGGCAAGAGTGGTGCAGAAACAGGCAACAAAAGTGCAGAGATTTACAGGGGTGCAGAAATTTACAAGAGAGGTGCAGAAAGAAGCAAGAACAGTGCAAAAGAACCAACAGAAGTGCAGAAAGAGGCAAGAGGGGTGCAAAAAGAGGCAGGAGAGGTAGAGAAATAGGGAAATGGGGTGCAGAAAGAGGCAAAAGGGATGCAGAAATTTGCAAAAGAGGTGCAGAAAGAAGCAAGACCAGTGCAGAAAGAACCAACAGAGGTGCAAAAAGAGGCAAGAGGGGTGCAGAAAGAGGTAGGAGAAGTGCAGAAAGAGGCAAAAGGGGTACAGATAGAGGCAGGAGGGGTGCAGAAAAAAGGAAGAGAAGTGCAGGAAGAAGCAACAGAGGTGCTGAAAGAGGCGCGAAGGGTGCAGAAAGAGGCAAGAGAAGTGCAGAAAGAAGCAACAGAGGTACAGAAAGAGGCAAGAGAGGTGCAGAAACAGGCAGGAAAGGTGCAGAAAGAGGGAACAAGGGTGCAGAAAGAGGCAAGAGAGGTGCAGAAAGAGGGAAGAGGGGTGCAGAAAGAAGCAAGTGAGGTGCATAAAGAGGCAACAGAGGTGCAGAAAGCTGCAAGAGAGGTGCAGAAACAAGCAAGAGAAGTGCAGAAAGAGGCAAGAGAATTGCTGAAAGAAGCAACAGAGATGTAGAAAGAAGCAAGAGAAGTGCAGAAAGAGGCAAGTGAGGTGCAGAAAGAGGCACGAGAGGTGCAGAAAATGGAAAGAGAACAGCAGAAAGAGGCAAGAAGGGTGCTAAAAAGGGAAGAAGGGTGCAGAAAGAAGCAAGAGAGGTGCAGAAAGAAGCAAGAGAAGTGCAGAAATAAGCAAGAGAGGTGCAGAAAGAGGGAAGACGAGTGCAAAAAGAGACAACATGGGTGTAGAAAGAAGCAAGAGAAGTGCAGAAAAAGGCAAAAGAAGCAACAGAGGTGCGGAAAGAGGCAAGAGGGGTGCACAAAGAGGAGAGAGAAGTGCAGAAAGAAGCAAAAGAGGTGCGGTAAGAGGGGTGCAGAAAGAGGCAGGAGCAGTGCAGAAAGAACCAAGAGATGTGCAGAAAGAGGCAAGAGAGGTGCAGAAAGAGGCAAGAGATGTGCAGAAAAAGGGTGCAGAAAGAAGCAAGAGAAGTGCAGAAAGAGGCAAGTGAGGTGCAGAAGGAGGCAAGAGAACTGCAGAAAGAGGCAAGAGAGTTGCAGAAACAGGCAAAAGGGGTGCAGAAAGAGGGAACAGGTTTGCAGACAGAGGCAAGAGAGGTTACGTTATGTTATGTTGTTACACGGTTTTCTATAGCACACAGCTGCCACGGCAAAGGGGCGTCCCAGCGTTGATAGCAGAAAACTGCAGAGCTATAGACAACAGAAGCAACCTACAGTGGAGGGAAGAGGTGAGTTTTGATTGCCTTACGGAATGCCCAGTAGTTTTTCATGCTGCGAATGCCGATGGGGAGCGCATTCCAGAGTTTGGCTGCCAATACACAGAAGGAATGTCCACCAGCACGAACCCTCCTCACCCGCGGAACAACCGCCATATGCTGCCCCATTGACCGGAGTTAGCGGGATGGGATGTAAAATGTAAGCAAGTTGGCCAGGATGTCTGGAGAGGAAAGATTTAAAATTTTGAAAGACATGCAAAGGACCTTAATCTCTAAGCGTTTGGCGACAGGCAGCCAATGTAGCCAATGAACTGCACTAGTGGTAGGGCATGTCATGGGCAGACCCAGTAAGGTTCTCGCCGCAGCGTTTTTATACCCTTTGCAGTCTTGCAATTTTCGCCTTGTTAGATCCCAAATAGAGCGAATTGGCATAATCCAGTCTAGACAAAATGGAAGCCTAGACAATAATCTGCCTAATAGACGGGTCAAAAAACCCTAGCAACGGTTTGAGCCCCCGTAGGATGCCAAAGCATGTTCCTGCTACTTTCTTTGTTTGCGTCTGAAAGCTGAGAGCAGAGTCTACCCACACACCCAGATTTGTTACCACGTGTTTGGGGACGGGTGCACAGCCCAAGTTGGCAGGCCACCAGCGCTCACTCCACAGCTCAGAGTCTCTCCCAACCAGCAGTACCTCGGACTTGTTGGCATTGAGCTGGAGACAGTTGGCAGTCATCCACTCAGAAATGATCTCCAGATCTCTCCGAAACTTACATGCATCCTAGAGTGCCACTACCAACTGTGTGTCATCGTCATATGACACTGCTGTGAGCCCTCTGCTCTTGGCTACCACTGCTAACGGTTGAACATATAAATTAAACAGTGTTGGGCTCAAAGCCTAGCCCTGCGGTACCCCATATTTGATGGTATGGATCTTGGAGGCAAAAGGGGGAACTGCAACCTGGAAGGTCCTTTCCGCTAGAAAGGAGGCGAACCACTCCAGGGCAGAGTCCACGATGCCCACCTCCTCCAACCTCTGCAACAGGATCTGGTGGGAGACGGTGTCAAACGCGGCACTGAGATCTAGCAAAATCAGTGCCGATGTGCGACCTTCGTCTAGAGCCCTCCTCAAATGCTCGGTCACAGCTAGGAGAGCTGACTCCGTACTGTGACCCGGCCGAAAGCCATTCTGAGAGGGGTCCAATATGTTGTTCTCTTCCAGATGACCTGTCAGCATGGAGTTGATGTAAGCCTCCAGGAACTTGGAGACCCAGGGCAGGAGAGAGATAGGTCGAAAGTTCTCTGATTTTGCAGTTTCAAGGTTGGGCTTTTTTAACAAAGGGACCACCCTGGCTTGCTTCCAAGATCTAGGGACAACAGACGTAGACAAGGACAGATTAATCATATGGCTCAAGGATGGTGAAAGCACAGGAAGATATTTCAAAAATTGGTCCGGCTTAAGGGGGTCAACAGGAGAGCCCGATTTAAGCTTACAACGGAGCACAGCAAGCTCCTCTTGAGAAATTGGCGGAAAGACAGCCAGAGTATGCCTGCACGAGGGTCTAGACACTAGACCCGGACAAGCTACGTGTTGAGGGAAAGATTTGTATATTGTTTCCACCTTCTCCACAAAAAAGGAGGCAAGGGTCTCACATTGTGCATCAGATGATACTGAAGGTGTTATAGCATCTGCCGAAGTTTTAAGGTCTTTCACTATTGAAAAGATACTTTTGGAGGGGTTGCAACTATTCCTGATCACGTCTGATAGTGCCTTGAGACCCTTACGGGTGAGTAGTCACGCTTTAACAAACTCCTGATTGATTGATTGATTGAATAATATGCTGCCCGCTCGGACTGGATCGCCCTATGATATTTCTTAATGGCCACCTGGTAACATCCCTTTAGAATAGGGTCATAATCTCTTCTCCATGCACGTTCCAGCTTTTTACAACCTTTCGCAGGGAGGCAAACCTATCATTGTACCACGTGCTTGATTTGGTGCTTAGACATTTAGACCACCTTGCAGGGACCAGGGAATCCAAGGAGTGGGAGATCCAGCCCGAGAATGCTCTGTCGGCCACCTCTGGGTCGAGTGGCATCTTAAACGTGGTAGTAGAGAGGAGATCATGGAATTGAGCAATGTTAAGTTTGTGCCAAGGGTGCCTAAGAGAAAACTTCTCAGGGACCCTCTTGACCAGCTCAACCTCTGCCAGTGTCATAGATATTAAGAAATGATCAGATCAACACACCGGTAGGGGAGTGTGGACAGTGAGGGAAGACAGATTGGAAAAGACAGGGTCTAATAAATGGCCTGCGGAGTGCGTAGAGCCCTGAACCCGTTGGCTCAGTTCGCACGCCGCAAGATCGGCTAGAAAGTTAGTGACTTCCATGTCCTGGGAGCTATCAAGGTGCAAATTCAAGTCACCGATAACACTAAAGTTGGCAGCTCTCATAGCTAGGGGGCTTACAGCTTCAATGAGGGCGGCCCTAAACTCCTTAGAGGGTGCTGGCGGGCGATAGATTAATAGCCCAGACATAGTGTAGCTGCCGTTGAACGAAATCCGAAAGCGTCCGCATTCACACCCGATCACAAGCTCCTTTACAAGAGTACACATGTAACAGGACTTAAAAACCACCGTTATGCCACCCCCCCTAGAACCTCTGTTAAGCGTCAGAATGCTGAAGCCCTGTGGGGAGAGCCAGACCAGGTACAGCCACTGTGTCCTCTGATAACCATGTCTCAGTGAGAAAGAGAACATCAGGGGATTCGTTCTGGAGCAGGTCATAGATATCCAAAAAGTGTTTGACTAAGGAACGGCAATTTAGGCTCAGAAGTTTTATAATGGACCTGTGGCTAGGCTGGGGACAAGAAGGTGCAAACAATGACCAAGAATTATAGCCACAGGATATACAGCAAAAAGGGACTACACGGACTAAGCCCCTTCCTAATCTCCAAAAGGTCATCCGAGGAGTACCGCACTGCACCTCTAGCCAAACCGGCAGCATACCTGGCGTCTGGCGACGACCAGGCGCGGACGGGCGCAGACGGCCTTGCCTTAGGCACGACTTCGGCACGCCAGCGGTGCACCCCCTGTGCGCGTCTGCTGCGCGCCCACCACGGCATGGGTTTAAGTAGGACAGAACCCGGAAAAGCCAATAGCGCGAGGCTGGGAGAAACTGACACGCCCACCGCTCAATCGGCACGACAGCCGCGGCGGTACAGGGCGGATGTTTAGTGAAAGATCAAATGACCCCCGACTGTGCAAATATGCAGGTACGTGCCCCATAAATAAACAGGCTTAGCACCACAGTATTCCCCCCAAAAAGTAAAACACGATTAAAAGCAGCTAAAAAACAAATGGCAGCAACATGTATAGAACAATCACCAGCTGACCTCGCTCGGTCCGCTGCGCGCCTGCCACGGCATGGGTTTAAGTAGGACAGAACCCGGAAATGCCGATAGCGCAAGGCTGGGAGAAACTGACATGCCCACCGCTCAATCGGCACGACAGCCGTGGCGGTACAGGGTGCATGTTTAGTGAAAGATCAAGTGACCCACAACTGTGTAAATATGCAGGTACGTGCCCCGTAAACAAACAGGCTTAGCACCACAGTATTCCCCCCAAAAAGTAAAACACGATTAAAAGAAGCTAAAAAACAAATGGCAGCAACACGTATAGAACAATCACCAGCTGACCTCGCTCGGTCCGCTCGGTGCAGAAAGAGGCAAAAGAACTGCAGAAAGAAGCAACAGAGGTGCAGAAAGAGGCAAGAGAGATGCAGAAAGAGGCAAGAGATGTGCAGAAAAAGGAAAAAAGGGTGCAGAAAGAAGCAAGAGAAGTGCAGAAAGAGGCAAGTGAGGTGCAGAAGGAGGCAAGAGAACTGCAGAAAGAGGCAAGAGAGTTGCAGAAACAGGCAAAAGGGGTGCAAAAAAAGGGAACAGGCGTGCAGACAGAGGCAATAGAGGTGCAGAAAGAGGGAAGAGGGATACAGAAAGAGGCAAGAGAGAGGCAGAAATTTGCAACAGAGGTGCAGAAAGAAGCAAGAGCAGTGCAGAAAGAACCAACAGAGATGCTGAAAGAGGCAAGAGGGGTACAGAAAGAGGCAAGAAAAGTGCAAAAAGAAGCAAAAGAGGTGCAGAAAGAGGCAAGAGAACTGCGGAAAAAGGCAAGAGAGGTGTAGAAAGAGGCAGGAGAGGTGCACAAAGAGGCAAAAGGGGTACAGAAAGAGGCAACAGGGGTGCAGAAAGAAGCAAGAGAAGTGCAGAAAGAAGCAACAGAGGTGCTGAAAGAGCAAGAGGGGTGCAGAAAGAGGCAAGAGAAGTGCAGAAAGAAGCAACAGAGGTGCCGAAAGAGGCAAGAGAGGTGTAGAAACAGGCAAGAAAGGTGCAGAGAGAGGGAACAGGGGTGCAGAAATTTACAAGAGAGGTGCAGAAAGAAGCAAGAGCAGTGCAAAAGAACCAACAGAAGTGCAGAAAGAGGCAAGAGGTGTGCAGAAAGAGGCAAGAGAGGTAGAGAAATGGGGAAGAGTGGTACAGAAAGAATCAAGAGGGATGCAGAAATGTGCAAAAGAGGTGCAGAAACAAAAGCAAGAGCAGTACAGAAAGAACCAACAGAGGTGCAAAAAGAAGCAAGAGGGGTGCAGAAAGAGGTAGGAGAGGTGCACAAAGAGGCAAGAGGGGTATAGAAATAGGCATACTAAAGCTGATGCACTACCTGCACAACAGGCAGCAGAGCACAGCTGCTGTCCAGGGGGCAGCAGCGCCCTACCACGACACAACACTTAGCAGTGCCTGCATACCGGATTGCAGCAGTATACCATGCTGCATAACATTTTATGTGCCACACAACCACCTCACTTTTATGCTGCATAATCACCGCATCCACACAACATACAACATATCACTCCATCCATACAACACAACCGCCATGTGCACACAATACAGCACAACCTCCCTGTGGCATGCAGTAAAGAACTGCATCTAAACAGCATGCAGCAAGGCACCATGATTATTATTTAAGGAGGGTTTGTGAAGCACAACATTCACTTTCGTAGAGTTTCTTGGTGCTGTAGAAGATACTGCTTTGAAAGTTCGTTAAAAAGATTGTCTGCTGAGGATGTGGAAAGATTTTTAATTTTTTTCCTGAATTTGATGTGATCTAATTCTGAACGAATATCACGCCCTCGTTTCCACATCTTTTTGGACCTTGTTTTAGGGACTTCAAACAGGACGCAAGTCGCAGGACATACACAACAGTGCTGTCTGACTCTGTACCACATACAGCACAGCACCTATTCCATAAAAAATATAGTACAGCACTCCAGCTATACAACATACAGCCCGACACTGCACTTTTACCACAAACATCGCAGCACTGCATCTGTATGAGGTACTGTACACCACAACACCTAAGAGGCAATGTGTGGCACTGCTGCATCTGAACTGCATACAGTGCTGTTTTCATGACGTACAGAACAGCACCTATTCGATACAAAATACAGTGTCCATCACTACATCAACATGACATGTAAAATGACGCTGCCACTTACACGATATGCTGCATACCTACGAGATACAGTAGAGCACTACACCTATAAGGCAGTGGGGCATTGCATCTCAACTGCATTCAGCACTGTTTTCATGGCATACAGACCAGTTGTGGCTATACAACAAACAGCACAGCACTACGGATGCACCACACATGCTGCATCTATAGAACTTGCATTTATACGACATACAGTATCATGTAGAAGCAATCTAGAATTGTTCTTCCAACACAACATACATCGCAACACTGCATTTATTCTACACCACATGCAGTACAGCCCTGACACTATATGGTATGCAGTACGGCACAGCACTACACCTGTACAGTACAGTGCAGTACTATATGAGTATGCCATATAATGCAGCACAGCAACTATATAGTAAGGTGCAGCACTTCACTGCATCTATATAACATCCAGCATAAGACGATCTATCCGACACAGCACTGTCGGCATGACACACAATGCCCTTTGGAACTGTACGACACACAGCAGTGCAGTCATATGAACAACAGCACAACAGCTGCACAACCGAGCACCGCCAATGAACTACATGCAAACGCACCGTAGTCATACTACATACTACCATGTGCTCTTTCTGATCTTAGACTGTGACTGCAAGGCGCACTGCATGCTGGGTTGGCCATTGAGCTGTGACAGACGGGTGGCAGAAATGTAACATGCCAAGTTGCACAACATGCCAGAGGCGCAACAAGCCCAACATGCGACATGCAAGAGCTGGAACATGCTAGGGGTGCACCGTGACAGCGGTGGACTGCGCCATACCAAAGGAATAACACTTAACATGCCGGGGACGTGTGCCAGAAGTGCCCAGATGGGAAGGGTGCATGAAGTGGGTGCGGAGCCAGGCGGGGTGCGTGGGTGTGATGCAAAGGGCTGCTGTGCTTCTGAGTGAGAGCAATGCAGGAGGGTCTCTTCACCTCGTGCCTCTTTGGGCAATTGGCACGGCCCTGCTCCCCAAAATTCAGCATCCCCGAAACCTGGCACATCGGGAATCATTAAAGAAAGAATGTGAGAATGAAACAGCGTCAGAGCTGAGTTCGGCGGAGAGACCGAGCAGACACACAGTTCCTGCAGACGACATATGACGTCCCTTGTGGGGAAGGGGGTAGGGGAGCGCCGAAAGCTCTTGTTCTCCTCTACCCGGTTCACTGTGACCAGGGTTCGGGAAAAGCACGCCTTGCATTGCAGATTGCACTAGCGGAGAAACAACTGTAAAGAAATAACCCCAAAGCATGCCTCACGCGCCCCCTGCTGGACACAAGTTCACCCGCTGCACCTTTCAGATACACTGGTTGTTTCAAACCCTTCTGGATACAGGAAAGACACTCGCTCTTGGAGTGCAGGAGCCCCCCTCAAAAAGTGCCGGTGCAGTTCTTTTGAGAAGTCTGAACTAGCTGCACACGAAGCACTGTAACGACGAGAAGCATAGCTGAGTATTGCTGGTATAACAGCGCTGCTGAGACGACCTTTTAATGCCCCATTCAAACATATGGGACTCTTGGTCAGGTCTGATATTATTACATTAAATATTGCAGTGCTGTTGAGAAGTGTAGGTACCGCCCTATGAAAACATTCACTCCAACAGAAAATTGCTGGTCCGGTACCATTAGAAGGGTAGCAAAACTCCTACATGCCGGCACTGTCCCATTAAACACATAACAGTCCTCGTGATGGGTACTGGTCTATCCCACTAAACTGACAACAGGCCCTGCCAAGAATGTCTTTAAGAATTACTTATGTAAAGGCTGCACTCAGTGTCTGCCCATAGAAAGCACCAGTCCAGTTACACTATACCCGGGAGGATGACTGCAGACGCGGTGTAGGCAGCCTGTCTGGGGAGGGCTCTGGGCATGGCAGTCCGGAGGGAGGGGGCACTCGGCAGTGGCGGTGCCCCCACCATCTGGGGCCTCATGTCCTGCAGAGGAGTACATGGGGCCTTTTTAGCATGGGGTGGGGGTGACTAACCTCTTGGGGGAAAAAGGGCTATCTCTCTGAATATCTACTTTCTGGGTATATTGGGTACCCTGAAAGATGCACTCGGGGTGTCACTTGGGGAGATGCTATTCTCTTGAGCACCTCGTTCTTGGGGGACTCATCCTTGTGGGTTACAATATATGTTAGGGTCCCCTCTAAGTGCTCTCTCGGCTGCCCCCATCCTTTGGGGCCCTGCTCTAGACCCCCACCCTCTGTGCCAGGCAGGGCCACTCTTACCTTGAAACCCCTTGCTGGGGCTGATGATGCTGGTGTCTCCCCCGGTTCTGGGCTGGGGGGGTCTAATGGCCCCTGCTCCCCCCTGGCCTCTGGCCGCCAGGTCTCTGCTGAGCCAGGGTGCCTTGGCAGAGCAGACAGAGCTGCAGCACCGTCAACACCAAGTCTTTGCGGAACATTTTAAATCTGTCACCAGCCTCACATGGGGCTGAGAGACAGCGAGGGCAGGGGACAGGAGAGAGCTGAGGCAGGGGTCTGGGGCTCACAGAGGCAGGGCAGGACTAACTTTGCCTGCCGAGCCTCAGACCTGGAGAGGGAAGAGGGTGGAACCGAGGGAGGAGAGGCGAGCGGGAGCAGAGTCACTCAGGGGGAGAGGGCGGCAGCAGGGTGGAGAGTGGGATGGATGGAGAGACGAAAGGGGCAAGAGTTAGGGTGGAGTCACGGGGTGAGGGGGGCTTAGGTGGTGGGAGGTTGGAAAAGAGGGGAGGACATCGAGAAGAGGGAGAGAGAGGGACAAAGCGGTGGGCGTGAGAAGAAAAATGGAGGGGAGAGGAAAGAATGGGAAGATTGGAAGGGAGGGATATGGGTGGAAAGAGCACGTAGTGAAGGGAGTTAAGGGAGAGTAGTGGTGCACAATGGGTCCAATAAACACTACACGGTGTTGTGTAGTTTCATTCTGGGAGTGACGTGGAGCGGTCCACTGCCCCTCTATTTAACTCCTCGGCCATGCACGGCCTCAGGGGTGCATGGTTCTCCTACTAGTGGGGTCCAGATGGCTGAGGCGCCCTACATCCCTCCCCAATTTAGATAGGTCGCCAGTAGGTAGTTATAGTTAGGACCTTGTTTCTATTCAAAAAGCGTTTTTTCTTTTGCCAATATCTTTGGCGCCGTTTGACGAATCTTCGCAAAAGTTTCAAAACTAATTGTTCGCTCAGGTCATCTCCTGTCTTAAAAGTTTTGGGGTGATTCGTCAAGCGGGAGCCGAGAAAAAATGGGGGTCCCAAAGCGCATTTTCCCCATGTTAATTTCCATAGGAGCTTTAGACACGGCTACAGCCCGAACTGCTGAACGGAATGAAACCAAATTTGGCAAAAAGGTAGGTATTGGTTCAGAAAGCGACCTTTTTTTTAAATGGTGTAAATCCGTTCAGTAGTTGCTGAGAAATAAAAAAATAAAAATTTATTTATCTGAGCACCGAGGAGGAATCGCGAACCCTTCTGAGCACGAGCTTCATTCTGATTGGCTGCCAACCCTCCAAACCAGGAAGTGTTGGCAGCCATCTTGTGACTCGGTAACCGCGAATCCAGCCGAAATTATTTTTAAAAACTAAGCGCGTGCGTTTTGTGTATTTGAGTAGTCATTGTCTGTGTAAAAAATGAGTTATTTGTATGCAAGATAACGGAAGTGTTGGAGTTCGGGCAAATCAGAGAGACTTAAAGCAGCATGAAAAGAGAGCACATGCGCAGCCTTCAGTCACGTACGTCTCGCTGACGCAATCGGTGACAGGGCTGTATCTAGTCTGTTTAATCGGAAATAACTCTGGTAGTGCGCATCCGGGCGAGCAGAAACTCAGGGGTGCGCCTCTCGGGACTTCACCACAGCCCCGTGCTCAGGGGCTCTGCAAGGAGGAGACAGCTCAACAGGTATGACGGGATAGAGCGCGGGTCGTTGGACGCGGCTATTACAAATTCTTAAGGAAACAGCCCAGATGCTTCGAATGGGAGTGCTGATTGAAAGCGCCTGTGTCATTTGTAGTGCAATTTAAACTACGCCATTCTGGATGCGTAGTGCGGGGTTCATGTGCTCATGCATGTGGAAATGTCGGTTGCAACAGCAGGTCTGTGCCCAGGGCTGGAATGTGTGAAGTGGTGCTAGTAACGTGAAGCAGGAACCACAGAATGAATGGTCTGTACTAAGTAAGTGAGGTGTGCTCCATGCGGCAGGAGTTCAGAGGCGGTTGTGGGCTGGGTCTATGCCTCTCAGAGTGATGTTGGAGAACAGTCCCCTAGTACCCAGTGCTGAGGTGAGTGAGGCACGGCACTGTAGAGAGGCCGGAGCAGACTTTGGATGGGAGCTGTGAGGTGTGCCCCCAGCACCGCAGGAACAGTCCAGTTATATCCCGGGCGGCGCTGGGTGAGGTGCACCCCTCGGAGTGAGTTTGGCGGACGGGACTCTGTGAGGTGCGCTTCCTGTGGTTGGAACAGGTGCCCGGCTCCGCTGGAAGCAGTCTCAGATGGACGGTGTGCTCGAGGGGGTGTGACTGGGGGTGGGCGGTGTCATTTTTGTACAGCAGGTACAGAGACGGGGGTTGGCACAACTGAGGCACTGCCCGCCAGTCCTGGACAGCGACCCTGTCTTTAGGAAATTGATTTTATTTACAGTCTTGCCCTCCCTGTGATTGCACCTGCTCCGCTATCTGCTGCCCTGGACATTATTTCAGGCAACTCTAAGAGGCGTCTCCTGTTTATTATTGTGTACAGTCATTACGTAGGCAGTAGGCCTATGAAGTTCAAGAAGGTTAGAAAATGCCATGCCCACTCCCTGCTGGAAGTGCACGGACCTGCTAGGGGAGGGTTTGGTTTGCCGGAGTCTGAGAAGGACTTTCATCTCAGTGCCCCAGGGCTCTGTTGTCTCAGCACTTTAGGACGAGGGCCGAGCGCCGGGCAGCAGAGTGCCTCTCAGGAGAGGGTGTGAAGTGCTCTCGGTTACTGGGCTTCTGCTGAGAGGCCCTTCGCCCTCTGCAAAGTCTGCAGGCAGCGAGAGACCACATGTGCGCAGAGAGCTGGGGCCGGGGTGCTCCGCTTCTCCAAAATTCCTGCTCGTCGATAGTGCTGGGAACAGATAGGTTTTAAGATATTTCGCCATATGTGCCAGGAAAATAAAATAAAAGCGAATTCGACCGGTTTGATATAAATAGAAGGTGAATTAATCAGAACATTCAACTGCCAATTACCTCGGTGCATTGAGTGCTGGCTGCTGGCATCAGCCGATGCCTTCTGATAGGGAACACCAATCCCAGTGGCTTGACTCCGCTTCCTATTCTCCCGAATTAAGTAATTGCAGTGTCATTGTATAGGCTGATGATAACGCCTGTAATTTACTGCTGTAAAAAGTGTGGTTTGAGGCGTGCACCGGATCTCTCTCGCACACATATGTGTGTGATTATGGATACTAAAAGTTTCATCATTGCCAAGGGTGCAGCCCACTAAGTTGATCAGTTTGGAAAGAAATAGCAGGTGATTATTATTTAATTTTTTGGGGGTGGGGTGTGTTATATGTGTCTTGTTATGCTACATACCATACAGGTAGTTGGAGGGAGCCATAGCTTACACTATGTGTGACTTTTCCCTCGAACCTCTGAGGTAATGAGGGGGGCTGGAGGGGGCTCGCTCTGCACCAAGGCAGCCACCTCAGGTGCGCTGCGCTCACGCATAGCGCCGTTACAGCCCAGTCTTCTTTTAGGGTGTGTTGGCGTTAATAGAGGGCTGCCTGCCTATGGAGGCGGGTCTGTAATCTCCCGCCCACGCTATCAGTCGCAGATCTAATGTACACCAGCCTCGCACACCGGCAGCATGCCACATCTGGAGCCTCAGCTGCTGGCATCTCGGAGACACAGCCATGCGGTGGGGCCGGCGCTGCGCCGAGGAGCCAAATAATTCCACATATGCTCAGGAAGGATGCCCCTTGACCTTCAGAACACATCCCAGTGGCCTCTTAATAGCCAGAGAAGGGGCGCTGCCCCTTCACCCTAAGAATTCATCTTAGGGGGTGGTGTGTTGAGGTGGGCAGGGGTGCTGGCCTCCTGCCCCTTTCGCCCCATTCCTTCAGATGCCCCTTGATTATGGTGGTGTGAGTGGGTCGCGAGACCACGACCTGAATGTGCGAAGCACCCCTAAGTCTCCCCCTTATAGTGTGAGTGCGGTCCAGGTGAGTAGATCTACACCCCCTCCCTCCCCCACCAAAGGGCCAGCAGACGAGAGGGCCGCTCGGCAGGAGCAGCCGTGTTTACACTTAGAAGCAATTTATTCCCTGTGATCATATGGCCGGTGTTAAGCCTCACATCAGAGAGGAGGAAAACAAACAGACCAAGCTGCGTGAGTGTGTTCTGGGAGGGGGTACGAGGCCGGGGGCTACTTTTTCAGATAAGCAAATCTATATGTAGGAGAAAGTGAGGTGTCCCCGGCACCTGAGAGGACCAGGCGAAGGCGGCGGCGCCCAGGAGTACTGGGTGCACATAGCACTGGTTGTGCCCGGCTTCTGGTGAAAGAACATCGGCTCCCCTGCACCCTCAGAAGGCACCTACCCCAGGTGAGACCCTTCAGTCCGTCCGCAGGGGGCTGGTGGCCGGGGGTGTGGGTGGGTGGGAGTCTATACCCCCTGACCCCAGGTGAGACTGTTTCCACTTGTGTCCACCCTCAGGGGGCTGGTGCGGGTGGGGTTGGCGAGTGTGAGAACCTTTCAACTCCCCTCGGCCCCCAGGGGGGCTGGTGGTGGTGTGTGGGGGGGGCAAGTGTGAGATCCATTCAACTCCTGTCCGTCCACTGTCCACAGGAGGGGGGGTTTCAGGAGAGGTGGCAGTTGACCCTTAACTCAATGCCCTTCCATGGTGGGGAGATAGGTGGGGCGGGGGTTGGTATGTTGTTAAGGTGGACTCCAAGGACCTATACCTTCCTCCCAGGGTGAGAAAGTTCGCTTCCGGCCATCCATTTCCAAAGCCCCCAGATGCTTTGGAGGATGGTGAAAAATAGTGACCCAGATGGTGAAAGGCAGGTACAGAGAGAGCATCCGGAGAGCCGTGCAAGAAAACAAGTTAATTCCAGTTACATCTCAGAGCCGGTTTCCTATGCTATTATTGACGTTCATTTGCTATTAATTATACAACACAGGCCTCACGTTTTATTCTTCTATAACCGGCATAATGCCTGGTAATTCTCACAAATGTGGATAGCACCACCAAGTTTCAAAGAATAATTACGTCCATCAGCTTGTTTGTGTTAAAAGACTTTCTTTTCTGCTTCTGAGGACTTCTTCAGGGCTCGATGAACAGAAAAATGTTGTAATCTCGTTATTGATGCTGATGCAGCAGAATGTAGGGTACAGGTGATAGCCTGTGTTGAAACTGAGCCCTCCAGTATCCAGGGACAGTTCAAAATCACTCGGCAAGAGTGCCTCAAAGAATGGATATGCTCATCTGGCGTTGTCAATCCTTATAAAGACAAATCTAGGTTGTGTTTAATAACCGTTGTTAAAACTGTTCCCTCCTGAATTCAAGGGCAGTTTGATATCATTTGGCAGTAGTGCTGTTCCATGCGGCAGTACGGAGCACACTCATTAGCGTCCCCTGCTATGCGATGTGCATCGCATAGCAGGGGATGCTATGAGATGTCATCAGTGATGTCATCAGTGATGTCACTGACCATGTCATGAGGGATGTAATACGTGATATCATCAGCAGTGCATTGCAGGGGCGTGAGTTATACTTAGCTCAACTAAGTATAACGGCTGAATTTCTCTGGTTTTGTACGAGTGAAATGTCCAACTAACTATAACGTCCCTGAAACCTGTGGTTTTTTCAGTGAATTTCTATAGTTTTTTAAATGCTAATTTCTAACTATAACGTCCCTGAAGCCTATGGTTTTTTCAGTGAATTTCAAAGGTTTTTTAAATGCTAATTTCTAACTATAACGTCCCTGAAACCTATGGTTTTTTCAGCGAATTTCAAAGGTTTTTTAAATGCTAATTTCTAACTATAACGTCCCTGAAACCTATGGTTTTTTCAGTGAATTTCAAAGCTTTTTTAAATGCTAATTTCTAACTATGATTACAGAGGTAAGACATGTGCAGAAAGAGGAAGAAAGGCGCAGAAAGAAGCAAGAGAAATGCAGAAAGAGGCAACAGAAGTCCAGAAAGACGAAGAAAAGTGCAGAAAGAAACAAAAGATATGCAGAAAGAACAAACAGAGGTGCAGAAAGAGGCCTTGTTGCAAAGTCATCCTGTGCCCACAACTTTTTGCTGACTGGTACTGGTGGTATCTGACTCTGACTAACCAGGCCCGGAGCCAGTGCTATGCTGAAAAACACTTAGAATACAGTGAAAACACCTACATACACTAGGGTACACTATGAGTTGGGATACCCCTGTGATTGGCATGACCTCCCCTGTAAGGCTCTAGTACATAATAGGGCAGGGGGATTAAAACTATCTCTAACTCAGAGGTGCAGAAAGAGGCAAGAGAAGTGCAGAAAGAAGCAACAGAGGTGCTGAAAGAGGAAAGAGAGGTGCAGAAAGAAGCAGGTGAAGTGCAGAAAGAGGCAAGAGAGGTGCAGAAAGAGGCAAGAGAGGTACAGAAAGAGGCAGGAGGGGTGCATAAAGAAGGAAGAGAAGTGCAGAAAGAGGTAAGAGAATTGCTGAAAGAAGCAACAGAGCTGTAGAAAGAGGCAAGAGAAGTGCAGAAGGAGGCAAGTGAGGTGCAGAAAGAAGCTAGAGCAGCGCAGAAAGAACCAACAGAGGTGCAAAAAGAGGCAAGAGGGGTGCAGAAAAAGGTAGGAGAGGTGCACAAAGAGGCGAGAGAGGTACAGAAAGAGGCATGAGGGGTGCACAAAGAAGGAAGAGAAGTGCAGAAAGAAGCAACAGAGGTGCTGAAAGAGGCGCGAACGGTGCAGAAAGAGCAAGAGAAGTGCAGAAAAAAGCTACAGAGGTACAGAAAGAGGCAAGAGACATGCAGAAACAGGGAGGAAAGGTGCAGAAAGAGGGAACGGGGTGCAAAAAGAAGCAAGAGGGGTGCAGAAAGAGAAAAGAGGGGTGCAGAAAGAGGCAAGAGGGGCGCAGAAAGAAGCAAGAGCAGTGCAGAAAGAAGGAAGAGAAGTGCAGAAAGAGGCAAGAGAAGTGCAGAATGAACCAACAGAGGTGCAAAAAAAGGCAAGAGGGGTGCAGAAAGTGGTAGGAGAGGTGCACAAAGAGGCAAGAGAGGTACAGAAAGAGGCAGGAGGGGTGCAGAAAGAAGGAAGAGAAGTGCAGAAAGAGGCAAGAGAAGTGCAGAAAGAAGTAACAGAGGTGTTGAAAGAGGTGCGAAGGGTGCAGAAAGAGCAAGAGAAGTGCAGAAAGAGGCAACAGAGGTACAGAAAGAGGCAAGAGAGTTGCTGCAGAAACAGATAGTAAAGGTGCAGAAAGAGGGAACAGGGGTGCAGATAGAGGCAAGAGAGGTGCAGAAAGAGAAAAGAGGTGTGCAGAAAGAGGCAAGAGATCTGCAGAAAAAAGCAACAGAGGTGCTGAAAGAGGCAAGTGAGGTGCAGAAAGGGGCAAGAGATCTGCAGAAAAAAGCAACAGAGGTGCTAAAAGAGGCAAGTGAGGTGCAGAAAGAAGCAAGAGAGGTGCAGAAAGAAGGAAGAGAAGTGCAGAAAGAAGTAACAGAGGTGCTGAAAGAGGCGCAAAGGGTGCAGAAAGAGCAAGAGAAGTACAGAAAGAGGCAACAGAGTTACAGAAAGAGGCACAAGAGGTACAGAAAGAGGGAACAGGGGTGCAGAAAGAGGCAAGAGAGGTGTAGAAAGAGAAAAGAGGGGTACAGAAAGAGGGAAGAGATCTGCAGAAAAAAGCAACAGAGGTGCTGAAAGAGGCAAGTCAGCTGCAGAAAGAAGCAAGAGAGGTGCAGAAAGAGGTAATAGAAGTGCAGAAAGAAGCATCAGAGGTGTAGAAAGAGGCAAGAGGGGTGCAGAAAGAGGAGAGAGAAATGTAGAAAGAAGCATAAAAGGTGCGCAAAGAGGCAAGAGGGATTCAGAAAGAGGCAAGAGCAGTGCAGAAAGAACCAAGAGAAGTGCAGAAAGAAGCAACAGTGGTGCAGAAGGAGGCACGAGGAGTGCAGAAAGAAGGAAGAGAAGTGCAGAAAAAAGCAACAGCGGTGCTGAAAGAGGCACGAAGGGTGCAGAAAGAGGCAAGAGAAGTGCAGAAAGAAGCAACAGAGGTACAAAAATTAGGCAAGAGTGGTGCAGAAAGATGGAATAGAGGTGTAGAAAGAGGCAAGAGAGTTGTACAAAGAGGGAAGACGGGTGCAGAAAGAGGCAAGAGAATTGCTGAAAGAAGCAACAGAGGTGTAGAAAGAAGCAAGAAAAGTGCAGAAAGATGCAAGTGAGATGCAGAAACAGGCAAGAAAGGTACAGAAAGAGGGAAGACGAGTGCAGAAAGAGACAACGGGGTGCAGAAAGAAGCAAGACAGATGCAGAAAGAAGCATGGAAAGTGTAGAATGAAGCAACAGGGGTGCAGAAAGAGGCAAGAGAAGTGCAGAAAGAAGCACCAGAGGTGCAAAAGGAGGCAAGAGAACTGCAGAAAGAGGCAAGAGAGTTGCAGAGACAGGCAAAGAGGTAAATAATGAGACAGCAGGGGTGCAGAAAGAAGCAAGACAGGTGCAGAAAGAAGCATGGAAAATGCAGAATGAAGCAAGAGGGGTGCCGAAAGAGGCAAGAGAAGTGCAGAAAGAAGCAAGTGAGGTGCAGAAAGAGGCAAGAGAGGTGCAGAAAGAGGCAAGAGAGGTGCAGAAACAGGCAAGAGAAGTGCAGAAAGAGGCAAGAGAATTGCTAAAAGAAGCAACAGAGGTGTAGAAAGAAGCAAGAAAAGTGCAGAAAGAGGCAAGTGAGATGCAGAAACAGGCAAGAAAGGTACAGAAAGAGGGAAGATGAGTGCAGAAAGAGACAACAGGGGTGCAGAAAGAAGCAAGACAGGTGCAAAAAGAAGCATGGAAAGTGCAGAATGAAGCAAGAGGGGTGCAGAAAGAGGAAAGAGAAGTGCAGAAAGAAGTAACAGAGGTGCAGAAGGAGGCAAGAGAACTGCAGAAAGAGGCAAGAGAGTTGCAGAATCAGGCAAAAGAGGTACAGAAAGAGGGAACAGCGGTGCAGACAGAGGCAAGAGAGGTGCAGAAACAGGTAAAAGGGGTGCAGAAAGAGGCAAGAGGGGTGCAGAAATTTGCAACAGAGGTGCAGAAAGAAGCAAGAGCAGTGCAAAAGAACCAACAGAGGTGCAAAAAGAGGCAAGAGAGTTGCAGAAACAGGCAAAAGGGGTGCAGAAAGAGGGAACAGGTTGGCAGACTGAGGCAAGAGAGGTACAGAACGAGGGAAGAGGGGTGCAGAAAAAGGCAAGAGGGTTGCAGAAATTTGGAACAGAGGTGCAGGAAGAAGCCAGAGCAGTGCAGAAAGAACCAACAGAGGTGCAGAAAGAGGCAAGAGTGGTACAGAAAGAGGCAAGTGAAGTGCAGAACAAAGCAAAAGAGGTGCAGAAAGAACCAACAGAGGTACAAAAAGAGGCAAGAGGGGTGCAGAAAGAGGCAGTAGGGGTGCAGAAAGAGGAAGAGAACTGCAGAAAGAAGCAACAGAGGGGCTGAAAGAGGCACGAAGGGTGCAGAAAGAGACAAGAGAAGTGCAGAAGGAGGCAAGAGAACTGCAGAAAGAGGCAATAGAGGTGTAGAAAGAGGCAAGAGAGTTGCACAAAGAGTGAAGAGGGGTGCAGAAACAGGCAAAAGGGGTGCAGAAAGTAGCAAGTGAGGTGCAGGAAGAGGCAAGAGAGTTGCAGAAAGAGGCAAGAGAGTTACAGAAAGAGGCAAGTGAAGGGCAGAAGGAGGCAAGAGAACTGCAGAAAGAGGCAATAGAGGTGCAGAAAGAAGCAAGATAAGTGCAGAAAGAAGCAACAGAAGTGCAGAACGAGGGAAGAGGGGTGGAGAGAGAGGCAAGAGGGGTGCAGAAAGAAGCAAGATAGGTGCAGAAAGAAACAAAAGAAGTGCAGAAAGAAGGAACAGAGGTGCAGAAAGAGGCAAAAAGGGTGCAGAAAGAGGCAAAAAGGGTGCAGAAAGACGTAAGAGGGGTACAGAAAAAGGCAAGAGAGGTGCAGAAAGAGGGTAGAAGGGTACAAAAAGAGGCAAGAGGGGTATAGAAAAAAGCAAATGAGGTGCAGAAAGAGGCAACAGACATGCAGAAAGAGGGAAGAGAGGTGCAGAAAGTAGAAGAGATTTGCAGAAAGAGGCAAAAGAAGTGCAGAAAAAGAAAGAAATGTGCAGAAAGAAGCAACAGAAATGCAGAAAGAGGCAAGAGAGGCGCAGAAGGAAGTAAGAGTGGCTTGCACACCATTAGTACCAATTTAACACCCACATTTAGCAATAAGTAACATGTGACCATTCTAGGTTTGCAAAGGGCCTTCCATCACGCTGTAACACTTGTTGCTGCATTTTTGGTAACTTTTGAGCCGTTTGAGCTAGAAACAAGGCTTTTTTTGTTCAAATCTGCAGATTAGGGAGCAGATGATGAATTATGTGGCTAATGCAGAAAATGTATAATTGTGCGAAAGTCGGTGCAGCCAAACAGTCGCATAATTCCAGTGGCCCTGCTCATACCTCTGACTAGGTCCACAAGTGCTCCTCAGTGATTCCTTCTTTTTTTGTCTCACTGAGTTCATCGTTGAGCTTCTATAGAAACGAGGCAGACTAAACCTGAGGTTACCACTCCACAACACAGACTACCATACCACATAATTACTCTCCATAACACATAATCCCACTCTACATAATTCCTATACACTAAATACCACATACTTTCTATCCACATAATTTCACTGCACAAAATACCACATAATTCCACTACACACAACGTACTTCCACTCCACTCCAAAAAACATTAGTAAAAAACTTTTACATTTATGCCAATAGCTCTAATTCTCGCAAATGCGAAACCTATTACATTGCAAACACTTCTTTAACTAGTAGTCGCGTTTGCAGAGTGGTGGAGAAAGGGTGCTGGGCCTCTGACCAGTGCTCAGGAATTCTGCTGCGTAGGACTTACAGGAGGTACCAGTAGGGCTTCTTGGCCCCCAAAGTCCCTCCGGAGTAAATTGGACTTCATCCCCCATCCCGTAGTCTGCCAAGAGGCACGTTTGCAGAGTGGTGGAGAAAGGGGGCCAATGCCTCCGAAGACGTCTTAGCAATCCCACTGTGTGGGACTTACTGGAGGTAACAAGAGGGGTAGTTGGCCCCCAAGGACATCCTTGGGGGCCAACTACCACTCCTATTACCTCCAGTAAGTCCCACACAGCAGGGTTGCTAAGTTCTCATAGCAGGCCATGCCCCCTTTGCCCACCACTCTGCAAACGCGCTCCCTGGCGCGCTCTTGGATGAGCATTGAAGTCCCCTTCGCTGCTGGGGGTCCTTTAGGGGCCAACTAGCCTACCTCTTACCTCCAGTAAGCCCCACACAGTGGGATTGCTGAGAGGTGGACAAAGGCCATGCCCCCTTTCCCCACCACTCTGCAAACACGCCTCCTGGCACGTTCTAAGTTGGGGTATTAAGTCCCCTTCATTCCTGAGGGTCCCTGGGGGCCAACTAGCCCACCAGGTACCTCCAGTAAGCGCCACACACCTGGATTGCTGAGAGTGGTCCGAGGCCATGCCCCCCTTTAACGCCACTCTGCAAACGCGGCTCCTGGTGCACTGCTGATCGGGGGATGTAGTCCACTTGTGTCCTGAGGTCCTATAAATATTTAGAAAATATTTATAGGGAAGGGAGGCCGCGTGGCCCCCTTCTCTGGGCCACTCTTGGGCCCGGGGACCCCATCCCCCGGGGCTTGGCC
Organism: Calotriton arnoldi; assembly: GCA_963921515.1. Classification (NCBI taxonomy): domain Eukaryota; kingdom Metazoa; phylum Chordata; class Amphibia; order Caudata; family Salamandridae; genus Calotriton; species Calotriton arnoldi. Next base: position 161,655 of record CAWUFW010007498.1, on the reverse strand, counting down.
ATTTTATATTTAGAAAATAAAGGGAGGGGGCCGCGTGTCCCCCCTCCTGGGCCACTTCTGGCCCCGGGGACCCCATCCCCCGGGGCCGGCTCTCAGCATTGGGGACCGTGTGATTGCTGACAAGGAAACCTTTGGATCTGAAGGAAGTGTTTAAAGGTACAAACATTAGGGCCTACTCACAAGTTTAACTTTGTAGTATACTAAGTAGTACTGCAATATTACTCATGTACTACAAAATGCTATTCACAAACCTACTTGCGTATCCCTCTGCCTTCAGCTCGCCTATATTTTCTATTCAAAGATGTCAGTCATGTGGGCACACATATATATGTTAGTAGTAAATGTGGGTGGAACTCTTGGAAGTGGCTGGAAAATGGGGAATACTTACTACTAAATGGGTGGAGTTTAGGGAGGAGTAAGGAGAGTTTTCGGGAGGGCTAAGAAAGTCTTTAGGAGGGACATTGTTATTCACAAACTGCACTTCTAAAGTTACTAAAGCCGAAAAGTTCCCAAATCAGTTGCAAATGTACTTCAGCTCACCCTTTCAGAATATTCAGCACAGCACATGACCGCTCACAGGTCTCGCAATACACCGCCATAGGAAATAATGGAGGAAGGGACTTAATTATAGTCCCTGTATGAAACAATGTTAATAAATATAAAAGGGTGATATAGCTTAACAGCCGAAGATGATGGATGCTCTTTTCTGTGCTCTGTAAAGATACCCCACTGATCCAGTAAGAATCCAACACCATCTGCTACCCACAGCAGATTTTTAGTGGAATGACTTGAGATTGAGGAGAGCCCACTGGGAGGAGCTGATGCGGCCCTGGGCACACTATTGCCCTGTGAGGGGACCCTTCTCAGGTCAGCTGTGAAGGAGCAGAGGGAATCCCTTGTGTCAGGGGAGGCTACGCATTGGGTGGCACCAGAATCTGAAGAAGCCCTCCTAATGACAAAGGAGCTGGAGCGCATGCCGCTAGTGAGCCAAAATCAGTGCTGATATAGAGGAGGTGTGTACCCGAGCAATTAAGGAGACCTCGCTGGGATCATGAGGAGCCTCGTGGGCCAGTCAGCACTGGCCCTAGCTCACCCCTGATTCTAGTGGAGGACTATTGTCCCATTTTCCCCTCTAGGGAATTCGACATACCTGTGGTGCCTGAGGCGAGGGTCCAACTCTGTTCAGACATTGGTCCTTGTGGAATGGGCCTCTCTGCGGCCTCTTCCCACTTTTCACCTGGGGATCTATACAGGCTGCCCATTTGAACTGATGGACTAAAAAGGGCCATTATGATCTTTGACCTCGAATATCAACTGGTGGACTCATAAGGACCAATATTATCTTGGACCTCTAGGACATTTTTATCTCCCTGTCCCTAACATCCTGTTTGGTGACAGGGAAATCTATGCCTGGAGAGAAGACTTACTGCCTGATTTGTTGGATGTCCAGCTGCCCCAGATGAACCTTAGGCTCATAATTGCATAGTGTCATGTGATCTCTGATTGACTGCAGCTTACGGGGAGTCTGACAAGGCTGAGAGATCATAACTGAGCCCAGGAGGAGTGCAGCATAAGGTCTTCCCCTCTGCCCCTCAAAGACCCTTTACTTTTACATAACTGGGGAGAGGAGAAACAAATACTCCCATCAACACTTTCTTTGGTGCACTGAGCCTGTTTCGGAACTGCGGTGCCACCATCCCAGAGACTGACAGAATAATGACATGGGTAGAGATAAGGCAACTTCACGGTCCACTCAAGGGAATATTGACAAGTTTACCAAACCCAGCACCCTCATGGATCAACACACACTCCTCAGCCCCTCCAGTTGACTGAAGCCCACTCTTCCCGAGACACCACCATCGCCATCCTTCAAGCCATTTGTAACACACTTGCATCCCTGGAAGGGAAGATCGAGGAACTAAGCCTGACATCTTACTACTGAGGCAGGACTTGCGTAACACAGTTGACAGAAGCAGAGGGAAGAATCTCAGAGGCCAAGGACTTGATACCTTTCTTGAAAAGCAAAGTATCTGACTTCAAAACTGTCAGGCACTTGGAAGATTGGATGAAAGATGCAGAAGGGAGGTCTAGACGTAGCAATGTCAGAATAGTGTGACTTCCAGAAGGTGCAACAGGTTCAGACCTATACATTTCATCATGGACTCTTTTAAATCGTAGATGGGAGCCACTGATCTCACCCCATGATTCAAAATTGAGAGAGAGCATGGATATCTTGCCATACACGCACCCCAAGGTGAACCAGCCATGCCGCTCATTCTCTGAATCAATAACTATGCAGACAGAAATGCCATTTTAAGAGCAGCCCAGAAACAGGAGAATCTGATCTGTGTATCGGCTAAGACAATAATCTTTCCAGACTACACACTGCAAATGCCTGAGCAATATCGATACTTCACTGCATTAAAACAGAAAACGAGAGCCCTACAACTTAAGTGCATGTTGGTATATTTCAGCTACAATATTACTCATGTACTACAAAATGCTATTCACAAACCTACTTGCGTATACCTCTGCCTTCAGCTCTCCTATATTTTCTATTCAAAGATGTCAGTCATGTGGGCACACATATATATGTTAGTAGTAAATGTGGGTGGAACTCTTGGAAGTGGCTGGAAAATGGGGAATACTTACTACTAAATGGGTGGAGTTTAGGGAGGATAAGGATAAGAGCTACTTCTTTGACTTTCCTGAGAGTGCTTGGGAATGGGTAGATGTGTGGAAAGGGACAAAGTCAACACAGCCATGAGACACAGGCCCTACCCAGAAACCCAAACAGACATCCTGGGAACCAATTCAACATAGGACCGGAGACAAAGAGGAAGAAACCTTTCTGAAGGACACCTAGAATGGAGGCTATGGCCACCTATGTAACAATCACCTCCACGCAGCCCTCACAACACAGGTCTCAGTGTACAATCTCCTACACATTCCTTCCATGAAGGTTCATCTTTGGCCTTCTCTCAATCATCTGAAGGAGAGAACACCCATGAGGAGGAGCAGGTATCCCCATTCATAAGCCTCTTCCATACAACCTCCCAGTTCCACCACCTCTCCGTGCTGGTCAACTTGCTGGTAATTTAAGACAACCAAGCATGCGAGGGAGAAAATATTCAGTGGCCATAAAATGGAATGCAGCTAGTATTTTTACATAGGCTGGAAAATCCTGGGAGCGTCCAGTGGGTGAATCAAGCTCTTTCTCCCTCTGAGTAACCATGTCCAAGACCACATCAGGTTTGAAGTGATATCTGGAAATAACAGCTTTCTTGGACATCCCAAAGATGTCTATAGTTTGCCTATAAACTGTCTCTCTCTTCTCCCCTTAAATCATTTATCCACAAAAGAAGGGCCAAACTCATTCAACGATGTAGTGAAGGCAGGAAAAGAGATTTGGTGTGTGCATTTATTTTTGATATGTCAACACAGCTTTGATTAGCTGTTGTAATAAGCTTTTGCTGAACATGGGTGGTGGACATGAAAACAAACATTACTTTCATTAGCAGGTGCGTTGCCAATGTTGAATCATTGTTACTTATATCTTCAGCATTTGAAGACAATTTCTCAGTAAGTTACATTTGAAACACATTAGAAATGTATTGATGTATATTTATTTAAATTATGCATTTATTTATGTGGAGCTGTGAGATACACATTTTAAAAAATGCATTATAATGCTAATATTTCAAACAGATAAAGATATTTTATTTACAATTGAATTATTTGCTTTAAAATATGTTTCACTAATCCTAATGAAGGTATTTATTTTCAAGTTAGTATTGATACCATTAAACTTTCACAAACATTTAGTTTACCATTTTTTGCTACTGATTTATTTCCACATTATTTGATATGGGAGGTTGTTGCAGTGCCTGTGTTTGGCAGTGTGTGGTGCTTGACTTACTACTATTTTATCATTTTCCCAGCAGTATTTTTATGAATAGCATTTTGTAGTACTTTTTGTCAGGAAATGGAAAGTGGTAACTTCAACACTTTTCACTTCCAGCCGGATCACAGTACAGAATCCAAAGCCCATCTGCTATTTCTAACCTCATAAGTGGCACAAACATAAAATAAGGACTTCATCTTTCTACGGTATAGACATGAGATAAATACTGCAATCTACTATTGTGGGGCAAAATCCATTACAGCAGGGACACCATTCTTATCCGTAACCTATTTACTACTTCAGGTAGGAGGGTCAATGGTCAATAAATAGTTACTGGTCCCAATTGTAACAACCAGGTGTCCTGGGGTTCCCCTAATCCAGACCACCAAACTTAGAACAAAGTCCCCCGTTGTGCATTTTACTTTCAGGAAAGTGAGGCAGAACTCTTCAAGGGTTATTTAAGGAGGTGCTATTGGCTGGGGAGACAGGACTCAGCAACACAGTAAATAACAATCAGCCAATCAATATCCTTTTGGTGCTTTTGCTTTGAAAAGGAAAAATACTTTAATACATGCAAAACAAATCCTAATCATCTTGTAATCTATAAATTGTCTTGTTTGTTCCATGGTTACATGCCATACATTTTGCACATCTCCAAAACCGAGGCTGGCTCAACCAATTGGCCTTTTGTGTTATCTCTACTGGAAACTGGCTATTTGTCAGTAGATCTCCTAGCGAGGCTACTTTTCTATAAGTGATACTTGTATGGTTTGTGAGTTCATCTTTGAGATCATCATTCAGCATCAATATTTTCCAATATTTCTAAAATATTTGTTTAATTTCTTTGTGTCTGATGCTATAATCAATAATCAGATGGACTTTATCCCCTTGCATATCTCATCTGCATGGTGTCAATACATCATCCCTGGATCGGTTTCTTGCCCTGTCCATAGTATTCTCCAATACCTCTAGTGGATAGCCTCTTGAAATGAATCGTAATTTCATTTCCTCAATTTGCTTTTCCAAGTCAGCTTCTTCAGAGCAATTCATTTTCACTCTGAGCATCTCCCCAAATGGAATGCTTCACATGAGACTTTTGGGGTGCCCACAGTTTCCATGGAGAATGCTATTGTATGCTGTAGCTTCACAATGAATTTTCATGCAGATACTCATATTTTTTATATAGACTTGTATATCCAAAAATGTTGTTCAAACAGGGCTAATGGTGTGAGTAAAGGTCAAATTCAAATCTTTGTTGTTCAGGGACAAAATAAACATCTCCAGGCTCTTAGAGTTACCCTCACACAGCAGAAAAAGATCATCTATGAACCTGGTCCATAGTTTTACATGTTCAAATGCTTCTTAATTTTCGTCTGTCCACATCAATGGAACTAACAATAGTATGTCCCAGTGGATTTTTGTGAACCTTTGATAAGAAGTAATTTGTGGGAGTGACAGGATGTTCTGTTTTTGTATTCCTCATCATTAATTAGTTCTGAATTGTAACATTCCTGTAATTTATCATGAAATTCTTGGGCTATTGCCTTCATTGGATTCTCTTTCAATCTTTCATAATGTTGTTTATTTTTTAGTTGTTTTTCCGCTTCAGCCAAATATTTTTGATGGTCTTGAACCACAATATTCCCACCCTTGTCCGATGTTTTGATGATGATTTGTTTAACATCTCGGAGTTCTCTAATAGACTTTCGTTCTCCAAGGGTTATGTCCTCGCTTCATTTAATTTCTTTGAGTTAAACGATTAAGATCTTCGATCACTATTTCTTGAAAGAGGTCTATTTTATTGCCTGATGGCTATTGTGGACAAAACTAAGATTGTGGTTTGAGGCCACTCTCTCCGCCTTTACATGTGCCTATCCCCATGTCTTGGCAAAATTGTATATCTATCATTTCCTCTGCAGGATTACTTTCATTGTTACCATTTGATTCACATTCTAAACCTGCCAATGTTCTAAGGCATGGTAGTTCTTGTGTTGTATTGTGAATGTTTTTTCTTCTTTAGTTTGTGCTTATGAGAACATTTATGTAAATCAATTCACAAGTCTGCTAGATCCATTTCAGAGTATGGGCAGAAGAATAGCCTTTTATTGAGTACCTTTTTTTTAATTGTCATTCAAGGTTTCAGAAGACAGATTGATAATCAGATTTTCATTTATCAATTTCATTTTGAGTTTTGCTTTCTCTTTTCATTTCCTACTATTGGCCGTCCAAGTTCCCCTGCTCCTTCTGGTTTTGTTTTTTCTCTGACCCTGCCTCTTCCAGAGACTGGCCCCTTTCCCCTTCCTCTTTGTCTCGTGCTCATTCTGATTAACCACAGCTTCCTGGAAAAATCCAAATAAGCACATTTGGATTCCTCATCTACAGAGCTCAATTCAGAACTATCAGCCATTTCCCACATTTCTTTCCTCTCCAGAGATTTATCATTTGTTGTTCTATTTCTTAAACTATCATATTTCCATGCAAAAGTATATATGCACCCACTGGCATAATCAATCTGATCCTTATTGAATTTTCTTGCCTTTCTTTTTTCAACCTCAACTTTGTGTTTGTTAATTTTCTTTTACATTTGTTCCAGTGAAGTTGTGATTTCTTCAACATACCCATGTTTTTCTAGTTCTTGTTCCAATTCCTTAATTTTAATCATTACTTGTTCCAATTTCCTTTCTGCGTGTAAAATAAGCGTCCTCATTAATTTAAAAAACATTAATTTGTGTTATTTTGCCAACTTTTAATTAAAACTTCATCTAGATCATTCAGGGTTGGTAATATTAGAATTCTCAATCCTCTTGGTATTCTATTATATTTAATATATTTTTGGAGGGATGTAATTTCCCACCATTTATTTATTATCATCATTCTTGCATGCTCTAACTCCCTTATTATTGTGCTTTGAGTTCATTTCCCCACTCCTGTTTGCCTTGTTATTCCACTTTCTTTCATTGTTGAATCATCATTTAATAACTCACTTGCTCATTTGGCATTCGTATACTGGCCATATTCAATCCTTAGGGACTAAAAATTTCCCAAGTGTTCACTATCGGGATTGTGCTTTAAAAGTGTGACTTTTTTCACTTTACACTCAATCTAATGGTTGTTTACCCAGGGGTTTCTTCATTCGCCACTTGTCACTGGACATATGCCTCTGTACAACAGTTATCTTCGAGATGCATATTTCACAGTTGGACTCCCCAACGCTTAACGTCTCTCACTGATTGTGGTAATTCTCGTCACTGACTATCTGGTTGAAATGGGAAGAGCCCCACCTCCCTCTCGCCCTCTTCCGAAGCAACATGGTTTGGGCATACCTCCTGCATTCCTCCCGAGCAGTCCCAGCCAGTGTTTCCCGCTTACCAGTCACTCTTGTTTGAAAATCTTCAGGGCAGAGGCACCGGCAGATTTCACCTTTCTCAGTTTGTTTAGCTGCTTTGTTGCTGTCTTGCCTCATTGTCTGGGTACCCGCTGTGTGCAGCACAGCTGCTGCATCCAATGTTTCAGCAAACTCCCACAAGCTTTCATCCATGAAGCAGGAAGAAAGTGGCACAACAACCATAAATCAATTTTTCTTCTTAATTTCACCAACAGTGAAAAAAGGGGACAGTTGACAAGTTTCAGCATTTGCCTTCCACATGACAATAGAGTCTCACAATCTAGAGTGTCATTTTAAAGTGCTCATGACATCACAGTCCTTTTCCCATTATTATTGCTTACAACTACTTGACCGTATACATTTTTACAAGAATCTGTCATTTCCTGTCCACCCCATTTTCTTAGATTATGTTGATTGGATATTTGTCAGGAATTCAGATTTAAACAATGGCCTTCCATTCCCATAATTGCATTTTGATAGTTATGCATATGTGAAGCCGAAGCCCAAGATGGCTGCGAAAACTTCCTGGTTGAAGGGTTGGCAACCAATCACATTTCAGCACGGGGACTGTTGGATCCTGGGAGGCTCTGTGTCCCTATATATAGAAATTTGGATTTCCCTTAATATTTCAAAAACTACTGAAAAGCTTTGCAGCAATTTACAAAAAGGTCGCTTTCTGGACCAACAGTTACCTTTCTGCCAAATTTAGTGTAATTCCGTTCTGTGGTTCGGACTGTAGCTGTGTCTAGAAATCCTATGGGAAATTGCATGGGGAAAACACGTTTTGATACCCCCCTTTTTCTCGGACCCTGCTTGACTGATCACCTCGAAACTTTCAAGACAGCAGCTGATGTGAGTGGTAAACTAGTTTGAAAATTTTGTGAGAGTTCATCAAACGGCTCCAAAGTTATTGGCAAAACTAAAAATGTTTTTCCTATGGAAACTAGGTCCTAACTATAGTTAAAACTAAGGGGGATATTCACAAGAACGTGCGATAAACATCGCCAAAATAGGCCAACGCAATTTTCCATACCGCCGTCTATCGCGGGAAAATAACTCAGTGTTAACGTGGCATTTTCAACACGGCGGTAACATGCAATAGTTACCCGATAACGCGTCAAATGTCCGCGACAACAGTCCCGTGACGGCGATAAGAATCTAAAGCCAAACGTGAAAAAAGGTGCGATGTGCCCAACTGCGATAAAAAAGTCAGCGACAAGCAGCGCCAGGCCTGCAAGTCCCACAAGCCAGGCTGCAAAAAGCAGAATAAAAGCGGCAACACAAAACACAAACAAAACACAAACAACTGCGAAGCACCATGGAGGTAGCCGGAGCAAGTACAGAGGACAACCAGAACCCCACAAACCCCACGGAGGACCAGCCTGGGACCCCGGGGACAGGGAAGGGCAAGGAGAAGAAGAGGAATACGCGGTTCAGTCCGCAGGAAAATAGGATCCTGATAACGGAGGTGACACACCCACCATCTAATTGCCATTTGTGAGAATGTCAGCACTAAATGTTGCACTTACACTTGTCAGAGTGATGTGCTAATGCAGAGGAGTGACATGCACACAGGGAATGTGTGTTGTAATGAATACATTTGCACATGCCGTGCCTGTGGTCATTTTGTCCAGTCCCATGACTGCCAAGGACAGTCCCAATGTGACGTGCTCATGTGAAGAAATTGTCAATGATTGTGTTCCTTCGGGCTATTCCTGCTGCAGCTGCACTGGGGTGTGGTCCACCTGCCTCATCTTCCTCATCATCGTCCGGTGCATCTGGCACTTGGATCCATGGGGCATTGGTGCGTACACATATGTTGTGCAACACACAACATGCGACGACCATCTTGCACACTATTACCGGGCTGTACAGGAGTCTTCCTTCCACCTGTGATGGCCAGGCACCTGAAACGTGACTTCAACACGCCAAATGAGCGCTCCACAATGCCCCTGGTGCGTTTGTGGGCCGCATTGTACTGCCTCTGGGCCGGTGTGTTCGGGGCTCGGAGGGGTGTCATCATCCACGTGCAGAGTGCATATCCTTGATCACCTGTGACAGGGGGGAGAGACATGTGTCAATCGGTTGTTCTGCATTCTGTGTTGGCAGGCTGATTAGTTCAGTGGTGTGTGATGTGTGCGACTTTGGGATTCATGAATGACATGTCTTGCATGTGGCAGATGAGCGGCATCCATGTGTATTACGTTGCCTCACAGCTGCTCCTCACTACCCCTGAGCCTATTCACTTGTGTGCGCTGCGCGGTTGCATCACTTGCACTCCTAAGACACACCATTATTATTATTATTAAATTTATAAGGCGCACAGCTACCCGGAGGTTTCCCGGCGCACAGGACAGATTGCAGACAAATCGGAAGCTTTTTACTGGTTGAAAAGCCAGGTCTTCAGGCCTTTGCGGAAGCTTTTATGGCTAATTTCGTGGCGAAGTGGGGAAGGTAGTGAGTTCCACAACATTGGGGCCAGATACGAGAAAGAATGTCCGCCCATACATGAAAGTTTAAATCTAGGAACTATAAAGTTAGCTTGGGATGCAGAGCGAAGTAGACAGGGCGGAAGATATATCTGGGCTAGGGAGCATAGGTAATGGGGTGCTGTACCTAGCTTAATCTTATGCATATAGCATAAGGCCTTAAATTTAGTCCGTTGCTCGACCCTGAGCCAATGGAGATCACGTAAAGAGCCTGTGATGGAGGATGTTGTCGATACCTGACAAAGTAGCCTGGCCGCAGAGTTCTGCACCACCTGTAGCTTGCGTACTAATTCTCTATTTGCTCCTAGATAAAGGACGTTGCCATAATCAAGCCTCAACATGATTAGGGCCTGGATGACTGTTCTTTGAGTAGATTCAGGCATCATCCATAATATCTTACGGAGCCATTTGAGAATAGTGAAGCAGATAGAAGTGGTCTTCGCTACTTGCTGTTTCATAGTCAGCTGATCGTCAATCACTATGCCCAAATTACATACGGTTTGTACAGGTTTAAGAAGTTCACCCATTTCAGGCGGCCAGTGATGCGGGCCCCAAAGATCTTTAACCTTCCCCATGATCAAAACCTCCGTTTTTCCTCCATTTAGCTTTAGCCAGTTAGTGTGCATCCAGTTGGCAATTTTATACAGCCCTAACTGTAGGGATGAAACGCTGGATTTGTCATTGGCGGATAGTGAAAAGAGAAGCTGGGTGTCATCCGCATAAGAGAAAATTGACAACCCAGCCTCTTCCGCGATGGTAGCTAAAGGGCTGACATAAAGATTGAATAGAATAGGACTAAGTATCGATCCCTGAGGCACTCCATGAGGAGATGCATAGGTCTTGGAGCAAGCCGATGAAGAGAAAACCTGAAAAGTCCTGTTGGTGAGGAAGTTTTTAATCCATTCCAAAGCTGATCCAACAATTCCCAGGGACTGGAGAGCTTTTAGAAGGGTAGAATGAGATACCGTGTTCTTCTCTCTCCCCAAAACAAAACACAATACACAAAAAGAAAAAACGTAATCCCTATATCTAGCAGGTCTAACTATTTGTCTGAAACTTCGTTTGACGATGGTTTGATCTGAGCAAGAAGGTTCAGAGGCTAGACAAGGGGAGGCTGAGGCTTTGGTGCGGACCTTCACTATTCTGTTAAGGTTCCACCAATGTCCTCCCGATACCATCACGGCATTCCCAACAATCTTAACAACTTTAATAGGTTCACTGAATTTACAGTCTCCTTTCCTCGTATGCACTGGAGATTTTATTTTGACCATGTCTCCTACCACAAGAGGAACCACCTTGACTGCTTTCTTGACGTCAAACCATTCCTTTTGTTTGACCTGAGAATTGGTCATGTTTTCAACCACCGTAGACATTAATCTGGAAACATCTGAATCAGACTTTACCCACTTAGTCATCCAACCAGGTCTGAAACTGGTATTGGCCTTTCTCCCTCTTAACAATTCGAAAGGACAAACTTTGGTGGAAGAATGAGGCGTCGTCCTATAGGACCAAACCAAACTGTCAAGAGCCTTCTGAACGTCATGATTCACCGCTCTTGCCCATCTTATGCACTCCCCAATCACACGATTCATTCTCTCCACAAGTCCGTTTGACTGGGGATGATACAAAGATGTTTTACAGTGTTTGACACCTGATTCTGACAAAAAAATTTGGAACTCATGACTCACAAATTGTGTGCCATTGTCAGAGACAAGGATCTCTGGACACCCCTCTCTCAACCACACTTCTTTCAGAAAAGAGACAATGGCCTTGGTGTTAGCCTCCCTGACCAACTTAACTTCAGGCCATTTGGATGCATAGTCCATGAGAACCAACACAAATCGTAAACCACCCTGAAGATTGTCATAGGGTCCCATGATGTCTATTCCAAGCTTCAACCATGGTCCCTGCGGGCACTCAATCGGCATCAAAGGAGGAACAGATACTTTGAAACTTTTGTCAGCTGCACCACAGACATAACATTTGGAAACAACCTCCTCAATTTCAGCGTCCAACCTTGGCCACCAGTAAGTGTCCCTTACACGACGTTTAGTGAGAGTACAACCAAGATGCCCCTCATGAGCTCTCTGTATTATTTCAATGCGGAAAACATGGGGAGGAACAAATTTATCCCCCCTTAGGAGTAAACCATCCTCCAGGGTGAGTTCATCTTGTACCTTCCAGAAAGGTTGGACAAGAGAATTGACAACCTTCTTCCTAGGCCATCCTACAACCACATGAGAACACACCTCTTGAAGCACACAGTCAGACTCCATGGCTCGCAACCACTCTTTCTCTGAGCCTAGATTCATACAAGGTACCGCCAACGCTGCTACTAAACAATCTTCGCAGTCCTCATTGGAAAACTCGCATAAATTGACATTTTCTGATTCATCTGATTTAACAGGGAATCTGGACAAGAAATCAGCTCGCCCATTTCTTCCCCCAGATATATGTTTTACATCAAACTCATACTGGAGGAGCTTTGAGACCATACGTAAGATCCTGGGAGTAGAACATTTGCTCATTCCACCTCCAAGGATATTGACTAAAGGTTTGTGATCCGTCTGCAACAGAATCCTTTTGCCCCATATATACGAACGAAACTTCTCAATAGCCCACGTGCAGGCCAGCAACTCCCTTTCTATGACTGAGTACTGAAGCTCAGCAGATCTCAGGACTCTTGAAGCAAAACATATAGTGTTCTCAACCCCTCTGTCGGTCTGAGTCAACATGCCACCTAGACCCATTTGGCTGGCGTCGACAGTGACACAGCAGGGAAGATTCGGATCAAACGGTTTGAGTACAGATCCATCCCTTAAGGAAGATTTAACAGTATTAAGAGCAACTTCACAGTCATTGCACCATTCAAACTTCACCCCTTTTTTGAGAAGACTGCTAATGGGCCTGACAATTGAAGCAAAATTCGGAACGAACCTCGAGTAGTACTCGCACAGACCCAAAAGAGATTTGACGCCGGAACCACAGCCAAACTTCAGAAAAGACTCCAACGCATCCAGAACGCCTCAGCTCGACTCATCCTGGACATCCCCCGACACAGCCACATCGCCGGACACCTGAGAGACCTGCACTGGCTCCCCGTCAGCAAGAGAATCACGTTCCGACTCCTCACCCACACACACAAAGCTCTCCACAACCAAGGCCCCAGATACCTCAACGACCGTCTGACCTTCTACACTCCCACCCGCCAGCTACGATCGACCAACCACGCCCTCGCTGCCGTCCCCCGCATCCGAAGAGCCACAACGGGAGGAAGATCCTTCTCCTACCTGGCTGCCAAGACGTGGAACTCCCTACCCATCCACCTCCGCCTGACCCAAGACCACCTCTCCTTCAGGAAGCAACTCAAGACCTGGCTGTTCGAACAGTAGCAGACCCCCCTCCCCCTAGCGCCTTGAGACCCTCCGGGTGAGTAGCGCGCTATACAAATGCTTGATTGATTGATTGATTGACCCCAGTCTTGTCCGCAGGAGCTGGTGCATCTATAATTGCTGTTAGCAAGCCAGACTTAGGACTGACGCCCTCATCAGAAATGACATGACCCAAGTATTCTACCTTGGAACGGAGAAACTCACACTTCTCTTCCTTAAGTACTACACCATTCTTTTTAAAGAGAGTGAGAACATTGTCAAGTGTAGCATTATGAGAGCCCAGATCCCTCCCAAAAATCAATACATCGTCTTGAAAGACTAAGACTCTCTCAACCCCTTTGAGGATGTTGACCATGATCCTCTGAAAAACCGAGGCTGCTGACGCCAGCCCAAAGGGCATACGACAATACCGGAAAGTGCCTAATGGAGAGACGAAAGCAGTTAGGTGACGAGAATCAGGGTCCAATTCAACCTGGTGGTATGCACTGGCTAGGTCTAACTTGGTAAAGTAACGAGCACCCTTGGTGGAAGCCAGAAGATCACTTATTCTGGGTAATGGATGGGAGTCTATCCAGATCTCTTTGTTCAAGGACCTTAAGTCAACACAAACGCGGAGATCTCCTCCCTCTTCCTGGCCACGACCAAAGGCGACAACCACAAAGAGGATTCAGTGGGCTCGATGATACCTTTAGAACATAATTTTTTGAGTTCTTTGTCTAAATCCTCTCTTACACTGAATGGAACCCCTCTAAGTTTGTGCTTAACTGGCACGGCTCCGTCCTTCACAACTATTTTATATTTAAAACCTTTTATTTTCCCCAATGCGTTCCCGAAAACCTCTGGAAACTTATCCTTCCAACCCTGACTCTCTTCTTCATTCCCCACCACTAAAACCTGTTCTTTGGCACCTGGCTTAAGTATCATGCCAAAAAGTCCCTGGTGAAACCATCCCAAAATGTTGAGCCCTTTGACAGCAACATATATTTTCCCTTTGATCCTTCTATCCTTGAATCCCAGCTCCTCTTCGAAAAATCCCAAGAGTTCAATTTTCCGTCCTTCATAGGACACTGGAGACCTGTCAGGAGGAGAAAGAGTTTGAGACCCCTGCCAAACATCTTCAAAAAGTTTTTGTGTCATCATTGTTATTTTAGCTCCTGAGTCAACCAGAAGCTTAACTGTGTGGGGACCTATCCTAATGTCAACAACCGGATCTACGCATGAAGACGGATCACCCTCAACCACAACTTGAGAACAACCATTTGCTATGTTTTGATCACAAGTGACTACAGATATAATTTCTGAATCAGAGTTACTGTCTGATTCAACTGAACACACAGTAGGTTTCTTGAAGTTTCTTTTCTTAAGACATACTTTAGCGAAGTGCCCCATTTTTTTACAATAATTGCACATCACTTCCATAGCAGGACATTTAACTCCTCTTTGGTGAAATGGGTTGCCACATCTCAGACACATGTTACTATTGGTTTTCACAAAATTTGAGTTTTGAGGTTTAAGATTAGAGGAAACATTGGGGGAGTTAGCATTGGGCTTAACCTGCTGCTTAGATAAATTATTAACTTTGACAACATTGACAACATCATTAAGCTTGTCATCAAGTTCTTTGAGAGAAAACATTGAGATTTCAATGCTTTTAGCGATTTTTATAGTTTCTTCCAAAGGAGGATCGGCCATGCTCAAAAGTTTCTGTCTTATGTTTTTGTCTTTACACTGGCAGACAAATTGATCCCTAATTAATTGATCAGTGAAATTTTCGAATTTGCAGTCAGCAGCTAGTTTACGTAACGTAGAAATGTAGGAGTCTACATCTTCAGACTCTGTTTGTTTCCTTTTGAAAAATGTGTGCCTCAAAACCATGAGACTGGGTTGTTTGTCGAACCTGTGTTTGAGCTTTAAAACTGTTTGCTGATATTCATCCAACTCTTGAGACTCTTCTTGTGTTAAGGGTGGTAAATGTTTGAAGATGGACCTTGCTTCAAACCCTAACGAATGGAGAAGTAGACATTTCTTTCTGTCTGCAACAAAACGAGAAGCACCAATGGCACCCAAATACGTTTCAAACGCGTCATGCCAAATTTCCCATTGAACAGGAGGATCTCCTGGTGAATCCAAGAAAGGAGGAGGAGGATTAACTGATTGCAAGGTGCACATTATAGAATGATATAAAAAAAAAATACCAAAATTAACGTGAAATCTTAGACAGTGAAAGGACCACAAGAAATAGAAATATACAATAAGTGTCTAAGACTAATGTAGTGATGCAACAAACATTGCAAACCAAAGAGAAGGTAACTTGCATAAAGTGTCTTAAAGGTGTGTGTCACTGTAAGCATAAAGCAGTGCACACCCTTTGAGAAGGAGGCCTCTTTGAATGTCAAACTTAACGAGTGTGCAACTTGCACTAATTCAAAAGAAGTTGTAAAATTTGGATGGAAGGTGTGTGTATCATCGCGTGACACACTGTTTAAGAATGGTGCAACCTGCACCACTTCAAATAAAGTTGTATAATTTGAATGGAAGGTGTGTGTATCACCGCGTGACACACTGTTTAAAGATGGTGCAAGCTGCACTAATTCAAATTCCAAGGTGTGTGTGTCACCGTGTGGTACACCCTTTCTTTTAAACAAAAAAACAAGGTGTGTGTATCACCACGTGACACACTGTTTGGAGCTGTTGCCTGCTGTATTTAAGCTTTTTTACAAGGTGTGTGTATCACCGTGTGGTACACTGTATGCCAATTTCGTTTTACGAGATGGACCCCAATCCAAGATGGCGGCCGCTGCGTGAAGTACGTAAAAGAGCGTTCTTTAAAATGACCTCTATAAGAAGTTCCGGCCGCTGCGTGAGCAACGTGACAGCAGGAGAAAACGTCACAACAGA
The DNA here is from genome assembly GCA_963921515.1 of Calotriton arnoldi. NCBI lineage: Eukaryota > Metazoa > Chordata > Amphibia > Caudata > Salamandridae > Calotriton > Calotriton arnoldi. The sequence continues at coordinate 145,587 of CAWUFW010007498.1, read as the reverse complement.
AGAGAATGGACTCAGGGAAATGCCGGCACTCTGAGAAGAATGTTGGAAGAGGAAGAGCGTTGCCAGGTGAGTGTTGCTAGGAGATAGTGGATGCACGAGGGGAGCGCGAGCAATACCGAGTTTCAAAATGCTACGAGCGCGTGGTAAAGGTAGCGTTAAAAGTCTCAAAAAGCCGAAAATTGAAGTTTCTTGAGAAAGGCTAGCTTGATAAAGCTAGAGAGGTTAAAACGAAGTAGCGGCGAAATGAGTCATGGTAGATAGCCTCAATGTTAAAACGTGAGCGTGTTGAGGGGAAATGCGAGAGGCAAGGAGTAAAGGTCCTACCGTTGTAGAAGGATTTACCAGGCTTCGCCGTGTGGTACCGTAGCTTTCTTCTGTTGCTTCCCGTGGGTTTTCTTATGTTGCTTGCTTGACTCGATGAAGAGTGATGGTTGGAGAGTAGGTTGCAGACTTGATGCCAAATGGATGTCAAAGGCATCACACGCGAGGGTAGTTGCCATGTAGCCTTAGATCGTGCACGCGTGGGTTCGGATCCCATCCTCGTCGCCAGTAATTTTGTAGTAACCACGCTGGACATGGTTAAGTAAGAAGGTTTATTAAGGCTACATGGAGGAGAGAGAAGGCAAGCGCCAACTCCCACAGCAGCTCCAGCTCCAACTGAAACACAGCACAGTTGCTAGGAGCTGGGAGCATTCTAAGAACATTGTGAAAAGGTATTTACAATACAGTAAGGCAAAGTGATAATACATAAGATATAACACGTGTCAAAGGCGGCACTCAGATCTAATAGAATGAGTGCCACCGTTTCCCCTTTATCCAGGAGCAGGCGTATTGTTTCGGTAACTCCTAAGAGAGTAGACTCTGTGGAGTAACCGGCTCTAAAGCCTGATTGGGACCCGTGTAAGATGTTATTGGATTCCACAAACCGTGTAAGTTGTTGATTCACATGTTTTTCTAGGATCTTAGAAAAAACAGGGAGTAGGGAAATTGGGCGGAAGTTGGAAGGCTCAGCTGGATCCGCATTTGGTTTCTTCAAAAGAGGAAGAACCATTGCGTGTTTCCATTCTGCAGGTAGAGTGGCTTCCCTCAGTGAGGCATTAAGTAGATCCATGATAATCCTCAATGAAGAGGAATTAAGTTTTGAAGAATATTAACTGGAAGTGGGTCATTAGGTGAGCCTGATTTAAGACTATTTAAAATGGAATTGAAAGATAAAGGGTCTAAGGGTTGCCAGTTTGTTACTTTCTTGGTAGACGCCGAGTCCAAGAACCCGACTAGGGTGTTACAGTCGGAAGTGGGGGATGGATTCATTAAATGCTGTGCCATTTTAGTAGTTGCCGACTCAAGCTCTGCATGGATCTTTTCTACTTTTTCGATGAAAAACTTCGCCACAATTTCACAGTGTGCTTCATCAAGTGTCGGGGGTACCGGTTGACAGGTTGCTCCCGAGAGATCGCCGACTAATTTAAACAAGACTTTAGCATTATTTTGTGCTGATGTGATAGTTTTGTTCACATATTCCGCACGCGCTGCTTTACATAGGATATTATATTCTCTCTTAGCAGTTTTATAACACTGCTTGGATTCTAAGGCATAATCCTTCCTCCAACATCTTTCTAAAGTCTTACATTTTGTTTTTTCAATTTTTAATTTTTCGGTGAACCATGGGGCAGGAGGACGGTGATTATTTAATTTCTTAAGTGAAATGGGAAGGCAGGTGTTCACAGATGCCGTTACCCAAGTGTGGATGGTAGCTGTGTCCAAGATTTGAATGGGAGACAAATCAGGAATATTGCTCACCAGGTGTTGATTTAATGAGTCAATATCTAGTTTCTTCCAATTTCTGCTCCTAACTTTAGGTGCCGAGATGGCCGAACTATTAGACTGTGAATCCAACATCAACCTAAAATTTACTAAAAAATGGTCAGACCAGAGTAAAGGCAAAGCTTTTTGGCTATGAATGTTGGGTAGATTCGAGAATATGGGGTCAAGCAAGTGGCCACCCCTATGCGTAGGACCCGAATTACAAAGTGGTATGTTCATAGCTTCTAGATCGGCAATCAAGCTGGAGCCAATCTTACATGTAGGATCGTCAAAGTGAATGTTGAGGTCGCCCACAATGGTAAAATTGGCTGCATTGAGTAGAAAAGGGGCAATGATGTCAGGAAAGCTTGCCGCCCATAGCCCTGCTGCGCCAGGGGGGCGATACACCAGGAAGCCAGTCAGTGTGAACTGAGAAGTAAGGAGTAATCGAAAGAAGCCTGCTTCACAGTCTCCACAAGGTGGTGTCTCCCATTTACACGAATAATCTTTTTTAAAGATAATCGCGATACCGCCACCATTGTCCTGGCTGTCAGCGCATGTCCACAAGCCTGACGACGACACTGTGAATATGGCCGTTGAAGGTGGTCTGCCTCGTGTGTGTAGGCCTATGGTCAGATATGGCGGACATAGAGACACATGCAGTAGTTGCTTTGGTGGCCATCCCGCTACTGAACCACGCCCAGAGCCCCGGGCTATGTATTCCCACCCCTACGCTGGCCCAGCCCACTACACTTACGCTTACAAGGGGGGACGACATAGCTACATGTCCAAGGTCTTCCCCACTGCCTGAGGTAACATGATTGCATCCACTGTGCACAACACTACAAACTACAGCAGTATATGTCCACATGGACATGTCTGTGCTCTGCATACTGATGTCTGTCCAGCACATCACCGCCACACTTGGCATTGTGTACATTCTAAGGCATGGGTCTCCTGCCTCCTTCACACAGACGTGATCCCCACCACTCCCCACATTCTGCAATTGTGTGGCAGAGGTGCCATGAAGTGGATGGTTTGTCTACATGTCTGGCCCCTGTTACCACAGTTCCTTGTGTTGTCGTGTCTGGTAGGTGGGCATGTTGTTTGGCATGTTGTATGTGATTCAGTAGCGTGTGCATTACCACAGTTGTGAGTTGCTTGATTGTGGAGTCGAGGTGTGTGGAGTGTTCATTTGGTACTTACCAACGAGCAGTGCATTTCCATAGGTGCCATCCTGGAAGCGCTGGTTGATGATGGACTGTCGGAAGATGTAGGAATCATGCACACTGCCTGGGTAGTTGGCGACGACATTGGTGAACAGTCCCCGGTGGTCCACTATTGCCTGCACATTGATGGAATGCGTGTGCTTTCCGTTGCGGTAATTGTGTGCAGTGTCGGCAGGGGGCACAAGTAGGACATGTGTGCAGTCAATGGCCCCCAACATGTGTGGGAAGCCAGCCATGGCGTAGAAGCCTTGCTTGGTCTCCAGCTGTTCCTGCGCAGTGTGGGGGAAGTGAAGGTGCTGGGGTATGAAACTGATGATGGCATCCAGGACAGGTGTGATGAACTTTGATAGGGCTGGCTGTGAGACTCCTCCGACTCTGGCAGTTGTTGGTTGGAAGGTATCAGAGGCCAACAGGTGCAGCGCAGCCAGCAACTTTGTCTGCAGAGGGATGTTGGTTGTCCGCTGTGTTGGTACCGTCAGCCTGTGGGCAATGTGGGTCAGGATGCGGAGGATGGTTGTCCTTTTGAGCCTGTAGTGGGCAATGACTTCCTCTGGCTTTAAGTCTGTGAGGCTGGTGCGTTTTCTATAGTTCCGCTGTCTTGTTCTGCGCTGCCTCGGTGGTAGTCCAGGGGGGTGATCGGGGGGGGCCTGGGGGTGGTGGCGGTGGGTGTTGTGGCCCTCTTGGTTCTCCGAGCTGCATGATCAGTAGCTCCATGGCATCTGTTGGTCTTCAGATGTGGCTCGGGGATGGGCTCCCTTTTGTGCTGCAGGTTGTCGTCTTGCTTAACACCAGCAGAAGGCAGGTGTTAAATCCCTGCTGCTAACGCGCATTATCGTCTGTTTTTGGATCGCTTCGCCGATCTGGCTGGTCGTTGAGAATATCGCGAAGTGGTGTTTTCGTGTGTTTTTGCACGGGAACGCCTCCTCTGCATATCATTAGCGTTATTTGCCGCTCTCATCCGTGGCGATGTTTTCTGCGGTAGCTATCGCGGGAAAACTGGCGATGTCGTCAGTTTGCACCAGCTTGTGAATAGGGCAATGAATCTATTGCCACTTTTGCGGTCAGGGCCGGACTGGCTACCGGGCGTTTTGGCATGCTGCCGAGCTGGGGGCTGATTTCGTTGATGGGGACCTGCGTGTGCTGAACGAAATTCGTTTTGCTTTGTTTATTTCGTAGCACACGCAGGTCTCCATCAACGAAATTAGCCCCCACCGCAGTGACATCAGCCCCCAGCTCGGCAGCATGCCAAAACGCCCGGTAGCCAGTCCGGCCCTGTTTGCGGTGCTGAAGTGCCGATAAATCGGCGATGAGTCCTTGAGAATATGCCCCTAAGTTTCCATAGGAAAAGCATTTTTTGACTTGACTATAACATTGGCGTCGTTTGACCAATCTTCTTGACATTTTCCCCCAAAAATGGTTTGGTTTGTCATGGAAAGTTTGGGGGTGATCCATGCAGTGGGGGCTGAGAAAAAGGGGTGCAAAATAAGGGTGCGTTTGTAATGTTAATTCCCCTAGGAATGCAGTGTCGAACCTACAGCTCGAACCGCTGGACTGAATTACACCAAATTTGGCAGAAAGGTAGATGCTGTTATGCAGATTGTGCTTTTTGTTATTTATTGCAAATCTGTTCAGTAGTTTTTCAGAAATTAATTTGAAAATTATAGTGATATCGCTGGTCGTGAAAGCTTTGTGAAAAAAGATGAGCTCGTGCAGGGCAATGCACTGCTCTGATTGGCTGCCAACACTTCAAACAGGAAGTGTTGACAACCATCTTGAACTCGGCTTCCTCGAGTCCCCAAAAACAGTGAAAATAAAGAAAAGGGGGCAGGGTAGGACTACCCTGACCCCCAAGCCAGGGTGTTGGTGTCCTCCTGGGACCCCGCCACAGCCTAAACATTGCTGAAAAATCACAATCATTGGGAATTTGCGGCCAAAAATGTAAAAATAAAAACAAGGGCGGACTACCGCGCTTGCTTTAGACTAACCCGCGGGTGGGCCAAATCCCGCGAGCATGGTAAAAATAGAGGGGGGTCACTCGGGACCCCCTCCTTGCGCTATTCAAAGCCCCTGGACCGCTACCTACCTGGGGCACAAATGTTAATATAAAATAATGCGGAGGAAGCCCTGTGGCCTTCCCTCCAGCCCTCAGGACCGCCACCTCCCTGGGGCAGTAATGTAATTATATGCAGGTGAGCCTCACAGCTCCCCTGCTGCCCCGGGGGCCACCACCTTCCCAGGGCACTATTCCATGCAAATGCGGGGGGCCTGGTCGCCCCCCCAGCCCCAAGGACTGACACCTCCCCAAGGCTATAATAATTCATAATGTGTGGGCGGATTCCATCCCCCCCACAGCCCCGGGGACTGCCTCCTCCCCTGGCCCTGGAGTCCACCACCTCCCTGGGGCTATACACGAGATGGGAGGGGTCCACGCAACCCCCGTCCAGGACCCCTACATGGCCATGGGGACCACGACCCCCTAGGGTCGGCTTCAGCAATGTCCCGGGTGCCCACCCCTGGGACATTGCACTTTGCTAATGCTTGGTGTGAGTACCTCTCCCGCCAAGCCATAGCAAACACTGCTCTGCTTCGTGGAAGCGAGAGCATTAAAAATGCTCTCTCTTCCATGAAGCGGAGCAGAATTGCTTTTGGACAGAGGGAGCTGCATGCATGGAGCTCCCTCTGTCCAAAAGCAATGCCGGCTCCTGCAGGAGACTGGGAGCCAGTAGGAAATGCAGGGACCTTGAGGATCCCCCGTGGTCCCCAACGAGGTGGTCATTCTCCGGGGTATATGAGGTCCCCAGGGCAAAATCAGCCCTGGGAGGGGGTCCGTGTGGGCCCCGTTCCCTATTTTTAAACACATGACATGATCAGTGACATCAATTATGACATCGCTCGTGAGATCTCAAATGACATCACTGATGGCATCATCAAGTGAGTGTAAGTGCTTAATAAGAGTTTTTGAGTGTTAAACATATATACTAACCTACTACAAAAGTAAGATTAGTATACTAGCTGTACTACTAATGAGTGATATTATTTCTAACATATGTGATCTGAGATGTCATCAGTGATGTCACTGACCACATCATGAGTGATGTAATATGTGAGGTCATAAGCAGTGCATTGCGGGGACATAAGTTATAGTTAGCACAGGTAACTATAGCTGCTGAATTTCAATGGTTTTGTATAAGTGAAATCTGAGCCTAACTATAACGTCCTTGTAACCTTTGGTTTTTTCAGTGAATTTCTATGGCTTTTATAATTCTATTTCCTAAATATAATGTCCCTGTAACATTTGTGTTTGTAGTGAATTTCTATGGTTTTTAAAATCTATTTCTTAACAATAACGTTTGCTATAACCCTTGGTTTTTAAAGTGAATTGTTAAGGTTTTTTAAATTCTATTTCCGAACTATAACGTCCCTGTAACCTTTTTTTTAAGTAAAAATTAAATTATATTTTCCTGTAGGGAACTGGGCTAATTTGAGTCTCAGGGAACCCATCCATCAGGGCCTGGCCATTTGCAAAAAGGGTATGGGGCTGTGCGCCCCCTTTCCCTGGGTGGATTTCAGCCCTGGGGACCAAATACCCTGGGTCCTGGCCATTAGTCCTGGGTGTCCCAGAGCACCCAGTTTGCATTGGGACCACAGGGGGTGCCTCAAGGCCCCTGTGCTCCAAACAACTATGTCCTGGGTTGGGCACCCTGGAACATAGCAGGAGCCGGCCCTGGAGTGTGGCTGTCCCCAGTGCTGTCTATGGCGTCAGGAAGGTGGCCATGCGCTCCCCCCTCCTCTCATTCAGTAGGCCCTGCCCCAGGGAGGTTGCAGTCCCCAGAGCCAAGAAAGGCCTAGGAGTGGAGCCACACGGCCCCCTCCAACTTTTAAAGTTACTTTAGCCATGGGAGGTGGTGATCCCCAGGGCCCAGGTTGGTCTGCACGTCCCCCCAACTACATTTAACTTAGCCCCAGAGAGGTGGAGGTCTCCGGGACGGGGGTTTCTGAGCACTACCCTTCATTTTCACATAAGCCCCAAGGAGGTGGTTGTCCCTGGGACATTATAAGCCCCATGCGGGGTGGCCCATGCGCCCCCCCTCTTCAAATTTCCTGTGGGGCCTTGCCCAACCAGGTGGCCTATTAGAAAAGAAGTGTCTCTTTTTTTAGTTTTCTGCGGGTGCCACGGCTCCTGCAGAAATTGTTTTTTTTAAATGTTCTTTTGCCCTGGAGGGGTCGCTCTGGGACACCCCAAGAGGCCTAGAGGGTAGTCCTACCCTGCCCCTTCTCTTTTCTTAATGTTTTTTGTGGGACTTTGCTCAAGCTGAGTACAAAGAAAGCTGCCAGCACTTCCTGGTTTGAAGTGTTGGCAGCCAATCAGATTTGAGCACAGGGACTGTTGGATCCTTGGAGGATCCGCGTCTCTATATATACAAATTTAGAATTCTTTAATATTTCTAAAATTACTGAACAAATTTACACTAATTTACTAAAAGGTCACTTTCTGGACCAACATCTAACTTTCTGCCAAATTTGGTGTAATTACCTTTAGCAGTTTGGGCTGTAGTCATGTCTAAAATTCATATGGGAATTAACATGGGAATAGCAAGCTTTTTGAAACCCTCCCCTTTTTCTTGGCTCCCACTTGACAGATCCCTATGCGTAACAGGAATCACCTGGGCCCTTTTTTTCTGGAAGATTTTGTGAAAATTCTTTAAATGATGCCAAGGATATAGGCAAGTCAAAAAACGTTTTCCAATAGAACCTAGGTCCTAACTATAACTACCTACTGGCCAATAGATAAAATACATATAGTAGTTAGTTATAGTTTAGACCAGATTCTCTACAGGAAAAGGGTTTTTTGTTTTGCCAATAACTTTGGCGCCGCTTGAAAAATCTTCACGAAATTTTCATAAAACTTCCCCTTTTTGGTTCAGCTTCTGTGTTGAAAGTTTCAGGGTGATCCATTAAGTGGAGGAACAAGGGGGGACCCAAAATGCGTTTTCCCCATGTTACATCTATGGGGATTTTTCATTTTTTTAACACGACTACAGCCAAAACCAGTGAACGGAATTACACCAAGTCCAAAAAGCATGCTTTTTTGTGATTTGGTATGAATCCATTCCATAGTATCAGAGATATTTAAATTTTAAAAATATAGATATCTGGGGACACGAGTCCTTGCAATGGACTCGCGGATCCTACTAAATTTTGATTGGCTGCCAAAACTTCAACCAGGAAGTGTTGGCAATCATCTTGGGACTCAGCTTGAAGCCCATTCCCACAAAAAATGTAAAAAATTATGAAAAGGGGGCAAGGTAGGAATACCCTGATGCACCAGATATGGCCGGGGGCTCCCACAGGGACCCCGCCAGGGGTAGAAAGTATTTTTTTATTTAATTTTGCTGCAATAGTGGGTGGATCCACAGGTTTTGCAAATTTGTGGCAAAATCTTTTTTTCAAGTCCCAGGGTGGGCCTAATCCCGGGGGCATGAAGGCAGGGGGTCATGGGGCCCTCCTCCTAGGCTTATCCAAAGCCCTGGGGGCAGAATACAATAGAAAAACAGGGGGCCTGCTTGGCCTCCCGCAACCCCAGGGATTGCCACCTCCCCTGGGCAATGAACACTACAATTGCGGGGGTGGCCTTGCTCCTCCCCCACTGCAGCCCAAGGGACCGCCATCTACCCGAGACAATGAACACTGTAAATGCTGGAGGTGCCCACTTGGCCCCCCTACTGCCCAGGGACCACCTCCGTGGGGCACATACATTATTTAAAAAAGAAAAGCAGGGGTGGCCCTATGGCCTCCCCTGCAGCCCGGGGACTGCCACGGTCCTGGGGTAAAACTTAATAATTAAAGAGGTCGTTGTGGACCACCACCTCCCCGGGGCTAAAGTAAATATTGGAGGGGGACTGCGCGGCCCCGTCCTGAAGCCCTAGATGGCCCTGGGGACTGCCACCCCCCAGGGCCGGATCCTGCAACGTCTCAGGGTGCACACCCCCAGGAAATTGCAGTTTGCTGTGGCTTGGGGGAGCTTCCTGCCAAGCCACAGCATGCGCTCCACTTTCAGTGAGTGAGAGCAGTAAAAATGCTGAAAGCGTAGCATGTGTCTGTTTCCCTGCCTGCTGTCAAGCAAACAGACAAATTGCTTTGAGATCCAGGGAGGTGCGTGTTTAGCAGCTCTCTGGGTCGCAAAGCAATGCTGGCTCCAGCAGAAGGCGGAAAGCCAGCAGGGGCTGTGGGAGCCTTGAGGCTCCCTCCGCTGTCCCCAATGGCCAGGCCAGACCCCGTGGGGTGGGGTCCCCGGGGCCCATATCGCCCTGGGGAGGGGAGCTGCACAGCCCCTCCCCTTTTTTATATATATATAATTAAAGGCCAAGCCCTGGTGTATGGGGTCCCAAGGGCCAAAATCAGCCCAGGCAGGGGTGTCCCCCCTCACCATTAAAAAATGGCCTGGCCCTGGTGGATGGGGTCCCCATAATACATTAAGTTAAAAAAAAAAAGCAGACCGGCAAGTCACCGAAACGATCCCCCTTTTCTTCACCATTCTGCAAACGTGCCTTCTGGTGCACTACTGGTTGGGGGATGAAGTCCCCTTGGATGCTGAGGGTCCTTGGGGGCCATCAAGCCCCCCTGTTTCCTCCAGTAACGCACACAGTGAGGTTGCTGAGAGGTCTTGGGAGGCCACACCCACTTTCTCCCTGCTAGTTGGGGTATGAAGTTCACTTTCCTCCTGAGGGCCTAAGGACTAAAGTGGACTTCTTCCACCAACCAGTAGTGCGCCAGAAGGTGCGTTTGCAGAGTGGTGGACAAAGGGTGTGTAGTCTCCAATTCCGCTCAGCAATCTCGCTGTCTGGGACTTACTGTAGGTAACAGAAGAGGTTCCTGGACCCCAAGGAACCTCAGCTTCCAAAGGGACTTAATCCCCCAACCACCACTTGCCAGGAGGTGCGTTTTCAGAGTAGTGAAGAAAGGTGGTGGGGCCTCCGGCGACTTGCAGATGCATTTCTTTTTTTGTTTTTTATGGGAGGGGACAGCGTGGCCCCCCTTTCCTGGGTAGATGTTGGCCCTGGGGACCCCATCCAATGGGGCCAGGACTTTTTTTAATGATGGAGAGCAGCTGTGTGGACTCCTTCCCGGGCCGATTTCGACCCGGGGACCCCATCCCCCAGGGCGTTGTCATTAATAGGAGGGGGGCATATGATTCGATTGAATGTGGGGGGGCTGCATGCCCCCCACAGCCTCAGGGACCACCACCTCCCTAGGGCAAGTTAGAAGAAAAGAGGGGGGCTGCACGGCCCCTCCTACTGGAGCCAATAATGGCTATGGGGACACCCACCCTCCAAATGTCATTTGAGATGTCATCAGGGATGTCACCAGTGATGTCACTGACCATGTCATGAGTGATGTAAAATGTGAGGTCATAATCATTGCATTGCGGGGACGTGCGGTATAGTTGGCTCGCTAACTATAACGGCTGAATTCTCTGGTTTTATACGAGTGAAATGTCAGCCTAACTATAATGATAGTTGGCTCACTAACTATAACGGCTGAGTTTCTCTGGTTTTGTATGAGTGAAATGTCAGCCTAACTATAACGTCCCTGTAACCTTTGGTTTTCTCAGTGAATTTCAAAGTTTTTTTTAAATTCCATTTCCTAACTATAACGTCCCTGTAACTTTAGTTTTTTTCAGTGAATATATATACATTTATGTACATGTGTATATACACACATATATAGGATGTCAGGATTAAATGATCATTATTTGATATTACAAAGTACGGGGTGTATGCTAAGATGCTAAGGAAAGTTTGCGGTCATCAAATAACCTCCTAAATGAGGACAACACCTGCACAGGTCTAAGGTACTAGTTACACTACACTTTGCACTCCAACTGCCCCTGACCTATGCAACTACAATCCACCCAAATATGACTAAGGTAACAGCATACACTTAACAGTCAGAAAATGAACATTTTAACAATATCAATGACGAATATTACCACTAGTTACTCATTTTATCGACCTCAGATGGATGAAAGGCTCTGTGGACCCGCTGGGATTTGAACCTGTGACCATGAGGTCGAACACAGGCCCCTAGAGTGGACACATTAGTCCACTAAGTCACCAGACACTTATACACAGCCACATGGTGTGGGGAACTGAATACAGGTGTATCTGCATGCCGGGATTGCCCCCCTCAAGGGGTCAAGACACTTTAGACCTGGGGCTCCTAGGTCAAAACTGATGGGATGACAATGCTCCCACCTCAAAAGCGTGGTTATTTTTTCAATGGTCCAGCAACATTTAAAGTTCACATGTTTTCCCAGGGGACAGGCCAACACACTCGCTCCCAAGAGACCGTAACTTCCTATGCAGTGGCACCAGTGATCTCACTAGTCCCCTGTGGTACATCATTCCTTCTCCCCTGAGTAGCACTTTTTCAAGGAGTGGCCCCTTATCTATCCAATCTCCGTGAACAGCATTATGGAAATTTCCAAGAAGTCAGAGGCATATTATCAAGCCCGATTTCGCCGCTTTATCGGCCGTTTTTGGCCAAAAAGCGGCGAATTAAACATCGCCCTATCATCAAGCACACGCTAATGCGTGTTTCCGTGTGACAGCCGCCGTTTTGAATACGCCTCGCATCGCATCTCTAATGAGATGCAAAGTAGGCGTTCCTCAACTAAATACATGTGAATACCTCCCATAATCAGCTTCTCCATATTTACAAGGAAGCCACAGACCCGCATTGCGATAATGGGAGTCGCGCTAAACTCCCATTATCGCCTAATCTAACGTCTGCTGAAATCCGGACTTGGCAGTATTCCCTATGGGAGGTGGATTGTATGTTTATATCCACACTCCCATATCAGCGAGCTGAACAGTTAACACTGATCGCTTATCTCCGTTTATGTGGCGATAAGGGGCTTTTCCGCCGCTATCGCTGGATTATATATCGCCCTTGAGTTATGCGTTGATGATAACGCGCTAACTCGGCGATTTAATTTAGCGATAGCCGGCGTTAAGGAAATCAGCGCTAGGCGCGCTGGGCGATAATTATCGCCACTCGTTATTGATATGCCCCTTAGTTTGTAAGATTGGGAAAGCTTTCACCTCTAGCCAGACTCTTCCCAGTCACATCTTGCTGAGAATCATAAAGGAAAAAATGGTTTTGATCCTTCTGATATCATTTGAATGGGGAAGAACTACTTTTATGATGTGAAATCATTTTTTTGGATTGGAATTTAAGATAAACTACAGTAGAAAGAACCATTATAATACTTAGGCCTTGAGAAATTGGAGATTTCTTTTTCTTTTTTTTTTTTGAATCCTCATTCGCCACCAATCTCACTTCAATGTACACCCGGATCGTCTGTACCCTCGCTCAGCCAGCTGAGAGGCATAGGGTCTAAGATTGTAAGAACCATCCTACGGGTATCAAGACTTTTTTGGGTGGACATGGAGAAACCAACTGAGACCACTCTTCTGCTAAGCTCCAAGATGGCTCTTGACATGGGGCAACCAGTACTAGACTGGAAGTTCCCAAAAAAAAAACAGGGAGTGAAGAGGCAGCATAATCATAGGACTCAGGGAAAAAAAAAAGAAAAAAAGAGGGAGTTTCCCCTTGAGCCCTATCAGGATTGCAAGATGTTCCAAAAAGCTTTCTTTTTGCTGCTGCCTGTTCTCATAAGATCCAGCTTAGCTACCGCCAAAACTGAGGTCTGCCAGTCGTAGAAAGAGGGGGGAGTAGAATCCATCCATCTAATGCAAATTTGTCTCCTGGCTAGTAAGATGGCATAAAAAAGCAGTGATCTGGCAGGGCCCTTGATGTTATCTGCCAAGCCAAATATGATTAGAGGTAAGTCAATATTAACAGGGCTTCCCAAGGAATTTTCCATAAATTCTTTGATACTGTCCCAAAAGGAGACAAGGGCGGGGCACTCCTTAAACATATGGATATCAGAAGCCGAGACCAGTCCACATTTCTTACAGCAAACAGGTGAACCTCTAGTAATTTTTGAGAGTTTTGAAGGAGAAAAGTATGCCCTGTGGATGGTGAACAGGTGGTTCCTTTTTAGCCATGCAGGTTTTACCACTTCATATAACATCTTACATGAGCTCTGCCATATTGTATCGCAGTCCTGTGCTAGTAAGAAACCTCCCCACAAGTCCTTGGCCAGTTTGAATTCGCCATCAACCGCCTCAAGGATGGCTTGGTACCAAAAGGAGACTTCCTTCCTCCCTGGGAGCTTGGTTGTGAGCTGATATTCGAGGGAATTACCAACTCCAAGTAGGCTTCCTCCAATTGTTTGAGAGTGTGAATGAACCCAACTTTTAGCTGAAGATATTTAAATCTAGATAAGCCCGCACCCACTTTAACCCTAAGTTGCTCCCAGGAGGCAAGAGAGCCATCTATAATCAAGTCCTCCCAAACCGCCAGACCTGCTTCCCTCAGGGGAGTTGCCAGCCTATCCCTCAAGCACTCTGGTACCCCAGGGGAATCCCAGAGAGGAGCTAGGCTAGAAAAGTAGCCAAGTGCAACTGAACTCCTTAGTTTTACCCATGTTTTGGCTAAGCCTTGAAGAACTTTCAGTTTGATTTTTTTTTTAAACTTTGGATCACCAAATTTAAACAAAAAACCCTCCACCGACAAATTAGCAGCCCTGAGCATAGCTAAAAACATCACACCCACTCCAGTGTTGACAGGCATTTTCAAGAGCATGCGCGAATAGGAAAGTTGGAAAGCCCAAGCATACAACTGAATGTCTGGTAACGCAAGACCTCCCTTTTCTCTCCTACGCCTCAACTTTTTCCAGGCGATCCTAGGTGATTTATAGGCCCAGACAAACTAATTTATGTCCCTCTGCAATTTGTCGATTAAACATTTCTCAAAATGGAGGGGGATACAATTAAAAATGAAAGTGGTTTTGGGGAGTATTGACATCTTGACCAGATTGACCCTACCAATAATGGATAGAGGGAGTGTGGCCCAAGATTTCATCAGCCTCTGACACTCTTTTGTTACTCTGGTCAAGTTAGTCTCAGCTATGCTGGTGATGTCCTGCTGAATAATTATCCCCAAATACTTCATTTTAGAACTGGTCTGGCACTGATGCTGAGACCCACCTAAATTCCAGCCCATAATCTCTGTTTTTGAGGCGTTTATTTCATAACCTGAAACAAGCCCAAACTCCTGAGCCAGACGAACAACAGTTGGAAATGCTGCCTGTAGGTTTGCAGAGAGTACAAGAATATCGTCTGCATAAAGGGCAACCTTCCTCTCCCACTCTCCATATTTAAAGGGCTGGATATTAGGGTCGTCCCTAAGTCGTTGAGCAAATGGCTCTATATAAAGATCGAAAAGGAGAGGAGAGAGTGGGCAGCCTTGTCTGGTCCCCCTGGAGATTTTAAATGAATCAGAGAGATTACCATTTACAAGAAGTCTGGCCGTTGGAGACTGGTAAATATATTGTATTGTGCGGTTAAATTTCCCACCCAGATTGAATTTCTTCAAGACCTCCGACAGGTAGATCCAATTCACCCTGTCGAAGGCCTTGGTTGCATCGAGTGTCATAGCTGCCAATGGGATGGAATATGCAGAGGCCAGGTCTATCGCCCCTATGAAATCGTAGGTGAGATGTGAAAGCTGTCGACCCCCAACAAAACCCTTCTGGTCTAAGTGGAGAATATCTCCTACCACTCGTCCCAGTCTTGCTGCCAGTATTGAAGTGAAGATTTTATAGTCAGCATTCAGGAGTGAAATAGGTCTATAAGACCCACAATTTGATGGAGCTTTATCTGGTTTCAAGATCAGGACTATGGTGGCTTGATTCCACGAAAGAGGGAGATGTAATCCCTCTTGTAATATCTGATTAAAAAGAAGTGTTAGAGTGGGTGCAAGCACATCACTCATCAGTCTATAGATCTCAGCTGGAAGCCCATCCGGGCCCGCCGCCTTACCATTTTTGGAAATTGAAATAGCCTCTCTAACCTCAGCTTGAGAAAAGGCCTGATCAAGAAGTTGCTGCTGGGCAGAATTGAGGGAGGGGAGGGAAATATCCCCAAGCCACAGCTGTGCACTGAGGTTGTTCACCCTTTTATCTTCGTGATATATATCCTGAAAAAAGACCTGAAAAGCTTCACGGATTTCATCGTCTGTAGAGTGGACACCATTGTTATTAACAATTTCCTTGATATAATTCCTGGCACGGTCTGATTTACTCTTCCATGCGAGGAGCTTACCTGCCCCTTCTCCATACTCGAAGTGGGAGATTTTACTAGCCTCCCATCTCCGAGTAAGCCGAGTGTTAAGAACATTTTCCAGCTGAGCCTTTAAACTATCAATCTCTGCTTGACGTGTTTGCAAGACTTCGGGGGAAGCGTGGCCGAGGATATCAGCTTCCGCAGCCTTCATCTTGTTTTCAATATCGGAGATCTCAGCTTTGTATTTTTTATTCCTGTGGCTGGACCTACTAATGATTTGTCCTCGCAAAAATGCTTTTAATGTGTCCCAAACTGTCGTTATCGGGGCAGAACCAGAATTCACCTCCAAAAACCATTCGGTTTCTTGTGTGAGGAAGGAGATCTCCTCTTCCTACAGGAGTAAAGTGCGATCAAAAGACCATGTTCTAATTAAGCTAGGAGCAGGGCATTCAAGTCCCAAAAGAACCCCTGAATGATCTGAAAGGTGAGGGGCCAAATATGAGATGTTTTTGACCCTGGCTCTTAATGAATAACTGATCAGCACAAAGTCAATTCTAGATTGGTGCCGATACTTGTAGTTACGGTACGAGACACCTAGCTGTTGGCCTGATCTATCTCTCCAGATGTCCGAGAGCATGAACTGTTTCATAGCTCCAACTAGAAAAGCTCGGGACTTGGAAGAGACCAAAGCTCGATTATTAGGGGTTTTGTCAAGAATAGGGTTCAAAACAATGTTGAAATCCCCCGTCAGAACGAATGATTCCGGAAAGTGCAACAAATGTGAGAAAATAGTCTTAAGACTAGAGGGGTCGTCATGATTAGGTCCATAATATCCTACCAGAGTTAGCAAACTCCCCACTATCGAAACTTTAACAATGACCCATCTACCACATGTGTCTACTAACTGAGATAGGACCTGAGCCTTAGCCCCTTTCTTAAATAGGATTAAGACCCCTCTAATACTTGCAGACTGGCTGGTACATACGTACGACCCAACCCAACTCAGACGCCTAAAGAGGGAGATCGTCTCCTCCTCAAGCAAATGAGTTTCCTGGAGGACAATGACCTGCGCACGAGAATCTCGGAGGTATTGTATGATTTTGTCTCTTCTTGGTCTAGTACGCAGGCCATTGACATTCCAGGAAAGGATCTGAATACTATTCATGGCGGATCCAGCCCATACCCATCATCAGGAGAGAGAGAAAAAAGCAAAAACTTCAGCATCAGTGCCTGCCCCAACATCCAAGTCAAAATCGTTCCTATAACCTTGCTGATTACCGTAAAAATGGTGGTTCCCAAAAAAAAGAGAAAATGAGGATATTTTATTTTTTCCCCCCACTGCACCCACCCTGATTCCCTGTGCCCTTCCCCCCGCCATGTTCTCCGACCCCGCGTCGTAGTCGAGAAATTGGAGATTTCTTGACACACGTGTTGGCTGCTCACCTACTATTTTCTTGGGATTTTTGTAATGAATGAAGGTGGAAATAATCTACATATTCAATAAAGAATTCTTTTGGAACAGCATATGAACATTTGATGGGACTAGTGATGTTATAATGACTCTGCAAGTAACCTGGCTGTAGCCACATACAGCAGCTGAGCAGCAGCACACCTTATGTTAACAAGAGTGGTTACAGCTTAATAATATTTTAAACAGAAGCTTACAGTGAGATAGGTTCAACTGGGGAGACGTACTAACAGCTGAGGTCTAAATCCCAAAGTTCCAAAAGCCAAAAACCATTTTTTTTCCACAAGTCTTAACCCACGTCCTCACCAGTGTGTGTACACTCTAAATATGGCAGATGGGACAGATGATAATATTTGGCGTTTGTTCTGTATTTCCCAAAGTCTAAGTGACCCCATATTACTTCAAAAGATGGTTCTTAGGTGCTTCTATCAGCATTTGATGATGAATTACAGTAATATGAATGAACAAGAAAAGAGTGAAAGGAATTTAGACGAGGAGTTTCACAAATTAGGTACTTAGGGGCATATGTACAAGCCCCTATTGCCACCACAACGTCACTTTTACCGACGTTGTGGTGGCGATAGGGGCTGCTCCATATGTACAAGGCAGCTTTAAGCCACTTAACGTGGCTTAACACTGCCTTATACATAAGGCCCCCTTTCACGCTATGGTTAGCGAGAAAGGGGTGGGCAGTGGGTGTTGCAGTGGGCGTTCCACCGCAACACCCATTCATTTTGACGCTGTCCCCTATTTACAAGGGTGGAGTGCATAGGAGGTAGCGCCAAAATTAAGACCAGGCCTTACACATACTACACCTATTCCTCAGTGAACAATCACTAGGCCAATTTTTAAGGAAGTAATAGTTGATCCATCTGACCTGTGCAGAGCTGGGCATGGGAGAACACATTGCACAATTACTGCCTATTCCGAAATAGTCTCAGCGACAGTCTCAGCAGCCGCCATAAATGTGCAGAGTTTATCATAAAATGGACATGTCTACTGCAGGTCCATGGCATCTAATATTTTAGATATCTATATTCAAGCGACTTTGTATTGCCTGGTGAACACACCTCTGTCTATAACATATTTCCAAATGTGCATTTATCAGAAGGCCTACTTTTTTACATTTATTCGTCCTTACACGATATATAAAACGCACACATCTTAAAACTCATATATACATAAATAAATATACAAAAAATAACCAACCAATTTGATGACAAAATGGTTAAAACAATTCACAGAAGGGTAACTTATACATTTCCCTCAAATTTTCTCTTCAGATATATATTTCTTTCCCCATTCATCCAATAAAATGTCTGCTGCATGTGTTTGTAAGAATCTGGTTAAATCACTGTCCCTGTGAGTCATCTGTTAAATGGATACGTGGGCCCCTAATAATGAATAACATTCTTTCACTTTGTCTCAATTTTAAAAGCACTTGTATGCGTGCTATAATATATCAAATCTATCATATGATAAACGTACAAATCGGAGAACACACTCACGTACTTTAGATGTGATGTGTTGCACACAATAAGCAAGAGGTCAGTACCAATGGGCAAACAGCCAACATTTCGTTCATTAAAATGAACAACAAAATTGTATTTTTACCTGTCATCAAGATGATCCACAAATAATTCGATAAAATAGAGAAATTACATAGCATCGGTTAAATGATTCGATGCTAAGGTCTGCATTTAATCTGCACTGACAAGTGCACGAACTAATATGTAATGATATGAAGCGGTCTGTAAGATAACCATGGCCAGCCTAACTTAGTGCTAGGGATATGCCAACAATGATGCTGAGTCTGAAATGGTGCATTTCGCTTTGAAAATACGCAATCAAATTCTACTTAGCGGTAAAACGAATAACAACTGCCAAGGGACATTGTTAACTTCTGAACAGTGGGGTTTCTTCCAAAAACCCAGATTGCCCCTCAAAATCAACCAGTTGCAAAACTATTTTGACGTGACGGTATATTTTAAATAGAAAAAAAAGCAACATAATAATAAAAGAGCAATGCAGTTTTTTACGGATTGTACACAACAGTATCGCACTTGGAAAATGTATTACATGCATTTCACCAACATAATAAACGGTTCAGATTCTATTTAAGACACAAAGGAAATTATGACTCTTCCTGCAAACCTTTAGCAGCAAAAGTAAATTAAAAATACATATTTTTAAAAGTGATTAAAAAGTTACAGAGTGAAGATGCTTTACTCTGCAGTGAACCATCTTCACTGCAGATGCTTTCTACTGTTCCCTACAGAATGGTGTCATACACAGTCTTGCAGTTGGCTAGTGAGGGAGGTTTTGCGTTTCAATTGAAAGATCAGAGGTTCAATAACCATACATTTAAAGTCGAACAATCACATTCTGTGACACATGAACTGCAGGCCTTGTAAATACATTTTAAAAGGTAGGTTTGCAAAGCCAGTCTGTAGCTTTCAGAATGTCTCTCATTCTTCCAGAACACAAAGAAAAAAACTAGTCAAATCAACCATAAAAGTAGCACATCAACTGCTGTCTCCACCATCTAACCTATCTTTTCAAGCTCAGTGAAGAAACTGGTGCAAAGGTTATTTGAAAGAAATGAAAAGCTTCAGCTAAGAGGTGTGAAAGTCGGGGTGGAGTTCTCCACAAGGTAATTTATAGATAAAAATAAAAACAGCTTATTTAACTTAAAAATAAATATTAAAAATATGTTAATTTAATTTTATATATTTGTTTTAAATGCATAATACAGGACTATTAACTTATTTTCGAAGTTTCTGAAGTTTAATTTAAAAATAACTTCCCATCTAAAGAAGAAAGATATTATGCATCAATAGCTATTAAAAGTTATGTATAGAATTATTTAAAATGTACTTTATTATTTTTAAATAACAAATATTGTTACATTAGTTTAACATTATTTCCTGCGTAGTTTATTTAATTTCCCTACTTCTATTTTTTTCTATGGGAAGTTGTTGCAGTATCAGTGGCTAGCCACGTGTGGTGCTGGTCTGACTACTGTTTTTTAGGAGTAATTTACACTTGGATTTTATGAACAGCAGAAAGTAGCAAACTTACTCAGAAGTGTAAACTCAAAATTGTAAGTTACCTTTGTGAATCAGGCCCCTTGACTTAAATGCTAAAGGCTTGTTTTGCATGTAAGTTCAAAGAAAGAAAATGTGCAATTTCACAAATTTACATGTGTACACTCTACAATTATGCAGCAGACCAATCACAAAGAAAAAATAAGGAATTCTCAAAACTTCCTGTTGTACTCCTGGAAGCCTATGACTATTGTAGATATTGGGGCGCACTCTTGGAAATATTTGGACATTCCTGATACTATGCTATTTTGAACCCAGTTAAGGTTATGATGTTTCAGGTCCAGAGAAATAAATAGCTTTGTGAATTGCTTAGATCAGTTTACTAGTATATTTCATAAAAATTCATGATCATTGTCGTTACCATTTATTTAGAGGTAGGATTTGTAAAATCTCTTCCTTCTGATAAGTTCTTCACACTTGACACATTGGAAAGCCTTATTAATAAAAAAAAAAATCTTTGCTCGGAATATGCTATTTACTAAGGACATGTGGTGGTTAAGCTTCTCTTGTCTGGGAAGCACCTCCTGCACACGAACCCATTGGCTTCTAAACTAGGATGGTTAGGAAACTGTATATTAATTGAGCTGCATATTTGTGTCCCAGTTTGCTACTATGTAAAAGAATATCTTGACGAGGGCCGTGGGTGCCACCATGGATTTCACCAAGAGACTAGGGGCTAAACCTGTGCCTGCCCTACAAAAGGTTTTTAAACAAAATTGTATTCCCATTGCAACCTATGGGTGTGATGTGTGGGAGTACAAAGATGTAAGAGAACTGCAGGTGGTTGAGAACACATTTCTCACTAGCACCCCCTCTTTTAGAATTCACAAAGAGCTTGGAGTAGGTTACATATCAGACCTTTTTGCAGTGGCATCGATAATGCGCTGGCTGAGAATTTGGTCAAGCCCTGTCCCCACCTGGAATCAACATGCACTAGAGGATTGTACAGCTCTTGAGGGGGCACTGTGTATCCCGTGACTAGGATATGTCAAGAAGCAGTTGAGCAGGATAGGCTGCCTGGACCTGTTATCTAACCCAAGACCATTACGCCCCAGTGACTTGAGGGACACCAAAAACATGTTTTAGGCCAGATGGTTTGGGAAAAGGGAAGATATGGCACTTGTTAAACCCACTGTGAGACAATACATAATGTTGAGAACCAGCCCACAGGGGAGCCTTATTTGTCATTTGTCAACAATGCCCACCATCATTTCTTACTGACTAGATTTCGATTTAAATCCATACATTGGTTGAGCTGTCCCCAATAGATTTTCAAAGCCAGCAGTTTTAAAGCTCTGTCCCTGTGATAATGTTTCAGAGCAGGACACTTTGCATTTTGTATTTATTGTGAGTTTTATTGTATCCTGAGGCACAAATCCATTACTCCGTTGGCGAGAATCAATCATTTTGTACAAGTTCGGCCTGCATTGTTGTATTTACAAATGTTATCTTCCTCCATGGTCTGCTTTGTGGTTGCAAATTTTCTCTCAGGAGCCCTTAGACTCAGGGAAAAGCTATTTAAGGAATAGAGGGCCACCTATCGATTTTGCGTGCATGGGTCATTAGTTGCACATATTTAACTGTGGAATTTTTATTGTTAAGGATTGTACCCAATGAATCTATTCTTGTTAATGCACTGAGGTATCTGCACTTTACATGCTTATCCTTTTGCCTTTTTTGGAAGACCACTCTCGATGAGGCCTCTCTGTTGGTGTGTCTTATTGTCTTTTGTGCCCTTGTATCTTTCTCTTTAATTTCTAGTCTTAACTTGCATTTTGCACAAATGGTTTTAGATTTTTGCCATTTATGTCAAAATGGAAATGAATAGTTATTAACTGCTCTTTTAAGGAAATTATGTATTTAGTTTGATTTTAGGCGACATATATGATTTATTTTATGTGCTTATATGGTCTATATTGGATGAATAAAGAATTATCGACTTGACTTACTATGTCAATGACTTACTTGATGACAGCTAAAATTACAATTTTGTTGTCCATTTTAATGAACAAAATTTTAGCTGCTTGCCCATTGTTACTGAGTGATTGCTTGCTGTGTGCAACAAGTCATATCTAAAGTACGTGAATGTGTTCTCTGATTTTTACGTTCCTCATATGATATCACATTTGATACATCATAGCACGCATACAAGTGCTTTTAAGACATATTTTTAGACTTGGGGCAGATTTATAAAAAATTTGCACCAACACAAACTCACAAAAAGTGATGCACAGTGGTGTAATGCCTGAGAAGAAATTTACTTTTCAGAGCAAAGGGTATTTTGAGCTTGAAAGGTACCTCTTTCTCAGTACTAAATGTGTTTTGTGCTGCTTTGTGCCCATTTGCGTCAAGGGGGAATTACATGGGTGCCATTTAGTTACCTTAGTTTTGATGTGAAGTCTGGTCTAATAAGATCGTCAGAACAAGCTACGTTTGAAAAAAAATATTTGTTCGTGAAGCAGGTGCAAAGTTGGAGAAATATTTTAATTTCTCCTAGAAATCCACTCACTGCATGTGTGCTGCACTGTACAGAACACATCCACTGTGTGCAATGGTATAGAAATTGTCTAAGCATAGGGTTTTGCACTGGAAGTTTATACTTCAAGTACAACACCTCTGCTAGACATCACACACACACACACACCTCTGCGCCATGGTGAAAAAGTTGTGAGTGGTTCTAGGCAGCCTGCTTGTGCACCAACAGAAGGCATGAGAGGGCACAAGGCCATTTTCAGAAAATATGGCTTGGTACTGCACTCTCTCCCTTGCACAACGCAGTGTAGCAACATTCTTTGCTACGCAGTGTTGCAATACATTTATTAAACCTATCCCTTGGTCTTCTTTTAGTGGTCTAGAGAGTACTAATGCTTTCAAGCTTCCCATGCCACTGGATGTCATTGAAGAGACAAAAGCATCTGAACACAAATCAATATTCCTGTATGTCCTCATGCCTCAAGGCAATATCTAACCCTTCTGACCAAAGCAACACATCTCTCACACCTCCCTTCTTTCTTTTCTCTTCCCCCTCCATGCCCATGATTTTTGCCATTCCTCCACAGGTTAGTAAGATTGGGAGGGGGGTGACCCTTAGATTTTCCAACAATCAGGCTGGCATATAACGTTAAAATTCATTATGCGACAATCAGGGTGCATGGGAGGGGCCTAAGGGGCAGTAGAAAGGGAGGGGAATGCAGATTGGTAGGAGCACTAAGAGAGAAAACACAATATTTTGCAAAATAAACATCATCTTTGAGGACTTTTAGAGAGTGTGTGGGCATTTTGTCTGTGTCTATGTAAACATCCCTGGTTAAATGCAACAGACATCTCACCATACTTCACTGAAAGCACCAGTACCGAGCTATAGAGCAGAACGTACATTTGTTAGGGGGTCTAACACCCCAACCCCCCCTCCCCGGAAACTACGCCAGTGCTCCTGCCTGCCCAGAGAATAGCGAGCCAGTTTTAAAATCAACAGGCATCAAAAATATTAAAATTAATTTTCAGGATAAACATTTTCAATGTTATTCACATTTAGTGAATCCTCATTAAGTAAGTGTTCTTGTAATTTCTGTAGGTTATTAAGTAAATGATTTTTGTATTATATGAGCTGTATGTTAATGGCTGGATTTGCTTTCACAAATAAACATATTGCATTGCTACGCACAAGGGTAGTTAACTTGTTTGTTTGAAAATGCTCCCTTAGATTATCTCCTCTGCGATTCTGAATGCAAAAATAATCCATTCTAATTGATTGTATAGCTTACTGTTCTTTATTTACCACTGCTGTGGGCTCCACCAGCCATTACAGGGCACTCTGGCTGAAAGCGAGCAACAATAACATGGAAGAAGGACTTTAATGGACGGCACAGCCTTCTGCTGTAGGCATAAAGGCTATTGGAACATTGCTCTACTTAAAATGTGTTAAAAACCTCTGTGTATCTCATAAGCTTTAATCTCTCTTCTGTTACAGATACCATTGTTCACTAATGTCATTTAGGAGCAGGCACACACTGCTCCTGCACTGTCATGAATAAATACAAGGAGCTCTGCAAACAGGGAAAGTGAAGCCTTAACAGCCCCTGTCACTTCCTCAGTTCTGCAAAACTGTTTAATTTTATTTAGTACGAAAAAGGGAGTGATTGAACACACGTATAATGTTATCATGCCCTGGGTGTGTGATGCGCATTGCAGAACACATGCATTGAGTAATTTATTGGAGAAATGAAGATATGTCTGCTTGTTTGTGTCTGTTTCTGATAGGTGTCAGTTTTTATGCCACGCCTAGCCTGGTTATCTCAGTAGAACTTGCTGTATGTCAAAAATTTGAAGCGTTTGCATTGATCTGCATCAGTAACATTCCTTTAATGCAAAATGACGCAAAACACCAAAAGAGGATTGGCGCTGCAAAAATGTCATCTTTCCTCTGCTATACACCTTTTGCTCTGGATACTAAATAGCATGCATCACTTTGCACTTGTCTAGAGCCAGTGCAAAGTGTTAGTAAATGAAGGTTATAGACTGCAGAGGCTTCCTGCTTCCATCTTATAAATCTTTGTTATAGTGTAAGCATCTGCACCTGCTCATGTACCACAGCCACAGCCAATCTTCCTTATTCCTTTGCGCCTCTCAATACATTCTAAGCATAGGCAAAGGAGGAGAGAAGGAGGCTATGTACTAGGACATTAAAATATTAATTACAGTAGGCCTGCACTTAGATGCAGGAGCACTGCCTCTCCATTGTCTTCAATGGAGCACTCAACAGTCCTCTGTTATATTTAGGCAATATTATCCAAAGGGCAGTTACTCTCAGGTAGGTATTGACCATGATGAAATCAAACAATGTTTATTGGATGGTGTGCTCTTCGTGGGACTATTTAGATAGAAGGTTGCAATAAGCATAGGTGGTGGATTTTTTTGGGTGATAAAGCTCTGCCATTTATGTCCCATTTTTTTTTAGTAAAAGCTTGGTTTTTAGGCTTGCAAAAAAGATCATTTAGAAAAAGTGCTAGCATATTTAGTCACAATATATATACAATTTGTTGGGGTGATATACTCATTTTAAGAGCTGTGGTGAGATTACCACAGAAAAAATACTGATGCTTTTCTGGAGTTTGATGAACCACTTTTGACCAAAAATTATATCCTCACATGATTTCTCTTGGAGAAGGCGATAATTACTGCAGATCCTACAATCAGGACACATTTTCTATAAACCTATGAGTATCATCCTCAGCCATGAAAGTCAGTTAATTCCTCAGGGGTCTACAGTAACTTCACAGCGGAGTTCTATATATTCATGAAAAAAATGTTGCACACCTTAACTCCAAGATGCTGCAATAATAGCTGTAGACTTGAAATAAATGGTCAAAATGATGGATTTCATGTTGTCGTTACAGTTACTACTCTGGTATGCTAAAATGATTAACTTTTTCTATAAATTCCCAAATATCTGCATCATCCACATTGGAAATTTATCCGACAGGCTGAGTGAAACGTACTTTTATTATCAGCAGCAGTCTGTAAGCTGATTCCCCAGTTGTCTGCTGTAGTTTCACCACAGATTTCTAATGAACAACTAAAGTGCTAACATTCTATATTCATGAAAAAATATGTGCCATGTTGCTGAATAGGAGGCGTTCAATGTAAACACTTTCTTATGTAGTACATTGAAGTAAATTAGCTTTGATGTATTAATTCAGATATTAAACATACAAAAGGTGATGGGAGGAATGTATGCAATAAGTTTAACCACTGACCATTGCTAGGTGTAAGAAACTGGGTTGGTGGTTGAGTGGGGTAATAACCCTGTTGAAGAATTAGCCACATTCACAGTCAGGGTGAATTATGAAAGGTACTAAACTAATCCCTGATTAACCCTCTTTTAGCTTGGCACAAAAGCAGTCAAACTTAACTGTTGATACGTAATGTGTAAAGTATCTATGCAGTACCTGCAAACACTTGGTTTTAAATTAATTGGGGGAACAAGACAGGGGACCCGTACCTGTGGAGTTGCAATTCTAGCTCGTAGCTCATATGACCATTTCAAACAAGTGTTCAGTGATAAATATGTGCGATGGGTGATTGCTGAATTTCAGTCTGTCTCACAAAAATGTACACTATGCTCTGTGTATGGTCATTTCTCTGACGATCCTGGGTTATTTGATTGGCTAGTGAATGAATATATTCTTTGGCCCTCTCCTATTATTCTTTGTGGGGAACTGAATATTAATCTTACGGTGAACTGGTCCCTAAATGATCATTATGTCTATACTGG
The DNA here is from genome assembly GCA_963921515.1 of Calotriton arnoldi. NCBI lineage: Eukaryota > Metazoa > Chordata > Amphibia > Caudata > Salamandridae > Calotriton > Calotriton arnoldi. The sequence goes on along the minus strand of CAWUFW010007498.1, from coordinate 119,512 downwards.
TCGGAAGCCCAAAGTATTCCAGTTATTAAGGTGGCTTTGCAAAGAACATGGTCTGTCGGATGTCTGGTCAGCCAAAAAACAGATGGAATATGGGTTCACATATTTCCTGCTCCGCATCAGTCTTATCCACGCCTTGATTTTTTTATGGTTCCCCACGCACTCATACACATATGAAGTATTGAAATCTACCCAAGAGTCATGTCAGATCACAATCCCCTAGTGTTGGAAATTAAGTATGGAGGCTTTAGGAGTAAACCGTCCCATTATTATTATTATTATTATTAATTTATATAGCGCTGAATCACCCCTAGGGGTACCTCTGCGCTGAGGACTGAGTGCTATAGCCAGATCCGACGGGATCAGAAGAGATGAGTTTTCAGAAGCTTCCTGAACTGAGAGAGGCTCTGGCAGTTGCGAAGCTGGAGGGGCAGCTCATTCCAGTAAGCAGGGGCAAGGTATGAAAAAGCTTTGCAACCACTGCGCGCTTTTTTAATTCTAGGGGTGCAGAGAAGGAGCTTGGAGCCCGATCTAAGAGGTCGTGAGGGGGTATACTTAACAAGTTTAGTAGATAGGTAGGAAGGCCCCTGTTTGTTAAGGGCTTTAAAAACAGTGCAGCCTATCTTAAATTTCACCCCCTTTCTCACAGGGAGCCAGTGAAGTTTTTTGAGGAGGGGAGTGGAAGCCGTTCTAGGTGGGGCATTTGCTACCAGATGGGCAGCCGTGTTCTGCACAACTTGTAGCTTGTTTAAGGAGGTTTCGTTGGCCGATGCTAACAGTGCGTTACAATAGTCCAGTCTACTTAGTACCAGAGCCTGTATCAGTGTTTTTCTGGTAGAGGAAGGTAACAGGGGAAAGATCCTTCTAAGTAAACTGAGTGTCTAGAAGCAGGTGCCAGCAGTAGTATTGGCGTGAGCGTCTAAAGTAAGGTTCTGGTCGATCCTAATTCCTAAATTTTTAACCACTTCCTTATTGGACGGTGCATTGCCCAGCTCCTCTGGCCACCATCTGGGGGTCCAGCTTATGGCTGCTCCTCCAAATAACATGATCTCCGATTTCTCGGCGTTCAATTGGAGGAAGTTAGTCCTCATCCAGGCAGCAATAGTCTTCATGCCTTCAGAAAAGATGAGTTGTATATCAGGATTGTTCTTATCAAAGGTGAGGAGGACCTGGGTGTCGTCCGCGTATGAGATGGGATTGAACCCTAAGTTCCTCATGAGTTTAGCCAAGGGTGTAACATAGATGTTAAAAAGTGTGGGGCTCAAACAAGAGCCCTGCGGTACCCCCTTGGTAACTTTGGTGCTCTGAACGCAGTCTTTTAATTAATCAAGAATATTGCACACATTGGATCCCCATTTTTAAAAAATAAAATAGTGGTAGTGCTCCATTAGAGGTTGTTTGGGACACTTTGAAGGCCGGTACTAGGGGGGAGACTGCAATTCACACTAAACAAAACCAAGAAAGAAAGACAGATGCTGGATGCGTTATGTACAGGATTAGTTGCAGAAGGAAGGAAGCTTGTTATTGCAGCACAGTTAGGTGAAAACATAATGGAAAGTCAAACGGGGTTTCAATCGCTAAAGCTGCAACCTTTAAAATCACTGCATAAGCTGCAGATAAATATATGGTATGGAAAGAAAAGGTGTATGAGTGCAGCAAGCAGATAGGACACCAACTGGTCATCAGAAAAAGGGTGGAAAATGCACACAGTGAGATTAGGGAGATAAGAGAACCAAAGAGGGGGTTGGTATCTGACTCTGATAGCATTAGAGCTGCCTTCCAAGGTTTATATCAAGATCTGTACAACGAGAGTTCCATGGTGGAAGAAGAGAACATAGCGCAATATCTGAGTTTAGTTTCCTTGGATACATTTTGAAAGGAAGAACAAGAATTATTGGAAGGGCCTCCAGAATAGAAAGAAACTGTGCTTGCAATGGATTTCCTTCCTAAGGGGAAAGCAGCTGGCACAGACTGTAAACCCACAGTGTTTTATACACAATTTGCGTCTGTGCTTAAAGAATGTTTTGTTGAATTATTTGGATTAATTTATAAAGGAACTAATCCACCTAAATCCTGGTCATGTATGAAAATTGCAGTATTCCCCCCAAAAAATAAAACTGTTACGGAGCTTGGTTCATGCCGTCCAATTACCCTTATTATTGGAGACTCTAATCTTTATTCAGAGATCTTGGCCACTCACCTATCCTCTATAATCAATTAGGTTGTTTCCAGATTGCAACATGTTTTTATCCTGGGGAGAGGCACAACAGACCAGACTCGTAGAGCAATTACCCTGTTTAATGTTGGTCGGTTGTCAAAAGACCCTATGGCTATGATACTGCTGGACGCAGAAAAAGCTGTTGATAGGGTATATCTGTGGGCCTCAATGCAAAGAATGGGCATTGGTCCTGGATATTTCCAGGCCATCGAGGCTCTATATAATAATTCAGAATCCAGGTGCCTTTTGGAGCCATTTAAAATTAAGAGAGGTACCAGACAGGGTTGCCCCTGTTCCCAATTGCTGTTTGAAATTTATATTGACCCCTAAGTTCGAAGGCTAGAGAATAACATCCTAATTCGTCCTATGTGGTTTCAAGGGATAGACACCAAGACCCTTGCTTATGCCAATGATATTGCCGTGGTAACACCAGATCCGGTCAGGGCCCTGGCAGCGGTAGAACAAGAGGCCCTTTGTTTTGGGAGTATCTCAGGTTATCAACTAAATAATAAGACACAAATAGTAATTAACAATAAGATAACTCGCCTGGATAAGCGAGTAGTAAAAGGTGCAATATATCTTGGTGTCAGTATATCATCAGAGTTAGAGGAGATAGTAAGGGAGAATGTTGATCCTCTGATAAGCAAAACAAAAAGAGACCTGAGCAGATTGAACAACTTACACCTTTCCTTAGTTGGTAAGTGTATTTTAATAAAAATGCTCTTTTTTCCTAAGATTCTTTATTTTTTCCGGGCGATACCTCTGGAATTTGAGGGTTATTGGTTTAAGAAAATGGAGGAGGTAATCTCTTGATTTATCTGGTCTTATACAAGACCAAGACATGCCCTAACATTTTTAACCCTTTCTAGAGAGAGAGGTGGATGGGCCCTGCCTAATCTTAAACTTTATTACTGGGCAACCACTCTGCTGAATAATTTAGTTCTATTACAAGAAAGGGCAGTGTTGGACGATGGTGAGCTTTTTCCTACCCCGGTTGAATTGTTAATTTGTGATGATGCTTGGGGATGTCTGTGACGGCTACTTGAATTTAGCTATCACAAAAGAGTCCGCTTCAAGACTCTTGAGAATGTCTTCAAGGTCTGGGCTAATGGACATGAGATAGGGGAGATTGCCAGATTTAATTATTACACTCCTATGGGGAAGAACAAGGCCCTACTGGATATATTTTTAATTACTATTGTATGTCACAATGGAGCACAATGGGGCTGAAAAGGCTAGGGCATGTTTTTACTGTCAATGGGGTTGTCCCGTTTGCAGAACTTAGGAATGATTATAATATAAAACATAGAGATTTTTTTAAATATTTCCAGGTGCGGGACTTCCTCATCCGCAAATGGGGGGTAACGTGGGCTTCAGAGAATTAAATTAATTGACATCCTTATGAGTAATAGAAACTGCCCTATTGGTACGGTGTATTGTTTTTTGACGGTGAAAACAGGTGATGACTTGGATAAACATTCACAGAGGTGGCAGGAGAAATTGAATGTACTTGTGACACTCTTTTAGAAATCCTTTTTATTAGCTATAACAAGTTTGTTGTCATCAAAATAGCAGGTGCGATATTATAAATCATGTTTTAACCTGTATTATACACCCAGTAAGATCATTAAATGGGGGGATGGTAAAGAGACTTGATGCCCAAGATGTCAGTTGTGCAGATAGTGTGCACATATTTGCTACTTGTAGTGTTTTAGATGTTGTAAAAGAAGAGATTGTCAGATTCTGAAAAATCAACTGCGATTAAAGATTCAATTAACCCCTGCACTAATTCTACTTAATATACAGGAAGAGGAGGGGGAAAAAGGGATAGATCTTTTCTATTTATAGATATGACAATATGGAGAGTATGTATTATCTCTGCTTGGCTAGATCCAAACCCCCCAGCATTCTAGCAATGGCTAGCCCGGGTGTTAGCGATTTATAATCTAGAAAAAGCCATATATGTAAAAAGAGGGGACCAGGCAGGAGAGAAGGGGATGAGGAGATGGGCTCTCTTCAAAGATTTGCTTGAGAGGGGTTAGCATCAAATTGGCTAAGTAAATGCTGCTAAATCTACAGGGAAGGAAGAATATCTGGTGTGTTTTTAGGATCTTATAACCAAAAGTTTATGATTCATTGTCACAATGTACTTTATTATTTATGTATTTGAATCATGATGAAATGTTACAATCTGGCTGTGTAATGTGCAGATGGGGTGGATTGGGTGGGGAGTGGGTCGGAGTGAGGGGTTGTTGTATAATTATTTTAAAAGCATAATAATTTTTTTTTTTTTTAAATGAATTCATTACCTTTGCCCCCACACAAGGGTGATAATATATCTTAATGATATTCATTCGATTCCTAGCAAAAACAGGCCTATCACAATATTTAGCTGTAGTCTGGCTTCAGCATAATACATAACATTGAAAATGAGCGACAAGAGTGGCTCCAATAAGAGACACATACAGCTATTTAGACTATTTTGATCCTATGCTGTAAATGAAAACTTTTTCAAACTTCCATAACCATCTAACTGATATTCATTGAATCAAATCTGGGGCAGACCTAACCAAGCAAGTTGTAGTCCGTCTACAGTGTGTGAGTAGAGGGAAACACACCCTTCAATTCCTGTGTTAAGAAAGCAGGCCTTACTTCAAGGTAGGTTTACAGAAAGGGCTTGCTGTAAGAAATTATATTAATATTTGTGGTGCGTAACCACCCATGTAAAGGCATAATCACTACTCTTGTCAGGATGAACACTAAAAGCTACTAAGTTAACCTCAGTTAAATGCACTGTGGCTACAGCACAGAGCAGAGAGACCTAACTGATTGCAATATGCAAAGCATTTATGCCGTGCCCAAAACAATATTAACATCAAAACACCAAGAAATACAACTCCAAAGCCAAATTAGAAGAATAGAGTTACATTTAATTAATACAATGACACTCAAATGACATAAATTCAATAGAAGGAACTGGGGATGTGAATTTTATAGTTTTCAGTGAAAATAGAGCCAAAAAACATAAAGCGCTAATGCTAGTCAATGGTTGCAGTAGACTGTGATCTAGGTGCGATTTCAGGCTTACTATGAAGGAGCCCTGGTCGGATACACCAACCTGGTTTGTTCCAGTCAAAGGTTTTACCTTGGGACTTAGGGCCTGATTTATATATTGGTAGTAAGTATACTCCGTCGCAATCCCCATATAATGGTCCGAAGGGTGAATTTATATGTGAGCAGACCATAGTTTAGCAATGGCAGAGATGACTCCATCTGCACTGTGGCAAAATTTCTCTGACAGCCTGACGGAGTAAGGGCAGTTTGAGAATTGGCTACATATCCACCTACCCAATTTAGATGGGCAGACATATAGCTGTCTTTTACTGCCCGTCACAGCCAGTCAAACCGTGGCAGTAAGGAGCAGTAAAAACTAAAAATGGCCCCCCTCACCATGGAAGATGACTCTCACAGTGAGGAGGAAATTGCTTAAAAAAAAAACACCTCCTTGGAGTGTGTTTTTGAAAATAAAAAAACTTTACAATATGGCTCTGTCATGTTTGACAGAGCCCTAAAGCAAATTTCCAATACATTCACAAATTTTGTCCGCAGGGAAGACCCCTCTATGGCACCTATGCTCAGTCAGGATTTTTACCTTCAGACTTAAGGTCTGATATAGATCTTGGCGAATTTGGTCCCGCTGTCATTATTCCATCTGATTCTCCGTCTGCCTACTAGGCGGTCCAACCATTCTATGTAGATGCCGGCAGATCGATGTGCAAAAGACCATTGAAGTGCCACCGACTCCATCAGATTTTTCTACCCGCATCAACGGCGTCCTAGGAAAAGATGCTGTTGGAGAGAGTTCAGCAGATTTCTCTGCCGGGTCAACTGCGATGTGACTTTCCGCTGACCTAACTGTGGTGGGTAAACATACACACGGCAGGGTTGAAGGTATGTAAGTTAGAAAATTACATTTTTTTGTTTTTCCACCTCTGTTGTCAACATGAACCCTATCATCTCAGTCCTGCAATTGCTGCTGCTACTCAACCACGAAGTTAATTAACCCCTTTGTCACCCGAATCAAAGATAAGCTTCTTTTTTGCTTGTTTCTATTTGCATTTTCTGTTTGCATTAGCTCTGGACTGGGAATTTCGAAATCTCTCATACAATCAACATTTCACAAATGTGTATTGCATATGGGTGAAATGTTGTCATTTAGGAAATGCAAAAAAACACACCTGTATAATGTTATTGTATTTGTAATGTTTGTGCAAGCTGCCTTCATGATAATGAATACTTACACGAAAATTGACATCAATCAAAAAAACAAAACTGACCATTCATGTGTGTTTAAGTAATTTTCTCAAACTGCAAAATCATAAACATGTGCATTACATATTATTGGGATAATTTAAATATAATATAATGTGGAAATTGCATTAGACAAGGTGTAACATTTTGTTTAGATATCTGGAAAATCATTGTTAGATATAAACTTGAATCAATTAAATATGAATTATTGTAACATTTTCTATTGTTTAGTGCATTATCTGTATTTTAATAATTTGCAACTGTCATATTTTTTTAAAGTGTAATGCATATGTGTTTATTTTAATCACTTGCCAAGGTAAGATAAACAAACCTGTATTAACAGTTAGAAAAATAATAAAAAAGTTTTATTTTGATGTAAGTGTCCATTATCATTATGATAGCTTGCACCAAAATTACTATGTTCATTGCAATTTTTATTACTAATGTTTGCACTGTAGAAATGTTGTTACCTTAAATAAAAATAAATGTGTCTGTACTATCATAAATGTAAGTAATAATATGTATCACAAATTTTCATCATTGAAATTGTTAATAATCAATGACTTGTAAAAGAATAAAAATGTCATGACAAACTGTAAAAATTAAATATGTTCATTCATAAATGAGATACTTCTCTTAAATAATTTATTCAGAAAAAAATAATACAGGGAGGACAAACACTATACACAACTGACAGCCTGTGTTATTGTTGCCCAGAACCTGCCTCGTAAACAGACTGCCAAAGGGTAACCTCCTCAGTAAGGGGCATCTATTGGGCACAGAGCAGGCACCTCAAGGATCTTTCTTGGGAGGGGTGGGTTTGGAAGGGGTCAAGGCCAGAGCAGAAAGATTGTGTTTTGGAGGTAGAGGGAGCTGGAATGTTTCAAGTGCATGTGTCTGTCTGTTGTGCAGTTGCATGTGGGTATGGTGTATGTTTTGGTCGCTTGGGTGTGTGAATTTTGGCAGGTGTTTGATGTTCAGGTGAGTGTATGTGTTTGGTTTTGGTTGTTGTTGTTTCGGGTGTAGGTGTGGGTTTGTGTGAGTGTGTTTTTTTAGAGGAGTGTGCTGTTGAGGTAGATAGTCTGGTTGTGGTGCTTGTGGGTGTGCTTATGGGTGTGGGTGTGGTGGTGGTTGTGGTGCTTGTGGGTGTGCTGGTGGTTGTGGTGATTTTGGGTGTGACTGTAGATGCTGATGTGGTGGTGGTTGTGGTGCTTGAGGGTGTGCTGGTGCTTGTGGGTGTGCTGGTGGTTGTGTGGGTCATGGTGGTTGTATGGGTGGGGTTGGGTGTGGTTGGGGTGGGTGCCCTGGTGGTTATGGAAGTGGTGGTTGTGGTGGTTGTGGTGTGGTGGAGGTTGTTGTGCATATGGGTGTGGTGGTAGTTGTAGTGGGAGTGAGTTTAGTGTCAATAGTGTCTGTATATTGTTTGTGTGTTTGCTTGTGTTTCTTTATGTGTTTGTGTTTTTGCATGTGTGCGAACTGCTGCTTGTGTGTGTTGCAGTGGGTGCCTACAAAGAAGTGGGTGTGCTTGGGATGGGAAGAGTATGGAATTGGGAGGAGGAAGGGTCCTGAGATGGGGCACAAGGTTGGGCTGGTTGGAAGGCTGTAGTCAGTGAGGAGACATGTTCTGTAAATGATCTCTGGCCAGACACAGAACTATGAATGCCTTCCAGGTATGCTGCCATTTGTTGCATTTGGCAACTAAGGCCCTGGATGGCATTCAGGAGTGCAGTCTGGCCTAAAGAGATGGTGCATTAGAGGTCAATAGACTCCTCACTCAGCGCAGCTGGGGGGACAGAGGCAGGGGGTGAGGTGCCTGTGGTGAAGGAGACCCCAGCCCTCTTAGGGGATGAGTTTGGCCAATTGGAGAGGAGCAAGAGGGAGGGTAGAGAAGGGTCTTTGGGTGGCAGACAGGGATGCAGGTGGTATAGTACCTGTAGTTCTTGTCACCCCTAGGGACTGCTGGCTTGTGGAGGTCTCCGAAGATGATAATGATGAGATGGTGGTCTCTGTTGCAGTCCCCTCATCCTTGTTCCATTGAGTCCATCGGTGTCTGTAGTCTCAGCACCTGAAACACAGTGGCCAGCTGCTTCCCCACCCCCTTCGTGGCCACTGTCCCCTTCGCCTGCTTCTGAGGATGTGGAAATGACATATACAATAACTTGATTGTATCTGTGTAAATAGAACAGATCATTAAGTTTTTTTCTCAAAACATTTTCCCATTTATAAGAATTCACCTGCTTCAAGTTTTTCAAACTTTGGATCATTTTTATCGTTATCTATGGCATGTAGGGAACATCTTCAGAAAGCATTTGGTCACAGTTTTGTAATTTCCCCATATAGCTCCTACGTCATTTATGATTGTTTCCCTTCACTTTTTAAAATTCTCTCCTGGAAGTATTTAACACCACTGAATGGTTCAGATTTGTTGTATTTAATAGTGACTGCATGTCACAGAAAATCTTAGAAAGCAAAACTACCTTTGTACTTTAGGCACAAATGGTTACAACATCACAGTAAATATTCCATACACTGATTCATATATAATTTTTAAATTTGAAAGTAGAAAGCAAATCACAATATGCAACAGATTAAACCTTCATTCATTCCTACAATTTCCTCATGAGTCTTGAGATGAGCCTGATTTTGAGTTTTCCAGATGGGATACTCCAACATATATGTGAAGGAACATTCCATCTGCCAAAGTCCCTCAAGTATCCTATTTTTCTCATCATTGATCTATCATCTGGACATAACAAAGGACATTTATAAAAAGTTGTGGGGTATGTCTTACTCTGTCACCAATGTGTACACATTCCTGTCTGTTTTTTCAAAAAAAGTATGCCTATCAAACTTTTTTCACATAAACAGACTGGCTTACATGCACATTTGTTTTGGAGCATGACATTATGCAAATCTATCACTTTTTAGCATAAATTAAAATGTATTTTTGATGCAAACCATATTTGTGATATGTTCATAATCAAGATGTAGCCATTTAATCTGATGTTTCTAGCCATTTTGGCTCACATGCTCCATATTGTTTGTCTATAATAGCAACTCATCAATGTGACGTTTAGAGCAACCAATTTATCATAGTTTGATTTTATACTATGTCACTTATAATAGGGCTAATGTAACATCATTCACAATAGTGAAGGAGCATGACATTGAACAGAATTATGACTTGTGGCCTGTTTGTTACCACTGTCCCTTATAGCATCACAGATAATCATGTATATATTTTTTGTTTAGGCAGGCATGTGTCTGCTCAAAACAGTCCTATGGGGGTGATCAGAAATCTGGTGGGATCTTTTTTCACAAATCAACATACATAACACATCATCATGCACTTTTAAAAACTCTTCCTGTGTGTTGAACACGTGTTGAGTAAAAATAGTTATTTAACATGTTAAACGCAGATAAGAACTTTCCCCCACATTCTTGGTGATGGCCTTCTAGATGGTCTTCTTTTGATGAGCATTGACCTGTATGAATAAAAAAAATGTTTTGAGACTTTTTGTTTGCCTCTATTGATGTAACACAATTTAGAGAAATCGATCACAAGCATTTGTAAAAAGTTACAACACCATATTTACTATATTTAATTTAAATACATTAAAGATATATATATATTCTAGTAACCTGTTGAGTACACTTATCCCTTCACATGTCCTAAGTTTAATCTTCCAGGCCAATGACATCTTCTAGGTCAGGGGTCTCCAACATTCTCTGTCGTGATAGCTAATTCTGATCAGTGAAAATCCTCATGAACTACCGAAGGCTAAACAACTTGTGCATTGTGACCAGATATCCCCGGCCCCATCTTCATTGACTACAAGCATAATGTCCATAGAGCCAGATACAAGGGTTGGAACAAAATACTATGATTAAGGGCATTATGAAATGACTGTCATGTGTGATAGCGAGAGTGTGGTCTTCGGGGATATGAACATGTGTGCGTATGAATGGGATATATTTGTGCCGGTGACTGAGCACCTGTGTTGTAAGTACTTGCAGCAGAGGACATACCTTTTGCCATATGTGGCACTGTTAACTGAATTACACAAACATACACAATTATTTTATACATGAAAGAAACGTCTGCCAAAAAGATGATATAATGGACCATTTATCTGCACTTCAAATTGTTCTCATGTTAAAAAAGGCCTCTATATTTCCTTTATACTTATGGCATAGTGTCTACTGGCCACTGTGAATTAGGGGCCTGCTGTTTGCAAATGCAACACTTTGAAATGGGAGAAATATAAATGAAGAGTTAGCTTAATCATTAAGGTAACTTTCCATTGTTTTTTTCTTCCATTTAAAAGTATTCAGGAACATGATTTTGTGCTCAGCTTGAATATTGGGGTTGACCAGGACTTTCATTTAAGTACTAAATACCTCAGTGCTTCAATTGTTCACCTCTGTGATCCAGCCCCAGCCATGAATCTGACTGAGCACACCTCATTATCAGACATTGCTATCTGCAGACTGATGAATATAATGTAAAATTACCACAGCTTTCCCCGAACTTTGAAAGCAAATTAGGACCTTGGGCTCATTCAAAAATGAACTCAAGGCTTTGAGGTACTCTGAAGGTGTCTGGGAGCTACTGGTAGCTTGCAATCGACTGGTTGGAGACACCTGATCTAGGCTGAGTGATTTGTGAAATAAAGCAAATAGCAAATATCATCTTTATTTGGTATGTAATAAAAAATATATATATGTTAATTTTTATTGAAATCTAATGTGTTTTCTAAATTAATATAATGTGAATTTTGTCGAAATCTCATGAAATGATCAAATATGTATGAATATATATATATATATTAGCTACTGTAGGCCGCCAGTAGGTAGCTATAGTTAGGATCTTGTTTCCATAGGAAAAGCGTTTTTTTTTTGCCAATATCTTTGGCGCCGTTTGATGAACCTTCGCAAAATCCTCAAAACTAATGGGGCACTCCGGTCAGCTCCTGTCTTGAAGGTTTCGGGGTGATTTGTCAAGCAGGGAGTCGAGAAAAAAAGGGTGGGACCCAAAATGTGTTTTCTTCATGTTAATTTCCATAGGAAAATTTTGTTGCTGCTACAGCCCGAACTGCTGAACGGAATTATACCAAATTTGGCAGAAAGGTAGCTTTTGGTCCTGAGTGCACTCTTTGCTTTAAATGGTATAAATCCGTTCAGTAGTTTTTTAAATATTAAAGGAAAATTAAATATCGATATCTGGGCGGAGCCTAACCCCACATCTCATCGGGAGATCTGATTGGCTGTCAGCACTTCATCCACGAAATGTTGGCAGCCATCTTGGGACCAATATACATGATAGTACCCCATTAAAATGCATTGTAGTGAATGGTAGGTTTTGAGGGTCACCAAAAGGAGAACGTATAAAGGGTGATAACAGACTTTAGTTACATTATAAATCATTTGTTGATGGTACCATACTAATTTAAGGAATTGTGGTGTGTTATAAGGTGATTTTACCCTGTGAAACAGCCTTCTACTGGGATATCATGAATCATGTTTGAGAGAAAACTCTTTTCACATGCTTTTCCCAGAGAGGTTTGGAAGGTGCTCCAGAAGCTGAAATGAGAGCATATTTTCTGTAAATTCACATATCTTTCTCAGTCATGTGAGAATGAAGTCAGACATTTTCAGTAAAACATGTTCATCTAACAACGGCAGGGACTGTCAGCTGATTCCTTTGTGTTCTACTGCAGCTTCCCAGAGTGTTCTACAGAACAACTAGAGTGCTAACAGTCTTACTTATGACAAAAGTATGGCACACCTGAAGCCATCTTGATTGGAATAAACTGGTAAAACTTAAAACATTGAATTTAAAAAGGAACACAATGAGGGGGTTCATTGTACCACATAAATTATGATTAGTGCTGCAGAAAGAAAAATTAGGGCACATTTTGAGTGACTTCTCAAATCCTCTTCTATTTCATTAAAGAAATTCTGACATGCAGACTGAAACATGCACGTTCAATACCAGCAGCAGACTTCCAGTTAACTCCCTGGTGAGCAGTAGCTTTACTACAGTGATCTAATGAGCAACTAGAGTGCTAACATTCTGAATTTATGGCAAATGCGTGACACATCTGAATGCCTTCTTGATGGAATCAAAGTAAAAACTGAAAGCATTTCCTACTGAGGAAACTGCAGTAAATGAGGAAATTAGGAAACTTGATAACAAATAAGTCTCCCAAGATGGCCACCAGAGAAAAAAGAGCCCAAATGTAGCACAAATATCACCCAGATGTAGCCCATGTATAGCCCACTGACAGAAGTGTGCAAAACACTTTTTACTTTTTGTTTTTTTGCAGTTTTTTATAGTGCAGACTGGTCAGGTATTGGAGCGTTGCATTTTACTGGGACCCCTTATTGCGTATTTTGCACGAAGCACTTCAGATTGATCTTGCGAAACATTGAACTTTACTATTCTGTTAAACTGAAGTTGCTCTGAGCCGGGCTTTGTAACACCCATTTTTATTTACTGATTTTAATTAATTCACAGTGAATTGTATTAAGAAAGAGGATTCAGTGTTTTTATGTACACTTTTATGATCTATGTCTCTAAATCAGATCAATTGAATTGAAGTCTCCCAAGATGGCCACCAGAGAAAAAGGAACCCAAATGTAGCACAAATATCACCCAGATGTAGCCCACGTATAGCCCAATGACAGAAGTGTGGAAAACACTTTTTATTTTTTGTTTTTTTGCAGTTTTATATAGTGCAGACTGGTCAGGTATTGGAGTGCTTTACATGAGCATTGGTTACATCACACAAGGACAAATTCATTTTGGTTGTAGGCATGGGGCGATTAAGTGATTTGACCAGAATCACAGAATGTCGATCTGAAGCAGAAACTCCAACCTCGTTCCCCAGTTACAAAGTCTGCAGCTTTGGAAGTAACACCACATCCTCTCCCCTAAGTGCAACATTAATCAAGTGGTCAACTGGATAAAAAAACATAAAGATAATAAATAATATATAAGTGCTTTGTCGCTATTTGAGAACTCAGAAAATATGCCCTCATTTTAGTTTTTTAGAGCACTAACCATAGTTTTGATGCTAATAAGACCCTCTCATTTCTATAATTTCTAAAGGAAATGCTTTAGGTATTACAGTTTTGATTACATCAAGATGACGTCAGGCATGCCACACTTTTGTAATAAATATAGTATGTTAGCAATCTAGTTGTTCATTAGGATACTGTTGAGAGGCAGAGGTCAGGGACATGGACTCGGAAAATTGAAGGCAGGTAGGAGGGTGCAGAGGCAACAATTTGACCACACTGGGCAGGCAGGAAGGGCAGTGTCAGCTCAACGGGGGGCAGGGGCAACAAACCAACAAATGGACAGGCAAGAGAGGCTGTGGCAATATAATAGACCATTGTGGGCAGATGGAAGAGACAGTGGTAGTACAACCACACATGCCAACAGACCCGATTCAGCCACAAAACACCCAATGTTTTTAAGCCCAAATGGGCTTTATTTTATCTGTCTCCTGTCTACAATCTCCTCTTTTTCAATGTAAGTCAATAGGGAAAATCAATTCACCAGTTTTTTTTCAAAATCTCCCTCTTACCAAGTTTAAAATGTTAGCAAGTATGGTACATTGGATCATGGAAGGCAGGAGGAATTTGGGTAGGGACATGGACTCGGATAACAGAGGACAGGAGGGACATGGACAGGTGCACCAAACTGACCTTACAGGGCAGGCATCAGGGTTTGCAGCAGCACAATACACCACACAGGGCATGCAGGACGGCAGTGCAGCACAAGAATCCATAGAAAGCAACAGGGAGGTAGAACAGAGGGGAAAGAGGCAATGGCAGCAAGCTGACCATAATGGACAGACAGGAGAGAAAGCTGCAGCATAACGGACCATAAAGGGCAGGAGGTAGGGATCAGGGGCATTACAATGGAACAGACAAGCCAGGAGGGAGGTAATAGGGTTCTGCACATGGAAAACAGAGGGCAGGGGGCAAGGGGGCAGGGCAGGAGCAGCAAGCTGACCATGGAGGTCAGGCAAGATGGTCACTAGAAGCACAACACACCATGGAGGGCAACAGTGAGGCTATAATGGCATATACACAGACCATGGAGGGGAGGTGAGAGGGGGTCAGGGGCAGCTAGCTGACCACACAGAGAAGGTGGGAGGGGCCATGGCAGCACAGAAGACCATGCATGGCAAGTGGGAGGGTTAGTGGCAGCACAATGGCCATGATGGGCAAGAAGGATGGGGCAGGGTCATGCACAAAGGACTATGGAGGATAGAAGGGAGGGGTAGGAGCTGGGCACAGACAAGAGATTTCAGGGGAAGGGGCCTCACAACAGACCACGCGGGGCAGGCAGGAGCAGCAGTTGCAGCACCACAGACCAGGGAGGGCAGAAGGGTGTGGCAGTAAAATGGACCATGGAGGACAGGAGGAAGGGGATAGGAGCATGGAACGTGGACAGGCAGGGTGGAGGTGGCAGGGACAGGTTACAGTCATCTGACAATGCTAGGCAGGTAGGAGGGGAGTGGTGGCTCAATGGAACACTTAGAGTAGATAAGAGGGGCAGGTCCATGGAACATGGTGGGCAAAAAGGATAGAGCAGGGGCATGCACAAAGACATCAGAGGGCAGCGGGAAACAGAGTAGAGGCAGAAAGCTAAGCACAGAGGCTAAGCAGGAGGTCAATGATAGGGCATAGAATTGGGCAATGAAGGGCAGGAGGAGTGGACTGGAGCATCATGCTAAATGGAGAGCAGTGGCAGCACATCAGACCATGCATGGCAGGAGGGAAGAGGCTAGTGCATGGATTCAGACAACAGAGGATATGGAGGAAGTGGATGGGGCAGCAAGCTAACTGTTTAGAGAAGGCAGAAAGGCCAGTGGCAGAACAACGGCTACACAGGGCTGTAATGAGGGAGCAGGGGCATGGACTTGGACAATGGATGGCAAAGCGGAGGAGGGGAGGCAAGAGTAGCAAGCTTAGGTGGGGGCAGCACAATGCCAGGCCTCCATTGTGATAGGCATCTTACTTAACGTTTAAAAAAACCTAGAAATTTGCTGAAAAAATCAAAGATTCCAGGGATGTTATAGTTAGACTCAGATTTCACTCGTACAAAACCAGTGAAATTCAGCAGTTATAGTTACCTGATCTAACTATAACTTACGCCCCCGCAATGCACTGCTTATGACCTCAGACATTCCATCATTCATGACATGGTTAGTGACATCACTCATGACATCTCAAATGAGCTTTGAATGGAATGGACCTATAATCGCTAGAACTTTATTTAGGGATAGTGTGTGTATATTAACACCCCTTTTTTTCTTTCCTTTCATGTAAGAACCAATATAATACGCAAAGTGTCCAGATCAATATGGCCGATTGCCTTTCACTTTGAAGTAACGGGTAGTCCATTTTTTATGTTGATGTTTGCAATCATAAGTATGTTTATTATGAACAAGTCACATTGATGAACATACAGGTACGGCAGTCACGGGGCAAGATATGCTGAAATGACATTGTGTGCATATTAACACTTGTTTTTTTTTCTTTATTGTATGAATTTCTGAGTTTTCGCATCATGATCAATCAATCAATCAATCAATCAATCAAGCATTTGTATAGCGCGCTACTCACCCGGAGGGTCTCAAGGCGCTTGGGGAGGGGGGTCCGCTACTGTTCGAACAGCCATGTCTTGAGTTGCTTCCTGAAGGAGAGGTGGTCTTGGGTAAGGCGGAGGTGGATGGGTAGGGAGTTCCACGTCTTGGCAGCCAGGTAGGAGAAGGATCTTCCTCCCGTTGTGGCTCTTCGGATGCGGGGGACGGCGGCGAGGGCGTGGTTGGTCGATCGTAGCTGGCGGGTGGGAGTGTAGAAGGTCAGACGGTCGTTGAGGTATCTGGGGCCTTGGTTGTGGAGAGCTTTGTGTGCGTGGGTGAGGAGTCGGAACGTGATTCTCTTGCTGACGGGGAGCCAGTGCAGGTCTCTCAGGTGTCTGGCGATGTGGCTGTGTCGGGGGATGTCCAGGATGAGTCGAGCTGAGGCGTTCTGGATGCGTTGGAGTCTTTTTGAAGTTTGGCTGTGCTTCCGGCATAGAGGGAGTTGCCGTAGTCCAGTCGGCTGGTGACGAGGGCCTGGGTGACCGTCTTCCTGGTTTCGGTGGGGATCCACCGGAAGATCTTGCGCAGCATGCGTAGGATGTTGAAGCAAGACGAGGAGACGGCGTTGACTTGTCTGGTCATTGAGAGGAGGAGTCCAGGATGAAGCCCAGGTTGCGTGCGTGGTCCGTTGGTTTGGGTGCGTTGCCCAGGGCAGGGGGCCACCAGGAGTCGTCCCAGGCGGAGGGTGATGATCCTAGGATGAGGACTTCCGTCTTATCTGAGTTCAGTTTCAGGCGGCTGTTCCTCATCCACTCGGCTACGTCCTTCATCCCTTCATGTAGGTTGGTTCTGGCGGTTGTGGGGTCGTTGGTGAGGAAGAGGATCAGCTGGGTGTCGTCGGCATAGGAGATGATGTTGAGGTTGTGTTGGCGAGCAATGGCTGCGAGGGGGCTCATGTAGACGTTGAAGAGGGTGGGGCTGAGTGATGATCCTTGTGGTACGCCGCAGATGACTTCGGTGGCCTCGGAACTGAACGGGGGAGGCGGACTCTCTGGGTTCTTCCGGCGAGGAAGGAGATGATCCACTCCAGTGCCTTCTCTTGGATTCCGACGTTGTTCAGGCGTTGCACTAGGGTGCGGTGGCAGACTGTGTCGAACGCTGCGGAGAGGTCCAGGAGGATGAGGGCCGCTGTTTCCCCGTTGTCGAGCAGGGCTCGGATGTCGTCGGTGGCTGCGATGAGGGCGGTCTCGGTGCTGTGGTTGGCCCGTAAGCCGGACTGCGAGTGGTCGAGGGATCCATACGTCTCGAGGAAGGCGGCCAGTTGTCTGTTGACGGTCTTCTCGATGACTTTGGCAGGAAAAGGAATGAGCGAGATGGGGCGGTCGTTTTTGAGGTCGGTGGGGTCCGCTGACGGTTTCTTCAGTAGGGCGCTGAGTTTGGCGTGCTTCCAGCTCTCTGGGAAGGTGGCGGTGTCGAAGGAGGTGTTGATGATGTCCCGGAGGTGGGGTGCGATGACGGTGTCGGCCTTGTTGAAGACGTGGTGAGGGCAGGGGTCGGTTGGTGATCCGGAGGGGATGGAGTTCATCGTGCGGATAGTGTCTTCGGTGTTGATCGGGGTCCAGGCTCGGAGGGTGGAGGTGGGGGACGTTGGAACGGTCGTAGGGTACGTCGGCTGTGTGCTGAAGCTGTTGTGTATGTCTGCGATCTTGCTGTGGAAGAACGAGGCGAGCGAGTTGCAGAGGTCTTGCGAGGGAGTGATGTCGTTGTTTCCGGCGCTGGGGTTCGAGAGCTCTTTGACGATGATGAAGAGTTCCTTGCTGTTGTGGGCGTTGTTGTCCAGTCGTTCCTTGAATGCGGTTTTCTTGGTGGTGTGGATCATCTGGTGGTGTTTTCGGGTGGCGTGCTTGAGGGTGGTCATGTTGTCTGCAGTCGGGTCTCTGCGCCATGCTTCTCGAGGGCCCGGCAGTTCTTCTTGGATTTCTTGAGTTCGTCGGTGAACCAGGATGCTTTCTTGTTGCCGGGTCTGACTGGGGGGTCTTCAATGGGGCGAGGTCGTCTGCGCAGTTGGTGATCCATCTTGTGAGGTTGCTGGCGGCTTGGTTGGGGTTCGTTGAGCTGGCGGGAGGGTTCTGGCTCAGGGATGTGGTGAGTTGGTCGGTGGTGATCTTGTTCCAGCTTCTGCGCGGAAACTGTTGCGGGTGGTGGTGCGTGGTGGTCCTGCTGAAGCTGAAGTGGACGCAGCTGTGGTCTGTCCAGTGGAGTCCGGTGGTGTGGCTGAAGGAGATGTCCTTGCTGGAGGAGAAGACGGGGTCAAGCGTGTGGCCGGCGTGGTGTGTGGGGGTGGTCACCAGTTGCTTGAGGCCGAGGTTGGCGAGGTTGTCCAGCAGGGTGGTGGTGTTGCGGTCGTTGTTGTTCTCTAGGTGGAAGTTGAGGTCCCCAAGGAGGATGTAGTCAGCCAAGGGGAGGGCGTGCGGGCTGATGAGGTCGGCGATGTCTTCGCTGAATTGTGTGCGTGGTCCTGGGGGTCTGTAGATGAGGGTGCCTCTGAGGGTGGTCTTGGGGTCGGTGTGTATCTGGAAGTGCAGGTGTTCGCCGGCTGTGAAGGTGTTGTCGGAGTTGGTCGTGATGCGGATGGTGTTCTTGTGGACGATGGCGATGCCTCCTCCGGTCTGGTTGGCGCGGTCCCTTCGGGTGATCTTGTATCCGTCCGGGATGGCGATGGCGATGTCGGGCGCTGAGGAGGCGTTCATCCATGTTTCCGTGAGGAAAGCGACGTCTGGTGATGTGGAGTCGAGCAGGTTCCAAAGTTCCACGGCATGTCTGTGGACGGAGCGGGTGTTGAGCAGGATGCACTTCAGGTGGTTGCTGCTGGTGCTCGGCTTGGCGGGTGCGGTGCAGGTCCGGAGGCAGGAGAACTTGCAGGATTGGCAGGCGAAGGGTCCGTGGGTGCGTCCTGGGGTGGCACGGTGGCAGCCGGGGATACGGCCGGTGTTGAGTGCGTTGAGGGTGGCGGTGTCGTAAGTCCGGTGGGTGCGTTGGCTGCTGCGGGGGCCAGGGGGTTTGGCACTGGGCACGGTCCATGATCAGGCTGATATGGCCGCCAGCTTTTTGGATTAATGTAATATATAGTCCTTTGTTATTGTTGGCCACTAGATGCATTTGTACATTTAAATAAGGAAGCTACAATGACGTCTTGTATCGTTATCAAGGTTCGGACGAGCCGAAACGCGTGGATAACGTCTTTTCCAGATTAAATACTTCCAAACTACAACCTGAGTGCTGATTCCTTCCTTGTAAGAGTGAGAGGAGATTGAATGCATATATATAAAATTCACTGAAAAAAACAAAGGTTTCAGGGACGTTATACTTAGAAAGTAGCATTAAAAAACCGTAGATATTCACTGAAAAAACCACAGGTTTCAGGGACGTTATAGTTAGTCTGACATTTCACTCGTACAAAACCAGAGAAATTCAGCTGTTATAGTCAGCTGAGCTAACTATAACTATAACTATAACTATAGTTAGCTGAGCTAACTATAACTCATGCCCCTGCAATGCACTGCGGATGACGTCACATATTACATCACTCATGACATGGTCAGTGACATCACTCATGACATCACTGATGACATCTCAAATGACGTCACTGATGACATCACTGATGATATCATCCAGTGACTGTGAGTGTTTCTAAAAAGTTTAAGAATGTGATATATATATATGATTCAGTCAGTGTGTGACTGACTGTATAAGTGAGTGATTATACGTGTCTGGGTGAATGTATGGGTGAGTAACTAATCTGTGTGAATGTCTGTATCAGTCTGTCAGTTGGTGTGTAAGTGGCTGCATGGGTTGGTGAATAGGTACATGATTGTCTATATAGGTTATTGATTGGTTGTCTGAGTACCTATATGTGTGCCTGAGTGTGTGTTGTGTGACTACCTGCATGGATGTGTGAGTGGGTGATTCACTGGGTGTATGGGTTCATGAGTGCATCGGCGAGGTGCTGTATGGGTGAGTGAGTGTTTATATGACTGTGTTGGTGAGTGAATGGATGTCTCAGTGGTATATGTGTGAGTAACTGCGTATGTGAATGGCAGAATATGTGAGTGTTGGAGTATATAAGTGAGTGTATGTGAGAGTGAGTGATTGTGAGAGTGGATGTATGGATGAGTGTGTGCTTGTGTAAGTGATTGTATAAGAGAGTAAGTATGTGTTAGTATCTGTATGAATAAGTGAGGTGGTGTGTGCATAACTGTATAGGTGAGTAAATGGCATTGTGATTGACTCTTTGGTTGACTGACTAGGTGTGTAAGTAACTATGGGTGAGTGGTGGTGTGTGAGTGTCTGTATGGGTGTATCAGTGCATATAATAGTGGCTGTATTGATGAGTGACTGCATGTATGAGTGACTGTATGGGTGAGTGAGTGGATGTGTGTGTAGACCTAGGAATCAGTGAGTGGGTATGTACTAACTGGTATTGGTGAGTCTATGGTTTCGAGAATGGTAGTCTGTATTTTAGAGTGGGTGTATGAAAGGTTATATTAGGGTATGAGTAGTTGCATCAGAGATAAAGTGGATGATGTCAGCAGTAAAGTCATCAGTGATGTCATTTGAGATGTCATCATTGATGTCACTGACCATGTCATGAGTGATGTAATATGTGACATATCAGCAGTGCATTGCGGGGGCGTGAGTTATAGTTAGCTCAGCTAACTATAACAGCTGAATTTCTTTGGTTTTGTACGAGTGAAATGTCAGACTAACTATAACGTCCCTGAAACCTGTGGTTTTTTCAGTGAATATATATATACACACACACATATATACATATACAAATATGTAGCTTTGTGGCTGAAACGCGTCTCTCCTTGTGCTTGGGATTGAGGGCAACATCAACTAATAAAGAGATGCCGAATCCTGAACCACTTTGTGTCCGTGCTTCCTTCCATGGTGTCACTGTGGGAGGTGGATTGTTTGGTTCATATCTATATATATATATATATTCACTGAAAAAACCATAGGTTTCAGGCACGTTATAGTTAGAAATTAGCATTTAAAAACCTTACAAATTCACTGAAAAAACCATAGGTTTTAGGGACAGCTATAGTTAGTTGGACATTGCACTCGTACAAAACCCGTGAAATTCCCCGTTATAGTTAGTTCAGCTAACTATAACTCGCGCCCACAATGCACTGCTGATGACGTCACATATTACATCACTCATGACATGGTCAGTGACATCACTGATGACATCACTGATGACATCTCAAATGACATCACTGATGACATCATCCAGTGACTGTGTGTTTCTGTAAAGTTTAAATATATATAGGGAAAGGCGTATTGAAGAATGAGTGGGTGTATAAGTGTCTGAATGGATGATTTAGTAGGTGCGTGACTGACTCTATAAGTGAGTGATTAAACGTATCTTACTGAATGCATGGGTTAGTGACTAAACTGGGTGAATGTCTGTATCCGTCTGTCTGTTGCTGTGTAAGTGGCTGCATGGGTTTGTGAATAGCTACATGAGTGTCTATACGAGTTATTGATTGGTTGTCTGAGAATCTGTATGGGTGCCTGAGTGTTTGTGTGGGTGGGGTGTGTGCGACTCTGTGCATAGATGTGTGAGTGGGTGATTCACTGGGTGGATGGTTTCAAGAGTGCATCTGTGATAGACTGTATGGGTGGGTAAGTGTGTGTAAGAGTGTGTTAGTGAGTGAATGTATGTCCCAGTGGTACATGTGTGAGTAACTACATATGTGAAAGGCAGTATATATGTGTGTTGGAGTATATAAATAGCTATAAGCGAGAGTGTGTGATTGTGAGAGTGACTGGATGGATGAGTGGGTGCTTGTATCAGTGATTGTATAAGAGCGTAAGAATGTGCTAGTATTTGTATGAGTAAGTGAGCTGGTGTGTGTATAACTTAATAGGTGAGTGAATGGCAGTGTGTTTAATTATTTGCATGACTGAGTAGGTGTGTGAGTACCTCTCTGGATGAGTGGCGGTGTTTGAGTGTCTATATAGGAGTATGAGTGCAAATGATAGTCCTGTACTGAGTGACCGTAAGTATGAGTGACTGTACGGGTGAGTGAGTGGATGTGTGTGTAGACCTAAGAATCAGTGAGTGGGTATGCAGTTAATGGTGTTGGAGTGTCTATGGTTTTGCGAATGGCAGTCTGTAATTTAGAGTGGGTGTATCAAAGGTTATATTAGGGTGTGAGGAGGTGCATCAGATTATCACGTGGATGATGTCATCAGTGATGTCATCAGTGATGTCATTAGAGATGTCATCAGTGATGTCATCAGTGATGTCACTGGCCATGTCATGAGTGATGTAATATGTGACGTCATCAGCAGTGCATTGCGGGGGCGCGAGTTATAGTTAGCTGAACTAACTATAACGGGGGAATTTCACGGGTTTTGTACGAGTGCAATGTCCAACTAACTATAACTGTCCCTAAAACCTATGGTTTTTTCAGTGAATTTGTAAGGTTTTTAAATGCTAATTTCTAACTATAACGTGCCTGAAACCTATGGTTTTTCAGTGAATTTCAAAGGTTTTTAAATGCTAATTCCTAACTATAACATGTCTGAAACCTATGGTTTTTTTCAGTGAATTTCAAAGGTTTTGTAAATGACAATTTTTAAATGTTTTAATTGTTATATTTATTTTTTTGATACTGATTTACTACATTTTTTAAACTATTTATTTTTAGATATTTTATTTTTTAAATTACATTGTAATTACATTATACATTACATTACAAAATATACTTTCTCAGAATGAATTACTTTAGTTTAAATACTTTGCAAATAGGCAATAGACTTTTAAGTACAGTAGTTACAGTTGTTGCAATGGGCAACACAATTTCAAACACAATGCAACATTGAGCTCAATGTGAATTTCTAGTTAAATGCAATTAGTTACTTTATGGATTACTTTTTCTAACCACAGGACTGGATCCTAGATTCAGTCCTGGGACATCTCCTGTAAACAGTTGAGTAAAAGCGTTTTGGTTACAGTAGTGATTTTTAAGGAATATTATTGTATTTTAAAAGTTGACACTTAGAAACTTATTTCACATAGAATCACCAATGTTATCCTATGGGAGGAAATTCACTTAGCAGGTAAGTAGTGTTTTCGTTACTTTTTCTTACTCAGTGGTGGATCCTGGATCCAGCAGTGGTGCATCTCCTGTAAACAGTTGAAAGAATGCGTTTACGTCACACAGGCGATTTTTAAGGAATATTTGTAGTTTGTGAAAATTGACACTTTGAAACTTTTCTGCTGAAATCCAGACAATGGATTCCCATGGAAGGAAATACAAGTTACTGGTAAGTACGGTTAGAATTACTTTTCAGGGTCAGTGCTGGGCTAAAAGATGCAGCACTGGGTTCTCTCCTGATAACAGGTGAGTAAATCGGAATTCATAGTTCGGCTGATTTTAGAGAAATATTATAAAGTTCCAAAACTCCACACTTAGAAGAATTTCCAAGTGAAACCAGTCAATGTTAGCCTATGGAAGGAAATTCAAGTTACTGGTAAGTACGGTTAGAATTACTTTTCAAGGTCAGTGCTGGGCTAAAAGATGCAGCACTGGGTTCTCTCCTGATAACAGGTGAGTAAATCGGAATTCGTAGTTCGGCTGATTTTAGAGGAATATTATAAAGTTCCAAAACTCCACACTTAGAAGAATTTCCAAGTGAAACCAGTCAATGTTAGCCTATGGAAGGAAATTCAAGTTACTGGTAAGTACGGTTAGAATTACTTTTCAAGGTCAGTGCTGGGCTAAAAGATGCAGCACTTGGTTCTCTCCTGATAACAGGTGAGTAAATCGGAATTCGTAGTTTGGCTGATTTTAGAGGAATATTATAAAGTTCCAAAACTCCACACTTAGAAGAATTTCCAAGTGAAACCAGTCAATGTTAGCCTATGGAAGGAAATTTAAGTTACTGGTAAGTATGGTTAGAATTACTTTTCAAGGTCAGTGCTGGGCTAAAAGATGCAGCACTGGGTTCTCTACTGATAACAGGTGAGTAAATCGGAATTCGTAGTTCGGCTGATTTTAGAGGAATATTTGCACAATGGTGAAGGAAGGGGTGGGGCCTGAGGTGATATGTCTGCAAACACGCCCTGTGGCGCGTTTTAAGTTGGAGAATTAATTCCTCCTCAATCCCGAGGGTCCCTAGGGGCCAACTAGCCCACCAGATACCTCCAGTATGCGCCAGAGAGCTGCGTTGCAGAGCGGTGTTCAGAGGCCACGCCACTTTTTACAACACTCTGCAACGCAGCTCCGTGGTGCTTACTGGAGGTACCTGGTGGGCTAGTTGGCCCCCAGGGACCCTCAGGATTGAAGAGGATTTAATTCCCCATCTTAAAACATGCCACGGGGCCTGTTTGCACACATGTCACCTGAAGCCCCGCCCCCTCCCTTCACCACTGTGCTAACGCGCCCCGTGGCGCGTTTTAAGTTGGGGGATTAAGTCCCCTTGAATCCTGAGGGTCCCTGGAGTCCAAGTAGCCCACCATGTACCTCCAAAAGCGCCACAGAGCTGCATTGCAGAGAGGTGTAAAAGGGGCGTGGCCTCTGTACACCTCTCTGCAACGCAGCCCCTGGCGCATACTGGAGGTTCCTGGTGGGCTAGTTGGCCCCAGGGACCCCCAGTATTTAAGTTAAGGGGAATTCGTTCCCCATCTGCAAACGCGCCAGGGCGCGCGTTTGCAGAGTGGTAAAGGAAGGGGGCGGGGCCTGCGGGCCGATCGTTTTTTTTTTTTCCGAAGAGGGGCTGTGTGGCCCCCTTCCTTTTTCCTATTTTTGGGCCCTGGGGACCCCATCCCCCAGGGCCTTATCCCTTTTTGTTTTTTGTTTTTAAATTAAACGGGAAGGGGCCGCGTGGCCCCCTCCCGTGGCCGAATCCGGCCCCGGGGACCCCATCCCCGGGGCATGGCCACACTTTAAATACATTTTTAAGGAGGGGGCTGCGTGGCCCCCTCCTCAGGCCTCCTTTTGCCCCGTGGACCCCATCCCCCGGGGCAGGTCTTTATTTATTTTTATTTTTTAATTATTATTTTTGGGGAGGGGGGCCGCGTGGCCCCCCCTCCCGGGCCACTACTTGCCCCAGGGACCCCATCCCCCGGGGCTGGCCCTATCCTTTGGGGTCCGTGGGGGACCCCAACTCCCCACGGACCATGCCGGCTCCCCGCCTCCTGCGGGAGCCGGCATTCTTTCCACATGGGGAGCTGCTAACATGCAGCTCCCCATGTGGAAAAACAATTTGCTTTGGATATTGGAAGCGAGAGCAGGTTTCCTGCTCTCGTCTAATATCCAAAGCAGTTTGCTATGACAGGACGGGAGCCGCGAGGCTCCCGTCCTGTCATAGCAACTTACAGTGTCCCGGGGTAGGCACCCCGGGACACTGCAGGAGCCGGCCCTGGGGGTTGGCGGTCCCCAGGGCCATTACAGGCTCCAGGAGGGGGCCGCGCGGCCCCCTCCCCAAAAATAATAATTAAAAAATAACTAAAAGCGCCCCTGAAACCTATGGTTTTTCAGTGAATATATATATATATATATATATATTCACTGAAAAAACCATAGGTTTCAGAGGCGTCATAGTTAGTTGGACATTTCACTCGTACAAAACCATAGAAATTCCCCTGTTATAGTTAGTTCAGCTAACTATAACTCGCGCGCCCGCAATGCACTGCTGATGACGTCACATATTACATCACTCATGACATGGTCAGTGACATCACTCATGACATCACTCATGACATCACTCATGACATCACTCATGACATCTCAAATGACATCACTGATGACATCACTGATGACATCATCCTTGTGATAGAGTGGCAGACCTCCTCTCACCCTAATATAACCTTTGATACACACACTCAAAAATACAAACTAACATTTTCAAAACAATGGACATACCGATACCAATTACAACGCACCTATTCAGTAATTCCAAGATCTACACACACATCCACTCATTCACCAACAGTCACTTTACAGTCACTCATACATGTACTCACTCATCATATGTACTCATACACCTATACGTCCTGTTACACACCGCCACTCATCCATAGAGTTACTCACACACATAGTCACACATGCAAGCAAAGTATCAAACATCCATTTACTTCCATATACAGTTAAACACACACTACCACACTTACTTCTACAGAAATTACACATACTTACTCTGTAGGCATAGTTAGAAACTAGCATTTAAAAAAACCTTTGAAATTCACTTAAAAAATCATAGGTTTCAGGCACGTTATAGTTAGAAATTAGCATTTAAAAACCTTTGAAATTCACTGAAAAAACCATAGGTTTCAGACACGTTATAGTTAGAAATTAGCATTTAAAAAACCTTTGAAATTCACTGAAAAAACCATAGGTTTTAGGGACAGTTATAGTTAGTTGGACATTTCACTCCGTACAAAACCATAGAAATTCCCCGTTATAGTTAGTTCAGCTAACTATAACTCGCGCCCACGTAATGCACTGCTGATGACGTCACATATTACATCACTCATGACATGGTCAGTGACATCACTGATGACATCACTGATGACATCTCAAATGACATCACTGATGACATCATCCATGTGATAATTTCATGCATCTTCTCACACCCTAATATAACTTTTGATACACCCACTCTAAATTACAGACTGCCATTCTCAAAACCATAGACACTCCAACACCAAAAACTACATACCCACTCACTGATTCTTAGGTCTACACACACATCCACTCACTCACCCGTACAGTCACTCATACTTAGTCACTCAGTACAGGACTATCATATGCACTCATATACCTATATAAACACTCACACACCGCCACTCATCCATAGAGGTACTCACACACCTAGTCAGTCATGCAAAAACTTAATCACACACCCATTTACTCACCTATACAGTTATACACACACCAGCTCACTTACTCATACAAATACTAGCACATTCTTACGCTCTTATACAATCACTGATACAAGTACACACTCATCCATACAGCCACTCTCACAATCACACACTCTCACTTATAGCCATTTATATACTCCAACACACATATATACTGCCTTTCACATATGTAGTTACTCACACATGTACCACTGAGATATACATTCAATCACTAACACACCCATACACACACTCACCCACCCATACAGTCCATCACAGATGCACTCTTGAAACCATGCACCCAGTGAATCACCAACTCACACATCTATGCACAGTCACACACACCCCACCCACACAAACACTCAGGCACCCATACAGATACTCAGACAATCAATAAATAACCCATGTAGACACTCATGTAGCTATTCAGAAAGCCATGCAGCCGCTTACAAACCAACAGACAGACGGATACAGACATTCACACAGTTTAGTCACTAACCCATGCATTCAGTAAGATACATTTAATCACTCACTTGTAGAGTCAGTCACTCACGTACTAAATCATCCATTCAGACACTTATACATCCACTCATTCTTCAATACGCCTTTCCCTATATATATTAAACATATTTAAACTTTACAGAAACACACAGTCACTGGATGATGTCATCAGTGATGTCATCAGTGATGTCATTTGAGATGTCATCAGTGATGTCATCAGTGATGTCACTGACCATGTCATGAGTGATGTAATATGTGACGTCATCAGCAGTGCATTGCGGGGCGCGAGTTATAGTTAGCTGAACTAACTATAACGGGGAATTTCTATGGTTTTGTACGAGTGAAATGTCCAACTAACTATAACTGTCCCTAAATCCTATGGTTTTTTCAGTGAATATATATATATATATATATTCACTGAAAAAACCATAGGTTTCAGACACGTTATAGTTACAAATTAGCATTTAAAAAACCTTAGAAATTCACTGAAAAAACCATAGGTTTTAGGGACAGTTATAGTTACTTGGACATTGCACTCGTAAAAAACCCGTGAAATTCCCCCGTTATAGTTAGTTCAGCTAACTATAACTCGCGCCCCCGCAATGCACTGCTGATGACGTCACATATTACATCACTCATGACATGGTCAGTGACATCACTGATGACATCACTGATGACATCTCAAATGACATCACTGATGACATCATCCAGTGACTGTGTGTTTCTGTAAAGTTTAAATATTTTTAATATATATAGGAAAAGACGTATTGAAGAATGAGTGGGTGTGTAAGTGTCTGTATGGATGATTTAGTAGGTGCGTGACTGACTCTATAAGTGAGTGATTTAACGTATCTTACTGAATGCATGGGTTAGTGACTAAACTGGGTGAATGTCTGTATCCGTCTGTCTGTTGCTGTGTAAGTGGCTGCATGGGTTTGTGAATAGCTACATGAGTGTCTATATGAGTTATTGATTGGTTGTCTGAGTATCTGTATGGGTGCCTGAGTGTTTGTGTGGGTGGGGTGTGTGCGACTCTGTGCATAGATGTGTGAGTGGGTGATTCACTGGGTGGATGGTTTCAAGAGTGCATCTGTGATAGACTGTATGGGTGGGTAAGTGTGTGTAAGATTGTTTTAGTGAGTGAATGTATGTCCCAGTGGTACATGTGTGAGTAACTACATATGTAAAAGGCAGTATAGTATGTGTGTTGGAGTATATAAATAGCTATAAGCGAGAGTGAGTGATTGTGATAGTGGCTGTATGGATGAGTGTGTGCTTGTATCAGTGATTGTATAAGAGCGTAACAATGTGCTAGTATTTGTATGATTAAGTGAGCTGGTGTGTGTATAACTGTATAGGTGAGTAAATGGCAGTGTGTTTAATTATTTGCATGACTGACTAGGTGTGTGAGTACCTCTATGGATGAGTGGCGGTGTTTGAGTGTCTATATAGGAGTAAGAGTGCATATGATAGTCCTGTACTGAGTGACCATAAGTATGAGTGACTGTACGGGTGAGTGAGTGGATGTGTGTGTGTGTAGACCTAAGAATCAGTGAGTGGGTATGTAGTTATTGGTGTTGGAGTGTCTATGGTTTTGCGAATGGCAGTCTGTAATTTAGAGTGGGTGTATCAAAGGTTATATTAGGGTGTGAGGAGGTGCATCAGATTATCACGTGGATGATGTCATCAGTGATGTCATTTGAGATGTCATCAGTGATGTCATCAGTGATGTCACTGACCATGTCATGAGTGATGTAATATGTGACATCATCAGCAGTGTTTTAGCGAGCGCGAGTTATAGTTAGCTGAACTAACTATAACGGGGGAATTTCACGGGTTTTTACGAGTGCAATGTCCAAGTAACTATAACTGTCCCTAAAACCTATGGTTTTTTCAGTGAATTTCTAAGGTTTTTTAAATGCTAATTTGTAACTATAACGTGTCTGAAACCTATGGTTTTTTCAGTGAATTAATAAGGTTTTTAAAATGCTAATTTCTAACTATAACGTGCCTGAAACCTACGGTTTTTTCAGTGAATTTCAAAGGTTTTGTAAATGACAATTTTTAAATGTATTAATTGTTATATTAATTTTTTTCATACTGATTTACTACATTTTTAGAAACAATTTTTTTTACATATTTTATTTTTTAAATTACATTGTAATTACATTATACATTACATTACAAAAAATACTTTCTCAGAATGAATTACTTTAGTTTAAATACTTTGCACATAGGCAATAGACTTTTAAGTACAGTAGTTACAGTTGTTGCAATGGGCAACACATTTTCAAACACAATGCAACATTCAGCTCAATGTGAATTTCTAGTTAAATGCAATTAGTTACTTTAGGGATTACTTTTCTAACCACAGGACTGGATCCTAGATTCAGTCCTGGGACATCTCCTGTAAACAGTTGAGTAAAAGCGTTTTGGTTACATTAGTGATTTTTAAGGAATATTATTGTATTTTAAAAGTTGACACTTTGAAACTTTTCTCATAGAATCACCAATGTTATCCTATGGAAGGAAATTCACTTAGCAGGTAAAAACTGTTATCGTTACTTTTTCTTACTCAGTGTTGGATCCTGGATCCAGCACTGGTGCATCTCCTGTAAACAGTTGAAAAAATGTGTTTAAGTCATACAGGCGATTTTTAAGGAATATTTGTAGTTTGTGAAAATCAACACTTTGAAACTTTTTGCTGAAAACCAGTCAATATTAGCCTATGAAGGAAATTCAAGTTACCGGTAAGTACGGTTAAAATTACTTTTGAGGATCAGTACTGGGCTGAAAGATGCAGCACTGAGGTCTCTCCTGATAACAGGTGAGTAAATCGGAATTCGTATTTCGGCTGATTTTAGAGGAATATTTTAAAGTTCCAAAACTCCACACTTAGAAGAATTTCCAAGTGAAACCAGTCAATGTTAGCCTATGGAAGGAAATTCAAGTTACTGGTAAGTACGGTTAAAATTACTTTTCAGGACCAGTACTGGGCTGAAAGATGCAGCACTGAGGTCTCTCCTGATAACAGGTGAGTAAATCAGAATTTGGATTTCGGCTGATTTTAGAGGAATATTTGTATGTTTCAAAAATCAACACTTAGAAACTTTTTCAGCAAAAAGCAGGCAATGATATCCTATGGAAGGAAATTCAAGTTACTGGTAAGTACGGTTAAAATTACTTTTGAGGATCAGTACTGGGCTGAAAGATGCAGCACTGAGGTCTCTCCTGATAACAGGTGAGTAAATCGGAATTCGTATTTCGGCTGATTTTAGAGGAATATTTTAAAGTTCCAAAACTCCACACTTAGAAGAATTTCCAAGTGAAACCAGTCAATGTTAGCCTATGAAGGAAATTCAAGTTACCGGTAAGTACGGTTAAAATTACTTTTCAGGATCAGTACTGGGCTGAAAGATGCAGCACTGAGGTCTCTCCTGATAACAGGTGAGTAAATCGGAATTCGTATTTCGGCTGATTTTAGAGGAATATTTTAAAGTTCCAAAACTCCACACTTAGAAGAATTTCCAAGTGAAACCAGTCAATGTTAGCCTATGAAGGAAATTCAAGTTACCGGTAAGTACGGTTAAAATTACTTTTCAGGACCAGTACTGGGCTGAAAGATGCAGCACTGAGGTCTCTCCTGATAACAGGTGAGTAAATCGGAATTCGTATTTCGGCTGATTTTAGAGGAATATTTTAAAGTTCCAAAACTCCACACTTAGAAGAATTTCCAAGTGAAACCAGTCAATGTTAGCCTATGGAAGGAAATTCAAGTTACTGGTAAGTATGGTTAGAATTACTTTTCAGGACCAGTACTGGGCTGAAAGATACAGCACTGAGGTCTCTCCTGATAACAGGTGAGTAAATCGGAATTCGTATTTCGGCTGATTTTAGAGGAATATTTGCACAATGGTGAAGGGAGGGGGCGGGGCCTGAGGTTACATCTGTGCAAACGCGCCCCGTGGCGCGTTTTAGGATGGGGGATTAAGTCCCCTTGAATCCTGAGGGTCCCTAGGGGCCAACTAGCCCACCAGGAACCTCCAATATGCGCTCAGGGGCTGCGTTGCAGAGACGTGTAGAGAGGCCACACCCCTTTTACACCTCTCTGCAACGCAGCTCTGTGGCACTTTCTGGATGTACCTGTTGGGCTAGTTGGCCCCCAGGGACCCTCAGGATTGAAGGGGATTTAATTCCCCATCTTGACACGCGCCACGGGGCCTGTTTGCACACATGTCACCTGAAGCCCCGCCCCTCCCTTCACCACTGTGCAAGCGCGCCCCGTGGCGCGTTTTAAGTTGGGGGATTAAGTCCCCTTGAATCCTGAGGGTCCCCGGAGTCCAACTAGCCCACCATATACCTCCAAAAGCGCCACAGAGCTGCGTTGCAGAGAGGTGTAAAAGGGCGTGGCCTC
Source organism: Calotriton arnoldi (assembly GCA_963921515.1). Taxonomy (NCBI): domain Eukaryota; kingdom Metazoa; phylum Chordata; class Amphibia; order Caudata; family Salamandridae; genus Calotriton; species Calotriton arnoldi. Next base: position 87,545 of record CAWUFW010007498.1, on the reverse strand, counting down.
TGTACACCTCTCTGCAAGGCAGCCCCTGGCGCATACTGGAGGTTCCTGGTGGGCTAGTTGGCCTCCAGGGACCCCAGTATTCAAGGGAATTCGTTCCCCTCTGCAAACGCGCCAGGGCGCGTTTGCAGAGTGGTGAAGGAAGAGGGCGGGGCCTGCGGGCCCGATCGTTTTTTTGTTTTTGTTTTTTGTCCCTGAAGGGGGCTGTGTAGCCCCCCTTCCTTTTTTTCTGTTTTTGGGCCCTGGGGACCCCATCCCCCAGGGCCTTACCCCTTTTTTTAAATTTCAAAATAAAAAAAACGGGAAGGGGGCCGCGTGGCCCCCTTCCCGGGCCTGTATTGGCCCGGGGACCCCATCTCCCGGGGCATGGCCTCTATTTTTATTTTTAATATTTTGAGGGGGCTGCGTGGCCCCCCTCCTCTGGCCATTTTAAGGCCCAAGGACCCCATCCTCGGGCCGGCCATACGCTTTTTTTATTTTTTATTATTTTTCAAATTTTTGGGGAGGGGGCGCGTGGCCCCCTCCCGAGCCACTACCTGCCCGGGGACCCCATCCCCCGGGGCTGGCCCTCTCGTTGGGGACTGTGGGGGTCCCCAAACCCCCACAGTCCCGCCGGCTCCCCGTGTCCTATGGGAGCCGGCATTGCCCCACACATGGGGAGCAGCTAACATGCTGCTCCCCATGTGGAAAGCAATCGGCTTTGGATATTGGAAGAGAGACAGGTTTCCTGCTCTCTCTTCCAATATCCAAAGCAAGTTTGCAATGACAGGACGGGAGCCGCGAGGCTCCCGTCCTGTCATTGCAAACAGCAGTGTCCCGAGGGTAGGCACCCGGGACACTGCAGGAGCCGGCCCTGGGGGTGGCGGTCCCCAGGGCCACCACAGGCTCCAGGAGGGAGCGCGCGGCCCCCCTCCCATCGTGTGCACAGCCCGGGGAGGTGGTGGTCCCCGGGCTCTGGGGTCCGTAACGGACCCCCATTTTAATTTTTCTTAGTGCCCCGGGGAGGTGGTGGTCCCGGGCGTGTGGGGGCTGGAGCCCCCCACACAGGTTTTTCATTTAAATAAAAGAAGCCCCGGGGAGGTGGTGGTCCCGGGGCTGCGGGAGGGCTCAGAGCCCTCCCGCACCATTATGCATAAAGCCCCGGGGGTGGCGGTCCCCGGGCTTAGGGGGCCCTAGAGGCCCCCACACATAAAGTTAACCCCCCAGCATGCCCCTGGGACTTGGCCCACCCGGGAGCCAGTGCCTATCGAGCGCGGGAGACCGCGCTCGATTTTCGGCAGGATTCGCGCATCCTGCCGAATTTTTTTTTTAAAATGCTTTTTGCCCAGGGGTCCTTGTGGGACCCCTGAGCAGGCCTAGGGGTTAGGGTGTTTCTACCCTGCCCCCTTTGTGCGTTTTGCGCACTTGTTTCTTTTTTTTTCTCGGCGGGATACGCGCACCCTAAGCGCATCCCGCCGATTTAAAAAATAAAATCTTTTTCTGCCCAGGGGTCCTTGTGGGACCCCCTGAGCAGACCTAGGGGTCAGGGTGTTTCTACCCTGCCCCTTTTGCGCTTTGCGCACTTGTTTCTGTCCCTCGGTTCTACCGAGGACAAAATGGCTGCCAACACTTCTTGATTTGGAGTGTTGACAGCCAATTAGCATGCAGCTCGTGATCGGGAGGGTGCGCGCAGGGTGCGCTGAGGGTACGCGTATCCGACGCGCCCATAGATATATATGTACTTTTACTTTTGATTTTCTCAGGAACTACTGAGCGGATTTACACCATTTAAGCAAAAGGCACCAGTCTGAACCAAGGACTACCTCTTTGCCAAATTTGGGGTAATTCCGTTCAGCAGTTCGGGCTGTAGCTGCGACTAAAGGTTCCTATGGAAAAATGAATGGGGAAAACGCGTTTTGGGACCCCCTTTTTCTCGGCCCCCGCTGACGTATCACCCGAGACTTTCAGGGTAGGAGCGGACCGGAGCGCCCCAACAAGTTGGAAGCTTTCGCGAAGATTCGTCAACCGACGCCAACGTTATTGCAAATAGAATGTCACGGATTTCCTATGGATAATAGGTTGTAACTATAACTATCTACTGGCGACCGCCAGTAGATAATATATATATATATATATATATATATATATATATATATATATATATATATATATATATATATATATATATATATATATATCACTACACTCCAAATGGGATATAGGGCATCAAACGTAGAACACATACTAATGTTATGGTGTTGTCTGATTAGAATGTGTTTGAAAATACACACCAGCATTGTTCAATGTAGTAAAAAAAGCCTGAAACTTCACTTCAGTCCCTACACTTCACTTTGAAACTAAAAGGGACATTTGAGCCTGCGCTTTTTATAAAACACAAGTTAGTCGGAATTACATATTAATTTTAATCTTGTACCTGTTCCTCTGATGAGCCATATAGCTGGCTGTACAGAGACAGAACCTCTGTAGCCAGCAACTCCAGCTCCTCTTGCGAGAAGGCTGGGGCACTGTCCCTTGCTTTTCTGGGCATCGTCGCTATCAGAGTTTGAAAACAGCAACAAAATTTGAGGAGGGTTTGTTAAATGCAGTATAAGGAGGCAAGTGAGCTTTTTTTTACAACAACGCATACATGTACGCGACGTACACGATTGTCAACGGTGACAAACCCATCCAATAGTTGTCATACATTGCTTTCTCACATGTTAGCCTATGACTGGGTCCATCTTGGAGTTTCAAGCCCACTAGGCGGTCAACTTTCGCCATGGACAACTTATTCCAAACGTTCTGACAGGGAGGCAAGGCGCCCACCATTTTAGATGTTGAAATAGTATGTTTGTGAATGTTAAGTGTGTCACCACTACTCAGATGGTGGCTAGTTTGTTTACTTATACAAAGTGCTAATGTTGCTCACTTTTTACAACAAAAACTATATAATGAAGTGCGTTACTTAGGTTAAATACAATAGTTGCACGGTTTTGTTTATACTTCATTTGACGGATGTTTAGATGGGATTTAGTTTTGTTTTTTAAATGTGTAAATATTGCATTTAAAATATATTTACACATTAAAAAAATTCACAATAACATGTAAAAAATGGTATTAAAAATAAATCACAAATATTATTGTTCTGTATAATTATGCAATTATTAAAATGTATTCATTCAGAAAACTAGATAAAATGTGTGTTTACAATTAAAAATATGTTTGCAAACATTTACAACATTTTTATTTTGTTTTAATGCAGGCATATGAACCCAGGGAGCATGAGGAGATGGAGCCTCATGTGTTCAGACCTTTTCCAGACCTTGCCATCATGGAAGAATGGGATTTTATTAAAAAAGTCTGATTGAATAGTCACACAATACTTGATTTATGTAATCAGCTGGAGCCAGATCTTCTGCGTCACAACTGGAATCCCACAGCAATAACACCAATAGTGCAAATCAGGACAGTACTGCATTTTGTGGCCACAGGATCATTCCAATACACTGTGGCAGTATCTGGTGGAATGTCATAACCAACCTTTTGTGGTGTGCTACAAGACGTTCTTTGTTCAATGATGGAACTCATCAACAGTTTCATCCAGTTTCCACAAAACAAGGATTTTGCCAATGTGAAGAGATATTTTTATGATTTGCCACGGCACGCCAAAGAACAAGTCTACCACAATTGAAAAACTTCCATTCAATCAATGTTCAAGTTGTCTGCTTACCAGATTTGTACATCACAAGCATCTGTGTGCATTTTCCAGAATCAACCAATGATTCCTTTGCACTACGGAACAGCAGCATACCCCTGCAAATGTCACAACCTGGACCTGAGAGGGCCTTGCTTGTTAGCACAATTTGTCAATATATTGTTTGGTTAATCTCAAGTTGCATCATCTAAAATACTGTTAAATTGTTGTGGCTAATTGTATTTTTTTTCATATAGGAGACTCAGCTTATCCTAACCGTCAATGGTTGTTAGCACCGCTGAGAAATCCAACAATGCCAGGGGAAGTCTGCTTCAATGAGGCGCATGGAAGAACACGGAGATCAGTAGAGCTGGCTTTTGGGTTCATAAAGGCCAGATTTTGATGTCTGTATAAAACTGCTGGAGGCCTCGTCTACTCACCCGATAAGGTGTGCCAAATCACCATGGCCTGCTGCATGCTGCACAACATAGCCCTGTGACGGAACATCCCATACATTGCAGAAGAGGGAGACCATGAAGAGCAACTGAATGAGGATGTTGAAATGCCAACTGAAGATGATAGTGGTGAAGAGGAAGGAATTGACTTATGTCAAGATGCAATTGACAACTTCTTCACATGAGAGTGAGTATATATATTTACAGTTTTTGAAAATAAATGTTAAACCAACTTTTAATCTAATGAGGGTGACAGTCTGTGCTGGACATATTTTAGAAAGGTAAAGTTAAGGAAAATCCTGGGCAAAAATGTTTGTTGATCGATGTTTTGACTCATTACCTTTTGTGTTCATTTACATTGTTTATCTTTGATTACTCTTAGAAAATGTGTCCTCAAAATGATTAATTTGTTATGTGCAAATTGTGTAATGTAACCAACTAATTTATTTGGTTTATATTCTGTTTTAGGTTCCTTCAAAATGTCATCTTCATTTGGACATTTCATCGTTGTGACTTTGCAGTTCTATGCTGATGTTGCAAAGTACAAAATGAACATGGGTTGAATCTGTGAAAGAGACACACACACTTTGGATGTACATACCTGGTACGAAGACAACTTGCACAGAGATTGAATGGAAGTTGTTAAGCCTGCATTGAACTTGTTTGCTGTTGAGTGTTGCCACAAAGGCAATGTGTGCTGCTTAAAGTGCTCTAACCTTATGCTGTAGGCCACCCAAAGCATACAAATTTCCCTTCACATAAGCTAAATCCACATTTTGTGTTAACTGTATATATCTGTTGATGTGTCTCATCATTGAAGGAAGAACATCTTGTAGCATATCACGTAAAGTTGGTTGTGGCATTCCACCAGGTACTGCAACAGTGTATTGGAATGATCCTGTGGCCACAAAGGGAGTACTGCCATTATTTTCACTAATAATGTTATTGATGTGGGTTTTCTAACGTGAGGCTGAAAATGTGGCTCCACCTGATGACATCCATCAATCTGAGTTTGCCTATTTGATCTTTTTTTTTTATCTTGAGTTCTTCTATGGTGGCAAGTTCTGGAACTGAAAAATTAAATATGGCATGACTTTTTGGGCTTATGCCTAGGTTATAATGTATTAGCAAAACATTATGAAACATTTCTTTATCCAATTAAATCATATCTTACTTTTTGAATTGTGGTTTTTGTCATTTTTTTATCTACTTAAAGAAGTAAAATTAATTACCTACATAGACTTTTTTTATGAATAAACAATCTTTTTTATTTTAACTTTTGAGTATTTATGATGGGAGACTTTGCTATTTTTCATTTTATTTTACAAAACCAAATAAACTAAAACAGAATGATAAGAAAAAAAAGCAAACACAAGTTTGCATTATCAATCAGGTGAATTAAACTATTATTGAAAAGCCAAAAGTGTTTGAAGGCCAATGTACAAAATACTACTGGCATCAGAAAGGTAAATGTGCCCAGAAAATATTCCACAGAGTGAATGGTAGTCACATACTGGAGGAAGTTAGGTTCTGCATCTCTTGCTGGTGGTGTTGAGGTCTTGCCATCCTCTTCAGCTGATTCAGATGAACATGTACACCTCCAGGGGGCTGGTAGATCCACAGTGCAGGGACTGAGGTGGGTGCAGGTGTCTCCTCTTGTGGCAGTGCCTTCCTTTCTGTGGCTCAGGCAGATGTAGTTGGGGCAGTTGTAGTAGGACTACTGAAAGGGGAAGATGTTGTTGGAAATGTCCTGAACATATGGATGAAAATATCATGCAGCACTCCAGTCAGGGAGCCCAATTTGGAGTTCAGATTCTCCATCCATATATTGTGCTGCCTTTGCAACTGCTTCATCTCCCAGTGCTCTGTCAGACCTGACCAATCGTGCCTTGGGACTGATAGAGAAGACAATTAGCCAACACATCAGGTGTGTGATGCTAGCATCCATCCAAAAGCCACAGGAATAGTGCAATGTTGAACAAGTCCCACAACAGTATCATTCCATCTGCAAACTGCTGCTAGAACACTGCCAGCACAGCTAGGGCCTCATCTATGAGCAAATGATGCAGCACGGGCCACAAGCCTTTAGCTGTGCCATGCTGCATAGTTTTCAAAGCACAGGGATGTGTTGTATTAACAACAACACAATGCATCCCTGTGCTTTGCCCACATAGAAAGAGGAAAAAACGAGGAGAAATCAAAGTATTTCTCCTCATTGCGCCATACCTATGCCTCCCCTGGTGAGGCATTGGATTATGATGCATGTGTCAAGTTCCATGGATGTTGCGTGAGAACACCCACAGCAACACCCATGGAATGCCCCTTTCACGCAGAGTACTGCATGAAAGGGGCCCATATTTACAAGGCCATGAAAAGTCACGCAGGGTGACTTTATGTGGCATTGTAAATATGGGCAAGCCCATTGCGCCACCAGTGCATCAAAAAAAGTGGCACACCAGTGGTGCAATGGACTTGTAAATAAACCCCCTAGTTTTGCTAGGTGTGTCAGTGTCTACATTGCTGTATGCATGGGTGTGTCAGTCTATTAATCGGTGCATGCCTGGGTGTGTCAGTGTATGCGTCAGTGTGTGTTATCTGATGCATTATTGTTTGGCCTGTTGTGTCAGTGTCTGCACTGCTGTATGCATGGGTGTGCCAGTGTCTGCACTGGTGTGTCCCTGGGTGTGTCAGTTTGTGCCTGGGTGTGTTATTGGTTGCATTGGTGTTTGGCAGGGTTTGTCAATGTCTGCATTGGTGTTTGCCTGGGTGTGTCAGTGTATGCAACACTGTGTGCCTAAATATGTTATTGAATCCATTAGTGTTTGGCTGGGTGTGTCATTGTATGCATCTGTGTATGCCTGGGTGTGTCAGTGTATGTGTTAGAGTGTACCTGGGTGTATTATCGGATGCAATAGTGTTTGGATGGGTGTGTAAGTGTCTGTATTAGTGCCTGGTTGGGTGTGTCAATGGCTGCATCAGTATGTGTATCGGTGTTTGAGAGACTGTATCACTGTTTGGCTGAATGTCTAAGTGGCTGTATCAATATGTGACTGTTTGTGTGTGTCATTGTATGTATAGGTATGTGCCTGGGTGTGTCAGTTTCTGTATCAGAGCGTAGTTGGGTGTATCAGTAGTTGTATCAGTGTGTGTCTGGGTATGTCAGTGGCTGTATCGGTATGCCCCTGGATGTGTCAGAGGTTGTATCTGTGTGAGCCTGGATATCAAATCAAATAAAGCTTTATTCGGTGTACTAGTTTACAACCATAAAAGCATATTATAGCATAAAAAAAATTCAACATACACATTAAAAGAGATGATAGGATAAAAACAGATTATACAAGAGGTATTATAAAACAGGATCCAAGAAGGTAACTTCGATATTATATACACTTATTAAAAAACATGACCAAGTTTTTCCATAATTTCATTGTAAAGTGCAGGCAAGATAGGTTAGAAAAATTGTAGTAATGCATAATGTACAAAAACTGCAAAGAATCTCTAAGGTTTCGTTTAAAAAGTCATAAAAACACAAGTTATTAAAAACAGGCATGGAAAACTTCTCGCGGTGTTATTACTTAATTCGAGAAAAACATCATAATCTTATTCTGTTACATGTTATATAACATTACAGGGGCTAGATAGATAATTCATATATATACACACCATTTTTATGAATAGTTCACATTGTGTTTCGGTACTTAATAACAGCCTTTAAAAACAAGGAAGTAATCATAATGATTTGTTCCTTTTCCAGCAATTGTAACCTTAAAAAGGCTGTTCTACATTGTCTTAGGCCCCAGCTTCTAAGAGTAGGAATTAGAAACTTTTTTCTTGGTGTAACATAATACTTGCAGAATAAAGTACAGTGCAGAGTTGTTTGAATTGATTTATCGTCATATGGGCAAATGGGCGACCTACTCGACCAATCATTTTTTTCAGGAAACGTGACCAGTCTAAAAAAAGACCCACAGCGAAAACGAGACAAAAGCATGCGACAGTAGCTACTCTGTACCAATGCCAAGTAAGGTTGTAGGCCTATGCATGTTATCATCAGGTGATTATCCATAACTGAATTTTTCTCCCTCTCCACTAGCCAACGCTTATTCTCTAAATGACTCAGGCAGATATCTTTTAATGCTTTTCTTGTTACCATTTCCATGGAGCTTGGGGACTCAAAATATTCTGGGTGGCCAATTTCATATGCAAGTCTTTTTATATAATTAATCCATGGGATCTTAGCCACCCTGTCTAATTTAAGGCAATCTAAAATTACGTCTCTATTAAAACCAGTCTCCTCCGATACCCAAACCTTATGCCATAGCAGTAAAGGATTAGTTTTAATAGTATCAGAAATATAAGGAAGGCAAAGTTCCCTATGACAGCTAAAAGTGGCAGTAGTACTGGGGACAGCTAGCAAGTAACGGACAAAAGTGTTTTCAAGACATTGGATTTGTTCTACTTCCTCAATGCCCCAAATGCCTGCTCCATATGTCCCTGTTGTAATACATTTAGATTTGTAAATTGCCAGCAACTCTGGGACAGGTCTACCACCTAATTTCTTGGCAAAGTTAACAACTGCTCCTATGGCTCTCGAAAAATTCAGTTTTCTAGCCTTCATGCTGTTTTCCATGAACCCTTTCTGTCAAAGTTTATGCCTAAGTATGAAAAAGTATTCGTACTTTCCACTTTTTGCTATCAATAAAAATGTCACATACCTTTTTTTTGTTTGTACCACAACTCATGGTGTATGTTTTAGTGGTATTTACCCTTAGGCCCCTGTCTTTCATGTAAGCGACAAAGAGGCTAACAGACCTCTGTAACCCTAATTGCGTCCGTGCCATTATTACCGTGTCATCCGCGTACAATAGGATGGGGACAGGGGTTCCCTTTATAGTGGGGTAGTCACATTGATATCCGCTCAGATATTGTCCTAAACTATTAATATAGAGTGAGAAAAGGAGAGGGGCAAGTATACATCCCTGCCTCACTCCTTTCCTTATGGAGAACTTTGTTGATCACTCCCCGTGTTTCCCATATCGGACCCTTGCCCCAGCCTCCCTGTACAACTACTTAATAAAGGTTAACAGCGGTAGGTCAACCTTTAGTTCTTCCAGGATACTCCACAATTTGTTGTGTCTAACACAGTCAAAGGCGGAACTTAGGTCCACAAATGTTAGGTAAAGTTTACCCTGTTTAGCTTTTGTGTACTTGTCTATAATTAATGATAGATTAAGTCCCTGTTCAGTTGTGCCTAACCCTACACGGAAACCATATTGAAACTTTGATAAGACTCTCATATCTTCCACCCATACCTGTAACTTATTTAAAATCACTCTCCCTGCAAGTTTCATAAAAGCATCCAATAAGGAGATAGGGCGATAGCAACTGGGTTCATTTCTATCCCCCTTTTTAAATATGGGAATCACAATAGCATCAGTCCAAGTAGGTATAAACCTATAGCGATTACAGCTGTTAAGCACATTTCTTAAAAGTGGGGCCCACAAATCGATGTTAGATTTATAAATATCCACCGGGACACCATCCGGGCCCGGTGCTTTCCCTGAGGCACTTTCCTTTATTGCTCTGATAACCTCCTCAAGAGAGATATCAATATCTATGGGAAAGGGTCCACACTCGTTGTTATCTTTCGTAGAGATTGTGGTGGCAGGCTCATCATTATAAAGCCCCATAAAAAATTCTACCCACTTGTCTCCTGTAATAGCCATATCTATAATATCAGTCTCTCTCTCCATAAAGAAAGGAGCATTGACCGCTTTCCAAAAACCGATATTATCTTTATTTATACAGGCCTGATGTAAAGCCTCCCATGCTTCCCTTTTTAAATGTGCTTTTCGTTTCCTAAGGGCTAGTCGATATAGGGTTCTAGCCTGTCTTACTTTTTCATCACATCTAGGGTTACTGGTCAGTGTATTTTTCAAAAGAGTATGCATCTTCGTACATTCTTTATCGAACCAGCCCTGAGTATTACGCACTGTGTCATGCTTTTTCCTTGTTAATAAATTCCGAATCTCATCTGTAATTTTAAGAAAGGCATAAAAAATGTCCTCATCATCCCTGTCCTGAGAAAGACATATATCTATTTCCTTCGAAGTTTTTTTGATTAATCGTTGAAGGAATGCTCCGGAATCTACCTTTGCCCACTTTAGAGTATACCCATTGGTACTGGCAAGATGGATATCAGAATTATATAATACATTCCCTTTGGTTCTTTTCGCCATACCTCTTACTGAAAGGTTTAAGGAAATTGGATAGTGGTCACTCATTAAAATATCAAGGGTGTTACAGGTGGTTACATTGCCCGAGTACCTCTTGGATAATAACACAAAATCGATGGTTGAATTACAACCCCTCCCATTAAAATTCGGAAGAAAGGGTATAGGGGGTGAACACAGATCATTTGCATACCCTAGATCAAATTGAAAAACTGTTTCATTTAATAAATCCCCAGTGCTTGTATGGGCAAAGTGTGGAGGTGTGTCTTTCTTATCGTGGCCCAGACCACAAATGCCCTGTTCACTATGCTTACACAAATAACAATTAAAATCACCAACCCATATGATAGGCATGTCCTCCGACATTTTTCCTTCGCTATTTTTTAAAGATCGGGATAGATCGGTAAGGACATTCTTCAACAGTGCTTTAGGGATGTTATTATAAAAATGTATCAGCACAACATCCTTTTCCCTTCCCAGATTCATTTTCAATATCTGGTAAAACTCACTATCATGTACATTTTTCACATTATGAACCCCAGCCACATTTGCAACATAAATGCATAAGCCCCCTTTATTTCGCCCCTGTTTAGTTCTGATTGCTGGGATATTAAAAGTTCGGAAGCCATTTATGTGTATATCCCTATGGGCCCATGTTTCTTGGAGGCAGATTATAGCATAATCATCTATTAATGATAACCACTGGGGGTCAGTTACTTTAGCTGCAATTCCTGCGATATTCCAGGATAGTAATTTACACTTTCCATTGGTATTTGGGTCAGTCAACTCTCCTTCACCAGACCCATCCATGCCTGATATGGGGTATTTATTAAACCCTTTGTCATCACTACTTTGATTATTAGGTGAGTCTACAATTGTGATCCCCAACTCCCTGTTATTTTCTTTGTGGGATGAGTTGCCTCTAACTTTTTCATCTTGAATACAGGTGTCGTGTGCCCTAATGTGCATAGGGTCTCCCCTCTGAGGTAATAGATTTAAACTTTGAGTTAGTCAATCTAATTCCTCCAACGAGATTAGTGGTTCAAAATGATTACGGAGTGAGATGTTTCCTCGAGTTAAGGATTGTATATGGGAATCCCCTGCAGATTTACTAAAATCAGGCCTGTCTATGAATGGGTGTGGTAGATAAAAAGCTCCTAACGGCAATACATTAATTTCGTTATGATCGTAGGAGGCATTCCCTACCTTAGTTAAGATAGCACGGACTAACATAGGGTCACTAAACGTCAGGGCTATACAATCTCCCCGGAGTACTTTACGTTCTTTACCCAACCAAGCAACTCTTCTTCCCATTTTAAAGTTTTTAAATAATACATCACGAAAACCGGTATGGTTTCCCAGCCAATGGAGTGACTTATTGCGAAGTTCACTCCAAGATTCATGTTCTGATGTCGAAAGGGTAGGGACGTTGGCCAGAATTACCACATACGGCGTGGCTGCCGGAGGCAAGTCAAGTCGATTATGGGATGGGTGGTTTTGATCATGCCTTAAGCTACCGGGAGTTGTCCCCAAGCTATTTTCAGAAATAACATTATCTGCCATAAGCCTATTTTGTCTTTTTTTAATGTTTGATTCTACCATACCTAACATAGGTCTATGTGATGGGGGTCTAGTAGTAGTGTCATCCACTTGTGTAATCAGAGTAGATATTTGACCCATGCCAATAGGCCCACTTAAATGTGGACCTGTCTGAGTGGTCAGTTTTTTGTTATCTTTGCTTTTCCCCATTAAGGGTCCCTCCAGGTTTGCAACTCTCTCAGACAATTTTTCCAAGGCTCCCACCATGTAAGTGTGCATTGCATCTATACTTTTGAGTATATTTTCCAACGCCAATGTTTGGGCCTCCATTTGGGCCCACACTTGTATGTTTTTTACTAATAACAGTGTTTTTACGTGTAAATGGTTTTAATAATAGCTGTTTGCCCGGGGTTTTCCTTTTCTTACTTTGTGTACTTTTTTGCTGCTTCACCGGGGTTTGCCCTACCCTTTTCTGTAGTTGGGATCCCTCAGAGTTTCCTGGATTCTTACTACGCTTGGGAGGGGGTCGTGAGTCCTCTGTTGAGTCATTCGCATCACTCTCACGTATGTGGTCCGAGATTTCTAAAATGCAACCATTAGGGGCACCCTGTATTGTATGGTTCTCATTTGGGGGAATTGGCGCACAACCCCGTCCTCGTTTAGATAGAGACTCCTCTACCGAATTAATCTGTTCTTCGATAGCCCCCATTGCCCCGGAGAGAAAGCTCAACAATGACGTTTGACCTGGTGCATTTGCTATGTTAGCTGCATGGCGCACCTTTCTTTTAGGCATTATTATTCTTTAATTATGCACATGCAAATCAACAGACTTACTTAGACAGGTAGTCCTCGGGCCCAGATCACACCCGCTCTAGGGGGCTTAGTGGGGTGGCCCAGCCCGGCCTCTAACGGACCCGGACGGGCACAGACGGGTCCGCCCTTGGTCCGGGCTTCGTCCGGGCGCTGCCCGCGCGCGTCCCGCGCTGCGGGTGTCACGCTGGGGCTTTGTAGGCGCCTCCTGGCGCTGGGGCGATGACAGGTGCAGCAAAGGAGTCTGGGAAGTGTAGTCCAGCACACTCCCGCTCCCGTGATGATCTCCCGGCTCGTAATGGACTTGGCCTCCTCCTCCGACCTTCTTCGCAGTGGATGGGCTTCCCACGCTGCGGGGGTCACGCGGGGGCTTTGTAGGTGCCTCCTGGCGCTGGGGCGATGACAGGTGAAGCAAGGGAGTCTGGGAAGTGTAGTCCAGCACACTCCCGCTCCCGTGATGATCTCCCGGCTCGTAATGGACTTGGCCCCCTCCTCCGACCTCCTTCGCAGTGGATGGGCTTCCCACGCTGCAGGGGTCACGCTGGGGCTTTGTAGGCGCCTCCTGGCGCTGGGGCGATGACAGGTTCAGCAAGGGAGTCTGGAAAGTGTAGTCCAGCACACTCCCACTCCCGTGATGATCTCCCGGCTCGTAATGGACTTGGCCCCCTCCTCCGACCTCCTTCGCAGTGGATGGGTGTCATTGTATGTATAGGTATGTGCCTGGGTGTGTCAGTTTCTGTATCAGAGCGTAGTTGGGTGTATCAGTAGTTGTGTCAGTGTGTGTCTGGGTATGTCAGTGGCTGTATCGGTATGCCCCTGGATGTGTCAGAGGTTGTATCTGTGTGAGCCTGGATATCTTAGTGGCTGTATCAGTGAGTGTCTGGGTTTGTCAGTGGCTGCATTGGCCTGTGCATGGATGTGTCGGTCTGTGAGCGGTTATATCAGTGTATGACTGAGTATGTGAGTAGCTGTATTGGTGTATGTGTTTGGGTGTGTGAGTGGGTGTATGTGTGAGTGGGTGTATTAGTGTATAACTGCTTGTATGAGGGACTGTATCAGTTTGCGGCTTGGTGCATGAGTGACTGTACAAGTGTGTGAGTGGGTGTGTGAATGGCTGTATGGGTGTATGAGTCTATCTAAGTACCTGTTTGCATGTGTAAATGGGTGTGTGACTGTATGGGACTTTGAGTGGCTGTATGAGTGTATTGGTGGGAGTGTCAGTACCTGTGTAAAGGACTCTATAGGTGTGTCAAGGAGTCAAGGAAAGCAATGATTGGAAAATATCTGTCCATGAATATGGAGGTTATATCAGATAGTTATACATGGAAACCAAGGAGGACCTGTGTGCGCTCTTTATGATTTAGGTTCAGGGCGGACACAGTAAAATACCTACTCTGCTTTCCAATAGGGTATCAGACCAACTTAGATGCGATTGCATGCCCGTGAAGTAATGATGCTACTCAGTCTATGATTCACTTTCTCTTTTTTTGTAAATTTGATGTGCTGTACACTAAAAGCTTCATGGTTCCATTAATGAGAGTGAGAAACATGAGACACTGTGCCCAAGCCATTCTTGCATTACAACGCCTCTCAGATGATGAAACATGTGTTTCTATAACTCGCTTTCTTTGTGCTGCCATCCAATCACGTAATACTATGCACTTTATTTAAAACATGTGAGGCAGCTAGTGCCGGTGGGGATTATCACTTAGAAATGATTCAAGTATATTACTCATGTTTATATATTGAGTTTTTAACACTTTGTTGTGTTAAAGGTAATACTGTAATATTTACAAACAATGAATTGCTTTCAATGTTTTTTCTTTTTAGCTCTTATGGTTGCACTAATATTAAATTATTTGACATGAATTGCTTGGAATATGCAAGTGTAGTACTAGGCAAATACACCCATTAACAGGGCTGGCCACAAAGTAGGTTTCTGGGTTTATATAGCCTTTGTTAAACACTCAAATTATCATTGCCCAACCATTAGGAGTGGGTATTAAGACATGCGATTCTATTTTTTAAGTGTCAAATTTTAAATCGCATTATATTAATTGTATCATTTTATGTGTACTTTTATGGTTTCCTATGTATAAACCAAATAAAGATTTATAATGAATGAATGACTCTATAGGTGTGCGGGTTCGTGTATGAGTATGTGTATGGGTGTGTTTGTGACCCCTAAGTTAAATTCTAATATTCATTTTTATAACTTTACAAATAAACTTATTAATAACACATTACAAAACAATTTAAACCAAACAATTAACAAATTAACAAAATATAACTTATTCAGCTATTTACAAATACTGTTTTCTGCACAAGAACTTCAGGAAGCACAAAACAAAGTGACGTTTTGAAGCATCTTACAATAACATCAAGGGAAAAGATTTTTACAGATAGATGTCTGTACTGCAATACTTGCAGCAAGCAGTTATCCAGGGGCACTACACAAATAATTTACATGGGACAACTTCCATGTGGAAGCACTTAAAAACAACTCCAGAAAGTGGTCACAACTAAATGATGTGGGAGAAACTTGGTACAACAGGATAGTTCACATGTACAGAACCCTTGGGAGAACCACCATCAGCTGCAGCCATTTAATCCCACCCACATTCAAAAATGTAAGTGAGATGCTTACTCACTGTGTGAAATGCCATATGCTTGTCGCCATAAAAATATCCTCTGTGGGTGCATTTTTCCTTTTTTACTGTTCTCAGGTTGTATACTCATGCATCAAAAGTGATGTACTGTTGAATGAATCATCAATGGACACTCGGGAAAAAACAATCCTAACGATTGTACATAAAACTCACAAAATGTGGTTTTCTAACTCTGAGCTGTGCAGAATATATATGGGAAAACTTACATAACTTTTTCACACAAAAAAATTATAACATTAAAGACATCAAATTCAAAACACCAGGAGAACTTTGCTGTAGCATCTGTCAAATGTTTGCAGGTTCTTTAAGTGCAGATTTGAAATTATACTGTCCTTCATCTGCCACAAAGAAATCCACTTCTTTTCACAAAAAGAGTACCAAGCAAGAGGTGCTCGCTATATTCATATGCTGTTCTGGGAAAAAGATGCACCTACATTTGGAACAGACACAGATAAGTCTGTACTTTCTTTCATACAACAGTATATTATATATTCCAGAAGACACTGTGGAAAAAAGGATAAAGCAGCAAGTACTGAGTTTCCAATCACATAGATGTGGAAAGGTCTATCAGCAGAAATATTTAATTATTCTCTTAGCTCCCCGTTAAACCTTCATGTTTTTCACAGTCTGAAGCCAATTCCTTCTTCCCAGTTCTCTCTGAAAAAACAACAGTACTTTTTACAAGCATTTTAAAAGTACCCTACAAAATTCTCCCAGGGCTGCTGACAAAGTTTCTGAGTGCCCCTCTGTTTTAACCTGCACTCCTCAGGGATGAATTCATACATACTGACAAGGGCCTCCTTCATAATGAGATACCTCAACCTCATTCCCTTCTCTAGGGCCACTAGGGCACCCCTTCCATCACCAGGAATATGACTCCAAAGGCCAGCTCCTGAGTCCTCCTCAGAGATCCTATGTACTTCTAGAGCTATTTCATATTCCTGAAACAACCTGTCTATATCATCCCCATCCTTACAGTCAGACACCAAGTCTCTGAGTATATGGACTCTTTCTGCACTGGACACAGTAGTTATGCTCCCACCATTTTTGCTGGACTCTAACAGCTATTTGGCCTTCAAGTCCACCTTCTTGACAGTCACTTCATGAGTCAACAAGATCCTTTTCTCCTCCAAGGGGTCTCTCAGCCTCAGCTTCTCTGTCCTCTGCAGCCAGCTGGGCCAGCTGCAGCCTCAGGTCCCTCTCAGCCTGTCTGTCCTTGAGCTCCTCAGGTGACTGGGTTTGGGAGGAGACACTACTTCCTGTACTGAATCCAATAGGGAACGCTCCAACTGTGGGGGATCCCCTCTCTCCTCTGGAGCCTTAGCCCAGTCAGTCAATCAAGAATACTTTATTAGGCAACTCAATGCCATAAAAGTGAACATATCATACAAAAATACATTTCATTGACAGTTTTAAAAACCACAATTAAGATGAAAACATTCTTAATATCAGTCAGAGGGACGAGTTCTATTTACATGATATAGCAAAAGCATTATATAAAGTGCAAAGTGCGAAGATCAGCTACAACCAAATTCAATAGACAAGTGATCACAAGGAGTGGGCCCTATGATAAAATCATATAAAAACTAATAACAGTTAAAAAGTCATTTTTTTCCTGCACCTAATGGCTCCTGTTAAAAAACTTGCAACCCCAAAACAAACCATGGGGGAAGATACCATTTGAAGGTACAATAAGGCGGGTCTAACTTGTGAAAAATGACAATCTCTGAGTAGTGGTAATATGAATCTCTTACGTAATGAAACATAATAATCACAAAAGAAGATAAAATGAAGAGTAACCTGCTCAGAGAAATTGTCGCAAGGACAAGGTTTTAAAGTGCCAGGTTTTGAAAGACCTTGGGGGACAGTCAAGAGCCAGGGAACCATTTTCAGACGAAATCTGGTTAATAAAAAACGATGGAAGGGTTGCCAACGATGAGTAGATATGGTTGAACTTGGTCATACAAAGATAATGTAACATATCGCCTCACCGTTTGTTTTACCAACTCCTTTTCTTCCCTGAGTCCCTGGCGCTTAACCAGAAACTGAGGTTTGATATTTCTAATTTTGGGTTTATCCAGGGGTTTAGGGCTAAAAAATAAGTCAGGACAACCTAACCATTTTGTCGAGTCCATTATATACTTTAGCCAGGGGATGTGTTCAGCTCTGTCCAGCGCTAGGCAGTCAGTAATTATTATTTGATTTAGATTTATAATAGGGCTTGCCCAAACTCTCAACCAGCACAATAGGGGGGCTACCGCTATCTGGTCCGATATATATCCCACCCCTATTTCTTCATGTAGTATGTATGCAGGAGTGGAGGGCGGGACTGCCAAGAGCTTACGTAAAAACTTGTCTTCAGCGTGCTGACGTCCTTTCCTTCCTTATATCCCCATATATCACAGCCATAAGTTGCCATGGGGATACATTTTTCTTTATATATCTTCATCAGGGCCGGAATGGGTTAAGACCCTAATCTCTTGGCAAAATTTAATGTTGCCCCCGTCGCTCTAATTAGAGTATTCTTTTTTTGTGTGATTTGTGGGCACCATGACCCGCATTCATCAAAAAGTACCCCCAGATAGGGGAATGTTGGAACCTTTGTTAATTCGACCCCTTTACAGTAAAATGTCATCTTTTTTTGTGACTTTCCAGGACCGATCGACATAGTATGTGATTTCTTAAAATTTGTTGAAAGGTCTAGAGAGTCCATAAAAACTATAAAACCATCTAAAAGTGATTGAAGGCCCACTGCAGTTCTAGCTAATAAAATCGTGTCATCTGCATATAAAAGTGCGGGAATCATCTTGTCACCAAACCTAGGGATGTCTTTACAGCTGGCTGTTAGAAAGTCCCCTAACTTATTTATATATAGTGTGAATAAGAGGGGGGCCAGGATTCAACCCTGTCATACCCCTCTCTTCACATCCCAGGGGGTTGTCAGATCACCATTATTGTTATATCTGACAGCAGCTGTATTATTTTCATGGATAGTATATAAAAAGGCCACAAGCTCTGGTTCAAGCCCAGTCATTTCTTGGCTTCTCTCCCTCCTTCTCCGAGCCACTACCCTTAGGGTCCCTGATTCTAAGGTCAACTACAATCAGGATTCTCCCTTCACAAAAGTGCTGAAGTAGTCCTCTTAAAACTCTCCCTGTGGTGCAGATTGCATCCTCTCCCAAGCTCTAAGGGTGGAGTAGTATGTAAACTTGCAAGTGAGTAAATGAGTGTGTGAATAGTTTTATGGGTGTGTGACTGAGTGTTCCAGTCACTGTCTGGCTATTTGAGTGATGGGTACATAAGTGCTTTTATAGGAGTGCAACTGGTTTTCTAAGTGCCTGCCTCACTGTATGAGCATGTGCAAATTACATACTATTAAATTACATACTATAAGGAAGTACCTGCGTCTAATTTTAAACACATTCATTCATACTCGCGTGATAAAATTAATATATATTCGGTATACCAATTCATCTTTCTCCTTTCCTGCTCACTGTATTTTTAGTTACTATTCTCATATAAGCCCCCTTCTATTTTCCCTTGTAGTATAGTGTGTAGAAGCTACACATTTTCTTTCAGCTTACATACACTCACTATTTTTTATCTAAATATATGTTTATATACTATAGCCTTATCAATATACCTGTAAAACCGCTTTGCTGTTCTCTCAGTTTTCTTTCGATATCTGGTAACAACTGTTTTCAATCTACATCTACAGTCATAACTCCTGAAAACCACCTCCTCTCTCAAAAGAGAAGCTAAAATGGCTACCCTTCACCTTGTGCTCTTACTTATGCTACTCTAGTTAAAAAATTGCATGCTTCCTTTCATCTTTCATTTTTATTATACTACTTCTAAATGGTCAGTATTTCTTTAACCCTTTCCATATTTCCTGCGAAGAAGCCCAACTTCACAGTTTTTTTCCCACAAATCCACAAATCTGCCATGGTGCTCAGTGTGGCCACCCATATAAGTTGGCTGTGGCTCCGCTTGGTATAAATGGCTAAATTTGCACCCAAACACTCCGTATTCAGCATTTCTTCTATTAACACTTTCTCTTTAAATTCACACTCTAGTCTTTTTTGTTCCCTTCCCCCATGCTCCTGTAGCTCTCTTACCATGGTAACCGATTTTGAAACATTCCCTGCTAGCACTAGGTAACACGTTTAAAACACTTTCTGAGAGCAGTATGCTAACTTCTAAACCAACTGTAGCAGGTGTGTTTGAGTGTTTGGAATTATAAACATATGATAGCTCTAGTGAAAAACTTGGTACATGCTGATTGGGAATGTGATTGGGGGCTGCACATGAAGACTGTTGAGTCACTGATTACTGTGTTACACAAATTTGATTGCATAAACTACCTGAGATATGGGTCCTGGTATTTGGAAAGAGTGAAGAAGCTAGAGGTGGAACCCACACCTCTACAGAAAATTCATCCAAAGACATTTTGTGGGGAAAGACAGAGAGGGAAAGGTTCAATGCGGGGCTCCAAATATAAAACTGGAACAGACGATCCAGAGATCACAGAAAAGTTCCAAGGGAATTGTTGGTCAGACACATAAAAGTGAATATGAAATGTAGGAAAATCTGATATGATTTTCTGTATGGGATATTGTTGGTTTTGTCCCACAAACTACAAATGCTATGGATTTTTCATCAGGAGAAATGTATGGCTGCCCGACGATATGCCTATTATATAGTTGGAGCCCATATTTTTCCTTGCATTTTCCAATAAAATGCCATGTTAAAGCCATTGTCTTTTTTTTTTTTTACATTGATTGACTTTACAGCACAGGTAGATTATGTGATAACGTATTGTTCACCCGTAATCTCACAATGTACATTTTTAGTTAGTATATTGTGTTCGCTTGTGTCTGAAGCGCTCACATTCAACTCAGAATTTTTCTACGTTAGTGAAGGGCCTCCACTACCTGCAAACAAGGAACAGAGGTTACCCCTATTTTTGGGCTGTGCTCGTGAAATTCCGAGTTAGATGTCTGCGTTATGCTTGTGAGGCAGTGTAAATGCATAATACCAGGTGCAGGGTTGTGCTCGGCGTGAGCACACACATTCATGATGTTGTCCAAGGTTATCACCACAGGCGTATTAATGATGAAGTGTGACGTGTGAGAACAATGATTCTTTAATCCGATTTAATAACATGGGGCATATTATCAAGGGCAGTATCGTTGCTTTAGCGGCACATTTTGCCGATAAAGCGGCGATATTCTTATCGCCCTATTAACAAGGCGGCGCTAACATGCATCAGCGCATGTTAGCAGCCGATTTTCTAACGCTACGCATCTTAGCGATATACATCGCTAATGAGATGCAAAGTAGGCGTTCCTTACAATTACCTCATTGAGAAACGTCGCAAACACAACTTCGCTGTATTATCAACGCTGCCCTGGACCCGCGTAGCGATGAGAAAAGGCGCGCTAAGCCCCCATTAATGCATGATCCTAACGCCTGAATAAAACCTGACTTACCATTATTGCCTATGGGAGGTGGATTGCATGGTTAAGTACACACTCCCCTATTACCAAGCTTTTCATTAGCGCTGTGAAATCATCGCTGGATTTCACACGCTAATGAGGATTATCGCAGTCTATCGCTGGATTGTACTTCGCCTGTTAGCAAAGCGTTGCTAATACGCCGCTAACACGGCAATGTGATTCAGCGATAGAGGGCGATAATGTAAAACGCGCTAAACGCGTTTTGCGATATTTATCGCAGTTTGTAGATAATATGCCCCATGGTTCTACATTTTGATTTCAGCGTTTAGAATATCAAATGAGGCATACGTTCAGTGCAGTATTCGTAAGTAATCATTACTTAAATCAATCTTTACATGTTTTGCTGTTTTCACTGGTGCACCAAATAACTGAAATACACCTTGCCATTGGTTTTCATAGAAACCCACTAATCCGCAATTCTTTCCCCAGAAGACTGTTTAATAATTGTTAGGTTACATACACATTGTCTGATTTTTTTCTTGCCTGTTTACTCTTTGCAAATCATTCATATATTTTGCTAATGCATTTTTGACAACAGTATTGATTTCACTGCGGGGGTTACATCACGAGAAAGGAAGGAGACATTTAAATTAAAGAAATATAAATTATATTAGAAAAAGTCTTTTTGTAATGTATTTTAAATGAGACTTTTCATATTGATTACCAGTTCCAATTTACTGCACTTAGTAGGGCGTCACGGGCATGCTCCCTTTTGTTGGCTGATGAAGAAAAAGCGTCTTGGGGAACATCTCGTAAATTCGATGAACTCTAAATAATTGTTCTTTCCTAGTTTTACAGCGATCATTATCCGCAGACTTACATGTAAAAGGGATTGACCATATAGGAGAACGTTTGCATTCTTTTGCCTATAATAAAAGTTGAAATATGTCAGCCATTAATTTGTTTCTGAAGAACACCTAATGGATGTGAAATTAGAAACTTGTTACATATGATATAAAAGAACTGAAAAGAAGCACCGATTTTCAGTTTGGTAAACACGGGTGTTCAGCAGCAACGTTCTCAAAGGTGTTATTCAGTTAAGTTAGAGAGTCTGAGTTTTCAGGCGTCATATGTTATATAAGTATGGGGAGAGGATGTAGCCTAACGGCTAGGGCGGCCGATCTCAAATCGGGGGAACCGGCTCGAGTCTCGGCAATGTCTCTCAACATCCTGTGATTCTGGGCAAATCACTTAATCTAACCGTGTTTAACAAAAATGAATGTGTCCTTGTGTAAGCAACTGGTGCTCTGAAAAGCGCTCTGATACCCGATACCTTTGGGTCAAGTTCGCGCTATATAAAACTCTTGAACAAAAAAAAAAGTATGTACATTCTCTGGATGTTCAATGCACTAATAATAATAATGTTTACATTACTCAGAAGTAAATGGTGACCCCATTTCCTGGTCAGTCTTAGGGGAGCAAGGTAAAAATGAACGTATTATTTCTATAGGTAGTCCTCTAATTTCCTCTTGTTCTGTGCAAAACAATAACCAAGGAGCAGCCAGTGTGCCACCTTGCAGTTCCACTTTGGCTTAATATAATGTATTGGGGGATCATAGGCTGGGAAATGGGTGCAGCCTCCTCTTTACTACATACAAAACCCCCCAGATCCAAATGACACGAGAGGGAGTTCTTGAACCGGACCTGTATTCATAGCAAATTCGCTGATTTCATCAGCTTTAGTACTAGCATGCTGAAATAGGAATGGTATCATAACCCTTTAACTGTGCTTGAAAAAGGATTTGTTTGGGATTACAAACTACAGGGCCAGACTTCCAGCTGAAAAACGTGGGACCATTCTGATTCTGGAATGTTGCCCTTTTACAGCAGTGCTGCATGGGGGGATGAGAATGTGCTTACAACAGAATGCACTGTAATCTCCATATAGTACTGCTTCGAAAGGGCACCTTGCAGTCCTCACAACTCTTCCCTATTTTGTACTGCCGCCTAAGGCTAATATCTTGAAAAACCCTTTCAAGGGCTGACTGCAGTGTATAGAGCTTGAGGTGGTACAGAGTATAGTTTTTCACTTATTCGTGGCTCCTTCCTTGCACCTACGCACCCTCCCCTTAAGCCTCACACAGAGAGACTGACATTTCTTCTCTGACATCAGTATGACACCTCCAGCCAAGGAAGAATCTGCTGCAGTGGCCCCTCCCCCTGACCCTATTCATGTCACTGACCTCTTGGCAACACCTAGGCTGCTACTGGACTTTGTTCTATGCCATGCCATAGGCCTAATAAAAAAAGCCTATCATTTTTACTGACCTGCTACCATTATTCTGCTGCTGTTCCCTTTGCCATGCACCTGACATTGACATGACTCTATCACTATTCCAGTTCTGGTATTGCGATAGCTGTCGGAGGGGGTCACCAGCAGGACCCATACAGGAAGCTTGGGACACACCACCTGACATTGTGACATTGTACCTTTGGTCTCCTTATACATCACCGGCTGCTGTAAACTACTGATGTGCCCAACGCTCTCATTGGGATAGAATCTGATATTGTCACTGATACTGACCTCACTAATACCTGGTCCCTCTCATGGATACTCAAAGGTGTGTAAGAAGCCCCATTGTGGTCCGATTACATAGCCTGGCAAAAAGAGGTTGAAGTGGTGCCTAGCATTGTCATAACAATGCTTCTGCCCTCCGCTCACAATCTTCTGCAGCACAGAAGGCAGCTGCAGTCACTCTGATTCCCATGTGATTCGTCTTCTTTGGGGTATGATATGCATTTCTGCTTTCTCTGATGTACCTCTTCTGCATGTGTGTGTCTGTATATGTGTGTGTGTGGTCCTGAATTTGTGTGTGTTGGTGTGTGCATGCATGTGTGTGTGTGTGTAAGAGTTGTTTGTTCCTCTTTGCATGCTGCACTGACCCCTGCACCTTACACTGTCCCCTGCCCCCTGCCCCCTGGCTGCTACTTCTCATCATGCACATTCACAACTATGGGGCATATTCTTAAGGACTCATCACCGAGTTAACGGCACTTTAGCGCAGCAAAAGTGGTGAAAGAATTATCGCCCCATTCACAAGCTGGTGCAAACTCCCCACATCGCCAGTATACCAGCGATAGCTGCCGCAAAAAACATCGCCACGGATGAGTGAGACAACTAACGCTAACGATATGCAGAGTAGGGGTTCCCGTGCAAAAACACATGAAAACACCACTTCGCGATATTCTCAACGACCAGCCAGATCTTCGATGCGACCCAAAAACAGGTGATAAGGCGCGTTAGCAGCTGGGATTTAACACCTGCCTTCTGCTGGTGCTAATGCAAAAACAACAGTTGATGGACAGAATGCAGAACAATGTCATACATTCACCCCAGTACAAAGATCTGGGCCTAAATCCATCGTTTTTTTGCTCACCATGCCATTCCAGTTTGAACCCAGCCATATGCAAATCAGTCTTGACCCTGTGCCTCATGGGAACAGTCCAGCCCAAACTGCCAAACCAGGTCCTCCCTGGATTGGAAACAAGCATCCTAGGACCGGTTTCGGGGTTTCACCCCTCTTCAGCCAGAATAGCTTGGTTCCAGTGGCATGGAGAGCACGGGACCCACATCTGGGCATACCCGTCCCACTCAGGGTGACTAATGCAAAAACAACAGTTGATGGACAGAATGCATAACAATGTCATACATTCACCCCAGTACAGAGATCTGGGCCTAAATCCATCGTTTTTTTGCTCACCATGCCATTCCAGTTTGAACCCATGCATATGCAAATCAGTCTTGACCCTGTGCCTCATGGGAACAGTCCAGCCCGAACTACCAAACCAGGTCCTCCCTGGATTGGAAACAAGCATCCTAGGACCGGTTTCGGGGTTTCACCCCTCTTCAGCCAGAATAGCTTGGTTCCAGTGGCATGGAGAGCACGGGACCCACATCTGGGCATACCCGTCCCACTCGGGGTGACTAATGCAAAAACAACAGTTGATGGACAGAATGCATAACAATGTCATACATTCACCCCAGTACAGAGATCTGGGCCTAAATCCATCGTTTTTTTGCTCACCATGACATTCCAGTTTGAACCCATGCATATGCAAATCAGTCTTGACCCTGTGCCTCATGGGTACAGTTCAGCCCGAACTACCAAACCAGGTCCTCCCTGGATTGGAAACAAGCATCCTAGGATCGGTTTCGGGGTTTCACCCCTCTTCAGCCAGGATAGCTTGGTTCCAGTGGCATGGAGAGCACGGGACCCACGTCTGGGCATACCCGTCCCACTCGGGGTGACTAATGCAAAAACAACAGTTGATGGACAGAATGCAGAACAATGTCATACATTCACCCCAGTACAGAGATCTGGGCCTAAATCCATCGTTTTTTGCTCACCATGCCATTCCAGTTTGAACCCAGCCATATGCAAATCAGTCTTGACCCTGTGCCTCATGGGAACAGTCCAGCCCGAACTGCCAAACCAGGTCCTCCCTGGATTGGAAACAAGCATCCTAGGACCGGTTTCGGGCTGGCTGTGGGCAGAGGTGGGAACCAAGTATGTGTGAAGGAGGCAACTCACCCATGAAGAAGAATGTACACAATGCCAAGTGGGGTGGTGATGTGCTGGACAGACCACTGAATGCAGAGCACAGACATGTCCATGTGGACATATACTGCAGGTGTGTGTAGTGTTGTGGACAGTGGACGCAACCATGTCACCTCAGGCAGTGGGGAAGACCTTGGAAATGTAGCTGTGCCGTCCCCCCTGTAAGCGTAAGCGCAGTGGGCTGGGCTGGCATACGCCACTCCAGCGTAGGAGTGCTGATAAAAAGGCCGGGGCCCTGGGCGTGGTTCTCTTCCCTGATGGGCAACGCGTCTGCCAGGGCGGCGCACACAAGTGCAGAATGTGGGGAGAGGTTGGAACCAAGTATGTGTGAAGGAGGCAACTCACCCATGAAGAAGAATGTACACAATGCCAAGTGTGGCGGTGATGTGCTGGACAGACCACAGAATGCAGAGCACAGACATGTCTATGTGGACATATACTGCTGGTGTGTGTAGTGTTGTGGACAGTGGACGCAACCATGTCACCTCAGGCAGTGGGGAAGACCTTGGACATGTAGCTGTGACGTCCCCCCTGTAAGCGTAAGCGCAGTGGGCTGGGCCGGCATACGCCACTCCAGCGTAGGAGTGCTGATAAAAAGGCCGGGGCCCTGGGCGTGGTTCTCTTCCCTGATGGGCAACGCATCTGCCAGGGCGGCGCACACAAGTGCAGAATGTGAGGAGAGGTGGGAACCAAGTATGTGTGAAGGAGGCAACTCACCCATGAAGAAGAATGTACACAATGCCAAGTGTGGCGGTGATGTGCTGGACAGACCACAGAATGCAGAGCACAGACATGTCCATGTGGACATATACTGCTGGTGTGTGTAGTGTTGTGGACAGTGGACGCAACCATGTCACCTCAGGCAGTGGGGAAGACCTTGGACATGTAGCTGTGCCGTCCCCCCCTGTAAGTGTAAGCACAGTGGGCTGGGCCGGCGTATGCCACTCCAGCGTAGGAGTGCTGATAAAAAGGCCGGGGCCCTGGGCGTGGTTCTCTACCGTGATGGGCAACATGTCTGCCAGGGCGGCGCACCTCACCCTGCCACGAGTCTGCCGCTGTGACCTCCAGACTCCGCGACACAGGCCCCCAGCGCATCCAGCGGCACAGCAACACGGAGTCATGTGTGTGCCGGATACTGCCTTAGTCCTACACTGCGGTCAGCAGGTCCCACAATTCAAATCGTGCCACATTTCTGTCTATGGAGGAAACCACTAGTCAACAGACATTGCCCCCAGTGTGGCCCGCCCGGACGACGCATCGTCGTTGGCTGTGCACCTGCTAAGCGCTCCAGGTGCCACTGACCCTGTGCAACACAAGCCGACGCCACGTGGCAATATTGAGGCAGAATTCAGTAGGCAAAAAACATTGCACCCAGTGCGACCCGCACGGACGGCCCATCGTCGTTGGCTGTGCACCTGCTGAGCGCTCCAGGTGCCACTGACCCTGTGCAACACAAGCCGACGCCCCGTGGCAATATTGAGGCAGAATTCAGTAGGTGAAAAACATTGCACCTAGTGCGGCCCGCACGGACGGCGCATCGTCGTTGGCTGTGCACCTGCTGAGCGCTCCAGGTGCCACTGACCCTGTGCAACACAAGTCAACGCCACGTGGCTGTGTGCCCTTGCTGACCCCTGCCTCCGGCCTACACTGCGGTCAGCAGGGCTCGCAAATCAAATTGAGTCTTAATTCATTTATGGTAGAGTCCAGTAGGCAACAGACATTGCTTCCAGGGCGGGCCGCCCGGACGACGCATCAGCGCAGGCCGCACACCCGCCGAGCGCTCCAGGTGCCACTAACTGAGTGCACCACAAGTCATCGTCACGTGGCTGTGTGCCCTTTCTGAACGCTGCCTCCAGCCTACACTGCGGTCAGCAGGGCTCGCAAACCAAATCCAATCCTGACCTGCAAGGACACGCCATCATCGCTGGCTGCACACCCGCCACCACCGCCAGGACCACCTCCAACCAACAACTGCCAGAGTTGGAGGAGTCTCACAGCCAGCCTATCTAAGTTGCTCACACCTGTCTTGGATGCCATCATCAGCTTGATACCCTGCTCAGCTCTTCAGGTGCCACTAACTCAGTGCACCACAACACATGGACCCCTCATGATTGAGTTTTGTGCTGTGGACAGCGGACGCAACAATGTCACCTCAGGCAGTGAGGAAGACCTGGGACGATGATGATGAAGATGAGGCAGGTGTACCACACCCCACTGCTGCTGCCAAATCATTAA
Source organism: Calotriton arnoldi (assembly GCA_963921515.1). Taxonomy (NCBI): domain Eukaryota; kingdom Metazoa; phylum Chordata; class Amphibia; order Caudata; family Salamandridae; genus Calotriton; species Calotriton arnoldi. Next base: position 59,856 of record CAWUFW010007498.1, on the reverse strand, counting down.
CAATTCCTTCACATGAGCATGCTCAGCTCTGGTGCCCCTACCTCAGTGCACTGCAAGTCATGGACCCTTTATGATTGAATCTGTGTGTGTGATCCGATGATCACTGTTCTAGTTGTTGCCAGCACCAACCACTCCCTGAGGGCTGGCTCACACTCACCCCACACCCATCCAGCACAGGCGTCACTGGACATGTGACCCTGGTAATAAAAAGTGGCCGGGCGCACGTGCCCGTAGCCAGTTCAACTATCTATCTAAGTGTGTCCGTGTGGTCATTATGTATGCATGATGGGCCAGGACCCTACCACATTACATTGTGCTGTGGACAGCGGACGCAACCATGTCACCTCAGGCAGTGGGTACGACCTTGAACCAGTAGCTTTGTCGTCCCCCCTGTAAGCGTAAACGGAGTGGGCTGGGCTGGGCCGGCATACGCCAAGCCAGCGTAGGGGTGTGAAGGATTTCCCCGGGGCTCTGGGCGTGGTTCAGTTCTGGCCTGGACAAGGAAGTAACTAATGAGTGTGTCATTGTTGTAGTGTCGGCGCCACCCAGTCCGCAATCGACAATGTTGCAATGTAGCATGCACCCGGAAGGCGGCCTCGCACGAACGGGGAAATGAAGGAGCGCAAGACTGTTCGGGGTCTTGGCTCATACATGCCAAGTGTTGTGTGTATCTGTATTGCCGCAGGATGAGCCAAATGCCTAGCCTTAATCGCAGCGCGAGTTCAGCCAGGCATGAACTCTACGTCTGTGTCCTCCCTATCCTTCCCACAGGCCTACACTCACGTGGCCGCCCACCTCCAACGGCCAACATCACAGTGTTGTTGTCAGGCTTGTGGACATGCGCAGACAGGCATGGTGTGCCGTAGGAGTGCCAGTGATGCAACCGCGCAGTGCACACAAGTAAATAGGCTCGGGGGAGGGAGGAGCAGCTGTGAGGCAACGTTACACACAGTGATGCCGCTCATTTGCCACATGCAAGACATGTCGAACATGAATCCCAAAGTTGCACCCATCCCACCCCACACCCAACAAGCCACTTCACAGTTCCTGAATGAAAGCAGATGAGAAACTAACATTAGGGATGAATGCTCCTTTGTCTGAGCTATCAGGCAGAAGCACATCTGCACCTCCGACCTCGGAATTGCATGTGCCCGGCACCCCCTGATAGATACTATAGCAGCTGATGACGACTCTCACACTACGCACAGCCCGACGAAAGACCAACGTATACACACCCCACACACAGAAGTCCTTGCTCGAAGTTATCTTGCATGGAATGGCCTTCACACTTACTCCCACATTAACCCAGGCGTACAACCGTTGCACACTAAAACAACTCATTGCTCCAAGCTGTGGCATTTCATCCACAGAACTGGCGCAGGTCAGAACAGTGCCACTTCAACCAGAGCCACCAACGCAATGGCAGACCATCCCGGACACTTGCACAACCCCTGTCACGTGGAACTGTACCGTGCACGTATGCTGCATTTACTGGGGGCACTGCCATTGGTAGTGCTGCGGATCAGTTACCGGCTGAGCTTCCGCCTTGCCAACGTCACCTGCGTGCAGCCTGTGTTGCATTGTCGCTCGTGCATATTCGAGTGGTCCATGGATGTCTGCCTACCCAGCAAGACAGTAGCCGAACTGGATTTTGACATGTGTGTGCGCCCCCTGTTGGCCCACGACCATGAGTGTCACCGTGACACCCGTCTATAGGATGCCTGGATACTTGGCATACATGCTGGCAGCTGTACCTGGGAGATTGCAGAACTCCTCATGTGCAGTGAGCAAATTGAGCCGCTCCCCTATTGGGCTGTAGTGCTAATTGGTGAAAGCGGGTGGACGCAGCACATCTGTCTGGACCTGCTAATGGTTAGCCTCGCCGTCCTGTTCGATGAAGTCGACGACGACCTCATGTTGGAAATGATTGCCTACGAAGCTGCACTAGCTTTCATGGACGTGTAACTATGTACCTGCAGACACAACAGTTTGGAACACATTGCACATGTCCCGACACCTTGTTGGAACTTGGGGTTCTGGTCACATCTCCCACGACGACAGTGGACATGGCTGCATTCGCCTGGACTCCGAATACATGAGCGGACAACAACACGGATAAACACACACCTGTGAATGGTGCGGCACTCCCCCGGAGTGGACAGCGGTGCTTGGCAATGTTCCTTGTTCTGACATACTGCTGCATTGGTCTGCATGTTGTGGCACTTATCTTGGCTGTACTGACACGCATATGCTAATAAAGTCTACGCACCTTCACTTGTATTCAACTGTGATGAGTGTTGACTTGCATGACAATGTGTGTCTCACTGCCTATCTGGGTCACAGCCATACATGCATTACTACACCATCAGGGATGTGGGGTTGTACTGGTACATTATCATCTCACAGTTTTCTGCTATGCCACATGCGAATGGCCATTTTCCACACACAAGTGGCAGCAGTTGTGTCCTCTGTTCTGTTGTGCTGGTGTTGCTGTTCGCTCGACATTGTTGTAAATGTTGAGGTGCTCTGATTCTTATGTGTGTGTGCTGCATTGTAGGTCAGTTGCCCCTTCAGCTCTGATTTGGCTGGCCCTTATCCCTTTCAGGCGGTGTGGCTTTCACATCTGTGCTTATGCAGTGCTGTGATGTTGCAGACTTGGGTAACTTGGGCTCTTGGTTGGTGTTGTGACTCTTGGCCATGGTTTGTCCGCAGATGTGCTCTACTTAATTGTGCATGTGTGCCATTGTGCCCATCTCCCCCCGTCCCCCCAGTCCCTGGTGGTTACTCACCCTGTTGCTGTTGTGTCGGGTCATGTTGAGCAGTGTCCGGTCCCCCAACTCCTGTCACCGTCTCCCCACTGATGACACCATTTTCTCCATCTCATCCAGCTCCTCCTGTGGCGCGGGACTCCCACCGCCAGTCTGCATTGCTGCCTTCTGGTTGTCTGTGAGTTTCTGCTTGGTCTTGCGCTTCACATCATTTCAGCACCTCTTGACCTCGTCCATTGTCCTCCTCAGCACTCTGACTGCATTCGCCTTGTCCAGGATGGGCTGCCATATTGTATTTTTTGTTGCCAATGACACAGTGGAGGTGACGTACAGTTGTTTATGGTGTTCTATCACCTCCGTGATTAGGATCCTGTTTTCCTGCGGACTGAACCGCGTCTTCCTCTTCTTCTTCTCCTTGCCCTTCCCTGACCCCGAGGTCCCAGGCTGGTCCTCCGTGGGGCTTGTGGGGTTCTGGTTGTCCTCTGTGCTTGCTCCGGCTACCTCCATGGTGCTTCGCAGTTGTTTGTGTTTTGTGTTGCCGCTTTTATTGTGCTTTTTGCAGCCTGACTTGTGGGACTTGCAGGCCTGGAGCTGCTTCTCGCTGGATTTTTTATCGCAGTTGGGCACATCGCAACTTTTTTCACGTTCGGGTTGAGATTTTTATCGCCGTCCCGGTAGTGTTATCGCGGACATTTGCCGCGTTATCGCATGTTACCGGCGTGTTGTGAATGCCACGTTAACACGGGGTTATTTTCCCGCGATAGACGGCGATATGAAAACTTGCGTTAACCTATTTTGGCAATGATTATCGCACGTTCTTGAGAATATCCCCCTATGACATTTGCCTTTTTTTCCATCCTCCCCACTTGGCTATGCACTTGCTGTATGTAAATTGCATTTTCTCATCTTTTCCACCCTGCAATGCCTATGTCCTGGATCATTCATCCTTGCCCCCAGCAAAAACTGCTCCCGGCCACTGATTAGCATTTGATTTGGTGTGGAAAGCCACTTAGGAGCAAAAAATAGGCTAGCTTGAATGAGCGGAGATGACTTCTCTGAACCTCACTCACTATGTAGTGTGGGGGCTGTGAGCATCCTTTTCGACATTACAGTGCCAAATGATGCTTGAGTGTCAAATCCTGCTTGATATGTTTGCTGGGTTTACATAAAACACTTTGGGGAGCACTTGAAAGGCAGAGAACAGTATGGCAAGATAATTCTTGTGTATCCCAAGCTGGTTGCTGATGAACCCTGCTTTGTCCTGTAAGACATCTGTCTCTGAGTTTTACATATAACGTGGGGTGCACTTGAAAGGAAGGGAAAAAGGATGCCAATACAGTTCTTGAGTATCCACTGTCTGGTTGCTGGAAAAGCCTAATTTTGTTCTATCATATGTCTGTCTCTGGGTTTATTGTGCATACAGTGTCTGATTCAAACTGGATTTCAGTGTGAGTGCGGGAGGACACTCATTAGGTTTACTACAGTTAAGTCCTACATACACCCCAGCCCATAGAACCCAGGTTTAGTGTAGCCAAAGATTTGCACCATCTTCAAAATGCCCAAAGTGGGTGGAGGGGGCCCTGAAAACATGTACACAATTGGTTAGGATGTGCTCAGAAGTCATTCCTATGCAGTAGCTTCTACCAGGTATAAATGTGGCACCTCCGGGTGCCCACTTCGTAACACTCCTTGACCTGAGGAAGAACAAAAGAGGACTGGAACTGCTGTCTGTGACCTGAGAGCAGCCCCGAAGTACCGGACCTGGTCTCTATTCTACCAAGGACAAAGAAGTGGACTCCAAAGGTACATTCATCTGTGATATGGCACATTAAAATCTGAAAGTCCCTGTGGTCTAAAGAGCCATGGTTCCCATATTTGACATTGAATCAGGCAACTATCCTGCAGGAAAGAGTACTAATGATCCTTACATCTCCATTAAACAGACTTCCATTAAGGAACTGAAACTTTTTGTATAAATAAACTCCCTATAGTAATGAATTTATGATAAACAAGATCAGTAGAGTGATTAGGTCGCCAAGAGCCCGAGATCGAATAAAACACTACATCACATGATCAATAACACAACAAACACTGAGCCTAACATGGGCAGAATTACATATATGTTGATAAATCAGTCAGATTCCTAAAGTTACACAAACAAGACAAGTATTGTGCCATCTTGAGCTGTTAATTCCATCATTGTAAAGTTGATTTAAATGAGGGTACTAGATCCAATCTGGAAATAGTACTTTTAACAACAAGATCAAATGTATGTGATATTACAAACTGATTGGTGCTGGGCACTAAATACCACGAATGGCACAGATAAGACATAATCAGGGGATAAATTAAGCTGTCCTACCTGAGTTGTATTGCCATAAGAAGGCAATTTTGCTGTTTTTGTGAAAATATCACATAACAGTGGTACCATAGGTGTCAATGCCAGTTTCACCAACATATGCAGTGACTTGACAGGCAATGGTATGGATTACATTTACTCGGCAGACAACCACAGGCCACAATTTGACATAAGGACATTAGTGGTGGTCAAGGGAATGCAATTAATAGTTACTGAAATTATCTGCACACCAATGTGGTAAATTGCACATCTTGGAAATCATTTGTCACACACATTTGCTGAGTGTATGCTTAGGGTTTGCTGACATCAGTGGTGGTTAAAACAAGGATGTATGTTGTGTTTGAACAACATAGCCATGAGTCTCACAAAAACTATCTGAATATATCAATATGGGACATGCATTGCATTCGATAGGAAATTAAAGACCAACACTGATGTACACATGAATGTGCCAAGCTAAGCAGTACTGTTCATTCATAAATATTAAAGGATACTTGCCAAGCTCTTATTGGCAAATCCACTTGTCATTGCAGGCAGGACAACATCATTAAAGTCACTGGTAGGTGGTTGAGGGTATGACATTGCAGGTCCCGCTAAGGTGAAAGAGACAGACTACATGTGATTGCTTCATGTTTGGTTTCACACTGTGGGGCAGTGTAAAATGTGCACAGACAGACTTGGGTGGTAGGAGACCTAGTAGGGAAAGTGAACATATCTTGTGGCACTTATCTCTATTGTGTGGTAGAACTGACATTGCTGTGACACCTACCTGCAGGGTCCGGGGTTAGGCTATTGTGACAGTCCTGCCTGTGCCCTTGCTAATGAAGGGTGGTCAATGTCTTGAAAAGGTGCATTCATTGTGTTTGGGAATGGTAAAGGTTATGATTGTTGACGTGAGTTTGTTGCTTCTCTGTGGAGTTGTGGTTTATCAGTCATAACGGTGCAACAGTTGTGGGGTGAGAGTGCATAGTGCTGAATGTGTTTGATGGTTTGTTACAGAATTTCATGGCCTAAAACTATTATCCTAAATATTTATTACAAAAAGTTTGTTACATTGGAATTAGTAGTAGAAAATCTATAGCCAACGGGTGATATTTTTTAAACAATGATTAGGCAAGGATATTTATGTCATAAAATGTTTTTGCTGTTGATATTCAGACATCCTTGTATGAGTGGTAGGGATTACTGTTGCTTGTGAGCATTGTGAGATGTGCAGGGGCTGACATATGTGGCTACAAGGTTCTTAAGTGCACCTTACCTGGCCTGAAATGGTGGTTTCTGGAAAAAGCAGGCTTTGCAGATGGGTGGGATATATAGGGCTAAGGCTATGCTGAACCACAAAGGTGAGACTGAGATATGATCCAGACCCTCTACTAGGTAATACAGCGGCCACATGTTCCTGTCAAGCTTGTCTTTAATATGCCTTCTAGTCATTTAGCCTTTTCAAAGTCACCTACTGTGCGTACTTATAGATCCAATGCATTTGGCCAATTGGTGAAGCTCTGGCAAATGGCCTGCTTCTCCTTCATTGAGAGTTTAATTTACCAAAGTGGTCAAAAATATGATAACTATTACACCTACATTGTTTACCAGTTTTACCCACAACCTATGAATGTTTCCTGTAATAGCAGTGCATTCGTCATTTCAGTCATGCCTGTTCACTGCCCCTGATTTACATAGTCCCAAGAGGGAAGGGGGAGGGAGGGGCTAACATACTTCTGCACTTAGATATAAATCTCCATCTGGTTTTTGTGAATGCATATATTTGAAGACATATACACAGCCGTAGACATATTTCTGCTTGTGCATATGTTTCCAAATATACATTTGCTTTCGTGATTTAGACCCAATATATTTTTATAATTTTTGCAGTCTTGTTTTGTTACACATTGTCATCCAGGCATATACATGTAAGCTATCGTGCTGATAAGTGTAATGTTCTATCCATCACTACATGTCAATAAACAGACATCTTGTACAAGTCCCTGTGGAAATGATGCACATTTGTGTGTAAAGCTGCAATTAACTGTCTTTCCAGCAAATCAAGCAAAGGGTGCAGAAATGTTTTATATTCATTATTGCAATTGCTAAGCATCATAAAATATCATATTAAAACATAGCATAACATTAATTAAGAAAATATACATCACTCCGAATTGTATGCATACTCATAGCAACTTGCACTTAAATTGAATTGATTTTGTTCAAAAGCATATAAGTAAAACATGTCGTCTTATGTGTGAGCTAATTATCCCAGAGCTGAGTCCTGTGGAGGATGAGACAGTTGCATTGTCTGATTCCAGCAGGATGAAATTGGTGTTCCATTTTCACTATGTTAATAAAATGAGTGTCAACTTAAATTGCATATTGAAATTGCATAGACCATGTTTTACAAAAAGACCTTTGACCACCTGTTCTGCATAACTGCAATGCTTCCTGATGTTTTTGTCGTGATTATTACTTTTATTATTAGTATTATTTTTAATTGTTGTTATTTTTGTTAATAAAAATAAAGATAATATTAGTAGTAGTGACAATGTTGCTAGTAGTCATAATAGAATTATCACCAGTTGTAACAATACTACTAGGCGGTCGATTACGATGCCGTAGGAAGCGGCACAGACCCTCCGTCGAAGCCGTTCCTACGGCATCGTAATCAGCAGTTTGGATTCATTTCTGACTTACCCATTTGGATGGAGTCAGTCGGAAATGAATCCAAACTGGATTCGTTCATTCGGAGAGCCCGTCTGCCATTCGGAAAGCCTCTCAAGGGTGTCTCTTTTCGCCCGAGGGATTACATTGTCGGATTCCGACAGCCTTTCTGTGACGGCCTTTCCGACACAGAAAGGCTGTTGGAAGTCAACTTCGGGGGGCCCCCAGCAGGGCCCCCATGGGTGCAAGGCCTCCAGGTGACCTGTTGATCCCTGCACCCCGTGGCAGGCACCTTGAAGTGCCTGCCACGGGTGCAGGGATGAACTGCACCTCTTCTCTTTACAATGAGAGCATGCATTCCGGTCGGAATGCATGCTGCCTTTGTAAAGAATAGGACTGCGACTGAACAGTGTTCGGTCGCATCCTAATTGCTGGGTTGGGACCGCTGACAGGAGGTCGGTCGGTCCAAGTACCCAATCGATGTCAGACGGACTCAGGTCCGCCCGACATTGAAATCGGGCCCAGAAAGTAGTAGCAAGTAGTAGTGCAACAGCATTCGTAGTATCATCATCAGCATCATGTATGGTAGCTAACTCCCACATGTTCAGTCTATAGTGATATTTAGCCTCTCCTGCAACCTCATAATATGTATTACCATGAATGACAGCACATCAGTATGAAAGGCATTCACAAACAAAAGTTAGTGTGAAAGTGATAACATTCTTGGCTAATAAATGAAAGTTAATAGCTGCATAGACAAACCCAGCTATCGAGAAGGTGTGCTTATTCTGTATTTCTATCTAAATTAATTTCAAGAATATTAGACTCAGGCTTCTAATCAACATATCTCAACCCTGAGGAGATATTATTCCAAGTAGTCATTATCCTCTTGCTTCAAAGATAACTGCTGAACAAAAGCACTTCTTTTGTACTGCTTGATCTAGGAATTATTTGTCCCTCAACCTACCATAGAATTAGCAATCTGCTGCATCCCTATGGGAACTAACGTCTAGTAATATTGGTTAAAGTATGATTTAGCTTTCTACTATTGCACATGATCAAAAATGTGAAGCACTTCGTGGTATTTAAGCCTGCTTTAGTCACAGATATTATGGCTCCTATAATCATTCAGTTCCACAATTATGCCATTCATTTGCATCAAAAGGCAATGTCGATTTAGTAAGCAGTAGAGTGGAAGCTGGGAATTTCAACTGAGATAAGAGTTGAATAAATCTGATAATGTCATATGTGAAAAGTGCTTATCACCTTTTCCATTAAGACATTTTAATTTAATAATGAACATGTAGAATTTGCAGCCATTATATTCCATAGTTATTATGTGAGCAGTAATATGTCATTTGTAATCTGTCATATCAAAAGTGACTCTCAAGGAGAATGCAGCCTTCTTCCTAGCAATACTATACACTGCTTTCGCGTTCTGACATCTTTTAAAAATAAAGTGAAAACATGCATGGAATACAATTCTAACAAGTGCTAGCAAAATCAACCAGTCTGGAATTGTCTGCCAGCATTCTGGCTTTCTCAATGCTTACTTTGCAATAGTTTTTACAAAACATTTATGTGGCACCTTCCAGCTCTTCCACAATAAGAATAGAAAATACTGGAAAAAAGTACATATATTTTTTTCGTCTCAAAAATAACCCATTGCCATAGTAGTCCTTGCACTGAAGGGAACTACTTTCTGTGCAGGAGTGCTCATTGTAAAAGAGCAGAATGCTGTCACTCACAGCAAAGTTAGCCAACGACTGAAAATAGTTGACCCATTTCCTCATGCACTATGCTGTACTGTGCGTACCAAAAATGTGAATGACATAAATAAGACCTGCCTGAAAGTCCTTGTAAAGATTCGTCAAATGACGCCATAGATATAGGCAAGTCAAAAAACGCTATTCCTATGAAAGCATGGTCCTAACTATACCTACCTACCGTCGACCGCCAGTAGGTGACACACACACACACACACACACACACACACATACACGCACACACATGCACGCACACACACACACACACACACACCTACACACACACACACATGGCTGAATGACCCTGCAACCAACTCCTAATTGGCAGCCATCCCCATGGCAAGATGTATGGCCCCCTCACCAAGCCTCCTTTAGGGACCAGTGAACCCCACCCCTGGGTTATTTTACTTGATTAAGGAGAAGGGAAGTGCAGCCTCCCTCCTCAAGCCTCTACAGGCTCAGTGGACCCTATCCCCCTGTGCCTCCTTCTTTAATAAGGGGGAGAGGTGCACAACCCTCCTCCGAAGCCACTACTGGCCCGGGGTCCTCAATCTCTGGGACCTTTACTTTTTAAAAAGGGTAGTGGGCACACAGCCTTCCCAAGTCACTATTGACCCTGGGGAATCCCAACTCCCCTGGGCATTTTGTTTTCATAAAGGGTAAGCCACTTTGAGTTCTGAAGACCAAATACACCGGGTCTGAAAAATGTATGATTCGGGGAGGAGGGCCGTAACATCCCTCCTGGAGCCAGCAGAGACCTCAGGAACCCCATCCCCTAGGGCCAAAAACATTTATATTATGGGAGGGGGTGCATGGACCCTCTCCGCAAGCCCAACTGGAACCCAGGGGCCTCATTTCCGGGGGCCGAATTCATTATAAGTGGGTGCCCCAGCACCCTCCTGTGGAACCCACAAAAATAACATTGGGGGTTGCGGTGGGAGGCACAGGCCCCCATGGCTATGTTGAGTGGGAGCCTAAGGGCCCCCATGGCTGTGTGGGAGCCAGCATTGCTCACTTCCGGCAGGAGCAGCTGCTTCTGCTTGCTCCTGCCGGATGGGAGCAATCAGAGTTTCCCTGCCTGCAAGAGTGTGGGCAGGGAAACAGAAGTGTGCTCCCACACAGTGGGAGCATTTTTGAAGCTATCTCTGGGTGAGAGTACACTTCTCACCCTGCCAATGATCCTGCGGGCAGAAAAAACCCCTGTGTCCCAGGGTAGGCTCCCTGGGACACAGTTAAGGAGGCAAACTAAGTGGATAGGGTCCCCAGGGCCTTGTAAGGTTTGGAGAGGGAGATGCATGCACCCCTCCCTCCCCTCTACTTATTGTTTGGCACCAGTGGATGGGATCGCCAGGGTAAATTTGAGCTGTGAGAGGGGGGACGTGCCCACCTCCCCTAAAAATACAGTGTTTGTCCCCAGGGGATGGGGACCTCGATGCTGCTATAGCCTCAGGGAGGAGTATGCATGCCTCCTCCCCTTTTTTAAAACTTGGCCCCTGGGGAAGGGGTGCTCAGGGCCCAAACATGGATTCGGGGAGTGGGGGTCCCACTCACGCTCCCTCTTCAAATAATTTTTAAAAATGGTGGGCGGCCATTTTCTTTTTTTCACCAGCAGGATTGCAGCCTATACAGCTGCATTTTTTTTAATTTTTGAGCCTGAAGCCTCCCTCTGCAACCCCCCCAGGGGCTAGGAGGCAGTGTATCCCTACCCTGCCTCCCAATGTCTTTTTTAAATAAAAATTGCAGGACAGGGGACTAAGTCCCCAGGTCCTGTAACAGATTCCAGCCACATTTTTCTTCATGTTGCTGGCAGTCAATCAAAGAACTCGCTTCGGCAGAAGCATGTCACCTTTGAGAGCTAATTGGCACAAGGGGAAAAAACCTGAGGCCAAACGGAATGCTCTATTTTTAAAAATTGGGTTTGAGGACCCAACAACGACAAGACAGAGGTTATGCCATTTGGCAACAACACTTTTAGTTGGAGTGAGAGCTGGTGGTATCGGGAATTGAGTGAAACCCGAGTTATAGAACTTGCCATTGTCCTGGACACCATTCGGTCGATGGCCATCAAGTCACTGAGATAACCGCTTTCTGCTTAAGCATCCTCAAAATGCTTACTATGGTTGCTCATTGACCTTTGTAAATTATTGGCCTGATCCTTAGCCACCAGTCGTCTTGATAATGGCAGTTCCCTTCATTCCAGCATTCCTGCCTACAACACCAAAAGACACCAGACTATGCAAAATGTTGCAGTCCAGCTGATACTCAGTTTGCCAGCCCGCATTTTAAGTGTGCCTTCGCTGAGAACCCTACTTTGGCTAGCTATTCCTAAAGAAATAGTCTTCAAACTGTTATGCCATACCTACAGAGTCGTACATAGCACAGGGCCTCGATAACTAGTAAACAGACTCAATTTTCAGCAACCCTCTCTTCATCTCTGTTCCTCCTCCCAGGTGATATTCTCTATCCGCTGTCTACAACTCACCAAAACAGGAGGACAATCCTTCCTCCTTTCTGTCAACAACAATTGAAATATACTGCTTCTGTCCCAGTGGAAAAAAATCTCAAAACGTACCTATTTTAGTCAGCTCTCTTTGCTCCAGGTTATCTTACTTTCTCTATTTCACACTAGTATACCCTGCTGGGTGATTGTATATGCTACCAAACCACTTAAAAAACATAATATACCATAACTGTGGAAATAAATGCAAAACTACACCCCACCAACAAATGTTATTTAAAACGTGTACTAACGAAGACATGTTTGTTAGTACAATGCAAAGGTCAAATTCCTTGTTATTACTCCCTTAAAGAAAATAGTAAAGAGAAAGTGAAATGTTTGCTGCCTCTTTCAAATACTTTAAACAGAAAATCATGTGATTTGATGTTTATTTCCGTTGTTAAGAGAAAGGGACAACTAGGCCCAAATGGAGCTTCAGATCATGGCCTTTTCCAACACTCAAAAATGGCAATAAATAGCACCCTCATTATTTACTCATTACACAGAAAAAATATTTCTTTTGATAGCCAAGTTTTTCAAAAATTCTACATTGACAAGTAGATATTTAATTATGTTTCTACACCTTTTAGTACAAACAATAAAAGAGTATAGAGCAGCAGCATTTTACTTACTGTTTTCACTAAATATTCCTTGTTTAGGAAAAAACTAAAAGACTATTTGCTTCAAAATAAACAATTAATGTAAAAAAATATGAACTGGTAACATGTCGAATATTGACCAATATTACCATCTCAATGCTATGAGGACATTTGCAAAGCACTCAGCCTACTGTCTCATGGATTATAATGTCATCATACCCCCACCCCCACACACACACATTTTTCACATTTTAGAGAGTCGCTGACAGGTACTCTGTGATTATGGCTACACCACACTAGGCCTAAGTGAAATTCACAGAATTTCAGTTAGTTGAATCACGCAGAGTTACATAAAGTGGGTGGAAAATGTAGGTCACGCTGCTCGTGCTCTGATTTTAGTGCCAGAGGCTGTTCCGCTCTGATAATTCAGCGTGAATGTGAGATGTCTATGGGGCAAGCAGACATGTCTGGGGGAAACTGAGGCAGTTGTAATGTCCTCTGTCAGCATGTCCATCAATCAGGCCCCCAGTCATCACAAAGGAAGGGACTTGATCCTACTCACCCCAATGTGCGAACTTTTTCCATTAGAAAAAAACTAAAATGTTTAATGCAAAATAGGCCAATACTGCAACTTCAGGTCACCCACAATTAAATTTAAAAGTTGAAGAAATAACAACAAATGTAAAAAGATATACTGCTGCATGCCCTCCATCAAACAACAAACTTATCCAAAAGTTCTTTAACTTGCTTGATTTTTCACAAAAAAAGTTAAAATCCAATGGTATGTATATATAGCAGGAAGTGGAGACAAAGAAAGTGATCGTTTCCCTCCAAATCCAAATGGAAAATGACAAAGGGATGGACAAAGAAGTGGAAAGAGCCTTCTGGACAGAAGAGGAATTTGGAGTCTCTGTTGCATTTCCTTCCTGCTGAAAAAATAAAGGATAATGTAAAAATGTGTTCTGAGCTAAAAAAAATACCTGAACCTTCAATTTGCATTGAATACCTACTCGAAAAACTATTTTCAATTTGACTTTGTGCTGCTCGAGTAGGAAATCTACTTGGGAAGCTACTCTCTGACAGTGACTGTCTCCATCCGAATAATCTTGCCAAAAGTCTTCCCAGTGACCGGAAATCGAACTAGCAGATGTCAAATCTTGCTCACACTCACCATCTCACATCTGAAGCCTTGCTTTGTTCCCACTGTCATCGTGTTGCTCAAAAGGGAAAAAACTCTGCCATGCGGCGATTGGCAGATTTTGATGGGAACTCTGCGAAACAAGAGGAATGTGGTCTTCGACCTGGTAACCTTAGGGTGGTCTTTTCCCAAACCTTTAGCCTCTCCTTCTCTATTTTGATGAACTTACCTTTGTTGGCATTAGAAATCTATGCACTTTACCATTGCCAGCCAGTGCTAAAGTGCTTGCACTCACTCCCTTAAAATATGGTTAAATTGGCCTATGCCCAATCGCATATTTAATATACTTTTAAGTCCCTTGTAGAGTGATATACTATTTAACCAGGACCTGTAAATTAAATGCTACCAGTAGGCCTGCAGCACTTATTGTGCAACCCATTTAAGTAGAACCCTAAAATACGTCTCAAGCTTGCAACTGCAGCCTGAATGCAGTTTTAAACTGCCATGTCATTAAAAGCCCCTTGCCAAGCCTTAACCTCCCCTTTTATTACATAAAGGTCACCCCTAAGGTACGATCTAGGTATCCCATATGGCAGGGTGCTGTGTAATTAAAAGGTTGCGCATACACTTTTAAGTTTTTCACCACTGTGAGGTCTACCCCTCAATTAGGATAATATTGCAGATTCTTTATTATATTTATTTAACTGCAATTTTCAACTGGGAGCAAGTAGCTATGTCATGTTTGGTGTCTGTGGAATTGTAATGAAACCCCCTGTTTAACTGTAAAGTTGGGTTTTGATTACAATTTTTTACAATGCCAGTTTTAGAAAGTTGGCATTTTTCTACCCTCAGTCCCTTTTTGCCTGCAGCTTGGCCTGGGTCACATGACGGGGGAAAGCTGACAGACGTTGTGTATTCCTCACAGACAGCCACACAATAGTGGGATCAGGTGTGCCTGAATGGGCCATCTGTTAGCAGGATGGGGGTGGAGCTGAACACAGCCATACTTGCATCTGAATGTGGAGTGCGCTGCCTTCACACAAAGGGACTAACACCTCCTCATTGTCACTGCAGCCAACTTGGAGCCAGCAAGGGATTGTGATTGTTGCTCAACAAGGGCTCACACCCACAACACAATTTCTCACAGTTGCCAAAATTCTATAATTCCACTTGCAGAATTAAAATCCCGCCCTGTGTTACTTGTCCTATAGGTGTTGCATTTTTTGAAACTTTCGCAATAAAACTTCATGGATCTTAATTTGATCATACACATTGACTTCATCCTG
Organism: Calotriton arnoldi; assembly: GCA_963921515.1. Taxonomy (NCBI): domain Eukaryota; kingdom Metazoa; phylum Chordata; class Amphibia; order Caudata; family Salamandridae; genus Calotriton; species Calotriton arnoldi. The sequence goes on along the minus strand of CAWUFW010007498.1, from coordinate 44,791 downwards.
AAGGATTCTATTAAGATGTGCACAGAACCAACATTCATATCAGGGTCCCTAAAGTGGTGAACCAGTTGGAGATTCCCTATTTCGCCTTATCCAAATCATCAAATTTGGATAAGGTGAAGCAGTTTGTGCAATGTGTGACCGTCTATTTTTGCGAGTTCAGTGTATTACCTTTGGAAGAAAACCAAAAAAACAGTGGTGAAATGAGGTCAAAAGAGTAATAGCCAGTTTACAAGCTGGGTGGCCAACTTGGATTTTGTCATCCAATTTTCTGAAATAAAATTAATTAATCTGATTGGATGGGACACCTTTTCTTTAATGTGTATATTTAGTGATTCAGGAGGGTCCAAAAATCATCGGAATCCAATGGGCTGGCCACAACTGTGAACTCTTGATGCGAGTGGCAGAACAAAATGTGTGATTCAATTTAATACCCTCTGCAGAAACAGATTGTGTGATGGAGTAAGAGTACAAGGGGAGCCTTCCCTGAGTTTTGGAAGAAATGGGGGGACTGATTGCTGAGGGGTGAATGCTGCTCCCAAGGAATAAAAAGTTTCTGTAGGAAACTGTCTCTCTGTACAGTGTACTAAAATGAAGTACACTATGTAGAGAGTCCGTGAAACCCCAATGAGTATACAGCGTTGTAAGTAGATAATATCAACTCTCTTTTTGTGGTAGTGTGGGTGAGCAGTTAGGCTTATGGGAGGGTAGTGTTAAGCATTTGTTGCACTCACAGAGACAATATATGAGACACACACACTCAAGAATAAATACGAGACCAATTAGTAAAAATGCTATTGATTTTTATATAATTTTTAAGACCAAAAGCACAGTTTTAAGGTAAGTACTTCTGGAGATATGATTTTGCAAAGTTCGATAAATATATCACTTCTATGCGCAATTTCACATCATAGGAAACAATAGGGAAAAAGCTGAAAAATGCATAGAAATTCAGGCAATGCTTTCACGAAGTTCATCTTCTCATTTTAGGTTGATGTCAGGACCAGATCAAAAGATCCATCAGGAGAAGTTTGGGAGCATCCTGGATAGGCCGGGAGCAGAGTGCTGAGTTCTGGGAAGCTGGTGCGCAAAGATGAAGGGGGCCACATGAAAATGCACTGCACAGAGGGACTTGCAGGTAAGTCTGATGGGTCTCCTCAGAGGTAGGAGATTAAAAGGACCTGGGGACCACAGGAGCAGAGCTAGTTTGTTGGCACTGGGGCTGGTAGGGAAGGGTACAGAGCGAACAGGTCAGCCAAGCGTCGTGCTTCTTGAGGTCCTTGCTGTCAGGAGCAGGCAACTTGGAGAGGCGATCTCGGGACAGCTGGGCAACTCAGGAAGGGGGTCATGGGTGTTTCGATGTCACTTGATGTGTGGTTTCTTCTGGTGCTTTGGCAGCCCGGAGTGGACTCTTCTTCTCAGTGTTTGCCGTTGTAGTCCAGTACCCTTGGTATTGGTACGCCACGGCTCTTGTAGGGCATGGTGTCTCCAAACTTGGAGGGGGGGGTGACAGATCTGACCCACCAGAGCTGTTGTACCTTATCTTGCTTTGGTGCTGTGTTGAGGTCATCAGGGAGCAGCAAGTTGACAAACCGGACTTCACGAGATCAGTACCAGCGGTGTGCAGGGGAGTGATACCTTCACTTCAAGGGAGCTTCTCAGCAATTTCTTGAAGGCTGGGGGTGCTCTGGGGTTCTTGGAGTCCTCTCAGGTTTCAGGATGACACAGCTGCAGCAATTGTCAAGTCCTGGGAGCAGCAGGCAGGGTTTGGAGCCTTTTTCTTCTGCATCAGGACTTCAGTTCTCGTGCAGCAGGTCTTCTTTGTCCTAGCCTTCTCTTGTCCATTGAATCTGATGTTCAGGTCTTGGGGTGCCACCTAAATACTGAATTTAGGGTCATTACATTTGAGACAAATGGTAGTCAATGGACAACCTATCTTTAGGGTGTATACACCCTCTAGAGATCAATTCCTATGGGAAGAGGCACTACCCTAGCTCTGATAGGATGTTTTCCCACCATCCCAAGATAGTGGAATTTCAGGAGAGGGGTTCACATCACCTGTACCACTTATGAGTGGGGTAGGTTAAGTGGGACCCTCCTACTAATTTAACTAATTTTCCCACATTTCCTCCCACCAAACGTGGAGCAGAGAAGGGGGCTTGGCTTCCCCCATTATCTGGAGGATCCTGGGTTGGATTTCAAAGGAGGCATCGCCTTTAAAGCTTCCCATACAGTAAGGTCATTCTGTCCTGAGGAGGTGTGAAGCACTGCCACCCAGAGAAGGCTTTGTCTCTGTCCTCTGAGAGTGCTGGCACTCACCCCATGAGGGCAGAAACATGTCTGGTAGAGGCAGGCTGGCAAAAACAAGTCAGAAACCACACCAGTGCTAAGGGACCTTCTAAAAAGATCTCCTGTGTGAATTTATTATTAAATCCAACACTGGCATCAGTGATGATTTATTAAGACAAGGTGTTTGGTACCAAACTCCTTAGGAATCAGTGAAGCCATCATGGAGCTATGAAACTCGTGTTGACAAGTATCCTGCCCATGAACTCTTTATGGCTTCCCTGTGCACTTACAATCTCTCAGAATAAACTGGAAATAGTAGGGGCATATCTGCTCATGCTGGTATGACCACACATAGGATATAGTGCACCGTGTCTTAGGGCTACAGGCCTGCAGTAGGTGTGACTTACCTATATCTTTTGCAGTGTATGGGTGGCATGGCACACAGGACTGTATGCCATGTCGACTCTTTGGATTTCTTTGCACCAAGACATGCAGCTTACAATGCCAGAGAGCATAGCCTTGGCGAGGTGTCCCTAGGGTGGAACAATCAGTGCATTAGCCCCAGAGGACCCTCTTCAGTACCCATGCCTTAGGTACCAGGGGTACCACTTAGTAGGGACTTACAGGGGTAACTGAAGTTGTGCCAATCATGGTACAGGTTTTTGGGAAAGAGATCCGGCACTGGGAACCTGGTTAGCAGGGACCTAGTGCACTTACAGTTTGAAATCACATCAGACATCAGGCAAAGAGTGGGGGCTAACCATGTCAAAACAGGCACTTTCCTACAGTTTCTCTTTCATATCTCATGAAACTGCCTGCATGTTTCTTTATTCTGAGCACTGGCATTTTGTGTTGTATTTGCATGCATATCTAGAACTGTGAATGCTGATCAAGATTTTTAAATTCTTTAAAAATCTTTTAATAAAATTCACAGGACAAATACATGTGGCCAAATGACCTGGCCTAGAGCACAGTGAACAAGTAGGCTAAATGCAAGTCACGATGGGTTGTGGACTGGCAAATTGCTTGGCCGTACACCAGAGCTTTTGCTTAAAGTGCATTGCGGAAGGTTAACTGAATATACTATTGTAGGCCAGGATTTGTTCTCAGTGGTTGCAGTATATGGCTAATGGTAATGTGTTGCTTATTCAGTTGGATGGACTGGGCCTAAGGCCTTGTTATAGATCAGACCTTAAGTCTACAGTCCACTCCACATGAAAAAGGGTCATATGCAGCTGATTCAGTGGGACAGGGGTTGGGTGCAGGCCTGTGGAAACAAAGAATTACTGAAACACATTGTTATACATAGATTATGTTTAATTGCACTTTTAACTGATGAAGTTTTTTGATAAAAATCTGAGCAATTCCTTAATTGCAACTACTGTCAAAGTGACATGGTGGTTGCAATGCACAACACACTGATAACATTTCTAATGAAATTATCAATGACATCACTTAATGCATCTCAAATGACAGCATTGATGACATCACTCATCATTTCACATATGACATTAGCAATTGTGAAGGATTAGTAGGAATCAAAGTTGGTCGTAGGTGATCAGGCTGGGGTGAGTAGGATCAAATCCCTTCCTATGTGATGACAGGAGGCCATATTGATGGACATGGGGACAGGGGACTTTACATCTTCCTCAGCTTCCCCCAGGCATGTCTGCTTGACCCATAGACATCTCTATATATTGGGAGGAACCACTGTCATGACTGTTCCAGTCAATGAATGAACACTTTGACGGACAGCTGAATCAAACATGACAGCCAGCTGTTAAACTTTTCCAAAGATTTGTATTTTTCAAAAACAAACTTCCAAAGCTGGAAAACAAATGGTGCACACACTAAGGGAGTTTTCTATTGTGGTGTGGGGGTCATTTTTTGTCTTTTTTACTGTCCCTCACTGCCAGGATACACAGACCACCCACTGTAAATGGAGAAGATGTTCATATGGCTGGCCTCCAATGTCCTCTAGTCCCTGGGGCAGCCAGAGGAAAGTTTAAGCTGATGGAGTAAATTTTAATCCATCGGCGTAAACCTGGTGGCCCTCCCACCTCTACGATGGGTGGGTGAACCAAGAGTTTGGTGGAATGGGTACTCTGTTGCTGTTGCATTGGAATAGCCTGTCCTCCAAACTCCTAATCAGCCACTCATTTTTTCAAAACACACTAACCCAAGGTATAAGTTCACTTAGACACATTGAAATGCAACTAAACTGTAACACAGCACCTCTGAGGAAATAGATAAAAGGGAATGAGCAATATTAAAGAGTTAACTCCAATTTCTCTGTCTGTGAACAACTCTGCCTAATATTTATTCAACATTTTAGGTAACATATGATCCGTGTTGAATGGTTTTACCATGACTGTAAATAATTCTTAGAAAAAAAAATAAGGAGAGCTGCAGGAGCGAAAGAATTGGTTGCAGATGGAATTAGCACAAAACGTTTTTGGTTTCCAAACTTTACAAATTTTGCATTCAAAAGAGCAAGCCATGGCCACCAGAGTCCCTTGTTTAGGCGCTTAATCACTTAGGGGCCTATTTATGAATTGGGTTGCGTCGCTCTTGCACCGTGCAACATGATGCAAGAGCGATACATGCCTTATATGGGATTTAAGAAGCCATGCAAGGCCACTTTGTGTGGCCCTGAGTTACTCCATAAATCAGGAGTAGGGCAAAGCAGCACAAATCGCTGCACTGCCTTGCTCTGCCCTGGGAAGACGTTCTATGAGCGTTTCATGGATGTTCCTTTGCAAGCCAAATGTTTCTTGATGCATTCCCAGATTTACCAGAACTGGTAGACCTGGGAACGCGCCAAAAAGATGTGCCTTCTTAGCTGAGGCCTAATGAGGAAAAATATCATTTTGTAGCACACATAAAAAGAGGAATATGCCTCTCAGGAATGTTATTGTGCAGAAAGGTGTCCCTTCCTGCACAAAAACAATTATACATGTAAAGCAGGCCCACTTGTACCATGGTGCAAGGGTGCCTGCATTGGTGCTAGGCTGCCAAAAGGGCACAGTACAGGGAAAAAGACAGGAATGCACCATATTGCCTAAAATATGTCACATTCCTGCCCTTTCCCTATCACGCAGTGCAGGGCAGCAAGGTGACTTGCTGCGCTGTACTGCGTGATCATGTCATAAATAGGCCCCTTAGTTTTGCTAATTTGACATCATGTGGCCGCCCCGTCTCCCCAAAGTCGGTGCTCCACTCACTTGCACAAACCGCTACTCTAGAAAGTGCTAAGACCTGCCAAGAAGTAGTTAACTGACCGAAAATGTTGTCTATTTCATAAAAGGGGTGCCATGCATAATCCTCCCCAAAACCTATTTTCCAGTATAAGAATCATTAGAGGATGCTTCATCAGAGGAAATTCCGCTGACATATGACCATGTTTATATTTAAGTGGTTGGAGAAAATCATCAGAGGAAGTGGAGGAAGTTGTATATTATTGGTGGCTTTTACATCAGAATACGATTCTCTTTTGGTCTTACCTCCAACGGAACTTGTCTGTTGTGGAAATAAATCTATCTAAATTAACTCTCCAAGCAGAAAAAGAGAAGAATTACGACCCCCTTCCTGAAGCAGAGGTTTTTCTGACTAGGTTATTTCTGGTCTTAGTTGGATAATACAGTACCACCATTCTCTACATAGGGCCCTTTGTACATCTGAGATATGTCTCTGCCTTGGACGTGCCTCACTATGAGGTTTCAGGCAGTGCTACTGCTGGTAAAACAAATTTATTGTTTCAAAAATATTGAAGTGTCAGCTATTATAATTAAGGGTGCAACTTTAGTGTAGGGAAAAGTCTGTATGTTAAAATAACTTGCATATGTGTTTAAAGTGTCTCATAACAAAAGTGAGAAAACTAGCAAAACTTCATGAAACATTTCATGTTTATGTCACCCAGCAGCATGGAGTTAAAGAGCCATCTGCTTGAATCGTGCTTCGAATCATTCCCTCTGACTATTTCAAGTTTATGGACAGAATAATCTGGCTCTATAATTAGAGTTTTTTCATGGAATTATACTTCGGCGTCGTAGTGTGGGAAATCAAAATTAAATATTTATTTCTAAATTATACTGTTAAATGCAAATTAATCTTAACATGTTTCTGTCACATTGTATCAATTACGTTTGGTTGCTCCATTATGTACACAATACAGTTACATTTTCTGCTGTTTTTTTTCTTTATATTAAAGCATTATTTGCAAGTGCAGTCTAAAAGTGACTATTCTCCTATCAACTGTAGTACTTTGTTTTACTTAAAACTAATTAAATACAATACAAGCAATAAATAACAAACATTATTATTAGCATTGTTTTTGTTGTTGGTGTGTTATCATAATTACTAATAGTGATAGCTATTAAAGTAGCTTTTATACTAGTAGAGCTGACCTAAAATATTCATAAAAACCCGAAACCAACCAGCTTTTTTTGGGAATTTATAAACAATATTTTTCACATGCAATTTATTTGCGTTTTAAGTCAGAGGACATTATATTACACGCTGCTTAGAGTGTCCTGTGCTGTTGTTAGCCGCTAATTTCCCCGATTACAAAAAGTGATCTATGCAGGCCAATCACACCAAGAATTGCCTTTGTTTTTTACTCAAAGATCATTTTAGGAGGTAGTGGACTAAAGAAGGTTAAATATGTCTGTATTCATGAAGGAAAGATGAAGACTACTGGTATCACAGTCTCTGCTGGAGACAAGTGGACATGTATGTGGACTACACAATTTTGAGGATTACCTTCATAGCAAAACATATAGCCAGGTACTTTAAAGCTAGAAATGTGTTTTGCTGTTTTGAATTTACTGTGGGATGGTAGCGGACTCACATTCCAAGGTGGACCGACTGGAACTGAAACTCTATTTAAAGTAGATAATACTGAACCTTATCAAGTGGTCCTTGACTTGGCAGCAGGGTGGAAAGATTGATTAACTGGGTCGACTTTGTAGAGAGCGTCATTGGAGTGCCTGGAGTCAGTGGGCTAGATGTATGAAAGTATTTTGCATTCGCAAATGGTGAATCGCAAAATTTGGCCGATTGTGAATGCAAAAAGGTTTTTCATTATGTATGAAAGGCTCTGTATTCACAATTTAGGTAATCGCAATTTTTCGCGATTACCAAAACTGTGAATGCAAATAGGGAATCGCAATTTGCGAATCCCTAATGCACATGCAAGAAGCCTTTCCTAAATGCGACTGTGCATTCAGGAAACGCTAATTACCATCAACTTCAAGTTGATGGTAACCATGTGCGAATTTGGAAAAATGCACAAAATGCATTTTTCAAAGTGCCATTTTGCGCATTCATGCCCCTAGGGCACGTGTGCGCTTTACATGTGCACAATTTACATTTTGGGGGTGCTTCTGGGGGGTCTTAGTCCCCCAGTCACCCTTGGCTTTGCATTCGCTAATTTGCAATTACCATATAGGTAATCGCCAATTAGCAATGGTGATTAGCTAATCGCCAATAAGCGATTAGCTAATCGCCATTGCTTATTCTGGATGTGTGAGTGCATGTGTGTGTGTGACTGGGCGTGTGAGTGGGGGTGTGAGTTGCTGTGTGGGTCTGTCTGTGGTAGTGTGGGGGTGTAAGAGAATGTGTAAGTGAGTCTGTGAGCGGGTGTATTTTTTTCTCATTGGGATCTGATTCAGCGGATCCTTCGTGGATTCACACCTGGGCAGTGCTGAACGCTGTGGTGGATCTTCAGACACTCCCACGTGGAAATAAACATTTATGGGCAATTTCTTGTGCATCAGGGTCCCTCTCTGACCTCTCTATCACACCTGTGGGTTCAGGGTACCTATGGCCTGACCCCTTCTATCAATTTTCATTGTTATTTTCAGGCCCCGGAACTGTGTTCTGATATATAAAATGGTGGCCGCAGCTTTCCTCTCAGCTGGCGGCCAGCCAATAACAGCATTGCTGGTGGCGCGAGGTTCCACAGATATACCGCTATGGATCTGCAATGGATTCGCATCCCTAGATATCTATAATTCTTTTTTTGATTTGAGATGTCATCAGTGATGTCATCAATGATGTCACTGACCACGTCATGAGTGATGTTATGTGTGATGTCATCAGCAGTGCATTGCGGGGGCACGAGTTATAGATAGCTCAACTAACTATAACGGCCGAATTTCTCTGTTTTTTTACGAGTGAAATGTCCAACTAACTATAACATCCCTAAAACCTGTGGTTTTTTTCAGTGAATTTCAAAGGTTTTTTAAATGCTAATTCCTAACTATAACGTTCCTGAAACTTCTGTTCTTTTCAGTGAATTTCTAAGGTTTTTTAAATGCTAATTTCTAAATATGTCTACATAGGTAGGACATGTGCCGAAAGATGAAGAAAGGCGGAGAAAGAAGCTAGAGAAGTGCAGAAAGAGGCAACAGAAGTCCAGAAAGAGGAAGAAAGGTGCAGAAAGAAGCAAGAGAAGTGCAGAAAGAAGCAACAGAGGTGCAGAAAGAGGCCTACTTTGAATGTACCTTAAAACAGACTCGTACAAAGTAGCCTAATCTCTAATCCTTCTCCCATGATGTCTTAAACCTCACTTTTCTCTTGAAGGTTCACTATTAATCGACTGCTCAGAATGCTAGGCCTACCTACCAAATATATAACACCAATCCTAAGCATATCAATGTTGTAAATCTGACCAAGTTTGTGAAGGTATGCATGCGTGTCTCTGCTTTTACCGAGTGAAATGTTACATAAAAATAAACATAGAAATACTTGAATGCCTGTGTTTCAAACAGCATACTCTGTAAATATGTGTACAAAAAGGTGTATGAATTTCTTTCTGCTCATAATACAGGGCACATGGGTATTCAATAGTATGTTTGAGGGGCTCTATAACACCTATATACATAAGACATGTCTGCCTGTGCAACTGAATGACAGAGCAGAACAGAGAACATTTAACCACCTATAGAAAAAGCTACCCTCTTTTTAAGCTAGCATCTTCAGATGCATAACACATGTGAGAATACATATACAAGTAGACATATACCTCAGTCACAAGAGCACGCAGACCTTTAAACTTGACAGCTTGCACTTCCCATTTGAGTACAGAAAGAGGCGAGAGAAGTACAGAAAGAAGCAAGAGATGTGCAGAAAGAAACAAAAGAAGTGCAGAGAGAAGTAACAGAGGTGCAGAAAGAGGCAACATGGGTGCAGAAAGAGGGAAGAGGGGTGGAGAAAGAGGCAAGGGGCTGCAGAAAGAAGCAAGAGAGCTGCAGAAAGAAGCAAAAGAAGTTCAGAAAGAAGGAACAGAGGTGCAGAAAGAGGCAAAAGGGTGGCAGGAAGAGGGAAGAGGGGTGCAGAAAGAGGCAAAAGGGGTGCAGAAAGAATCAAAAGAGGTGCAGAAATAACAAAAGAAGTACAGAAAGAAGGAACAGAGGTGCAGAAAGAGGCAAGAGGGGTGCAGAAAGAGGGAAGAGGGGTGCAGAAAGAGGCACAAGGGGTACAGAAACAAGCAAGAGAGGTGCAGAAATAAGCAAGAGAAGTGCAGAAAGAAGCAACAGAGGTGCAGAAAGACGGATGAGGGGCAGAAAAAGAGGCAAGCGAAGTGCAGAAAGAAGCAACAGAGTTGAAAAAAGGGGGAAGATGGGTGGAGAAAGAGGCAAGAGGGGTACAGAAAGAAGCAAGAGAGCTGCAGAAAGAAACAAGAGAAGTGCAGAAAGAAGGAAAAGAGGTGCAGAAAGAGGCAAGAGGGGTGCAGAAAGAAACAAAAGAAGTGCAGAAAGTAGCAACAGAGGTGCAGAAAGAGGCAAGAGGAGTGCAGAAAGAGGGAAGAGGGGTGCAGAAAGAGGCACGAGGGGTGCAGAAAGAAGCAAGAGAGGTGCAGAAAGAAGCAAGAGAAGTGCATAAAGAAGCAACAGAGATGCAGAAAGGGGGATGTGGGGTGGAGAAAGAGGCAAGAGGGATACAGAAAGAAATAAGAGAGGTGCAGAAAGAAATAAAAGAAGTGCAGAAAGAAACAAAAGAAGTGCAGAAAGAAGGAACAGAGGGGCAGAAAGAGGGAAGAGAGGTGTGAAAGAGGCACGAGGGGTGCAGAAAGAAGCAAGAGGGGTGCAGAAAGAAGTAAGAGAGTTACAGAAAGAAACAAAAGAAGTGCAGAAAGAAGGAACAGCGGTGCAGAAAGAGGCAAGAGGCGTGCAGAAAGAGGGCATAGGGGTGTAGAAAGAAGCAAGAGGGGTGCTAAAAGAAGCAAGAGATGTGCAGCAAGAAACAAAAGAAGTGCAGAAAGAAGGAACAGAGGTGAAGAAAGAGGCAACAGGGGTGAAGAAAGAGGGAAGATGGGTGGGGAAAGAGGCCAGGGGGTGCAGAAAGAAGCAAGAGAGCTGCAGAAATAAATAAAAGAAGAGCAGAAAGAAGGAACAGAGGTGAAGAAAGAGGCAAGAGGAGTGCAGAAAGAGGCAAAAGGGCTTCAGAAAGAAGCAAGAGGTGCAGAAAGAAACAAAAGCAGTACATAAAGAAGGAACAGAGGTGCAGGAAGAGGCAAGAGGGGTGCAGAAAGAGGCAAAAGAGGTGCAGAAAGAAGCAAGAGTTGCAGAAAGTAACAAAATAAGTGCAGAAAGAAGGAACATAGGTGCAGAAAGAGGCAAGAGGGGTGCAGAAAGAGGAATAAGGGGTGCAGAAAGAAGCGAGAGGTGCAGAAAGAAACAAAAGAAGTGCAGAAAGAAGGAAAAGAGGTGCAGAAAGAGGCAAGAGGGTTGCAGAAAGAAACAAAAGAAGTGCAGAAAAATGCAACAGAGGTGCAGAAAGAGACAAGAGGAGTGCAGAAAGAGGGAAGAGTGGTGCAGAAAGGGCACAAGGGGTGCAGAAAGAAGCAAGAGAGGTGCAGAAAGAAGCAAGAGAAGTGCATAAAGAAGCAACAGTGATGCAAAAGGGGGACGTGTGGTGGAGAAAGAGGCAAGAGGGATACAGAAAGAAACAAGAGAGGTGCAGAAAGAAACAAAAGAAGTGCAGCAAGAAACAAAGGAAGTGCAGAAAGTAGGAACAGAGGTGCAGAAAGAGGGAAGAGGGGTGTGAAAGAGGCATGAGGGGTGCAGAAAGAAGCAAGAGGGGTGCAGAAAGAAGCAAGAGAGTTGCAGAAAGAAACAAAAGATGTGCAGAAAGAAGGAACAGAGGTGCGGAAAGAAGGAACAGAGATGCAGAAAGAGGCAAGAGGCATTGAGAAAGAGGGAATAGGGTTGCATAAAGAAGGGACGGAGGTGCAAAAACGGGGAACTGGGGTGGAGAAAGTGGCAAGAGGGGTGCAGAAAGAAGCAAGAGAGGTGCAGAAAGAAACAAAAGAAGAGCAGAAAGAAGGAACAGAGGTGCAGAAAGAGGCAAGAGGGGTGCAGAAAGAGGGAAGAGGGGTGCAGGAGAAGAACGAGTGGTGCAGAAAGAAGCAAAGAGGTGCAGAAAGAAGCGAGAGTAGTGCAGAAAGAAGCAACAGAGGTACAGAAAGAGGCAACAAGGGTGAAGAAAGAGGGAAGAGGGGTGGAGAAAGAGGCAAGGGGTGCAGAAAGAAGCAAGCGAGCTACAGAAAGAAATAAAAGAGCAGAATGAAGGAACAGAGGTGCAGAAAGAGGCAAGAGGGGTTCAGAAAGAGGCAAAAGGGGTGCAGAAAGAAGCAAGAGGTACAGAAAGAAACAAAAGAAGTACAGAAAGAAGGAACAGAGGTGAAGAAAGAGGCAAGAGGGGTGCATAAAGAAAGAAAAGAAGTGCAGAAAGAGGCAACAGAGGGGCTGAAAGAGGCAAGAGGAGTGCAGAAAGAGTGAAGAGGGGTGCAGAAAGAAGCACGAGTGGTGCATAAAGAAGCAAAGAGGTGCAGAAAGAAGAGAGAGTAGTGCAAAAAGAAGCAACAGAGGTACAGAAAGAGGCAAGAGGGGTGAAAAAAGAGAGAAGAAAGGTGCAGAAAGAGGGACGAGGGGTGCAGAAAGAAGCTAGAGATGTGCAGCAAGAAAAAAAAGAAGTGCAGAAAGAAGGAACAGAGGTGCAGAAAGAAGCAACAAGGGTGAAGAATGAGGGAAGAGGGGTGGAGAAAGAAGCAGGAGGTACAGAAAGAAACAAAAGAAGTGTAGAAAGAAGGAACAGAGGTGCAGAAAGAGTCAAGAGGGGTGCAGAAAGAAACTAAAGGAGTAGAGAAAGAGGAAACAGGTGCAGAAAGAGGCAAGAGTAGTGCAGAAAGAGGGAAGAGGGGTACAGAAAGAGGCACGAGGGGGGCAGAAAGAAGCAAGAGAGGTGCAAAGACAAGCAATAGAAGTTCATAAAGAAGGAACAGAGATGGAGAAAGGGGGAAGTGTGATGGAGAAAGAGGCAAGAGGGATACATAAAGATACAAGAGAGGTGTAGAAAGAAACAAAATAAGTGCAGTAACAAGGAACAGAGGTGCAGAAAGAGGCAAGGGAGGTGCAGAAAGAGGGAAGAAGGGTGTGAAAGAGGCACAAGGGTGCAGAAAGAAGCAAGAGGGGTGCAGAAAGAAACAAGGATGCAGAAAGAGGAAGGAGGGGTGCAGAAAGAGGCACAAGGGTTGCAGAAAGAAGGGACAGAGGTGCAGAAAGAAGCAAGAGAAGTGCAAAAAGAAGCAACAGAGGTGCAGAAAGAGGGATGAGGGGTGGAGAAAGAGGTAAGAGAAGTGTAGAAGGAAGCAACAGAGATGCTAAAAGGGGGAACACGGGTGCAGAAAGTGGCAAGAGGGGTGCAGAAAGAAGCAAAAGAGGTGCAGAAAGGAACAAAAGAAGTGCAGAAAGAAGGAACAGAGGTGCAGAAAGAGGCAAGAGGGGTGCAGAAAGATGAAAGAAGAGTGCAGAAAGAAGCACAAGTGGTGCAGAAAGAAGCAAAGAGGTGCAGAAAGAAGCAAAAGTGGTGCAGAAAGAAGCAACAGAGTACAGAAAGAGGCAAGAGGGGTGCAAAAAGAAGAAAGAGGGGTGCAGAAAGAGGCACGAGGGGTGCAGAAAGAAGCAAGAGATGTGCAGCAAGAAACAAAAGAAGTGCAGAAAGAAGGAACAGAGGTGCAGAAAGAGGCAACGGATAAATAAAGAGAGAAGAGGGGTGGAGAAAGAGGCAAGGCGGTGCATAAAGAAGCAAGAGAGCTTCAGAAAGAAACAAAAGAAGAGCAGAAAGAAGGAACAGAGGTGCAGAAAGAGGGCAGAGGGGTGCAGAAAGAGGCGAAAGGGGTGCAGAAAGAAGCGAGAGGTGCAGAAAGAAACAAAATAAGTGCACAGAGAAGGAACAGAGGTGCAGAAAGAGGCAAGAGGGGTGCAGAAGGAAACAAAAGAAGTGGAGAAAGAAGCAACAGAGGTGCAGAAAGAGGGAAGAGGGATGCAGAAAGAGGCACAAGGGGTGCAGACAGAAGCAAGAGAAGTGCTTAAACAAGCAACAGAGATGCAGAAAGGGGGAAGTGGGGTGGAAAAGAGGAAAGAGGGATACAGAAAGAAACAAGAGATGTGCATACAGAAACACAAGAAGTGCAGAAAGAAGAAACAGAGGTGCAGAAAGAGGCAAGAGGGTGCAGAAAGAGGGAAGAAGGGTGTGAATGAGGCACGAGGGGTACAGAAAGAAGCAAGAGGCGTGCAGAAAGAAGCAAGCGAGTTGCATAAAGAAACAAACGAAGTGCATAAAGAGGGATGAGGGGTGGAGAAAGAAGCAACAGAGATGCAAAAAGGCAGAACAGGGGTGGAGAAAGTGCCAAGAGGTGTGCAGAAAGAAGGAACAGAGGTGCAGAAAGAGGCAAGAGGCATGCAGAAAGAGGGAATAGCGTTGCATAAAGAAGGGACAGAGGTGCAAAAACGGGGAACATGGGTGGGGAAAGTGGGAAGAGGGGTGCAGAAAAAAGCAAGAGAGGTGCAGAAAGAAACAAAAGAAGAGCAGAAAGAAGGAACAGAGGTGTAGAAAGAGGCAAGAGGGGTGTAGAACGAGGGAAGAGGGGTGCAGCAAGAAGCACGAGTGGTGCAGAAAGAAGCAAAGAGGTGCAGAAAGAAGCAAGAGCAGTGCAGAAAGAAGCAACAGAGGTACACAAAGAGGCAAGAGGGGTGCAAAAAGAGAGAAGAGGGGTGCAGAAAGAGGGACGAGGGGTGCAGAGAGAAGCAAGAGATGTGCAGCAAGAAACAAAAGAAGTGCAGAAAGAAGGAACAGAGGTGCAGAAAGAGTCAAGCGGGGTGCAGAAAGAGGCAAAAGGGGTGCAGAAAGAAGCAAGAGGTGCAGAAAGAAACAAAAGAAGTGCAGAAAGAAGGACCAGAGGTGCAGAAAGAGGCAAGAGGGGGGCATAAAGAAACAAAAGAAGTGCAGAAAGAGGCAACAGAGGTGCTGAAAGAGGCAAGAGGAGTGCAGAAAGAAACAAAAGAAGAGCAGAAAGAAGGAACAGCGGTGCAGAAAGAGGCCAGAGGGGTGGAGAAAGAGGGAAGAGGGGTGCAGGAAGAAGCACGAGTGGTGCAGAAAGAAGCAAAGAGATGCAGAAAGAAGCGAGAGTAGTACAGAAAGAAGCAACAGACGTACAGAAAGAGGCAACAAGGGTGAAGAAAGAGGGAAGTGGGGTGGAGAAAGAGGCAAGGGGGTGCAGAAAGAAGCAAGAGAGCTGCAGAAATAAATAAAAGAAGAGAAGAAAGAAGGAACAGAGGTGCAGAAAGAGGCAAGAGGGGTGCAGAAAGAGGCAAAAGGGGTGCAGAAAGAAGCAAGAGGTACAGAAAGAAACAAAATAAGTACAGAAAGAAGGAACAGAGGTGCAGAAAGAGGCAAGAGGGGTGCATAAAGAAACAAAAGAAGTGCAGAAAGAGGCAACAGAGGGGCTGAAAGAGGCAAAAGGAGTGCAGAAAGAGGGAAGAGGGGTGCAGAAAGAAGCACGAGTGGTGCATAAAGAAGCAAAGAGTTGCAGAAAGAAGCGAGAGTAGTGCAAAAAGAAGCAACAGAGGTACAGAAAGAGGCAAGAGGGGTGAAAAAAGAGAGAAGAAAGGTGCAGAAAGAGGGACGAGGCGTGCAGAAAGAAGCAAGAGATGTGCAGCAAGAAGCAGGAGGTGCAGAAAGAACAAAAGAAGTACAGAAAGAAGGAACAGAGGTGCAGAACGAGGCAAGAGGGGTGTAGAAAGAAACAAAAGAAGTGCAGAAAGAGGCAACAGGTGCAGAAAGAGGTAAGAGGAGTGCAGAAAGAGGGAAGAGGGGTGCAGAAAGAGGTATGAGGGGTGCAGAATGAAGCAAGAGAGGTGCAGAAAGAATCAATAGAAAATCATAGAGAAGGAACAGAGATGCAGAAAGGGGGAAGTGTGATGGAGAAAGAGGCAAGGGAGGTGCAGAAAGAGAGAAAAGGGGTGTGAAAGAGGCACGAGGGTGCAGAAAGAAGCAAGAGGGGTGCAGAAAGAAACAGAGGAAGTGCAGAAAGAAGGAACAGAGGTGCAGAAAAGGCAAGAGGAGTGTAGAAAGAGGGAAGAGCGGTGCAGAAAGAGGCAAGAGGGGTGCAGAGAGAAGCTACAGAGGCACAGAAAGAAGCAAGAGAAATGCATAAAAAAGCAACAGAGATGCAGAAAGGGGGAAGTGAGGTGGAGAAAGAGGCAAGAGGGATACAGAAAGAAGCAAGAGAGTTACAGAAAGAAACAAAAGAAGTGCAGAACTAAGGAACAGAGGTGTATAAAGAGGCAAGAGGGGAGCAGAAAGAAGGGATAGAGGTGCAGAAAGAAACAAGAGAAGTGCAGAAAGAAGCAACAGATGTGCAGAAAGAGGGATGAGGGGTGGAGAAAGAGGCAAGAGAAGTGCAGAAAGAAGCAACAGAGATGCAAAAACAATGAACAGGGGTGGAGAAAGTGGCAAGAGGGTGCAGAAAGAAGCAAGAGAGGTGCAGAAAGAAACAAAAGAAGAGCAGAAAGAAGGAACAGAGGTGCAGAAAGAGGCATGAGGGGTAGAGAAAGAGGAAAGAGGGGTGCAGAATGAAGCACCAGTGGTGCAGTAAGAAGCAAGAGAGGTGCAGAAAGAAGCAAAAGTAGTGCAGAAAGAAGCAACAGAGGTACATAAAGAGGCAATAAGGGTGTAAAAAGAGGGAAGAGGGGTGCAGAAAGAGGCATGATGGGGTGCAGAAAGAAGCAAGTGATTTGCAGCAAGAGACAAAAGAAGTGCAGAAAGTAGGAACAGAGGTGCAGAAAAAGGCAACAGGGGTGAAGAAAGAGGGAAGAGGGGTGGAGAAAGAGTCAAGGAGCTGCAGAAAGAAGCAAGAGAGCTGCAGAAAGAAACAAAAGAAGTGCAGAAAGAAGGAACACAGGTGTTGAATGAGGCAAGAGGGGTGCAGAAAGAGGCATAAGGGGTGTAGAAAGAAGTGAGAGGTGCAGAATGAAACAAAAGATTTGCAGAAAGAAGCAACAGAGGTGCAGAAAGAGGGAAGAGGGGTGCAGAAAGAGGCATGAGGGGTGCAGAAAGTAGCAAGAGAGGTGCAGAAAGAAGCAAGAGAAGTGAGCAAAGTAGCAACAGAGATGCAGAAAGGGGGAAGTGGGGTGGAGAAAGAGGCAAGAGGGATACAGAAAGAAACAAGAAAGGTGCAGAAAGAAAGAAAAGAAGTGCAGAAAGAAAGAAAAGAAGTGCAGAAAGAAGGAACAGAGGTGCAGAAAGAGAGAAGAAAGGTGCAGAAAGAGGGACGAGGCGTGCAGAAAGAAGCAAGAGATGTGCAGCAAGAAGCAGGAGGTGCAGAAAGAACAAAAGAAGTACAGAAAGAAGGAACAGAGGTGCAGAACGAGGCAAGAGGGGTGTAGAAAGAAACAAAAGAAGTGCAGAAAGAGGCAACAGGTGCAGAAAGAGGTAAGAGGAGTGCAGAAAGAGGGAAGAGGGGTGCAGAAAGAGGTATGAGGGGTGCAGAATGAAGCAAGAGAGGTGCAGAAAGAATCAATAGAAAATCATAAAGAAGGAACAGAGATGCAGAAAGGGGGAAGTGTGATGGAGAAAGAGGCAAGGGAGGTGCAGAAAGAGAGAAAAGGGGTGTGAAAGAGGCACGAGGGTGCAGAAAGAAGCAAGAGGGGTGCAGAAAGAAACAAAGGAAGTGCAGAAAGAAGGAACAGAGGTGCAGAAAAAGGCAAGAGGAGTGTAGAAAGAGGGAAGAGCGGTGCAGAAAGAGGCAAGAGGGGTGCAGAGAGAAGCTACAGAGGCACAGAAAGAAGCAAGAGAAATGCATAAAAAAGCAACAGAGATGCAGAAAGGGGGAAGTGAGGTGGAGAAAGAGGCAAGAGGGATACAGAAAGAAGCAAGAGAGTTACAGAAAGAAACAAAAGAAGTGCAGAACTAAGGAACAGAGGTGTATAAAGAGGCAAGAGGGAGCAGAAAGAAGGGATAGAGGTGCAGAAAGAAACAAGAGAAGTGCAGAAAGAAGCAACAGATGTGCAGAAAGAGGGATGAGGGGTGGAGAAAGAGGCAAGAGAAGTGCAGAAAGAAGCAACAGAGATGCAAAAACAATGAACAGGGGTGGAGAAAGTGGCAAGAGGGTGCAGAAAGAAGCAAGAGAGGTGCAGAAAGAAACAAAAGAAGAGCAGAAAGAAGGAACAGAGGTGCAGAAAGAGGCATGAGGGGTAGAGAAAGAGGAAAGAGGGGTGCAGAATGAAGCACCAGTGGTGCAGTAAGAAGCAAGAGAGGTGCAGAAAGAAGCAAAAGTAGTGCAGAAAGAAGCAACAGAGGTACATAAAGAGGCAATAAGGGTGTAAAAAGAGGGAAGAGGGGTGCAGAAAGAGGCATGATGGGGTGCAGAAAGAAGCAAGTGATTTGCAGCAAGAGACAAAAGAAGTGCAGAAAGTAGGAACAGAGGTGCAGAAAAAAGGCAACAGGGGTGAAGAAAGAGGGAAGAGGGGTGGAGAAAGAGTCAAGGAGCTGCAGAAAGAAGCAAGAGAGCTGCAGAAAGAAACAAAAGAAGTGCAGAAAGAAGGAACACAGGTGTTGAATGAGGCAAGAGGGGTGCAGAAAGAGGCATAAGGGGTGTAGAAAGAAGTGAGAGGTGCAGAATGAAACAAAAGATTTGCAGAAAGAAGCAACAGAGGTGCAGAAAGAGGGAAGAGGGGTGCAGAAAGAGGCATGAGGGGTGCAGAAAGTAGCAAGAGAGGTGCAGAAAGAAGCAAGAGAAGTGAGCAAAGTAGCAACAGAGATGCAGAAAGGGGGAAGTGGGGTGGAGAAAGAGGCAAGAGGGATACAGAAAGAAACAAGAAAGGTGCAGAAAGAAAGAAAAGAAGTGCAGAAAGAAAGAAAAGAAGTGCAGAAAGAAGGAACAGAGGTGCAGAAAGAGGGAAGAGGGGTGTGAAAGAGGCACAAGGGGTGCAGAAAGAAGCAAGAGGGGTGCAGAAAGAAGCAAAAGAAGTGCATAAAGAAGGAACAGAGGGGCAGAAAGAGGGAAGAGGGGTGTGAAAGAGGCACAAGG
The DNA here is from genome assembly GCA_963921515.1 of Calotriton arnoldi. NCBI lineage: Eukaryota > Metazoa > Chordata > Amphibia > Caudata > Salamandridae > Calotriton > Calotriton arnoldi. Next base: position 26,130 of record CAWUFW010007498.1, on the reverse strand, counting down.
GGTGCAGAAAGAAGCAAGAGTGTTGCATAAAGAAACAAAAGAAGTGCATAAAGAAGGAACAGAGGGGCAGAAAGAGGCAAGAGGGGTGCAGAAAGAGGGAAGAGGGGTGCAGAAAGAAGGGACAGAGGTTCAGAAAAAAGCAAGAGAAGTGCAGAAAGAAGCAACAGAGGTGCAGAAAGCGGGATCAGGGGTGGAGAAAAAAGCAAGAAAAGTGCAGAAAGAAGCAAGAGAGATGCAAAAAGGGGGAACAGGGGTGGAGAAAGTGGCAAGAGGGTACAGAAAGAAGCAAGAGAGGTGCAGAAAGAAACAAAAGAAGAGCAGAAATAAGGTACAGAGGTTCAGAAAGAGGCAAGAGGGGTGCAGAAAGAGGTAAGAGGGGTGCATAAAGAGGCACGAGGGGTACAAAAAGAAGCAAGAGTGGTGCAGAAAGAAGCATAGAGAAGTGCATAAAGAAGCATCAGAGATACAGAAAGGGGGAAGTGGGGTGGAGAAAGAGGCAAAAGTGATATAGAAAGAAACAAGAGAGGTACAGAAAGAGACAAAAGAAGTGCAGAAAGAAGGAACAGTGGTGCCGAAAGAGGCAATAGGGTGCATAAAGAGGGAAGAGGGACGTGAAAGAGGCACGAAGGGTGCAGAAAGAAGCAAGATGGGTGCAGAAAGAAGCAAGAGAGTTGCAGAAAGAAACAAAAGAAGAGCAGAAGGAAGGAACAGAGGTGCAGAAAGAGGCAAGAGGGGTGCAGAAAGAGGCACAAGGGTTGCGGAAAAAAGGGACAGATGCGCAGAAAGAAGCAAGGAAGTGCAGAAAGAAGCAACAGAGGTGCAGAAAGACGGATGAGGGGTAGAGAAAGAGGCAAGAGAAGTGCAGAAAGAAGCAGATGAAAAAAGGGGGAACAGGGGTGGAGAAAGTGGCAAGAGGGGTGCAGAAAGAAGCAAGAGAGTTGCAGAAAGAAACAAAAGAAACGCAGAAAGAATGAACAGAGGTGCAGAAAGAAGCAAGAGGGGTGCAGAAAGAAGGAAGAGGGGTGCAGAAAGAAGCACGAGTGGTGCAGAAAGAAGCAAAGAGGTGCAGAAAGAAGCAAGAGTAGTGCAGAAAGAAGCAACAGAGGTGCAGAAAGATACAAGAGGGGTGCAAAGAGAGGGAATAGGGGTACAGAAAGAGGCATGAGTGGTGCAGAAAGAGGCAAGTGATGTGCAGCAAGAGACAAAAGAAGTGCAGAAAGAAGGAACAGAGGTGCAGAAATAGGCAAGAGGGGTGCAGAAAGAGGCAAAAGGTGTGCAGAAAGAAGTGAGAGGTGCAGAAAGAAAGAAAAGAAGTGCAGAAAGAAGGAACAGAGTTGCAGAAAGAGGCAAGAGGGGTGCAGAGAGAAACAAAAGAAGTGCAGAAAGAAGCAACAGAGATGCAAAAAGGGGGAACAGTGGTGAAGAAAGTGGCAAGAGGGGTGCAGAAATAAGTAAGAGAGATGCATAAAGAAACAAAAGAAGTGCAGAAAGAAGGAACAGAGGTGCAGAACTAGGCAAGAGGGGTGCAGAAAAAGGGAAGGGGGTGCAGAAAGAAGCACAAGTGGTGCCGAATGAAGCCGGAGAGGTGTACAAAGAAGCAAGAGGAGTGCAGAAAGAAGCAACAGAGGTGCAGAAAGAGGCAAGAGGGGTACAAAAAGAGGGAAGAGGGGTGCAGAAAGAGGCACGAGGGGTGCAGAAAGAAGTAAGAGATGTGCAGAAAGAAACAAAAGAAGTGCAGAAAGAAGGAACAGAGGTGCAGAAAGTGGCAACAAGGGTGCAGGAAGAGGCAAGGGGGTGCAGAAAGAAGCATGAGACTTGCAGAAAGAAACAAAAGAAGTGCAGAAAGAAGGAACAGAGGTTCAGAAAGAGGCAAGAAGGGTGCAGAAAGAGGCAACAGGGGTGCAGAAAGAAGCAAGAGGATTGCAGAAAGAAGCAACAGAGGTGCAGAAACAGGCAAGAGGGGTGCAAACAGAGGGAAGAGGGGTGCAGAAAGAGGCATGTGGGGTACAGAAAAAAGCGAGAAATGGGTAGAAAGAAACAAAAGAAGTGCAGAAAGAAAGAGCAGAGGTGCTGAAAGAGGCAACAGGGGTGCAGAAAGAGGGTGGAAGGGTGGAGAAAGAGGCAAGGGGGTGCAGAAAGAAGCAAGAGAGCTGCAGAAAGAAACAGAAGAAGTGCAGAAAGAAGGAACAGAGGTGCAGAAAAAGGCAAGAGGGGTGCAGAAAGAGGGAAGAAGGGAGCCAAAAGAGGCAAAAAGCGGTGCAGAAAGAAGTGAGAGTTGCAGAAAGAAACAAAAGAGGTGCAGAAAGAAGGAACAGAGGTGCAGAAAGAGGCAAGAGGGTTGCCGGAAGAGGGGTGTGAAAGAGACACAAGGGGTGCAGAACGAAGCAAGAGAGGTGCAGAAAGAAGCAACAGAGGTGCAGAAAGAGGGGTGGAGGAAGAGATAAGAGAAGTGCAGAAAGAAGCAACAAAAATGCAGAAAGGGGGAAGAGGGGTGGAGAAAGAGGCAAGAGGGGTGCATAAAGAAGCAAGAGAGGTGCAGAAAGGAACAAAAGAAGTGCAGAAAGAGGGAAGAGGGGTGCAGAAAAAGGCAAGAGAGGTGCAGAAAGCGGCAAGAGGGGTGCAGAAAGAGGCAAAAGAGGTGCACAAAGTAGAAGAGATTTGCAGAAAGAGGCAAGAGAAGTGCAGAGAAAGAAAGGTGCAGAAAGAAGCAATAGAAATGCAGAAAGAGGCAAGAGAGGCGCAGAAAGAAGCAAGAGTGGCTTGCACACCATTAGTACCAATTTAACACCCACATTTAGCAATAAGTAACAGGTGACCATTCTAGGTTTGCAATTACCTTCCACCACGCTGTAACACTTGTCGCTGCATTTTTGGTAACGTTTGAGCTAGACACAAGGCTTTTTTTGTTCAAATCTGCAGATTAGGCAGCAGATGATGGATTATGTGGCTAATGCGGAAAATGTAAAATTGTGCGAAAATCGGTGCAGCCAAACAGTCGCATAATTCCAGTGGCCCTGCTCATACCTCTGACTAGGTCCAGAAGTGCTCCTCAGTGATTCCTTCTTTTTTTGTCTCATTTAGTTCATAGTTTAGCTTCTATGGATGCGAGGGAGACTAAACCTGAGGTTACCACTCCACAATTGACGAAAAATTCCCGAGGCAACTATAGGTCTATGGCGATTAACAGGCCATAAATGCTGAAAACAAGATATAAGGAACTCAGTGTACACTAGAGAACCATTTTTTAAGAATTCATTTCTTTAATAGAAAATACTTAAAACATGTTGAAAGATATGTTTCATACAGCTCATTACATACATAGTAGGGTATCTCCACATGACTTACAAAATTACACAGTGCAGTGGACAGACATAAACATAGGCAAGCATGCAATAATGGGAACAAATTCATACAAAAAGTATCAAAGTGTAATATAGTTAAGAAAAAATAATAAAGACAAATAACTGAAGTGGCTGGTTGATGGATCGTCTTCTGCGCATGTTTCGGAGTGCATTACGCCTTCATCAGGAAAGCTACAATAATTCCTGGATAAAAAGAATTTAAAAATAATGGGGTACACTGAGTTCAAAGATAAGTAATTAGAAAGGTCACAACAGACATCACCTTTGTGAACCACATTTTTTGTACATTCCTAAGGTGAAAAGGGATAGGGAAATATGAAGGAAATAGTGCATATAGATGAATAACCCATCACCTAACAAGAAGGAGAAATAATGATGATATCAGAATAAAGGTTTCAAAATGGAGAGGTGAAAGAAAAAAGACGGAAAACCATGATGTGCTTAAAGAGCTATTGCTTAGTGGCAAAGGGTATATAGCTAGCCCATCTTCCAGCCATTGATAAAGGGAGGTCAGGTATAATGTAGATAGCTTACCAAACGTTAAACCAGGATGGGGTCAACCTGGGAAATTTGTAGTTAGACACGGTTTGAGGGCACGGAACTGGCGCAGTCTAAAATTAGATAAACACAGCTATTGATGATAAGCATAATGTAATTCATGGAGATGGAATTCTCTGAACTAAATATATAAACATGATTACCGTGGACAATGAAAGTGAATGTCTCGATCTTGGTACTATCTTATACAATGCCATAATCTAGCGGAAAGACAATGATGAATTCTATAAATTGAAGATAAAAGAATTAAACGAGGAACTCAAGTTTCTAATTGGATCAAGATATATAGGTAAGTAATTGGGTACCTTGATAATGGTAACAAGAAGGAAGTATATATATATATAAAAATGGCCCAGAGCTAAGTGACTTTGAAAATGAGTTACCGAAGGATGGATTGAAGCCATATCCCGATGACGGCATACAGAAAGGGCATGATATGTGACCTGAAAAATAAAAAAACAGTGGGAAGTCAATAAATATGCCCGTATGCTCGTAACGTGTGTTCTCATGAAAGTGCATACGTATTGTCCCTTGCACAAAACCACAGTTGCTGTTATGTGCAGAATGTGGCCAAAAAAGGGGGGTAGTCTCTTACCTGGCCGCCGTGCTGAATAGATGTATAACCGATCAACTTCCGACTGATCCAAAGTTCATGGCGCGAACTTTGTTGCGTTTAAATGAGCATCCAGTGGGACGTGTTAAAATTGCAATGATGTAATGTGCGTGCGGTCTTAGAGAATGAACTAGACCACTAACTGCTGAACAACGTCGAGGTCACGTAGCATGACTATACGGGGCACGTTTTAAGAATGACTTGAAAACTTTAATGATGTAAATAAAGTGATTTCCAGAGTTGGAAATCAATGGAAAATAGAAATAGCCAAATGGCTGGGGCTGGAGAATGGCCGTGGTTCAAACAAAGCCAGAAACAGAGATAATGAAGTAAAGAGTAATGTGTAAGGATATAGGGTGAAGATATGAGAATCTGAATAAATTGTAAATACAAAACGTACCATTGGACCAAAAAGAAAGGACGTTGATCAACAGGGGTTTTTTTTGTGATAGGGACAGATATTTAATGATGGTAGTCAGGATGAAATGTATATTTTATTATATTCAATATCAGATACAAATTTGAATGACCAAGGACAAAAAAGGGGGACCCCGGTCCTGCAATGAAAAATGAACACAGGGAGACCCTTACGGAATTACATACTTAAGCACTTTTAGACATAATCTACAAAGAACAACAGTGACTTTCAGTGAAGGGTATTAAATCTGATAGCATTTTCCCAGGGGTTCTCACTGTTCAGACCCTGCTTGTATGTATTCAAAGTGAAAATCCCAAAAACCTCCCTTCTTTTGCGAATTTCGGTGCTTATGTTCTCATCTGCAATCTCAATTTATTCCAAAATGAGCCATCTTATGTCATCAACAGTGTGACCTAGGTCAAGGTAATGTTTGACCAGGGGAGCGGTGGTTTTAGAAGTGCGGATTGCGGAACGATGTTCCGTAAGGCGCGTGGCAGCTGAGCGGGAAGTTTCACCTACATAGCCCAAGTTGCAAGGGCATAGAATAAGGTAGATGACATTTTTGGTTTTACAGTTCCAAAATTTCTTTTGCACGGATGGTGTAAGTGTTGTAAACAAAGGTGTCGCCTTCAATAACAGTGTCACATGATTTACAGCTGGAACATTTGAAAGTACCTTTAACGGGAAGAACTCCATCAAGGGATTTCTGAACCAAAGAAGGGGCCACTCGTAAATCGTGAGTGGACGACGATGTCCTTGATATTTCTGTTCCTACGATGAGCAAACATGGGCTTGGCGAGTTTTTGCTGTTGGTCTGTATCACTATTAAGAATATGCCAATTGGAATTGATGATCTGTTTGACAGTGTAATTCATAGTAGAATGCCTAGTAACGCACATAAGTTGTGTGACTGAGGGGCGGTTGCTTGATTTCAATAAGTGCTCTCTATCGTAAAACCTTGCTCTTTTGTATGAGTCTCTTACCAGACGATGGGATAACCTCTGGCTATGAATTTGGCTTTCTGCTTGTGTGTCGAAATCCAATAGATTGGTGCAATTACGCAGCAGTCTTAAGAATTGTTCAAATGAAATATTTGTTTTTGTACCCTCAGTGATAGCTGTTGAAATGCAAGAGCGTGTTTCTAGCAGTAGGTGTAATGAAAAGGTCGACTTCTAATAGGCCAGAGTTATGTCGAATTAGGATGTCTAAAAATTCAACTTGCTGTTGGCTAGTGTGGGCGGTGAATTTAAGATTGCTGTCACACAAGGAATATTCCTATTGTGTATCTTTGCATATTATTGTTTTTGGTCACATCACATTCACCTCTTTCGGAACTTTTTCTAATCCTTTTCATTGCCTATTTTTTGTTACCTTAACTGTTACCACACCTTTTCCTTTTTCACTGCCTGTTTCTCTCTTCCTGTTTAGAGATATATAGTACTATGGATCAATTAAAAACTTTTGGATTCTCAGACGAAGAATTTGCTATTTTAGTAGGTACCAGTAACACTTTTGATAGTGTCTCCAACTCCAGTATTAAAGGGAATGATGATACCACTAAACTAATTACCCTAAAAAAAAAGATAAAAAGAATTGAGGCACATGGCAATTTTATTCTAGAGTACCTAAAAGCGGGAGTCATACCCCAAGGACTTAGGGTCCGCAATATTCCGGGTCTATTTGTACAGTTTAGACAGTTCCTGGAAAAATGGAGCATGATAGCGAATAGATGCTCCAGAGACCTAATGATACTTATTGTGGAAACTGCGAAAGAACTGGTATCCACATTGAAAAATGAACTAGCTAAATTAGAGGAAAAAATTTGAAAATCCAATGCCTTAGAGGAGGCCAAAAAGAAATTAGAAGAATCAGAGAATGAACTAGCCTCATTCACAGACTACTTGATCAAACGCAAGACAGATAAATTTAATAAAGACATAAGTTTTTATTCACTTGAAAGAACATACCCTTATCAAAGTGAAAGTTACTCCAAACAAAACCACTCTCCCAATGAGGATAACTCTAAAAATCAAAGAATCCTCACCTTCTCAGATACGTCAGACACTGAAGGTGAAAGCAGTGCCTACTATTATGAACAACAAGGACTACACAATTACTTTAATCCTAACTCCAACATGAGACAACCTTTTTTAGCCCAGCGTGGGACACGCAGGGGCAGACAGAAAGTCCGGTTCCAACCACAGACCAGAGGCAACTACCAGAATCAATATTATCAACCAAACAACCAACATATGCTGGAAACCCGCAACAGACAGTATTGGAGACAAGGGATGTAATACCCATCGTCAACTTATCTTCTACCATCTTAGATTCCTCTTGTATGACCTTGCTGTCTAAAGGTCTGTCATATGTCCCTCATACTAATACCAATACATTCGAACTCTATCAAGATATCTTGTCATTCTTTCGTAAGGTTAGATTAAAAAAGTTCTTTGTAGGTATAGAACAACCATCCTCCATCATGTCTAATATGTCAGGATTATCTATCGCCTCTACATTCACATCCTCTCTAGATCAGTTGGGCCCTGAAGTGGCGGTATTTGAGCATGCTGTCCTTAACCGTTTAGACAAAGCTACTCGGTTTATATCTAAACCTGTATATAACTTGAATAAAGAAGAATTTCTGTCTCTTCAAGCTATTGCTCAAGACAAATCTCTCACCATCAAGAACTGCGATAAAGGGGGAGTCATCGTTGTTATTGACACCTCCACATACAAACAAAAAATGCAGACTTAGCTAAGTGACCATGAGTTTTACACCAAAACTACTCAGAATCCCACCAGAAGAGTGACCTCCCAAATCAAACTACTTACCTCCACAGCATTACACGCTGGAGCATTAGCCAGAAAGAATGTGAGTACTTGACAAGCTCTGAAGGTAAAATGCCCTGCATCTACGGTGTCCCTAAGATTCACAAGAACATCAAGGGCCCCCCCTATCGCCCTATTGTGTCTACCATCGGCTCTATTACAGAACCTCTATCCAAATACACCGTCAACCTTCTTCGACCTCATATACCCAAGATACCGTCCTATATCAAAGATACTAGAGACATGATTAATAGAGTTGAGAATCTTCCTTTTAATCATTACAATCACATCCTAGTAACCCTTGATACTGAATCCCTTTATACTAACATACCGCAAAGGGAAGCAATAGAGGCAGTCTCTTGGTTTATTGACACATAAAACATCAAATGTCCTAAATCCTTTCTTATTGATTGTCTTAAAATTGTTTTACTTGAAAACACTTTTGAATTTGGCAACACTCTGTTTAAATAGATCAAGGGTGTAAGTATGGGAGCATCAGTAGCACCTTCAGTGGCCAATATCTATATGGCCCTCTTTGAATCTAAATTTATTTACAATGAGATCGCCCCTTTTTTTGAGTCGGTCATACATTGGTCTAGATACATAGATGATATCTTTTTTATTTGGATCAATACTGAGGAACACCTTCATGACTTTTTAGACTGGCTTAACTTGTGTGACAGCAATTTACAATTCACCACCCACACCAGCCAACAGCAAGTTGAATTTTTAGACATCCTAATTCGACATAACTCTGGCCTATTAGAAGACGACCTTTTCATTAAACCTACTGCTAGAAACACGCTCTTGCATTTCAATAGCTATCACCCGAGGGTACAAAAACAAAATATTCCATTTGGACAATTCTTAAGACTGTGGCGTAATTGCACCAATCTATTGGATTTCGACACACAAGCAGTAAAAATGAAAGCCAAATTTGTAGCCAGAGGTTATCCCTATCGTCTGGTAAGAGACTCATGCAAAAGAGCAAAGTTTTACGATAGAGATCACTTATTGAAATCAAGCAACCACCCCTCAGTCACACTACTTATGTGCGTTACTAGGCATTCTACTATGAATGACACTGTCAAACAGATCATCAATTCCAATTGGCATATTCTTAATAGTGATCCAGACCAACAGCAAAAACTCGCCAAGCCCATGTTTGCTCATCGTAGGAACAGAAATATCAAGGACATCGTCGTCCACTCACGATTTGCGAGTGGCCCCTTCTTTGGTTCAGAAATCCCTTGATGGAGTTCTTCCCATTATAGGTACTTTCAAATGTTCCAGCTGTAAATCATGTGACACTGTTATTGAAGGCGACACGTTTGTTTACAACACTTACACCATCCGTGCAAAAAAAAATTGGAACTGTAAAACCAAAAATGTCATCTACCTTATTCTATGCCCTTGCAACTTGGGCTATGTAGGTGAAACTTCCCGCTCAGCTGCCACGCTTCTTACGGAACATTGTTCCACAATCCGCACTTCTAAAACCACCGCTCCCCTGGTCAAACATTACCTTGACCTAGGTCACACTGTTGATGACATAAGATGGCTCATTTTGGAAAAAATTGATATTGCAGATGAGAACAGAAGCACCGAAATTCGCAAAAGAAGGGAGGTTTCTTGGATTTTCACTTTGAATACATACAAGCAGGGTCTGAACAGTGAGATCCCCTGGAAAAATGCTATCCGATTTAATAACCTTCACTGAAAGTCACTGTTGTTCTTTGTAAATTATGTCTAAAAGTGCTTAGGTATGTAATTCCGTGAGGGTCTCCCTGTGTTAATTTTTCATTGCAGGACCGGGGTCCCCCTTTTTTGTCCTTGGACATTCGAATTTGTATCTGATATTGAATATAATAAAATATACATTTCATCCTGACTACCATCATTAAATATCTGTCCTTATCACAAAAAAAAACCCTGTTGATCAACGTCCTTTTTTTTTTGGTCCGATGGTACGTTTTGTATTTACAATTTATTCAGATTCTCATATCTTCACCCTATATCCTTACACATTACTCTTTACTTCATTATCTCTGTTTCTGGCTTTGTTTGAACCACTGCCATTCTCCAGCCCCAGCCATTTGGCTATTTCTATTTTCCATCGATTTCCGACTCAGGAAATCACTTTATTTACATCATTGAACGTTTTCAGGTCATTCTTGAAACGTGCCACGTATAGTCATGCTACGTGACCTCAACGTTGTTCAGCAGTTAGCTGTCTAGTTCATTCTCTAAGACCGCACGCACATTACGTGATTGCAATTTTAACACGTCCTGCCGGATGCTCATTTAAATGCAAAGAAGGTCGCGCTATGACCTTTGGATCAGTCGGAAGTCGGAAGTCGATCGGTTATACATATTTTCAGTACGGCGGCCAGGTAAGAGACTACCCCCCCCTTTTTGGCCACATTCTGCACATAACAGCAACTGCGGTTTTGTGAAAGGGACAATCGGTATGCACTTTCATGAGAACACACGTTACGAGCATACAGGCATATTTATTGACTTCCCACCAGTTTTTTATTTTTCAGGTCCCGCATCATGCCCTTTCTCTATGCCATCATCGGGACATGGCTTCAATCCATCCTTCGGTACCTCATTGTCAAAGTCACTTAGCTCTGGGCCATTTTTATATATATATATATATATACTTTCTTCTTGTTACCATTATCAATGTACCCAATTAGTTACCTATATATCTTGATCCAATTAGAAACCTGAGTTCCTCGTTTAATTCTTTTATCTTCACTTTATAGAATTCATCATTGTCTTTCCGCTAGATTATGGCATCGTATTAGATAGTACCAAGATCGAGACATTCGCTTTCATTGTCCACGGTAATCATGTTTATATATTTCATTCAGAGAATTCCATCTCCATGAATTACATGATACTTATTATCAATAGCTGTGTTTATCTAATTTTAGACTGCACCATTTCTATGCCCTCAAACCGGGTGTAACTCAAAATTTCCCAGGTTGACCACGTCCTGGTTTAACGTTTGGTAAGCTATCTACATTAAACCTGACCTCCCTTTATCAATGGCTGGAAGATGGGCTAGCTATATACCCTTTTGCCCATAAGCAATAGCTCTTTATGCACATCATGGTTTTACGTCTTTTTTCTTTCATCTCTCCATTTTGAAACCTTTATTCTGATATCATCATTATTTCTCCTTCTCATTAGGTGATGGGTTATTCATCTATATGCACTATTTCCTTCATTTTTCCCTATCCCATTTCACCTTAGGAATATACAAAAAAGGTGGTTCACAATGGTAATGTCTGTTGTGACCTTTCTAATTACTTATCTTTGAACTCAGTGTACCCCATTATTTTTAAATTCTGTTTATCCAGGAATTATTGTGGCTTTTCTGATGAAGGCGTAATGCACGCCGAAACGCACGTAGAAGACGATCCATCAACCAGCCACTTCAGTTATTTGTCTTTTAATATTCTTTCTTAACTATATTACACTTTGATACTTTTTGTATAAATTTGTTCCCATTATTGCATGTTTGCCTATGTTTATGTCTGTCTACTGCACTGTGTAATTTTGTAAGTCATGTGGAGATACCCTACTATGTATGTAATGAGCTGTATGATAACATATATTTCAACATGTTTTTAAGTATTTTGTATTAAAGAAATCAATTTTAAAAAAATGGATCTGTAGTGTACACTGAGTTCCTTATATCATGTTTTCAGCCTTTATGGTCTGTTAATCGCCATAGACCTATAGTTGCCCAGGGAATTTTTCATCAATTGTATAGTTGCCCTGCCCTAGGAATCTAGACTATTAGCAGGGGGTCCTTGTTATTTGCTTTGAGTTACCGCTCTACAACACAGACTACCATACCACATAATAACTCTCCGTAACACATAATCCCACTCTACATAATTCCTATACACTAAATACCACAACATACTTTCTATCCACATAATTTCACTGCACAACATACCACATAATTCCACTACACACAACGTACATCCAGTCCACTCCAAAAAACATTAGTAAAAAACTTTTACATTTACAACGCCAATAGCTCTAACTCTTGCAAATGCGAGAGCTATTACATTACAAATGCTTCTTTAAATGGTAGTCGCGTTTGCAGAGTGGTGGAGAAAGGGGGCTGGGCCTCCAACCAGCACTCAGGAATTTTGCTGCGTAGGATTTACAGAAGGTACCAGGAGGGCTTCTTGGCCCCTAAAGTCCCTCAGGAGTAAGGGACTTCATCCCCCAACCAGTACCGTGCCAGGAGGTGCGTTTGCAGAGTGGTGGAGAAAGGGGGGGCGCGGCCTCCGAAGACCTCTTAGCAATCCCACTGTGTGGGATTTAGTGGAGGTAACAGGAGGGGGAGTTGGCCCCCAAGGACAACCTTGGGAGCCAACTACCCCGCCTATTACCTCCAGTAAGTCCCACACAGCAGCATTGCTAAGTTCTCATAGCAGGCCATGTCCCCTTTCCCCACCACTCTGCAAATGCACTCCCTGGTGCGCTCTTGGATGGGGATTAAAGTCCACTTTGCTGCTGTGGGTCCTTAGGGGCCAACTAGTCTACCTGATACCTCCAGTATTCCCCAGATAGTGGGATTGCTGATAGGTGGACACAGGCCTCACCCCCATTCTGCACCACTCTGCAAACACACCTCCTGGCACGCTCTTGGTTGGGGGATAAAGTCCCCTTGCCTCCTGAGGGTCCCTGGGGGCCAACTAGCCCACCAGTTACCTCCAGTAAGCCCCACACAGCTGGATTGCTGGGAGTGGTCCGAGGCCATGCCCCCTTTTTACACCACTCTGCAAACGCGCCTCCTGGCGCACTGCTGCTCGGGGGATGAAGTCTACTTCAGTCCTGAGGTCCTCAGGACACAAGAGGACCTCATCGTCCCACCAGCAGTGCGCCAAGAGGCGCATTTGCAGAGTGGTGTAAAAAGGGGCGTGGCCTCGGACCACCTCTCAGCAATCCCACTGTGTGGGGCTTACTAGAGGTACCAGATCGGCTAGTTGGCCCCTAAGGACCCTTAAGATTCTAGGGGACTTAATCCCCCAACGCAGAACGCGCCAAGAGGCGCGTTTGCAGAGTGGTGCAGGAAGGGGGCGGGGCCTCCGACGAGATGCCGGCTTCTCTTTTATTTAATTTTTTAGAAGGGGGCTGTGTGGCCCCCTTTCTCTTAGTAATGTTTGGGCCCTGGGGACCCCATCCCCCGGGCACTAGCCTTTTTTAAAAATTAAAAAAATAATAACTTGAAAGGGGCAGCGCGGCCCCCCTCCTGAGGCCGAATTCGGCCCCAGGGTCCTCTTCCCCTGAGGCATGGCCTCGTTTTTAAAAAATTATTGTTAAAACGGGAGGAGGGCCGCATGGCCCTCCTTCCCTGGGCCACTTTTGGCCCCGGGGATCCCCATCCCCTGGGGCCTAACCTCGTTTAAAAAAAAAAATATATATATATATATGTATACGGGAGGTGGGCTGCATGGCCCCCCTTCCCTGGGCCACTATTGGCCCTGGGGACCCCATCCCCTGGGGCCTGGCCAGACTTTATTTTTTTATTTTTTTTGGATGGGGCTGCGTGGCCCCCCTCCTGAGGCCAATTATGGCCCCGGGGACCCCATCCCCCGGGGCCTGGCCAGCCTTGATTTTTTTTTGGAGGGGGGCCACGTTGCCCCCCTCCTGAGGCCAATTATGGCCCGAGGACCCCATTCCCCGGGGCCCGGCGAGACTTTATTTTTTTTTTTGGGTGGGGCTGCGTGGCCCCCCTCCTGAGGCCAATAATGGCCCCGGGGACCCCATCCCCAGGGCCTGGCCACCCTTGATTTTTTTTGGGGGAGCGGGGCCGCGTGGCCCCCCTCCTGAGGCCAATTATGGCCCCAGGTACCCCATCCCCCTGGGCCTTGCCTTACGTTGGGGACCGCTGGGGGAGCCCCAATGCCCCCGCGGTCCCAGCCGGCTACCCACCTCCTGCGGGAGCTGGCATTGCTTTTGCGGCTCCCCTTGTCCAAAAGCAATTCTGCTTTGCTTTGTGAATGCGAGATCAGGTTTCCTGCTCTCGCTTCCATGAAGCAAAGCAGAGTTTGCAATGACAGGGCGGGAGCAGTGCTCCCGTCCTGTCATTGCAAACTGCAATGTATCCCGGGGGTGGGCACCCCGGGACATTGCCAGAGCCGGCCCTGGGGGGTGGCGGTCCCCAGGGCCATAAAGGGCTCACGGAGGGGAGGCGCGTGGCCCCACTTCCTTCGTATGAAAAGCCCTGGGGACGTGGTGGTCCCCGGGGCCGGGGGTCCGCAACGGACCTCCACCCATAATTAAAGTTTGCCTCGGGGAGATGGTGGTCCCTGGGGCAGTGTGGGGAGGGGCAGGAGCTCCCCCACACTTTATTTAATTATATTTAGACCCCGGAGAGGTGGCGGTCCCCGGAACTTGGGGGGCCCGCGAGGCCCCACGCACATAATTACGGACACCCCAGGGAGGTGGTGGTCCCCGGGGCAGCGTGGGGGGCAGAAGCACCCCCATGCATTTTTCCTGCAGGGGGCCACGTGCCTGAGCAGGCCTAGGGGGTCAGGGTGTTTCTATTTTGCCCCCTTTTTGTGTTTTGTTAATGTTTTTTCTCCGTTTTTCTTGTGACTCAGTTCTACCAAGTCACAAGATAGCTGCCATCACTTTCTGGTTTGGAGTGTTGGCAGCCAGTCAAAATGAAGCTCGTGATCGGGAGGGTTCGCGAATCCTCCTCGGTCACAAGATATCGATATTTTTTATTTTTGAATTTCTCAGGAACTACTGAACGGATTTACACCATTTAAAAAAAGGTCGCTTTGTGAACCAAGGCCGACCTTTTTGCCAAATTTGGTGTTATTCCGTTCAGCAGTTCGGGCTGTTGCTTTGTCTAAAGTTTCCTATGGAAATTAACATGGAGAAAACTCGTTTTGGGACACCCTTTTTTCCCGGCCTCCGCTCAACGAATCATCCTGAAACTTTCAAGATAGGAGCTGACCTGAGCAAACCATTAGTTTTGAAAATTTTGCGAAGATTCGTCAAACGGTGCCAAAGATATTGCCAAAAGGAAAAACGCTTTTTGAATAGAAACGAGGTCCTAACTATAACTACCTACTGGTGACCGCCAGTAGGTTATATATATACAGATTGAGAAAGGCTGCGAGACAGCCGAAAAGCATCTCTGAATGTTCTTTTAACCTGCAGGGTCGTGGAAGGCCCTACGCATTAAAGAGAAGTGAACACTTTCAGTCTTCGTGTGCGTGCTCTTTGTTGAAATACGGGAGTTGACTTTGGATATATATATATATATATATATATATATATATATATATATATATTCACTGAAAAAACCATAGGATTTAGGGACAGTTATAGTTAGTTGGACATTTCACTCGTACAAAACCATAGAAATTCCCCCGTTATAGTTAGTTCAGCTAACTATAACTCGCGCCCCCGCAATGCACTGCTGATGACGTCACATATTACATCACTCATGACATGGTCAGTGACATCACTGATGACATCACTGATGACATCACTGATGACATCACTGATGACATCACTGATGACATCATCCAGTGACTGTGTGTTTCTGTAAAGTTTAAATATGTTTAATATATATAGGGAAAGGCGTATTGAAGAATGAGTGGGTGTATAAGTGTCTGAATGGATGATTTAGTACTTGAGTGACTGACTCTACAAGTGAGTGATTAAATGTATCTTACTGAATGCATGGGTTAGTGACTAAACTGTGTGAATGTCTGTATCCGTCTGTCTGTTGGTTTGTAAGCGGCTGCATGGCTTTCTGAATAGCTACATGAGTGTCTACATGGGTTATTGATTGATTGTCTGAGTATCTGTATGGGTGCCTGAGTGTTTGTGTGGGTGGTGTGTGTGTGACTCTGTGCATAGATGTGTGAGTTGGTGATTCACTGGGTGCATGGTTTCAAGAGTGCATCTGTGATGGACTGTATGGGTGGGTGAGTGTGTGTATGGGTGTGTTAGTGATTGAATGTACATCTCAGTGGTACATGTGTGAGTAACTACATATGTGAAAGGCAGTATATATGTGTGTTGGAGTATATAAATGGCTATAAGTGAGAGTGTGTGATTGTGAGAGTGGCTGTATGGATGAGTGTGTACTTGTATCAGTGATTGTATAAGAGCGTAAGAATGTGCTAGTATTTGTATGAGTAAGTGAGCTGGTGTGTGTATAACTGTATAGGTGAGTAAATGGGTGTGTGATTAAGTTTTTTGCATGACTGACTA
Source organism: Calotriton arnoldi (assembly GCA_963921515.1). NCBI lineage: Eukaryota > Metazoa > Chordata > Amphibia > Caudata > Salamandridae > Calotriton > Calotriton arnoldi. The sequence goes on along the minus strand of CAWUFW010007498.1, from coordinate 10,076 downwards.
GGTGTGTGAGTACCTCTATGGATGAGTGGCGGTGTGTGAGTGTTTATATAGGTGTATGAGTGCATATGATAGTCCTGTACTGAGTGACTAAGTATGAGTGACTGTACGGGTGAGTGAGTGGATGTGTGTGTAGACCTAAGAATCAGTGAGTGGGTATGTAGTTTTTGGTGTTGGAGTGTCTATGGTTTTGAGAATGGCAGTCTGTAATTTAGAGTGGGTGTATCAATAGTTATATTAGGGTGTGAGAAGATGCATGAAATTATCACATGGATGATGTCATCAGTGATGTCATTTGAGATGTCATCAGTGATGTCATCAGTGATGTCACTGACCATGTCACGAGTGATGTAATATGTGACGTCATCAGCAGTGCATTGCGGGGGCACGAGTTATAGTTAGCTGAACTAACTATAACGGGGGAATTTCTATGGTTTTGTACGAGTGAAATGTTCAACTAACTATAACTGTCCCTAAAACCTATGGTTTTTTCAGTGAATTTCAAAGGTTTTTTAAATGCTAATTTCTAACTATAACGTGTCTGAAACCTATGGTTTTTTCAGTGAATTTCAAAGGTTTTTTAAATGCTAATTTCTAACTATAACGTGCCTGAAACCTATGATTTTTTAAGTGAATTTCAAAGGTTTTTTTAAATGCTAGTTTCTAACTATGCCTACAGAGGTAGGACATGTGAAGAAAGAAGAAAAAACGCACAGAAAGAAGCAAAAGATGTGCAGAAAGAACCAACAGAGGAGCAGAAAGAGGCCTTGTTGCAAAATCATCCTGTGCCCACAACTTTTTCAGACGGGTACTGGTGGTAACTGACTCTGACTAACCAGAGCCAGTGCTATGCTAAAAGACACTTAGGATACAGTGAAAACACCTACATACACTAGGGAACACTATGCGTTGGGGTACCCCTGTGATTAGCATGACCTCCTCTGCAAGTCCCTAGTACATAATAGGGCAGGGGATTAAAACTACCTCTTAAAACGCGCTACAGGGCGCGTTTGCACAGTGGTGAAGGGAGGGGGCCTGAGGTGACAAGTGTGCAAACGCACCCCGTGGTGCGTTTTAAGTTGCGGGATTAAGTCCCCTTGAATTCTGAGGGTCCCTGGGGCCCAACTAGCCCCCCAGGTACCTACAGTTAGGACCACAGAGCTGAGTTGCAGAGAGGCATTCCGAGGCCATGCACCTTTTTTCACCTCTCTGCAACGCAACTCTGTTTTGCTTACTGAAGGTACCTGGTGGGCTAGTTGGCCCCCAGGGTCCCTCAGGATTCAAAGGGAATTAATTCCCCAACTTAAAACGCACCACAGGGCGTGTTTGCGCACATGTCACCTGAGGCCCCACACCCTCCCTTCACCACTGTGCAAACGCGCCCCGTGGTGCGTTTTAAGTTGGGGGATTAGGTCACCTTGAATCCTGAGGGTCCCTGGGGCCCAACTAGCCCACTAGGTACTTCCAGTAAGCACCACAGGCCTGCGTTGCAACGCCTGTAACAAATTGTGCAGTTGTGTTTAGGTAGTGAAGAGGGTCATGCTGGGGGTAGTGTTTTAGGGTTTAGGGTAGGTCAGTGGTGTTTGTGTAGTGTAGGGGGTCATGCTGGGGGTAGATTTAGGGTTTAGGGTAGTGCAGTGGTGTTTGGGTAGTGTAGGGAGTCGTGCTGGGGGAGTGTTTTAGGGTTTAGGGTAGTGCAGTGGTGTTTGGGTAGTGTAGGGGTCGTGCTGGGGGTAGTGTTTTAGGGTTTAGGGTAGTGCAGTGGTGTTTGGGTAGTGTAGGGGGTCGTGCTGGGGGTAGTGATTTAGGGTAGTGCAGTGGTGTTTGGGTAGTGTAGGGGGTACTGCCGTGGGTAGTGTTTTAGGGTTTAGGGTAGTGCAGTGGTGTTTGGGTAGTGTAGGGGTACTGCTGGGGGTAGTTTTTAGGGTTTAGGGTAGTGCAGTGGTGTTTGGGTAGTGTAGTGGTTCGTGCTGGGGTAGTTTCTTAGGGTTTAGGGTAGTGCAGTGGTGTTTGTGTAGTGTAGGGGGTAGTGTTTTAGGGTTTAGGGTAGTGCAGTGGTGTTTGTGTAGTGTAGGAGGTCGTGTTTTAGGGTTTAGGGTAGTGCAGTGGTCTTTGGGTAGTGCAGGGAGTCTTGCGGGGGTAGTGTTTTAGGGTTTAGGGTAGTGTAGGGGGTCATGCGGGGGTAGTGTTTTAGGGATTAGGGTAGTGCATTGGTGTTTGGGTAGTGTAGGGGTCAAGCGGGAGGTAGTGTTTTAGGGTTTAGGGCAGTGCAGTGGTGTTTGGGTAGTGTAGGGGGTCATGCGGGGGTAGTGTTTTAGGGATTAGGGTAGTGCATTGGTGTTTGGGTAGTGTAGGGGGTCATGCGGGGGGTAGTGTTTTAGAGTTTAGGGCAGTGCAGTGGTGTTTGGGTAGTGTAGGGGGTCGTGCTGGGGGAGTGTTTTAGGGTTTAGGGCAGTGCAGTGGTGTTCGGGTAGTGTAGGGGGTCATGCTGGGGGAGTGTTTTAGGGTTTAGGGCAGTGCAGTGGTGTTCGGGTAGTGTAGGGGGTCGTGCTGGGGGAGTGTTTGAGGGTTTAGGGCAGTGCAGTCGTATTCGGGTAGTGTAGGGGGTTGTGCTGGGGGTAGTATTTTAGGGTTTAGGGTAGTGCAGTGGTGTTCGGGTAGTGTAGGGGGTCATGCTGGGGGTAGTGTTCTAGGGTTTAGGGCAGTGCAGTGGTGTTTGGGCAGTGTAGGGGGTAATGCTGGGGGTGGTGTTTTAGGGTTTAGGGTAGTGCAGTGGTGTTCGGGCAGTGTAGGGGGTCGTGCTGGGGATGGTGTTTCAGGGTTTAGGGCAGTGCAGTGGTGTTCGGGCAGTGTAGGGGGTGTTGTTTCAGGGTTTAGGGCAGTGCAGTGGTGTTCGGGCAGTGTAGGGGGTCGTGCAGGGGGTGGTGTTTCAGGGTTTAGGGCAGTGGTGTTCGGGCAGTGTAGGGGGTCGTGCTGGGGGTGGTGTTTCAGGGTTTGGGGCAGTGCAGTGGTGTTTGAGCAGTAAAGGGGGTCGTGCTGGGGGTGGTGTTTCAGGGTTTAGGGCAGTGCAGTGGTGTTCGGGCAGTGTAGGTGGTCGTGCTGGGGCTGGTGTTTCAGGGTTTAGGGCAGTGCAGTGGTGTTCGGGCAGTGTACGGGGTCATGCTGGGGCTGGTGTTTCAGGGTTTAGGGCAGTGCAGTGGTATTCGGGCAGTGTAGGGGGTCTTGCTGGGGCTGGTGTTTCAGGGTTTAGGGCAGTGCAGTGGTGTTCGGGCAGTGTAGGTGGTCGTGCTGGGGCTGGTGTTTCAGGGTTTAGGGCAGTGCAGTGGTGTTCGGGCAGTGTAGGGGGTCATGCTGTGGCTGGTGTTTGAGGGTTTAGGGCAGTGCAGTGGTGTTCGGGCAGTGTAGGGGGTCTTGCTGGGGCTGGTGTTTCAGAGTCTAGGGCAGTGCAGTGGTGTTCGGGCAGTGTAGGGGGTCTTGCTGGGGCTGGTGTTTCAGGGTTTAGGGCAGTGCAGTGGTGTTCGGGCAGTGTAGGGGGTCGTGCTGGGGGTGGTTTTTCAGGGTTTAGGGCAGTGCAGTGGTGCTCGGGCAGTGTAGGGGGTCGTGCTGGGGCTAGTGTTTCAGGATTTAGGGCAGAGCAATGGTGTTCAGGCAGTGTAGGGGGTTTTGCTGGAGGTGGTGTTTAAGGGTTTAGGGCAGTGCAGTGGTGTTCGTGCAGTGTAGGGGGTGGTGTTTCAGGGTTTCGGGCTGTGGTGTTCAGGCAGTGTAGGGGGTCTTGCTGGGGTTGATGTTTCAGGGTTTAGGGCAGTGCCGTGGTGTTCGGGCAGTGTAGGGGGTCGTGCTGAGGGTGGTGTTTCAGGGTTTAGGGCAGTGCAGTGGTGTTCGGGCAGTGTAGGGGGTCGTGCTGGGGGTGCTGTTTCAGGGTTTAGGGCAGTGCAGTGGTGTTCGGGCAGTGTAGGGTGTCGTGCTGAGGGGTGGTGTTTCAGGGTTTAGGGCAGTGCAGTGGTGTTCGGGCAGTGTAGGGGGTTGTGCAGGGGGTGGTGTTTCAGGGTTTAGGGCAGTGCAGTGGTGTTTGGGCAGTGTAGGGGGTCGTGCAGAGGGTGGTGTTTCAGGGTTTAGGGCAGTGCAGTAGTGTTCGGCCAGTGTAGGTTGTCTTGCTGGGGGTGGTGTTTCAGGCTTTAGTGCAGTGGTGTTCGGGCAGTGTAGGGGGTCTTGCTGGGGGTGGTGTTTCAGGGTTTAGGGCAGTGCAGTGGTGTTCGGGCAGTGTAGGGGGTCTTGCTGGAGCTGGTGTTTCAGGGTTTAGGGCAGTGCAGTGGTGTTCGGGCAGTGTAGGGGGTCTTGCTGGGGGTAGTGTTTCGGGGTTTAGGGCAGTGGAGTGGTGTTCGTGCAGTGTAGGGGGTCGTGCTGGGGGTGGTGTTTCAGGGTTTAGGGCAGTGCAGTGGTGTTTGGGCAGTGTAGGGGGTCGTGCAGAGGGTGGTGTTTCAGGGTTTAGGGCAGTGCAGTGGTGTTCGGCCAGTGTAGGTGGTCTTGCTGGGGGTGGTGTTTCAGGCTTTAGTGCAGTGGTGTTCGGGCAGTGTAGGGGGTCTTGCTGGGGGTGGTGTTTCAGGGTTTAGGGCAGTGCAGTGGTGTTCGGGCAGTGTAGGGGGTCTTGCTGGAGCTGGTGTTTCAGGGTTTAGGGCAGTGCAGTGGTGTTCGTGCAGTGTAGGGGGTCTTGCTGGGGGTAGTGTTTCGGGGTTTAGGGCAGTGCAGTGGTGTTCGGGCAGTGTAGGGGTCTTGCTGGGGGTAGTGTTTCGGGGTTTAGGGCAGTGGAGTGGTGTTCGTGCAGTGTAGGGGGTCGTGCTGGGGGTGGTGTTTCAGGGTTTAGGGCAGTGCAGTAGTGTTTGGGCAGTGTAGGGGATCGAGCAGGGGGTGGTGTTTCAGGGTTTAGGGCCGTGCAGTGGTATTCGGGCAGTGTAGGGGGTCGTGCTGGGGGGTGGTGTTTCAGGGTTTAGGGCAGTGCAGTGGTGTTCGGGCAGTGTAGGGGGTCATGCAGGGGGTGGTGTTTCAGGGTTTAGGGCAGTGCAGTGGTGTTCGGGCAGTGTAGGGGTCATGCTGGGGCTGGTGTTTCAGGGTTTAGGGCTGTTTCAGGATTTAGGGCAGTGGTGTTCGGGCAGTGTAGGGGGTCTTGCTGGGGGTGATGTTTCAGGGTTTAGGGCAGTGCAGTGGTGTTCGGGCAGTGTAGGGGGTCTTGCTGGGGGTAGTGTTTCAGGGTTTAGGGCAGTGCAGTGGTGTTCGTGCAGTGTAGGGGGTCGTGCTGGGGATGGTGTTTCAGGGTTTAGGGCAGTGCAGTGGTGTTCGAGCAGTGTAGGGGGTCGTGCAGGGGGTGGTGTTTCAGGGTTTAGGGCAGTGCAGTGGTGTTCGGGCAGTGTAGGGGGTCGTGCTGGGGCTACTGTTTCAGGATTTAGGGCAGAGCAATGGTGTTCAGGCAGTGTAGGGGGTTTTGCTGGAGGTGGTGTTTCAGGGTTTAGGGCAGTGCAGTGGTGTTCGGGCTGTGTAGGGGGTCTTGCTGGGGGTAGTGTTTCGGGGTATAGGGCAGTGCAGTGGTGTTCGTGCAGTGTAGGGGGTGGTGTTTCAGGGTTTAGTGCAGTGCAGTAGTGTTCGGGCAGTGTAGGGGATCGTGCAGGGGTGGCGTTTCAGGGTTTAGGGCAGTGCAGTGGTGTTCGGGCAGTGTAGGGGGTCGTGCTGGGGGTGGTGTTTCAGGGTTTAGGGCAGTGCAGTGGTGTTCGTGCAGTGTAGGGGGTCGTGCTGGGGATGGTGTTTCAGGGTTTAGGGCAGTGCAGTAGTGTTCGGGCAGTGTAGGGGGTCGTGCAGGGGGTGGTGTTTCAGGGTTTAGGGCTGTGCAGTGGTGTTCGGGCAGTGTAGGGGGTCGTGCTGGGGGTGGTGTTTCAGGGTTTAGGGCAGTGCAGTGGTGTTCAGGCAGTGTAGGGGTTCGTGCTGGGGTTGATGTTTCAGGGTTTAGGGCAGTGCAGTGGTGTTCGGGCAGTGTAGGGGGTCATGCTGAGGGTGGTGTTTCAGGGTTTAGGGCAGTGCAGTGGTGTTCGGGCAGTGTAGGGGGTCGTGCTGGGGGTGGTGTTTCAGGGTTTAGGGCAGTGCAGTGGTGTTCGGGCAGTGTAGGGGGTCGTGCTGGGGCTACTGTTTCAGGATTTAGGGCAGAGCAATGGTATTCAGGCAGTGTAGGGGGTTTTGCTGGAGGTGGTGTTTCAGGGTTTAGGGCAGTGCAGTGGTGTTCGGGCAGTGTAGGGGGTCTTGCTGGGGGTAGTGTTTCGGGGTATAGGGCAGTGCAGTGGTGTTCGTGCAGTGTAGGGGGTGGTGTTTCAGGGTTTAGGGCAGTGCAGTAGTGTTCGGGCAGTGTAGGGGGTCATGCAGGGGGTGGTGTTTCAGGGTTAAGGGCAGTGCAGTTGTGTTCGGGCAGTGTAGGGGTCATGCTGGGGCTGGTGTTTCAGGGTTTAGGGCAGTGCAGTGGTGTTCGGGCAGTGTAGGGGGTTTTGCTGGGGGTGGTGTTTCAGGGTTTAGGGCAGTGGTGTTCGGGCAGTGTAGGGGGTCTTGCTGGGGGTGATGTTTCAGGGTTTAGGGCAGTGCAGTGGTGTTCAGGCAGTGTAGGGGGTCTTGCTGGGGGTAGTGTTTCAGGGTTTAGGGCAGTGCAGTTGTGTTCGTGCAGTGTAGGGGGTCGTGCTGGGGATGGTGTTTCAGGATTTAGGGCAGTGCAGTAGTGTTCGTGCAGTGTAGGGGGTCGTGCAGGGGGTGGTGTTTCAGGGTTTAGGGCAGTGCAGTGGTGTTTGGGCAGTGTAGGGGGTCGTGCTGGGGGTGTTGTTTCAGGGTTTAGGGCAGTGCAGTGGTGTTCGGGCAGTGTAGGGGTTCGTGCTGGGGTTGATGTTTCAGGGTTTAGGGAGTGCAGTGGTGTTCGGGCAGTGTAGGGGGTCGTGCTGAGGGTGGTTGTTCAGGGTTTAGGGCAGTGCAGTGATGTTCGGGCAGTGTAGGGGGTCGTGCTGGGGGTGGTGTTTCAGGGTTTAGGGCAGTGCAGTGGTGTTCGGGCAGTGTAGGGGGTCGTGCTGGGGCTAGTGTTTCAGGATTTAGGGCAGAGCAATGGTGTTCAGGCAGTGTAGGGGTTTTGCTGGAGGTGGTATTTCAGGGTTTAGCGCAGTGCAGTGGTGTTCGTGCAGTGTAGGGGGTGGTGTTTCAGGGTTTAGGGCAGTGGTGTTCAGGCAGTGTAGGGGGTCTTGCTGGGGTTGATGTTTCAGGGTTTAGGGCAGTGCAGTGGTATTCGGGCAGTGTAGGGGGTCGTGCTGAGGGTGGTGTTTCAGGGTTTAGGGCAGTGCAGTGGTGTTCGGGCAGTGTAGGGGGTCATGCTGGGGGTGGTGTTTCAGGGTTTAGGGCAGTGCAGTGGTGTTCGGGCAGTGTAGGGTGTCGTGCTGAGGGGTGGTGTTTCAGGGTTTAGGGCAGTGCAGTGGTGTTCTGGCAGTGTAGGGGGTCGTGCAGGGGGTGGTGTTTCAGGGTTTAGGGCAGTGCAGTGGTGTTTGGGCAGTGTAGGCGGTCGTGCAGAGGGTGGTGTTTCAGGGTTTAGGGCAGTGCAGTGGTGTTCGGCCAGTGTAGGTGGTCTTGCTGGGGGTGGTGTTTCAGGCTTTAGTGCAGTGGTGTTCGGGCAGTGTAGGGGGTCTTGCTGGGGGTGGTGTTTCAGGGTTTAGGGCAGTGCAGGGGTGTTCGGGCAGTGTAGGGGGTCTTGCTGGAGCTGGTGTTTGAGGGTTTAGGGCATTGCAGTGGTGTTCGGGCAGTGTAGGGGGTCGTGCTGGGGCTGGTGTTTGAGGGTTTAGGGTAGTGCAGTGGTGTTCGGGCAGTGCAGGGGGTCGTGCTGGGGCTGGTGTTTCAGGGTTTAGGGCAGTGCAGTGGTGTTCGGGCAGTGTACGGGGTTGTGCTGGGGCTGGTGTTTCAGGGTTTAGGGCAGGGCATTGGTGTTCGGGCAGTGTAAGGGGTCGTGCTGGGGGTGGTGTTTCAGGGTTTAGGGCAGTGCAGTTGTGTTCGGGCAGTGTAGGGGGTCGTGCTGGGGCTGGTGTTTCATGGTTTAGGGCAGTGCAGTGGTGTTCGGGCAGTGTAGGGGGTCGTGCTGGGGGTGGTGTTTCAGGGTTTAGGGCAGTGCAGTGGTGTTCGGGCAGTGTAGGGGGTCATGCTGGGGGTGGTGTTTCAGGGTTTAGGGCAGTGCAGTGGTGTTCGGGCAGTGTAGGGGTCTTGCTGGGGGTGGTGTTTCAGGGTTTAGGGCAGTGGTGTTCGGGCAGTGTAGGGGGTCTTGCTGGGGGTGATGTTTCAGGGTTTAGGGCAGTGAAGTGGTGTTCGGGCAGTGTAGGGGGTCTTGCTGGGGGTAGTGTTTTGGGGTTTAGGGCAGTGCAGTGGTGTTCGTGCAGTGTAGGGGGTCGTGCTGGGGGTGGTGTTTCAGGGTTTAGGGCAGTGCAGTAGTGTTCGTGCAGTGTAGGGGATCGTGCTGGGGGTGGTGTTTCAGGGTTTAGGGCAGTGCAGTGGTGTTCAGGCAGTGTAGGGGGTCGTGCTGGGGGATGGTGTTTCAGGGTTTAGGGCAGTGCAGTGGTGTTCGGGCAGTGTAAGGGGTCATGCAGGGGGTGGTGTTTCAGGGTTTAGGGCAGTGCAGTGGTGTTCGGGCAGTGTAGGGGTCATGGTGGGGCTGGTGTTTCAGGGTTTAGGGCAGTGCAGTGGTGTTCGGGCAGTGTAGGGGGTCTTGCTGGGGGTGGTGTTTCAGGGTTTAGGGAAGTGGTGTTCGGGCAGTGTAGGGGGTCTTGCTGGGGGTGATGTTTCAGGGTTTAGGGCAGTGCAGTGGTGTTCGGGCAGTGTAGGGGGTCTTGCTGGGGGTAGTGTTTCAGGGTTTAGGGCAGTGGTGTTCGGGCAGTGTAGGGGGTCTTGCTGGGGGTGATGTTTCAGGGTTTAGGGCAGTGCAGTGGTGTTCGGGCAGTGTAGGAGGTCTTGCTGGGCATCGTGTTTCAGGATTTAGGGCAGTGCAGTGGTGTTCGGGCAGTGTAGGGGGCGTGCTGGGGGTGGTGTTTCAGGGTTTAGGGCAGTGCAGTGGTGTTCGGGCAGTGTAGGGGGTCGTGAAGAGAGTGGTGTTTCAGGGTTTAGGGCAGTGCAGTGGTGTTCGGGCAGTGTAGGGGGTCGTGCTAGGGTTGGTGTTTCAGGGTTTAGGGCAGTGCAGTGGTATTTGGGCAGTGTAGGGGGTCGTGCAGTGGCCGGTGTTTCAGGGTTTAGGGTAGTGCAATGGTGTTTGGGTAGTGTAGGGGGTTGTGCTGGGGGTAGTGTTTTAGGATTTAGGTTAGTGCAGTGGTGTTGGGGTAGTGTTTTAGGGTTTAGGGTAGTGCAGTGGTGTTTGTGTAGTGTAGGGGGTCATGCTGGGGGTAGTGTTTTAGGGTTTAGGATAGTGCAGTGGTGCTTGTGTAGTGTAGGGGGTCATGCTGGGGGTAGTGTTTTAGGGTTTAAGGTAGTGCAGTGGTGTTTTTGTAGTGTAGGGGGTCATGTTTTAAGATGCAACGCTGCAATACCTGACCAGTCTTCACTACATAAAACTGCAAAAACTAAAAATAAAAAGTGTTTTGCACACTTTTGTCATTGGGCTATATGTGGGCTACATCTGGGTAATATTTGTGCTACATTTGGGCTCTTTTTTCACTGGTGGCCATCTTGGAAGACTTCTTTGTTATGAAGTTTCCTAATTTCCTCATTTACTGCAGTCTCCTCAGTAGGAAATGCTTTCAGTTTTTTACTTTGATTCCATCAAGAAGGCATTCAGATGTGTCACACATTTGCCATAAATTCAGAATGTTAGCACTCTAGTTGTTCATTAGATCACTGTAGTAAAGCTACTGCTCACCAAGGAGTTAACTGGAAGTCTACTGCTGGTATTGAAAGTGATTGTTTCAGTCTGCATGTCAGAATCTTCTAATAAAATAGAAGAGGATTTGAGATCTCACTTAAAACATGCACTAAATTTTCTTTTGCAGCACTAACCATAATTTCTATGGCAAAATGAACCCCCTCATTTTGTTCCTTTTTAA